>OU975461.1:4800000-6000000 GCA_918857605.2 Philereme vetulata
AACACCGATTTGCCCATGTTGATTTAGAGATCTCGCTTCGCTTGATCAATGGTTGGTGTAATCAGTTACGTCAATTATAAAATCAGACTCACGGAAACAAATATTACATTGCTATCTCGAAAATCCGCAAAAGGTTGATTTAACACTTGAAGCAACCACAAGCACCTATCATCTCAATTCCAACGTCTCAACAGCAGACCAAATATCCCGCAAAATATTAGACATTTTACCAAAACTCATCTCTTTTTACCCCGATTGATTTGTATTCGCAAAGATAAGTAATTACTCCGGGAGGGCAGATCCATAAATCCAGGGTGAAGGGGGGGTCAGCCTCCCTTGAAAAAAGGGGGTGTTCTTCTTATATTTAAATATCGAACCCCTTCCGGGTAGGTGCCACGGTTTTTCCAGTGAAAGGGGTAAGTGACAGAACCAGAGAACAGAAAGGGGTGGAGAAGAAAGCAAACTGTCAAGAATTTTAGGTTATTGTATTATTTTGTACCTTTATACATCACAGAGAAATAATATACTACGTACCTACGACCTTTTTAACTTCCGTGGGTTCAGGGTCAATATTGAGTTGACACTTTCTTATAATAAACTAGCTGTTGTCCGCTACTTCGTACGCGTTACACTAGTACGTGTGTAGATAACCTAGAAATAAAGCTATACTGTTGCGACTTGATACTCCATTTTTCTCCCATGGCAACTGATGTATAAGATTAATGGTAGAACATGTCTACGTTTATACCAAATTTCATCGAAATCGGTTCAGCTGTTACGATGTTATTGAGTAACGAACAAACAAATACGTAACAAACATCCAAACTTTCACATTGATTGATCGAGCGAAGCGAGATCTCTAAATCAACTTGGGCAAATTGGCGTTGTTACATATGTTTGTTTTTGCAAGGATAATTTTCGAAGCGTTTATCCGATCATTGTGAAATTTGGTACATAGGTACATCACTACCTAGTGATGGCACAATTTTGGTTTGACTAAATGAGCTAAAAATATTGTGGGGATGTTGAGATATTGAGGTTCAAGAGGGGTAAAAAACTTGAAAATGAGACTATTAGGTCAAGTGGGACTATAAATGAAAGGTCTTCTATAGTACATTTAGACCCCGTTTTGATTTTTAGTAAAGTTCTTATAGTTTTTGAGTTATTAGCCTTAATAAAAACTGAATTTTGACAAAATTCACAAGGTACATCAGTGACCCCACAGTGCTGTAATCTGGTATGCGTGTAGCTTTAGTAACACAAATATAGGCAAAATTCTGAAATCCAGAATAACTGCAATTTGTACCCCCAAATAATTAACCAACTTACATAAATTTACCAAATGACATGAACTCCCGTTACCTGCAATTTGAATAAAACTGTAGGTCAAGTTAGATGGATATGTATTTCGTGGCAATATTTTGATAGTCAAAGATTACGCGAGATCTCCGTTCGGGGCGAACCACTAGGAATATTAGTGTGATGAATATATCTTTATCTTTGTTCGATTTATACACAATCTTAAAAATCGCGTACGTAATGCACAACTTATCGAAGCTTTAACGTATTTCAACCAACCTAGAATCATATATGACATATAGAGTATAAAATTATATAAATATAAAAAAAGAAATATATACAAAAGAAGAAGAAGAAGAAGAGGGAGAGGAAGAGGAAGAGGAAAAGGAAGATGAAGAGGAAGAGGAAGAGGAAGAGGAAGAGGAAGAGGAAGAGGAAGAGGAAGAGGAAGAGGAAGAGGAAGAGGAAGAGGAAGAGGAAGAGGAAGAGGAAGAGGAAGGGGAAGAGGAAGAGGAAGAGGAAGAGGAAGAGGAAGAGGAAGAGGAAGAGGAAGAGGAAGAGGAAGAGGAAGAGGAAGAGGAAGAGGAAGAGGAAGAGGAAGAGGAAGAGGAAGAGGAAGAGGAAGAGGAAGAGGAAGAGGAAGAGGAAGAGGAAGAGGAAGAGGAAGAGGAAGAGGAAGAGGAAGAGGAAGAGGAAGAGGAAGAGCAAGAGGAAGAGGAAGAGGAAGAGCAAGAGGAAGAGGAAGAGGAAGAGGAAGAGGAAGAGGAAGAGGAAGAGGAAGAGGAAGAGGAAGAGGAAGAGGAAGAGGAAGAGGAAGAGGAAGAGGAAGAGGAAGAGGAAGAGAAGAGGAAGAGGAAGAGGAAGAGGAAGAGGAAGAGGAAGAGGAAGAGGAAGGGGAAGGGGAAGGGGAAGGGGAAGGGGAAGGGGAAGGGGAAGGGGAAGGGGAAGGAGAAGGAGAAGGAGAAGGAGAAGGAGAAGGAGAAGGAGAAGGAGAAGGAGAAGGAGAAGGAGAAGGAGAGGAGAAGGAGAAGGAGAAGGAGAAGGAGAAGGAGAAGGAGAAGGAGAAGGAGAAGGAGAAGGAGAAGGAGAAGGAGAAGGAGAAGGAGAAGGAGAAGGAGAAGGAGAAGGAGAAGGAGAAGGAGAAAGGAGAAGGAGAAGGAGAAGGAGAAGGAGAAGGAGAAGGAGAAGGAGAAGGAGAAGGAGAAGGAGAAGGAGAAGGAGAAGGAGAAGGAGAAGGAGAAGGAGAAGGAGAAGGAGAAGGAGAAGGAGAAGGAGAAGGAGAAGGAGAAGGAGAAGGAGAAGGAGAAGGAGAAGGAGAAGGAGAAGGAGAAGGAGAAGGAGAAGGAGAAGGAGAAGGAGAAGGAGAAGGAGAAGGAGAAGGAGAAGGCGAAGGAGAAGAAGAAGAAAAGGAAGAAGAAGAAGAATATACATATATAGTCAAAACCGTTTATGGCGACATCGTTTAGAACAACATACCGGTTAAATTGACCAAAATCAAAGGTCCTGGCTGAATGTTATATGACCGCCTTTTCGAAAACATTGGTTTTTACGACATTGTTTACTACGACATACCGCATTAAGCGACCACATTTGGTTAATGTTTTCGAGAATTATATCTGTAGAACGACCGGCTCAGCTGTATTGTAAACAATTTGAATAGGTAACTGTATCCACATCTGGCACAGTATAATAGTCAATGGCTATTATCGTAAAAGTAAACAAAGTTTAGGGTCTTTTGTAATTCTTAGAAACAAAGCACATGCATGCCGTAGCCTCAAGGCCCGCTTCGTCATATCTCTTAAGTCAGTTTGTTACTTATCTTTACACAAGACGCACCAAAACATATTGTTGAGTTAACTGTGAAAATTGTAACATGTCGCGAAAAAGAAAACAAATCAATATCGAAGAAAAATCGCGTATAATTTCAAAGCTAGAGAAAGGAATTCCAAACAAAGACCTGGCAAAAGAATATGGTGTATCACACTCGACAATTTCATCCATTTGGAAAGAAAGGGAGAAAATTCAAATCCTTTACGACAAGAATTTTTTGAAAATGAAATGAGCCAGAACAACGCGCCATACGAAGATTGAGGAAGCTTTGTTAAAGTAGTTTAAATATCAAAGGACAAATAATGTGCCAATAAATGGACCAATTCTTCAACAAAAAGCAAACGATTTTGCTCAACGTATTGGTGAAGATTTTGTTTGCTCGTCTAGTTGGATTCAACGTTTCCGGGCTCGACATGGCATTGTCGGCGGGAAAATGAGTGGTGAAGCTGCCAGTGTGGATAAAGATGCTGTAGACGAATGGATTACGCAAAAGTGGCATACATTATGCGAAGGCTACAGTCCAGAAGACATTTATAACGCAGACGAAATCGGACTTTTTTACAATATGACACCATACAGGACTTTAAAATTCAAAGGAGAGAACTGTTCGGGAGGAAAAATGTCCAAGACGAGACTAACGATCATGGTTGCAGCAAATATGACAGGATCCTGTAAAATTCCTTTTACTTATTGTTATGGGCTTTTAGTTATTGGGAAATCTAAGAAACCAAGATGCTTTAAAAACATACGCTCACTGCCGGTAACGTATGAAAACAATGTGAAGTCATGGATGACATCGGAAATTTTTGAAAGATGGTTACAAAACTGAGACGCTGAATTAAAAGCAAACAATAAGAAAGTTCTTCTTTTAGTTGATAATTGTCCTGCTCATCCGGCTGTTACTAATCTGAAGTGTATTAAACTCGTGTTCTTACCACCAAATGTTACATCTGTACTGCAACCTATGGACCAAGGTGTAATAAGATGTTTAAAATCTCATTATAGAAGACTGCAAGTGTTAAAGTTAATACAAAGCATTGACAGTAATAATCAGAACAGCTTTACGGTTCTTGATGCCATCTTGATGATATCAGAAGCATGGGAAAAAGTTTCACAAAAAACTATAGCTAACTGCTTTGGGCATGCAGGTTTTAAAGATCTTACAAGTTTTATAACAAGAACCTCAGATGATGTGATTGACGATGATGAAGAGGACAATATTTCTTTGGCTCAATTAGCCCAAAATTTACGACCTGCTTTATCTACTACTGAAACAGACGAGTTCATTGATGTAGATCAGTCTATTGCAATTTGTGCACCAGCTACGGAGGATGATATTGTACGTGAAGTTCAAGAGGAAAATGAAAATGAACAGGAAGACTCGGAAGAACAATTTACAGTGCCAACTTTGATTGACGGTCTCAATGCTGTTAGTGTATTACGAAAGATTGTTCTTTTTAATGAAGAGTTCCACATGCACAGAAATTGTGACGATACGCTGATTAAAATCCAACGTGAATTACAAAATGTGTATGCACGACAGAAGTGTTTCAAACAAACTAAAATTACAGATTTTATGCATACAAAAATGATGGAAAAATGATATTGTTCTTTTATACTATACGTATGTATTGAAGTAAACAAAATGCGGTTTAATTTCCTACATGAATATACATATTATCTTTCCTATTAATACCTGTCACCGGTTGTTACAACTATCGGTTTTTACGACTCAATATGAGTAGTCCCTTCGATGTCGTTATAACAGATTTTGATATATATATATATATATTTATTTCTTTTTATTTTCTTTTTTTTATTTTCTATTTATTTTGCTTACATTATTTTTGACAGCTTAAATAGTATGTACCTAACATAATTGATCGAACGAAACGAGATCTCTAAATCAACTTGGTACGTAGTGATGGCACAATTTTGTTATGACTAAATAAGCTAAAAATGTTGGGGGGGTTGTTGAGATATTGGGGTTCAAGAGGGGTGATAAGAATGAGACTATTAGGTCAAGTAGGACGTTTAATGAAAGGTCTTCT
Organism: Philereme vetulata; assembly: GCA_918857605.2. Classification (NCBI taxonomy): domain Eukaryota; kingdom Metazoa; phylum Arthropoda; class Insecta; order Lepidoptera; family Geometridae; genus Philereme; species Philereme vetulata. Next base: position 4,805,181 of record OU975461.1, read on the forward strand.
TTAGTACATTTAGACTCCGTGTTTATTTTTAGTAAAGTCCTTATGACTTCCTTATTATAAAATAAGTGATTAATAAAATATCTAGCGGTTCGCCCCGAACTAAGATCTCGCGAGTCTCTCAAAAAACCAAAAAAATAATATTCCTAACTTTTTTTTATACAACTTATATGGCAAACGAGCATGCAGTCCACCAGATGTTAAGTGGCTACTGCAGCCCATGGATATCCACATAGAATTCATAACAAGGTATTATGTTATCTTGATCTGATGTGGATACGTTGCCATACTATATGACTTAGCTGTTATGCCTATGTGCCAGTAATTACAGGAACATACCATTACCATCTAATCGGAACACAGCAGCACAAGTACTGCTTAACTAGTAGCTAGTAACTTTTAAATAAAAAAAAATAATGCCACGTAATAAAAACCCAATGATAAGTGTAGGTCAATTACTTGACCTACACTTTCATTCAAATTATAAGTAACGGAGGTTCATGTTAATTGGCATGTGGTAGAAATTACAGTTATTCTGAATTGCAGACTTTTTCCTATATTCGTGTCACTGAAGCTACACGAATACCAAATTTCAGCACTGTGGGGTCACTGGTGTACCCTGTGAATTTCGTCAAAGTTCAGTTTTATTACGGCTCTCTCTCTCTCTGGTCGGTCCTTCATGACTGAAGATCGTGGCCATGGTGTGATTTCATACGGGAATGGATAAACTGTCTCCAGCGACCTCTGTCGGTAGCAATTTTGACGATTTGATAGAAAGTCGTTGAGTTCTGGGCATCTTTTAGTTGGTCTGTCCATCTAGTTGGTGAGCGGCCTCTTGGCCTTTTGCCTTCTGTGTTGCCAACGATAACTAGTTTCTCGAGACTGTCATCCCCACGCCTCATCACATGACCAAAATAGCTCAGAACGCGTTGGTAGCACACCGATGAAAGACGCTCCTTTATTTGCAGTTGTGATAGGATTGATGCATTTGTGCGTTTGGCCGTCCACGGGATTCTCAGCATTCGCCTCCAGCACCACATTTCGAATGCATCAATTCTCTGCCGCTCTCTCGCTTTAATGGTCCAAGTCTCTACGCCATACAGAAATATTGGAAAAACCAAAGCCCTCACCAGACGCATTTTGGTTTTATTTGTGATGCCTCTGTTCTTCCACAGCCCTTTAAGGCGAGTCATAGCATCCCTGGCAACAGAAATGCGTCTTTTTATTTCTGATACGCAACTACCATCATCGCTTATTTGTGAGCCCAGGTAGATGTAATTCTGAACAACGTCCACACCGATGCTCTCAATATCAGATAGTGTCTGAGCACGGTCGATCACCATTAGTTTTGTTTTGCTCCTATTGATCGCCAGACCCATATCCGCGACGGAAGTTGCAACAAGGACAGTGTCATCGGCGTATCTGAGGTTACATACCCGCTTCCCACCCAGAGGAAAACCTCCCTTCCAATTCTCCATTGTTTTACGGATGATGTATTCACTGTATATATTGAACAACACTGGAGAAAGTATACACCCCTGTCTAACTCCTTTCTTTGTTACAAAAACATCAGAACAGTCGGTTTCGAGTCTTATGAAGGAGCGGTTGTTTACGTAGAGATTACGAATAATAATTATTACGGCTAATAACTCAAAAATCACACGGATTCAACTATAAATAACAACGGGGTCGAAACGTACTAATGAAACTATTGGGTCAGCTAAATAGTCTCATTAATATTTTTTAACCCCCCTTGAACCTATATATAAAGAACGAAATATCTCAACAACCCCCCATATTTTTAGCTCATTTAATCACAGTCACAGCAGGATTGTGCCATCACTACCTACCAATATATCAATTTCTATCTACTTAAAAGTTATCCTCGGACAACAAACATACATAATACTTAAATACATACATACATACACACAGCGCCGATTTGTCCAAATTGATTTGGAGAGCTCGCTTCTTATTTTTATATTACTTGTCTTTATTAATGGTTAGTAAAATTATTATAGCCGTGGGGCGCCGGCAATAGAATGTTGCCCCTCCGCTCTTGCCCGTGGATGCAGTAGGAGTCTGCTAAGGGATACCTCCGAAAGATGGGCAGCAGCGTCTTTTCGTGTTTTCAAAACCTATACTGCGCTCGACAACCCGCCTGCCAAGCGTGGCGAGTATAGCAACAACCCCCTTATGATAAATTTACAACATAAAACCAGGCCCCGAGTCCCCGGCGGCCCCGCTAATCCTGGCTATGGTAGCAGTCACGGTAACGGCGGGGCCAGGGGTGCTAAGAATCCCCGGGCGACGATCGGCTACCAAACCCTACGACGACCACTGGCCCTGGTAACACACAACATCCGCACTTTGAGGATAGACGAAAAGATTGTTGAGCTGGAAGAAGACATTAGTAGATTACACTGGGACATTTTGGGGTTATCAGAAGTCCGTAGAGAGGGTGAGGACATGATATCCCTTAAGTCTGGTAACCTACTATACTACCGGGAGGGCGACCAATAGTCCCAAGGTGGTGTTGGGTTTCTCGTTCACAAGTCACTCATCAACAACATTATCACCATCGACAGTGTGTCGAGCAGGGTCGCGTACCTGACACTCAGAATATCTAAGCGATATTCGCTGAAGGTCGTTCAGGTATATGCGCCGACCTCTTCACACCCAGATGAAGAAGTAGAGTCTATGTATGAGGACATCAGTAGAGCCATACATACGAACAAAACTCACTTTATTGTTGTTATGGGAGACTTCAATGCAAAGCTAGGCATGAGAAGCGATGATGAGTTGAGAGTGGGGCAATTTGGATATGGGCAACGGAACCCCAGGGAACAGAGGCTGGCCGATTTTCTGGAGAAAGAAGGACTCTTTATGATGAATTCTTTTTTCCAGAAGCCGCCTCACAGGAAATGGACCTGGATGAGTCCCAACGGTTCCGCGAGAAATGAGATTGATTTCAGCTTGACCAACAAGAAACGGATATTCAATGATGTCTCTGTGATTCACAGGGTGAAAACCGGCAGTGATCACCGAATTGTAAGAGCCACATTGAATATGACCGTTAAACTTGAAAGGTCCCGTTTGATGAAATCTACGCTCCGACCCACTCGCGCTCATATCCAAAACCTCGAGAGCTTTCAACTCGAACTTGCAAATCGCTTTGACTGTCTAGAAGTAGATGCATCAGTGGACGAGATCAATAACAGGTTCGTAGAAACCGTCCATACGGTGGGGTCCCAGTTCTTTAAGACCCCCCGTACCAATAGACCTCAGAAACTCTCTGATGACACCCTTAACCTCATGGCTAAACGACGTTCTTTGCGACTGCAGTCTCTCGATGATGCTCAGTCACATAGGCAGCTCAATAGAAAGATTTGGAAATCCTTGCGGCACGATATTCGTACCTTTAATACATCTCGTATTAAAGGTACGATAGAGCGGAATAAAGGCTCCAAAGTGTTCGCGAGAGATAATTCTATTGGGCAGAGCCGCATGACGAAGCTGAAGAGGGAAGATGGCAGCATAACGTCAAGTAAAGCGGAAGTGTTAAGGGAAGTCGAAAGGTTCTATGGACGGCTCTACGATTCGGTCACTAAACCTGTTTGCAGTGCGGCCAACGACCCAAGAGCCAAACTGACCCGACATTATACCGAAGATATTCCGGACATCAGCCTGTATGAGATCAGGATGGCCTTGAAGCAGCTTAAGAACGACAAGGCGCCGGGCGAGGACGGAATCACTTCAGAGCTTCTGGAAGCGGGTGGATCACCGGTACTTAAAGTCCTTCAGAAGCTCTTTAATTCCGCCTTGCTTGAAGGTACGACGCCAAAAGCATGGAACGGGGGCGTGGTGGTTCTGTTCTTCACGAAAGGTGACAACACCTTGCTTAAGAATTACAGACCCATCTCGCTTTTGAGCCATGTTTATAAGCTGTTTTCGAGGGTCATCGCGAACCGTCTTGAACGCAGGTTTGATGACTTCCAGCCTCCCGAACAAGCCGGGTTCCGTAAAGGCTACAGTACCATAGACCACATACATACGCTGCGGCAAGTCATACAGAAGACCGAAGAGTATAACTTGCCGCTATGTCTCGCGTTCGTGGACTATGAGAAAGCCTTCGATTCGATCGAAACATGGGCAGTGCTTGAGTCTCTCCAACGATGCCGTATAGACTATCGGTACATCGAAGTGTTGAAGTGTTTGTATAAAAACGCCACTATGTCAGTCCGAGTACACGAACAGAGCTCGAAGGCGATTCCCTTAAAAAGAGGCGTAAGACAGGGAGATGTAATCTCTCCGAAACTGTTTACGACCGCATTGGAAGATGCCTTCAAACTTCTGGAATGGAAAGGACTGGGCATCAATATTAACCGCGAATACATCACTCACCTTCGGTTTGCCGACGATATTGTGGTCATGGCAAAGTCGATGGAAGAGCTCAGCACGATGCTCGAAGGCCTCAATCGAGTCTCCCAACGGGTAGGACTTAAAATGAACATGGACAAGACGAAAATCATGTCGAATGTCCATGTCGTCCCTGCCCCAGTTATGGTTGAGAACTCGGCTCTTGAAGTTGTCGACGCGTATGTATACCTAGGACAAACAGTCCAATTAGGTAGGTCCAACTTCGAGAAAGAGGTCAATCGTCGAATCCAACTCGGATGGGCAGCGTTTGGGAAACTTCGCAACGTCTTTTCGTCCAACATACCTCAGTGCCTTAAGACGAAAGTCTTCAATCAGTGTGTGTTACCAGTGATGACATATGGAACCGAGACGTGGTCCTTCACTATTGGCCTTATGAATAAGCTCAGAGTCGCTCAACGAGCTATGGAGAGGGCTAAGCTCGGGGTTTCTCTACGGGATCGAATCAGAAATGAGGAGATACGTAGGAGAACTCAAGTCACCGACATAGCCCGACGGATTAGCACGTTGAAGTGACAATGGGCAGGCCATATATCGCGCAGAACAGATGGCCGATGGGGCCGAAAGGTTCTCGAGTGGAGGCCACGGACCGGCAAGCGCAGCGTAGGACGTCCACCCACAAGATGGGCAGACGACTTGGTAAGAACCGCAGGTCGGCGTTGGATGCAGGCCGCTTCCAACCGCAGTTCCTGGAGATCAATGAGGGAGGCCTTTGTCCAGCAGTCGTCCTACGGCTGATATGATGATGATGATGATGAAAATTGTTATAAATTATATGTATCGCTTCTGTATTTTCTAGAAAAGCAACAGATTTTTGTTTAACCGAGCGAAACAAGCTAGATCTTCGAGTTCAGTCAAACGAATCGTATTCGTACGTCCCTCGGTCGTTAACTTTAGAATAGCTAGTCCAATGTTTATGAAATCTATATAAAACATACCTACAAACATAAGAACAACGCAAGCTAGACAAAATTGTTTTCAACACACTTGCTCGTAAAATGAGCCTTAATAGCTACATCGTTCTTAGGGCCATAATTCGAGCTATAACACACACGTGCATAATATTTTTACACGCTAGTGCATAAAAGAATTTCCCTGCAAAGTTAAGTTAGTTCCTAACTGCAAATTACACGCGAGTAAACAGAGGATTTTCAATTTAACCGGGTAACACAGTTTTTTTTTGTAACAACAATGAGGTTTTATGCCGCTGAAAATTCAATTACATATTTGGAATAAATAAATGTATCCCTAATTAAGACGAACCATCATTTATTATTATCAAATTATTTATAATTCACAATAATTTGTTATAAAATATTTGCATTTTATCACTAAAATTATAATTTTGTAGTAGGCTGTATGGCTATATGTAATCAATCACCTTACATTTGGCGCGTGCAAAAAAAAACTTGAGCGCCATTTCCTATTTGTTTGTTTATATCGAATTTGTTGCTGTGTGGTAAATAAATGTAAAAATGTCAAGTTTTAGTACAGAAGATTTGTTTTTTCCTCGCAAGTGTGTTGAAAAAGTGCGTATGAAACTCATGAGCAACTTGCTCACTAGACACTTGGCTGATTTACGTATCATAATATACGGCTCATACTTAATCAAAATTCTCCACACATAAAATCTCAGCTAACCCCACAGTTTTCTCTGTTCAGTTTCAAGATGGACTTAAGAAGCAAAAAGGAAAGAGTCCAAGGGGTGGCCCCGCCCCCGAGCCCATTGGAATACAGAATAATAATCGCCAAAAGAAGAGGAGGAAAAATATAAATAGCTACCTCGAGAGAATATTAAAATTTGTACAAGACGGCCCAGTTTCAATTTTGCTAAAATAAAATTATTTTCGACGGACCTTTTGTATCTTTCACGCGATTCTGGGCTTTGTTGCTTTCTTTCCTTTGAGTTTAGGGAATTGTTTTGGGAAATTGCGCTTCTGGGATAATGGATTTTATCATAAAAGTTACGGCTTAGTTATCTTAGAAAATAAGTGAAAAGATATGACATACAGTTAGGGAGGTACGTATTTGTAGCAATTTTGTACCAACTTACTTCGCTCCCCTTATAAATAGTACTATAGCGCCAGTGATGTAAGAGGCTAGCGTGGTACGAGCATGTCATGCGTAGGGAATAAAATCATGTGACTAAAAGAGTGTTAGATATGAGTGTGGATGGATCTAGAAGTAGAGGAAAGCCGAAGAAGAGATGAATGGAATGTGTGTAGAATGACATAGGTAATAGAGCCTGATAGAGAGATGTGGAGGAGGAATAAATGTTGTGCCGACCCCGCGTAATGTGGGAAAAGGGCAGGAACGAGAAGATTGTGGCCGATGGTATTTTTTTAAGAGGATTAGAAAACTCGACAGTGCCAAAGTAAAACGAAAACAAAAACGGTACGCGTAACATCAATCAAACTAACGTTAGTAACGGTCAAAGGGAGCGCGATTGCCGCCCTGATAAAGGTTGCTGGGAGCGGTTGGGTGCAAGCCTCACAAGATCGGTGGCTCTGAAAATCTGTGGGGGAGTCCTATGTTCAGCAGTGAATGTACTATTGCAGTTATGATGATGATGAAAGGTTGAATTGACAGACGTCGAGTAGGCGAGACTCTTGAAATCGTATGTTTGTCTGGACTTGCTAAGCCAAGCACATATACCCATTTTATTTAGACTTCTAAGATAATAATATCTTAGAATTCTAAATAACAAACAAAAGACTGTTCACTAACCGTATAATTAGAAAAAACGCGTTTCCTGAAATTTCTTTGTAAATAAGTGCGCCTATAAATTAATAAATAAATATTGCTGGACATTTCACACAGCGCTACTAGGTAGCGCTAGTAGTTACCCAAACTAAGCAGAGCTTGTATTATGTGAACCAGATAACTTAAAGAATACTTATATACTATTTTTTTGTAAATAAATACTTATAATATACAGAAAAACATCCAGATCCGGAACAAATATCTGTAGATCATGCAAACATTTGTTCCGTGGCGGGAATCGAACCCGCTACCTCCTGCGTCTCAGCCGGCTATTCGCCCACTGCGCCACGGAGGTCGTCAATGCACAGATAATTTTTATTTTGTACAATAAATAATTTCCATTCATTAATTCATACGAACCAAATCTATATTCGACACTATCCCCATAGCCAAGAGCTTCTTGGCCGAGAGTAAGTGAAAATCATCCAAGTTTCTACTTTGAACAACTTAAATCGCGTTGAGTTTAGTTTAAAGTGATACCAAGTACGGTTAGCAGAATCATAAATTTTTACAGTTATGTATTCCGAAAGTCAAAGACGTCGGAACAAGGGTAGTGGAACTGGGCAGGACACTTGGATAGACGAGGTGATGACAGTGGAGTAAATCTTTGTACGAATGGCGGCCAAGAACAGACCTAAGAAGCAAGGGCGGATCCAGGGGGAGGGTCATGGGGGTCATGACCCCCCCCTGGGCTGGGTCCAGGACCTAGGTGGACCACTAATTAAAATTGTTTTAGATTTTATGTAAGTGGATTCAATATTTAATTAATTTAATTTAATATTTTGATTCGGAAAATTGATTTTGTTATTTAAATATAAGTATTTTTATGTTCAGTATGTAAGTACATTAATAAAATAGGTACCTACTTTTTACTTGTATCTATGATTATAAAAATTAAATTATAACTTCTTGTGACTTGATCACGACTATGTGACCCCCCCCCCCCCCCCCCCCTGGCACCAAAGCTGGATCCGCCCTTGCTAAGAAGTCCAGGACGTTCGATGACGCGTGGGTCGACGACATAAAGAAAGTCGCGGGCAACTGGATGCGTGCAGCACCGGGGAGGGTGGGGGTGGCGTTTACTAAGGGAGGCCTACACCCAGCAGTGGGTGCTAATGGGCTGTGGATGATGATGATGTAATTGAATGGAGTATTTAAGAAATGGGTAAGGTTTGTATTTGCTATATCAAAATACTTAGTTATCATAACCTAAACCCAAAAATGGCACCACGGAAGACCAGCGCTGTAGTGGTGTAAATTTTATCCGACTGCAGAATAATGCTGAGTGGCGACCATTTTTGTTCTCACAACATTACCTTATATGCTGTTTAATTGTACCCTTGTGATGCAATATAAAGGTTTTGTACCTTACTTACTTTAAGTAGATTTTAGGCGAGTTCTACAGAAAATAGCGCTTGATAGTTTTCGTAACTATTCGTAAGCAAAATGGCGACCGCTAAATATGCCAATCTTTAAAGTTGGCAACACTGCACCTGTACTGTACGTCAAATTGTCAAGTACCTAAGCCTTGACTGTATTTTTTAATATGTATTTTAAATAAAAATAATTAAAATACTGTAAGTATTTCATATTTCAAATAAACGACTTATTTTTTTTTGTATTTCATATTTAAAACACGTGCGAGATAGTATTTTGATATTTGTATTTTAATTAACGCAAAGCATGTATTTTGCCCAGCTCTGGCTGTACCTATAAAACAATGTTGTTCTGCTGACGGTACCTTGATACTAATACCTACCTACTCATGATAACCACCTGTTAACACGTGCCTTTTATATTTTGTAACCCGTGCATTTCAAGTTTGCAACAAACTTCTTAAATCAGGGTCGACCCTAAGAGTTTTCATTTTATCTCCATGTTACTTTTATTTGATCTCCAAATCAACTTTTGCAAATCGGCGTTGTATGTGTGTATGTATGTATGTTTGATTGTCCGAGGATAACTTTCGAAGCGTTGATCCGATCATCGTGAAATTAGATATACCTATAGGTGATGGCACAATCCTGGTGTGACTAAATGAGCTAAAAATGTTGGGGGGTTGTTGAGATATTGGGGTTCAAGAGGGGTAAAAAAAACAATGGGACTATTCGGTTACCTTTCATTAAATGTCCCACATTTTATTCATTAGTATATTTCGACGCCGAATTTATGTTTTAGTTTAAACCTTATTGTTTATAAGTTATTACCCATAATAAAAACTGAACTTTGACAAAATTCACAAGGTACATCAGTGACCCCACAGTGCTGAAATTTGGTATGCGTTTAGCTTTAGTAACACAAATAGGGACAAGTCTGAATTCCAGAATAACTGCAATTTCTACCCGAAATAATTAACCAACTTACATAAACTCCTGTTACCAGTAATTTGAAAAAAACTGTAGGTCGACTTATATTTATTTCCTGGCACTATTTTGATAGTCAAAGATCACAAAATAATATTTTTTTTGTTTTTAAGGGAGACTCGCGAGATCTCAGTTCGGGGCGAACCACTAGTATAAATTATAGGCTAGCCTTTGACCACGATCTCGCCTAATGGTAATCGATGATGCAGTCTACGAGGGAACCTAAAAGAAACCTATTCACTAGCGACTTAAATACCCCTAGGTTGTAGTTATCAGGAAACACAGGCAAGGCGTTCCACTCCTTGGCGGTGCGCATAATAACGGTGGAAGAGCTACCGCTTTGTACTTAGGGGATGGCGGTGGCGTACCGCGGAGCGTCTTGTTGTCCGATGATAGAATGGGGCTGGTGGGATCAAATTGAAAAGTCCCGCTGCACACTCTCCGAAATGTATCCGATAAAAAACCGAGAGACTTGCAACCTTTCGACGAAACTCAAGGCTGTGGAGCATCTATGGCAGCTCATCATTGCAAATGAGCTACTTGGCTCTTCTCTCAATTAAATCTAGACTTTATGTAAGTATGCAGTTTACGTCACCACTTTATTTCTTTGATTTGCGTCACTATTTATCACTCACACATGTCTATACAAGTCACAGTTTTTTGTCATAATTGAAACCACCAAATTTCATGATTTTCGTTTATTGGTATCCAAGCGCTTGACCACCACCTCGCCTCATGGTAAGTGAAGGTGTGATCGAAGATGGAGCACGCTTGCCTAAAAAGAACCTATTCACTCTGGACTTGAAGACTCCCGAGATTATACTGGTTCGGATAAACATACGCCGGAAGTGAGTTCCACTCCTTACTTGTGCTAACAAGAAAAGTTGAAGCAAATTGTTTGGTACGGTAACGTAGTATGCCGACCAGGTATGGGTGGTACTTCTCGGTACGTCTGCTTGTCCGGGTGATGAGGCTTTCAACTTGATGGATACCTCCCAAAGGTGTTTGTGCACTCACTCGTATTTGTTTTCGTGATTCTTAGACTGGCTTTGACCAATAGACGCATTGATTGCAAACACTTTGGAGTCTTAATGGTCTAAGTCAGTCGAAGAATCACGAAACGAATCGAATACGAGTGAGTGCATACACACCCTAATATAGGAATAAATTGCGTTATAAATATTTATTGTTTCAGGTTTGTTTTACAATAGAAGTTTTACAAAAACTTACCAAACACTTTTCCACGGAAAAACAAGTGGATATTTTCCGATCTTTATCATCTTCTTGGGAAGAAGGATAAGATTAACTGATGCCAAACGCTTTTCTTTATAAAAAGGGTTGTTTATAGTTTTTCGGACCTGCAAACTTGCAACAGTATAAACATCGGAATTATAAACAAAAAGGTATTACATTTTTGTTGAAAAATTACTTTTTCAAAACAAGCTTATATAAAATTCATAATCGGAACCGCAAGCAGATTCAAATGAGCCCGAACACTAGTAGCCTACTATAATCCATTCAGAAGTTCCGTTGTCTAGCATCCGTCACCATCATGAGACCACCTCAATGGTACCATATTATTGCATTGTCACCGAAGTTACATATGTATTCCAAATTTCAGCTCAATCGGTTGAGGGGAAAGAGTTTAAAATTCTTTTGCAAGATTCCACCCGGACAAACATACATACGTACATTGCAAGATAATAAAATCTTGTAACAAGTATCTTTTTAACAAAAATATAACCAACTTCAGATAACAATAAAAACCAAACTACTATACCAATTTTGATGAAATTTCCATGGTATCAATCTAAAAGTATATCCTTTCAAATAATAAACTAATTTTCCAAACCAGTTGATATATAACGGAGATCAGAGCTAACAAACATAAGATAAAAATTAAACAAATTTAAGACTTAAATGGTTTTCTCATGGATGCCATTCTCAGAACTGGACCAAATGGAAATCGGACCACACGGGAAGCGCCAGCTTTCAAATAAAAAAATAATCATCAAAATCGGTTCACCCAGTCGAAAGTACTGAGGTAACGAACATAAAAGAATACAGTCGAATTGAGAACCTCCTCCTTTATTGAAGTCGTTTAAAAATACATGATCAATATGCCCGTTGAATACCTCTATATAATAAGGTAGATAATTAACTAAGTAGGTAGGTATTAGGTACCATTATCATGCTAAAACTTCGCAAGATAAATCTGAATCCTTAATATAACCTACCATACATCAAACCGTCTACAATCAAGAAATAAACAGCAAAGAACTGAAAAGATCGCCGATTTCCAAGTTTCTTTTAAAGATCCAATGACACCAGGTGCGAAGGAGACAAAAAACAAGGGGGTAATTTTTGCCAATACTTAAACGAAGATAGATAGACCACCCACCGAGGGGCGCTTTAAGAAAATTTTAACTTTTCTTTATTCAGTGGGAGGGCAGCGCTGCCACCCTGGGCGGGACCATTTTTCTTATAGTATTCTCTTTGGCCACTCACAAAGGGAAATAACAGTGCTCGAGTTAAGCATTTATTAAATCCAGCATTCGAAATGAATTTCTAGAAAAGTGAGATATTTTGTTGTAGGTACATTTTTAATTAAAGTTACTGCGTACCTACCTTCTTTATTATTTATTGTACACAAGAAATTACATCAAAAAGTACAGAAATAGAAGACATGCAAGCTTAGGTAACCCCCAAAAGAGTTTTCTTCCAGCAAACCTTTGAGGCTAGAGAGAGAGAGATGATTTTAAAGGTACCTAAGTGAGTGTAAAAGAGTCATAAATATGTACATATATACCTTCTTAGGTCGGAGTGCATACTATATTATCACGAAAACTAATTTGACTACTTACCAAAAATATAAAAATACGCCATCTAGTGAAACAAGTAGGTAACTTTTACTATCAGAGCTTTATCTTGTAGAACTAGCTCAAACAGATAACATATCTCGCGGTTAGCTTCAAAAGTTTCTTTATATTTTCAATAGATGGCGCTAGTTCGAAAGCAAGCAAAACTTCATTACGATGTTAATAGATGGCGTATATTAACATCTAAATAAATATATGGTTCAAGTTAATTTTGCGGTGGTTATACCGCCGCGCCGGTAGGCTTTAACTTGAACGCCTTCAAGAGGTGAAACAAGGCATTATGTGATGGGCAACACGTCTGCATCAGAGTGTTACATCTAGGCGTTTATTATTTAACATCAGAACACCCGCCCGCTTATGCCATTAAATTAAAAATAAAAAACGCCAAAGTAAATTTCATAATTTTATTAAAGAAATTTTGATTTACATTATTTCGTAATTTTATTTCGTCAAATTACATTATCTTTCTTTCGCCAGTTATTCTCCAGACCTTAATACTTAACGCTTATCATAACTTACATTTTTACAATTTTATACCACTAGAATTGATAAAGAAAGTGTTGACCAAAATACCTGGTTTTAAGGCCCAGCTTCTGAGCGGTCAGTGTTTATACTATACAGTAAATTACTGCATAAAAATATAGTGAAAATTTATTAACGAATCAAATTTAAATAACTAAGAATTATATTGTAAATTTATGAGTTAGAATATTAAAGGCATTTTTTATACGGCAATACCATCCTACGTACTGGCTGATATTGTGTTGTCTTCACTTCACTGCCTATTTGCAACTGTTGTTGAGGGAGTTGGAATGTCAGAGGACAGTAAAATCAAGCCAGTAACTGGCCAGTTCGAACAGGGTTATTTTAATGGGGACAGTTGTCCTTCACTGTCCGACAGCTACTGGACCTAACCTGGCATATCTGGAATACCTTTACAGACTAATGACAAAAAATCTAGTGAACAAAAAGTTGATGTTTTTTTAGATTCAAAACTAATGAAGAACAACTTTAGCGCCAAATGGTCCCAAAACACTGTTCAGACCATGAAAGAGTTTCAGAAACAAAGACAGTTTAGGCTGGCCATATACAGTCGTAATTCTTTTCGAAATTTCGAAGGCAGCAAATTCAACGGAATAAAAACGAACGGAAGTTTAAGTATAGACAGCGTCGCTAACTGGTGCCTGCATGTTTAAAAATTCTAATAAAAACTTGTATAAGGATATAACTTCTGAAACTACCATGGTTATGAACACTAATTGTCCTAAAAACGGGATATTTACCATGATTTGTGAGTTTTTAAGTATCCCGATATTTCGACACAGTTGCATGCGCCATGATCACGGGTAAACTGAAGTATTTGCGAGTGGCTAGTTATTGGCAGATATAACGATCTACCCTCTTTCTTAGTCTCTTGCTAGGAATGAATTCACTAATACTAATACCACTGGTTTCATTCTCGATCATAACTCGATTCCGACACATAACACTCACGGAATCAGGACACGCAATTGACATTTCACTTCTTCGGTTCTTACACATTCCCACCACAGGATTCCAGGCTCCAGATAGTTGAAAACCATCTTCACGATTGAAATTATTGTGTTTGGTAATCTCAATTGCCTCTTGGACCAGTCTTGGCATGTAATATCGCTCAGTTGAGATTACTTGTAGGTTGTGTAGCTCGATAGTGGTTTGAGCCTGAGTCCAGCAGAATCATGGCAATTATCCCCAATTATTTTTAGGACAAATTGTATAAGGATAATTTCCAAAAAGTTTTTTATAACACGTTGTGTGCTTAGGAAAAAAAACTATATTTTAATTACTTAACAAACTGTAAACTTCAAGTCCAGAGTGAACAGGTTCTTTTAAGGCATGCGTGCTCCATCTTCGATCACACCATCACTTACCATCATTTGACGTAGTGGTCAAGCGCTTTACTATTAATATATATAAAAATCAATTGCCGTTTATCAGTCTAGCTATAACTCAAAAACGGCTTGACTGATTTTGATGAAATTTTCGTGTTTGAGTGGGTCCCTGGATGGTTTAGATTCACAATTGGACCCAGTAGGTGGCGCTGTCGTCGATATCTAGAAAATTGCGGACAAAGTCACGGGCATGCAACTAGTACTTAATCAATAAGAAATAAATAAATAAAAAGTTCATTTTTTAATCTATAAACATGCAGTGGATTGCCAGTTAGCAACGCTGTATTTATTATATATTTATTGATTTTGTATGGATTTGCTGCCTTCGAAATTTCGAAACGGAATTCCGAAAGTATATGGCCAGCCTTATCTAAGACTCAGGAGAATCGAACCTTTAGTGGTTTCGTTGTGACACAGTCTCCTCTATCTTACGACTGGTATGTACTTAATAATACTTTCAAAATTGCTACAATTGTGAATACTTCTCATTTTGTTCCCTTAGTACATCTAGATGCATTGATAATGTATGCAATGGCAAATATGGTAATCATTATGAAAACTATATTGGTTGCCTATCTATGGATTGGTTTTCATGCATATTATTTTTATACCTTAATAAGGTAAAATGTAAGTTTACAAAATCTCACTCTGTTTTAATACTATAGCACATAATTTTGAGGTTTCAGACAAACATACAGGACAAAATACTAAGGTACTTACAGTAAATGACAAAATGTAATCGATATAAAATATCCTCAAAAAGGTAATAAATTAATTAAACAAGTCTTTGGCCAATACATTACAACTTAAAAACAATTTAAAAAACTTGTGTGTGTACTTATGTACGCACTTAAGAAGTTATACTTCTTTGCCGTAACAGAACAAAAAAAGCTAAAGATTTCATTCCGTATGCCACAACTCTTTGTTTGTAAAAGGAATAATAAATTAATAAATACAGTTATGAGTTTTCACGGAATACACGAACGGACAGTTACAGCTAACTTCATCATGACGCTTTTTGGCTGTCGGTGTGCGCGCGCATGAGACAGTTATCAACTAACTTCATCATGTCGCTTTTTGGCTGTCGGTGTCCGCGCGCATGAGACAGTTATCAATTAACTTCATCATGTCGCTTTTTGGCTGTCGGTGTGCGCGCGCATGAGACAGTTATCAACTAACTTCATCATGTCGCTTTTTGGCTGTCGGTGTCCGCGCGCATGAGACAGTTATCAACTAACTTCATCATGACGCTTTTTGGCTGTCGGTGTCCGCGCGCATGAGACAGTTATCAACTAACTTCATCATGTCGCTTTTTAGCTGTCGGTGTGCGCGCGCATGAGACAGTTATCAACTAACTTCATCATGTCGCTTTTTGGCTGTCGGTGTCCGCGCGCATGAGACAGTTATCAACTAACTTCATCATGACGCTTTTTGGCTGTCGGTGTGCGCGCGCATGAGACAGTTATCAACTAACTTCATCATGTCGCTTTTTGGCTGTCGGTGTCCGCGCGCATGAGACAGTTATCAACTAACTTCATCATGTCGCTTTTTAGCTGTCGGTGTGCGCGCGCATGAGACAGTTATCAACTAACTTCATCATGTCGCTTTTTGGCTGTCGGTGTCCGCGCGCATGAGCCAGTTATCAACTAACTTCATCATGACGCTTTTTGGCTGTCGGTGTGCGCGCGCATGAGACAGTTATCAACTAACTTCATCATGTCGCTTTTTGGCTGTCGGTGTCCGCGCGCATGAGACAGTTATCAACTAAATTCATCATGTCGCTTTTTGGCTGTCGGTGTCCGCGCGCATGAGACAGTTATCAACTAACTTCATCATGACGCTTTTTGACTGTCGGTGTCCGCGCGCATGAGACAGTTATCAACTAACTTCATCATGTCGCTTTTTGGCTGTCGGTGTCCGCGCGCATGAGACAGTTATCAACTAACTTCATCATGACGCTTTTTGGCTGTCGGTGTGCGCGCGCATGAGACAGTTATCAACTAACTTCATCATGTCGCTTTTTGGCTGTCGGTGTGCGCGCGCATGAGACAGTTATCAACTAACTTCATCATGTCGCTTTTTGGCTGTCGGTGTGCGCGCGCATGAGACAGTTATCAACTAACTGCATCATGTCGCTTTTTGGATGTCGGTGTGCGCGCGCATCATAAAAAATTAACTCTCATAATTTATTCCAAACGCGCCAAAAGAAGTATAACTTCAATAAAAATATAATACTACTCGTATATCACAGAGTAATTAAATAATACTGTTGGATTGGAAAAGTATTTGAGCAGGGCAACATACATAGTTTTTCCTTTTGTACATATACTGTGACTTGAAACTTTAAATTAGTTTCTAAATATGTTACATAGTTAATTATAAGCATTAAAATGAGGAGTTTTCACGTCCATGTTTTTATAACTGCTAACAGATGGCGCTGCTCTGTCATGCTCTGATTATCAAAGGAAAGTAAACTGTCAATGTGAATTGCCGTGTCAACATTATTTTCCGAGGAACTTGAAATAAAAAACAAACATTTGTGTTTGTTTATCTGACGAAGTGAGATTGTTTTAGACAATTTTTTATATTGTCTTTGAGATTTTGGTATAAAAACCATATTTATTGGCGCCGCATCTCCAGACAGCGGCATCTATTACGCAAGTTTGAACTAGTTTTTTCTTTTTAAATTGAAGATGAAAAGCCCTCATTGTATACCAGTAAAATGTATAAATATGGTTGGCTCGACAGCGCCTGACCAGCCTATACACAATGCAATATGGATGTACGTGACGGACGTCACATCGGACCAAATTGGGTGAGGCGTTTATCAATGCTTTCACACACAAACACACACTACACACCTTCGCATGCACATGAAGACATGCACACGCACGCACACAATTCCACTCACTCACGCCAACACACCCTCGCACATAAATCACACACCAACTTACCCCCACACACACACCCACTCACAAACGCCAACACACCCTCTAATACAAATCACACACACCAACTTATCCCAACACACATATCTACTCAGTCACGCCAACACACCCTCGCACACAAATCACACACACCAACATAGCCCCACTCACACACACACCCAGTCACTCACGCCAACACACCCTTGCACACAAATCACACACACCAACTTACCCCCACACACACGCCAACATACCCCCACTCACACACACACCCAGTTACTCACGCCAACACAGCCTCGGACACAAATCACACACGTCAACATACCGCTACACTCACACATACATTTACTAAAAATTCCATTATGAACTAATATGAACCATATTCCGTAGGGAGGTATAGGTATGCCCCATCATACAGGTTCTTCCTAGTTTGGGTACCTATGTTTTCCATCCTGAATTGGATTATACCTAGTAAACCATTGTAATTTTGTTGTTTGTGTAATATCTAAATTTGTTGCCGAATAAATAAATTACTAATAATCAATTATTCATTTATGCGTTACCATGTTGCATTTTGTGTAGGCGTCGGGTCGTGATTTCACATCGGGTGGTTGAATCCAGCCAAATTGGGTCGTCTATTAATGCTCTAAGCAAGCACAGCTTTGCTGAAAAGTAACACAGTGGGTTCCAAATGGAACTATTATTCTCATACATTCAATACTGTCAAAGTATGTTTATTTCAAAGTCAGTGACGCCAAATGTTCCATCTTTTTGGCACACACTGGCATGGATGAACAAGTTTTTTTTTTGTGTAAAATATAAGTTAATTCACAAAACAGAACAGCATTCACAAATAAATATTAAACTAAAACTTAAAGCAAGTCAGTTCAAGCCTTAAATTATTTAATCACTAATTTCAATAGGACTAGAATTAAAGTACCATTTTGATCTCTCTTTAAATATTTTTAATGTTTGATAAACTATAAAATTCTTTGAAACCGTGAAAAAGCTATAAATCTTTGGCAACTTTTAAAATGGTTACACCTAAAACGCTTAGTTTTCAACTTTTGAAAATAACAAAATGGTTATACCAATGAGATCACTGTTGTGTGTATAAAATGAAACTACCCTCATTCGGGTAAAAATCGTCTTACGAAAAACAAATGGCACAATTTTCGAGAATCAATGTATTTACATTCTAAGCTCGGTATTTAACTACTTATCGCATATTTTCAAATTTGATTATAGAAAATAAAAATGATAAAGCTAGGACTTTTGCACATATTGTGCAAACAGCGTAATTATTTGGCGAATCTATAGTAATTATATAAAGTTTAAATGGGTATATCGATCAATAACTGCATCATAACGGCATAGAATATTTTAACATCCTACAGTCACATAGTATTTAAACCACCGACACCAAAAGAGGGGTTTTTCAATATTAATTATAGGCTAGCTTTTGACCACGATCTCGCCTGATGGTAAGCATGATGCAGTCTACGATGGTACACGCTTGCCTAGAAGAAACCTATTCACTCGCGACTTTAAGACCCCTAAGGTTGTAGTTATCAGGAAACACAGACTCAGGCAAGGCGTTCCACTCCTTGGCGGTGCGCATAATAAAAATGGAAGAGTAGCGCTTTGTGCGTATGGGAGGTATGTCTACCATGTAGCGGTGGCGCACCGCGGAGCGTCTGGTTGTCCGATGATAGAATGAGGATGGTGGAATCGAAAAGTTCCGCAGCACTCTCCAAAATGTATCCGAAAAAAAAACCAAGAGGCTTGCAACCTTTCGACGATGCTCAAGGCTGTGGAGGCTTGCATCTGCTCATTGCAAATGAGGGTGTTATAAGTTAGACGTCTGTGTTTGTCTGTCTATGGCATCGTAGTTCTCAAACGGTTAGACCGATTCAGATGTGGTTTTTAATAGTAAGCTAGTTTAAGTGGGTGGGTTTTTAGCTATGTACCCCCGACAGTTTATATATTGTATAAGTTATCGGCGCCCGTTTAACCACCAAAAACTGGGGCATTTATATCTAAATATTAATTTATTACAATATAATATGTTATTAAGATTTTGAATCCATGCAATTAATATTTAAAAAAATACTTAACAAAAAAAATTATTTATTGATTTATAAAAAAAATAATTTGATTTTTTTGGAATATAAAAAAAGGTTTATTATTTAAAATTTATAATGATTTATACAGGCAGACGCTGCCTGGGAGTAGACAAAATGAGCAAATTTTTTGACCATTTAAATTTTTAGATTTTTGTATTAACGATTATAATGCAGTTATATCAAGAACCCAGAAGCCAAGCTCGTTCATAGAACAGAGACGCCATTAGTAAAAAGCTTAGTCTGGGTACTAATAGCAAAATTGTAAAATTTAAATTGGCCCGTATAACCACTAACCTATTCGACACAATTTTGGCTCGAGGTTGGCCATCGAATCATGGTTCTGGCAATTTGGCTTTTATTTTTTGCTTTCACAGTGAACACATATAAAACATGGAAGGCAAGTTATACCGTAAGAACCCAGAAATAAGGTTGACTTTTGACTGTAACTTCTACGTACAGTCAAAAGTCGACGACAAATTACGTCGTAGAATAAACAGTCAAAAGTCGACGACATATTACGTCGTAGAATATACAGTCAAAGTCGATGACATATTACGTCGTAGAATATACAGTCAAAAGTCGACGACATATTACGTCGTAGAATATACAATCAAAAGTCGACGACATATTACGTCGTAGAATATACAGTCAAAAGTCGACGACATATTACGTCGTAGAATATACAATCAAAAGTCGACGACATATTACGTCGTAGAATATACAATCAAAAGTCGACGACATATTACGTCGTAGAATATACAGTCAAAAGTCGACGACATATTACGTCGTAGAATATACAATCAAAAGTCGATGACATATTACGTCGTAGAATATACAGTCAAAAGTCGACGACATATTACGTCGTAGAATATACAATCAAAAGTCGACGACATATTACGTCGTAGAATATACAATCAAAAGTCGACGACATATTACGTCGTAGAATATACAGTCAAAAGTCGACGACATATTACGTCGTAGAATATACAGTCAAAAGTCGATGACATATTACGTCGTAGAATATACAGTCAAAAGTCGACGACATATTACGTCGTAGAATATACAATCAAAAGTCGACGACATATTACGTCGTAGAATATACAGTCAAAAGTCGACGACATATTATGTCGTAGAAGATTACGTATTATGATCGTATTATGTACATACAAAAATGAGCGGCATTGAAGTCAAAAGAAGCGTGTGTTTTGGTTTGAAGGGTATGGTTGCCGGTGAAATTACATTCATCAAAATCGGAAGAGCCGTTTAGGCGCTACGGTGAAACATACATAAATAAAACATTCATACACACACCGCTAAAAACATAAACTGAGTTTTCTTAAAGCCTTCATGTTTGATATAGGTTCACTGACAGAGCCACTGTCAACGTTACACTAACAGGTCATGTTAAAACATATCTATTTGATAATGGTCTGATATTATCAGTGATCGGAGTAGGTAGATTCATTTGGGGTAAATGATCTCAAAAGTATATGTAAATGTGGACATGCCTCCGGTATTCCGGGATTTTTAAATTATAACGTGGAACTGGGTGAAATGAGGGAGTAGCTAGATTGATTGAGGGTCAATGATCTCAAATGTGGATGTTTATATACATTTGAGATTGAAGAGATTTTTCTCGTGGGAAACGTGTTTTCTCGATAAATGACGTAGAAATCTTCACGAATTCACAAGAAACTCACCGAAGTCTCAACTCAATCGGATGCATTTTATGGAAACGAATAGTGAGCAAACAAAAACAAGCATTCATTTTATAATTCGACAGATAAATAGATATCAATTTAAAACTTTTTACTATAGCTTCCTTTAAATTTAAAATTTAATAGTTACTAAATCACTAGTTTAATATTTACTTAAATCTCCGTAAATAACGGAAATTTGCGGGAAAACAGGCATGTCCATGTTATGTTATGATGCAAGTACATAAAACAAATCTACCTACTCCGATCACTGGATAGTATAATCTAACAAAACAACATTGATATTTTACAATAAAATAACTAATACCTTAGTCAGTTCATCATAATTTGAATATCGATATCTAATCCTAACTTAACTCAGTTACGTTTTATACAATATCTGTCCCACTGACTGTCCGTTTAAATAAACAGTACTACGATTTAAGTTAGATGCCTCGCCAAATTTCGTCTATCATCGAAAATACGGAATAATCGGAATCTTTAAATACATAAATACATTTTTTTTTTATAAATTATTACTTATGTACTTATGTGTACTGTGTTTTGTTACGTACGTCATTAAATGAAAGGCCCTACTCTTGTAGTTCTAATAGCTAGTATTTTTGTAGAATTGGTTTTTTCATAGAACATTTTAAATTTTCAAACAAACTAAAAAAGTCCTAAAATATCACTGAAACAGCCTGTATAAAATAGGTAAACAAATCATATTCCATATTAAAAAAAACTAAATATGTGCTTTTATCAATGATAGTATGCGAGCGTATAAAATTAAGTAGGTTATTATTAATATTTAAGCTACCGATATTAAACCCACCTCTAAAATCAGTAAATACGATTCCGGATGTGTGTTTTAAATTAATGTCGTACATAACAAAACAGGTTGTATAGAGAACCAACCAGACCTGGAACAAAAATCTGTAAATCATGCAAACATTTGTACCACGGCGGGAATCGAACCAGCAACCTTCTGCATCTCACCCGGCTATTCACCCACTGCGCCACGGAGGGCACCGTGGATGACATTGGTTACATAATGGTACTAATTCGGAAACACGAACTTTGTCGAGGCGTCTAACTTAAGACGTTATATTTTAAGTGTTTCAAAATTATATGATAACCCGAAAGAGAAAGTCTAATCAATAAAATCAATTTACTTTTAGTATAAATTAGAATTGCGGGAAAAAATTAGGTACTTTGTTTCTAGACATTGGCCGACTCATCTTAAACGTATATAAGGCGGTTTCCAAATATAACACGATTGCACGATCATCGCCAGTTCGCGCGAACTCGCGATCATTAATACTGATGTTGTTTTGGTATCCTAATTTACATTCGCGCGCTGACAACGCGCCACTAAAATGTTTGTTGATGCGTGAACTTAATTCGTACGAACTAGCAATCAAACATACTGATGCCGAACAGGGGCTTAGCAAAGTTACATTCGATTAGCGATGACGCTAGTCGATAAGTCCGAACATATATGGGATTTGACACATGCTATGGAAATATCTCGATCTCGACGTCGAGATCCGTAGAAGAACGAAGGTTCATGACGTTAGGAATCGAGTTATAGAACTCAAATGGCGGGATACTTGGAAAGACGTGGTGATGACAGATGGAGCAGAATAGCAACTGGATGGTGGCCGAGGAATGGCTGTAGAAGGGTAGGACGTCCGTCAGCGAGATGGGTGGACGACATCGTTAGTCGCGGGCCGTCGATGGGTGAGACTAGCGCAGGATCGTGGCGGATGGCACAAACTTGGGGAGGCCTATACCCAACAATGGGTGAAGTCTGTGGATGATGATGATGGGCCCAGGTGTTATAACTGACATTTGGGCGATAGTCACGTGAACGCTATCGCATCGCGTCGCACGCAATACCGACGATCGCATCGCATAATCGCTTATTCGCGCGATAGTTCTTGGACATTAATGGCTTCTCCTGACGCCATCAATGTAGCCAAGTACCTATCTAACACAATAGAAGTAGAGCTATTGAAACGCCAAGAAGAAGAACTCGATTCTTATCATTGCTCAAAATTGCGATGATCGCATCGTTCATCCGCGCGTTAGTCTCGTAATCGCGTTCTATTAGGACACCGATACGTTTTATCCCGATAAATTCCCTTAAAACAGCAGAATTTACCAAGTGTACTTCAATAAAAACTTGCCCTTCGGGTTATAATATACATCTAAAGCACAGTATTTTATGTAGTACGTGTACCCCATATGTCTTAACCCGTTACAAAACCCGGGATTATAGTATGGTTCGAAGAATTCGTTGCCACTATATACTCGCACGGTGCGGGGGGAGGTTAAGCGTAATAGTATCTATATACTGCTCAGTATCATCTTGCAAATAGTACCCATAATCATCGTCAATGGGCACCGGCAGCAGATTCTCTTTCGGCATCTGACACGCGTAATCCCAATTCTTCTCGACAGATTTTCTCCGCTTTGAGAATATAACTGAACCATCAAACGCGTATTCCTCGTCGAAATGCAAAACTGCGTCGTCGTAGAAGTAATTGTCCAGTTTCCTTGTGTTCCTAGCTATGTTTTTCATGAGTTTTTTCTTCGCGTAGCTAGATTTTTCGGAATCGTAGTCGTCTACTAGCGGATCGTTGGATCGGTTCTCGGATCGCATATTCACAGAGTACAGCGAGGAGCTATGAGCACTGCTTTTATCGAATCTATTGGATAAGCTATTGTATGGGTTTAAGTATTGTTCGTTGTTATTACACATCATATTGTTTATCATACCTTTGCGGAGTTGGTCGCGTCGTTTCGCCACTAACTCCTTAAAATCATCAGGTTCCAGTTGGAAGTCATTGGTCTTCGCGTTCATGTAGAGGTAGCCTGATGCCGAGTTCAGTCGCAGAGATTGAGAGCGGTGTTTGGATGAAGACTTCTCTATGAAGCGAGGGATCCCACCGAGCTGGTAGTGCTTCGATTTGTGCTTGATGTTTGAGGGTCCTGGTGACAGCGGGTCGTGGTATGGTGAGTGTCTGTAATAGAAATGGGCTG
This sequence comes from Philereme vetulata, assembly GCA_918857605.2. Classification (NCBI taxonomy): domain Eukaryota; kingdom Metazoa; phylum Arthropoda; class Insecta; order Lepidoptera; family Geometridae; genus Philereme; species Philereme vetulata. The sequence continues at coordinate 4,829,349 of OU975461.1, forward strand.
CAAATATATCTAATAGTTTTCTAAAAACTAAATACAAGCCTTATGTAAACAATGTACAATTTTAATTTTTTGATGTGAAACATTTATTGGCCGCCTTGGGGGTAAGATCGACTCGTATGCCGTCACGCCCTGATGGCACGCGTGCAATAAGTGCGCTGAATTGATGGTTTTTTACAGAATGTGTAATTAAAGAAATCCGTTTATAATCATCTTATTAAAGTCTAAAGTCAAAAGACGCAAGCATGTCTCTTCTCATCGAAAAAGAGTCAGTTTCTCAACTTCCCATTTTCCGACATGTACCCGTAGCTATAAAAGGTCGTCTCGAGCTCCTAGGTGTTTCGCTCAAGCCTACTCTCAACTCTCATACATCAAGTGTAAGGCTAAAACAGCTGCCATGAAGCTGGGCATTCTCAACAAGGTCAGGAGATACTTCACACCAGGACAGCTTCTTAGTCTTTACAAAGCACAAGTCCGGTCTGGTAAGGAGTACTGCCACCTTTGGGAACGTTCGGCCAAATACCAGCTCGCCACCTTAGACTCGATAGAACGTAGGGTTTTTATAGGTGAGCAATATCTGGCGGAGACTAAGACCCAAAGTCTCGAACACCGCCGTAAAGTTGCCTATCGATCTTTTACAGAATACATTTCGGGGAATGTGCCCAGGAACTATACGATCTGTTCCCGCCATCTCCCTTCCATCAAAGGAAAAGCAGGCGCACGGCTCAGTACCATCCGTACCTAGTTGATACACCACCCATTCGCACACACCGTTTTGGTTCTACGTTCTTGATGCGTACAGCTAAGGTATGGAACACTTTGCCGTCGTCGGTTTTTCCTAAAGAATGCAATCCGGGCCTCTTTAAGGTAAGAGTGAATAGGTTTCTAGATCTTGATGCTTCATCTTAGACCACATCATCGCTTACCATAAGGGTAAGATGATTCAATGTTTTACATCTGCCGGGAGTCACGTGGCGGTCAAAAAAGGGCTTTTTTATTATTCAAGCGATTGACCACTACCTCTACCACTACCTGATGGTAAGTGATGGTGAGATGGAAGATGGAGCACGCTTGCCTAGAAAGAACCTGTTCACTCTGGACTTGAAGACTCCGAGATTACAAGTCGGGAAAAATAGACGGCGGAAGTGAGTTCCACTTCTTACTTTTACTGAAATTTCTGTAGCTAAACAATAAGGGACTTAACACAAAAAAAATAACGCTGTATAAATAAATTCCTAAACAAAAGTTTCTTTTAACCCTATATGAACTCATTGCTAGGCAAAAGTGACCAGCAAATCCCTTTGTTTTTCGTGGTCTCCTACCATCCTCTCTCAAAGACGTCTCTTATAAATATGCACATACTTGTTATGCCCGAAGCAGTTGCAAGAACAGCTGCAGACGCTTGGCGCGTACTCCTCGTCAATGTACAGCGGAATTAAGGAAGTGTCCCCTGAAACAGTGTACTAGAGTTACATCGAGATAGAATTTTATTTTTAGTGTTAACACTTACGGAAAATACTCAGATTTTTAAAACCATCACAAAAACTTTCAAGCCAGACGGGACTTGAACCTGCAACCTTCCTCTTGATACGAGGATGCACTGCCAATTGTGCTACAGGCTCTTCTCACCAGGCAATACGTTGTTATGGCGATGGTTACCACTTAACATCAGGTGGGCCTAAAGCTTGTTTTATATCCAAGACGTACTAAAAAATATGTAAACTATGAAGAAACCTCATCATCATCTCAGAAATAGGACATCCGCTGCTGAAAATAGAGCCTCCATAGGTATCGAGCTTTTGGTTATTTTATTTGGTTCTCAGGTACTTTTATCAGGTTTTTTTCATTTCACCTACGCTGTGTTTTCTACTAAGCTTGTGCTATCCACTACGATCCTAGTCTCATCCATCGACGGCGAATTTAACTTTTTCCACAAACGGCCGTCAATTTTTCGAGCTATGTGCCTAAGAAAAATGAGTCCTATCCATAATAATTGATCGAGTGAAGCGAGATCTCCAAATAAACTTGGGCAATTTGGCGATGTATATATGTTTGTTTGTCCGAGGATAACTTTCGAAACGTTGATCCGATTATCGTGAAATTTGATACATAGGTAGGTAGTGTAGTGATGGCACAATTTTGGTGTGATTAAATAAGCTAAATATGTTGGGGGGTTGTTGAGATATTGGGGTTCAAGAGGGGTAAAAAAAGTAGTACACTTCGACTCCGTTTTTATTTTTAGTGAAGTTCTTGTGGTTTTTAAGAGCCATAATAAAATCTGAACTTTGTCAAAATTCACAGGGTACACCAGTGACCCCACAGTGCTGAAATTTGGTATGCGTGTAGCTTTAGTGACACAAATATAGGGAAAACTCTGAAATCCAGATAACTGCAATTTCTACCCCAAAAAACTTTACCAATTTACATGAGCTCCCGTTACCTGTAATTTGAATGAAACTGTAGGTCACGTAAGATGGTTATGCATTTCGTGGCACTATTTTGATAGTCAAAGATTACTAATAACATTTGTTTGTAATTATGGTAGACTCGCGAGACCTCAGTTCGGGGCGAACCACTAGTATTATAAATTCGAAATTAACTCTGTCGCTCTGTCTGTTTGTTACGTTTTCACGACTAAACGACAGGACCGATTCAATGAAATTTGGTTACATTATGATATTATTATATCCATATTACATAATAGCTTATTAATACCAGGATTGAGGCATAGGCTACTTTTTACCCAACTGCGCAGAAGTAGGGTAATGTTTCAATTGAAAAACCACGCGTTGGAAGCCACGGGGTCAGCTAGTTGAATATAAAATAGCTTCTGGACTTTAACTAGACGTTCGCCCCGAACTGATATCTCACGAGTCTCCCTAAAAAAATATTCTTTGGGCGACTCGCAACGATGACTAAACGTATTTAGTGGCTAAATATGATTTGATGTGATTTATGGAGTTGTCAAATCATACAAATACGTACAATTTAAACATGTTTAGTTGCGTTACTAAATTTGTTTTACTTCAAGTACACGCATACCAAATTTCAACACTGGTGTACCCTGTGAATTTTGTCAAAGTTCAGTTTTTATTATAGCTAATAACTTAAAAATTACAAAGTTTAAACTAAAAATAAAAATGGGATCGAAATTAACACACAAAGACCTTTTATTAGACATGCCACTTGACCGTATAGTCCCATTCTAGCTTTTTTTTACCCCTCTTGAACCCCAATATCTCAACAACCCCCCTCCCACATTTTTAGCTCATTTAATTTAACTCACCAAAATTGTGCCATCGCTACCTACCTACATACCAAATTTCACGATGATCGGATAAACGCTTCTAAAGTTATCCTTGGACAAACAAACATACATACATACAACGCCGATTTGCCCAAGTTGATTTAGAGATTTCTCGACTTGAGAACCTTTCTGCCCCAACGGCCGTCAGTTCTTCGAGCTATGTGCCCTGCCCACAGCTACTTCAGCTTGCGAATCTCTTCATTTCTGATTGGATCTCGTAGAGAAACAGCAAGTATAGCCCTCTCCATAGCACGCTGAGCGACTTTAAGTATTCTTACGAGATTGTCTTACTTGTGTGTATTTGGTTAGGGTCGGCGGGCAGTCGCGTCCCACGTGACACCCCCCTCAACACGTCACCATCCGCCGTGATGACGTCACCTTCCAATCTCACTAATACTTTCTGATCCTGTAATAGAAATGTATGGTTATGATCGGGGCGTGCGTAAGAGGTTCCAAACAACATCTCTGGGAACCCAAGTCTACCTCACCGGCCATTGGTACGCCCTGCCGATCAACAGACGAGGCTCTGGCACTCAATCCCGACAACCCGCACTAGGACAAGTGTGGTGACTAATTGTCCAGTTCCCTTCTCTTATAGAAAAAGGGACGCTTGCTCTCGTTTCTCGTCCTCTGTGTTAATGGTGAGGAACCGCAGCACGAGCAGGTTGAGGCAGGCGGCCACTATAGCAAGTCCGAACAGGATCAAGATGAGAGCGAACATGACGTACGACGGCTTGCGGTTCAGTGCGTTGTCTTTGTATTTAACTAACCTGTACCGCCTGCGCTTGATCTCGCTTCTCGTCCTCTGTGTTCATGGTGACGAACCACAGCACGAGCAGGTTGAGGCAGGCGGCGACTATAGCGAGCCCGAACAGGATGAAGATGAGAGCGAACATCACGGACGACGGTTTGCGGTTCAGTGCGTTGTCTTTGTGTTTAACTAACCTGTACCGCCTGCGCTTGATCTCGCTTCTCGTCCTCTGTGTTCATGGTGACGAACCGCAGCACGAACAGGTTGAGGCAGGCGGCCACTATAGCAAGTCCAAACAGGATGAAGATGAGAGCGAAGATGACGTACGACGGCTTGCGGTTCAGTGCGTTGTCTTTGTATTTAACTAACCTGTACCGCCTGCGCTTGATCTCGCTTCTCGTCCTCTGTGTTCATGGTGACGAAACGCAGCACGAGCAGGTTGAGGCAGGCGGCGACTATAGCGAGCCCGAACAGGATGAAGATAAGAGCGAACATCACGTACGACGGCTTGCGGTTCAGTGCGTTGTCTTTGTGTTTAACTAACCTGTACCTCGCTTCTCGTCCTCTGTTCATGGTGACGAACCGCAACACGAGCAGGTTGAGGCAGGCAGCCACTATAGCGAGCCCGAACAGGATGAAGGTGAGAGCGAACATCACGTACGACGGCTTGCGGTTCAGTGCGTTGTCTTTGTGTTTAACTAACCTGTACCGCCTGCGCTTGATCTCGCTTCTCGTCCTCTGTGTTCATGGTGACGAACCGCAGCACAAGCAGGTTGAGGCAGGCGGCCACTATAGCGAGCCCGAACAGGATGAAGATGAGAGCGAACATCACGTACGACGGCTTGCGGTTCAGTGCGTTGTCTTTTTGTAGAGCTACCATGTCCCCGAAACCTGAGGAAATAACGCATTTTTAGCATTATATGTATGTTAGTCTTAAGAGGAAAATTTACTAGACGATCATAAGCCCTGTCGTAATGTATGGTTCTGAGTGTTGGGCCACGAAAGGAACGGATGAAAGAAGAGTACACGCGGCGGAAATGCGAATGTTGAGATGGATGTGCGGAGTAACGAGAATGGATAAGATAAGAAATGAGTATATTAGAGGAAGTTTAAAAGTAGCACTAGCTAGCGTGGTATGGGCATGACATGCGGCGAAAATCATGTAACTAAAAGAGTGTTAGATATGAGTGTGGATGGATATAGAAGTAGAGGAAAGCCGAAGAAGAGATGGATGGACTGTGTGAAGGATGATATGGGTAGGAAAGAAGTGACAACGGAGATGACGGCTGATAGAGAGATGGGAAAAGGGCAGGCAGAAGAAGACTTACCTATAGTAGTAAGTGTGATGAAGCAGTAATACACGCTGTCGAAGTAACTCCATCCCTCGAAGGTAGAGAAGGCGGCGGCGCCGCCGGCGATGGTCAGAGACGACAGCGTGGTCACCACACAGATGAGATCTAGCTCTGATGCATTCACTCGCTTGCAATTCAATGCACGCTTTATTGACTTGATTATTACACTGAAACAATTACAGATACACAATAAAATAACATTTAGAGTAGGGCTTCCCAACCAGTAGGGCGTACAGAGAATCTAAGGGGCATAATGTGTTCCACCTACTCATTAATGATCATGATTTAACACTAACACACATTTAGTCGCACCACCCATACTCTATTTTAAAGTTCACTAGAAATTAAATCAACAAAGAAATGTCAATTTTACGCGAGAGCGAGGGCGAGGATAATCATTCCTTCCTCCTTGCACTCATGAAAAAGTGACATTTCTTTGTTTACATTATTTACAGTGAACTTTTAAATAGAGTATAGTTCCGTAGAGCATACAGAGAAAAGATACAATAAAAAGCGTAAAAACATAGCATATAAATCAAAAACAGAAGAGACATACAGAATTGCTGCTACAGCAGCAATTGTGCCTCGACTCAGCATGAGTCCCGCCATAATGCTAATAAAACAAAATGCTTAAAATTTACTATGCGGAAATCACAGTCAGCACCAATGACTAATCCAGATAAACATATTTTTGCACATCAATGCAATTGTCCTGTTAACGATAATTTATGTAACCGCCCTTTCATCTCAGTTACTAATAATATTAAGTTACTTGCCATTATAATAGATGAAAATATCTCGTTCAAAAAACATGTAGAAACTTTATGTAATAGAATACGAAAATTTATATTTGTTTTTAAGAAGTTACGCTGTATTGCAGATTCAAAGCTAGTTAAGCAAGTATACCTTGCTTTATTTCAGTCAATTATAACCTACTGTATAACGTCTTGGGGAGGAGCGTGTAAAACCTTTTTATTAGCCGCAGAAAGGGTACAAAGAGCAATCCTTAAGGTATCAACTTTTCATACTTTCTCTATCCAACCAACTTATTATATATGACGTGTAAAGTTCTAACAGGCAGCTATTTATACTAAACATTAAGTTTTAAGACAACACAGAGCACTTCCCTATAGCACTGAAAGTACTAACAAAAGACGAAAATATATCGTCCGCACTAACAACACCCCAGTAAAGCATGCTTTTGCATCCAGATTTCTAATGTTCCTAAGACCATTCCTGTACAACAGGCTAAATCGTAAATTGAGCGTCCACTCAATGAACTTCTCAAACTGTAAAAGAGCCTTACAGTCTGCTCTATCCAATCTATCTTTCAAGGAAACTGAGAAAGTACTAACCGTAATAAAGTAAGACTTTAAAGATTGTATAGTACGTAAACTCATACCTTCCATGTCTGCACTTAGTTTATTTAGTTTTTTTTTCCATTATGTAAATAGATTCTAAGTTTTGTTAATTATAGTATTCACAAGTTACCCCAGTCCAGCCTTTTTCGCCTGAGATACTGGTTGTCCTAGTTCAGGCAATGTATAAAATCTATAAGTAGTATTAATCCCTAATGTTAATCTTAGCAATATGAAAAATGAATAAAAATTTATTTATTTTATAATGGTAGACGCTGTTATTCTGCCCAGACCACTCCAAATCAGCCATTAAACCCTGTGAGTATGTGTTGTCAAAAGTATTGTAAGTAGTTACAATACTTGAATGCAACACCCTCATACTATGGCACACTTACTAAGCTGCCTTTTGTGCCCTTATTCTTGCACCCTGAGGGATACTGTTACCGCCGCAGATAACGCTGTTGCAGTGGCAAAGTATTGCCAAAACAATATTTGGTATTTAAAATAATATGAACCATATCGAAGAAGTAATGTGTCTGTTAAAAAATTACATAGTATAAATATTATAGTCAAGTATAATCAGTTATCAAGCCCAAAGGATTAGCAAGCTGAAGTGGCAGTGGGCGGGGCACAGCCCGAAGAACTGACTGCCGTTGGGGCAGAAATGCTCTCGAATGGAGACCACGCACAGGAAAACGCAGCGTAGGACGCCCCTCACTAAATAGAAAAGCGACTTGACAAAGGTTGCTGGTGCAGGCCGCATAAGATTGGTCGCTCTGGAAATCTATGGAGCCTATGCACAACCCATGGAGGACGTCATGTGGCTGATATGATGATGATTTGATATTTAGTTACCTGCTAAGTCTATTCACTCGTTCACCGATACTCTGGAACATGATGAGGCCCAATGGAATCCCCACTATAGCATAGAACATCGTGAACACCTTTCCTCCAATCGTGGCTGGTGTGGAATGCCCATATCCTGAAACGAAAACATTTAAAATCAATTTGGTCCATAAACTGATTGTCTAACAAGTTTCTAAAAAGCTTGTAAATTATTATATTTAGGCCAGCTTGCTTTCCCTAAACGTATTTAGCGACTAAACATGTTTAAATTTGACTTATTTATATAATTTGACAACTCCATAAATCATATTCAGCAACTAAATACGTTTAGACATCGTTGCATAAGTATCCCTTAGTGTTTTATAAAGTGTCTTTTCATTTTCTATACTACCCTCTCATCTTAGGCGCTTCGGAGACACAGCAACTAGAAACTCGCAACTTTTTTTTTTTCGAATGGACTTATCTCGCTGTTGGCCTCTGAGGCCGTTGCAGCTTAACCGAGCTTTTGGCGAGCGCAGAAGGCGCTCAGCCCTATAATTTTATTTTTGACGAGGCAACTAGCGCAAGGGCACCACTTAGGTACGAACCTCGGCTTGGGCTGTTGCCGGGACGGGGATAGGAGAGAAACGCCCGGGTACGTGCTTGTACCTCGTGTAGGCGGCGACTAAAGGGACTCGTCGACCTCGCCGGCGAGGTCGGTGTATTTGTGGAGTGTTTGCTCTGTCTAATGTGGATGACTCACCCACATTAGCGAAAGTGATTTCGTCATCCGGGTCTCCGAGAACGTGTCTCGGACGACGGAGGGTAACTAGCAACTCGCAACTAGCTGGTCATGACGTATTTTATATAATTTTGAGCAACTGCGCAGACGTGGCAACTTGTGCGACGGACGTACGAATTACGATATCAAATAGGAACCAACTTCCAAAAAGTTGAAAGTTGCTTCGGACCACATACCAACATTTAAAAAAGTAAAGTTCCTGTGTCTGCGCAGCACCTTAGTCCGCTTCAAAAAATCTTTTTATGGTACTAAATTTCTCGTGCTAGTATCCAACGCTGTTAGAACAAAATCTTGCGTTCCATTTCTAATGCCTCATGGTTTACAACCATCAAGGAGATCTATGAGTACCGAGAAGTTCGTACAATTGACCAAGAGCTGGGCTTCAACCGGAAATAATAAAACCGGCCAAGTGCGAGTCGGACTCCCGCACGAAGGGTTCCGTGCTATTATCAATAAAAACGGCAAAAAAATCAAGTCTGTTGTATGGGAGCCCCACTTAAATATTTATTTGATTCAATAGCACAATTTTATTTATATATTTGAGGTTGGTGCCGATTAAGCTAGTCCTCTAAATTGTATGAGCGCCCATACAACTCAGAGGACTATCTTAATTGGCGTCAACTATGTATGTATGGGGATTGGGGATACCCTAATTTTCAACTTATTTTATTTTTCGGATGTTTTCCTTTATTTGTGCTGTAAGATCTTGCTTTTTACGAAATTTCGTGATTCTAGGTCAACGGGAACTACCATATAGGTTTTCAACCCAAAACCTATAGGGTACTTCCGGTTGACCTAGAATTGTCAATTTTGGTTAAAAGCAAGGTCTTACAGCACAAGTAAAGGAAAAATTACTAAAAATAAAAAATTTGAAAATTAAGGTAAATTTTAGTAGGTACTTACAAGTGTTCGCGAAAATCTAAATTTGCCCGTATCTTTTTATCTTGTTGACTCAGGACCTTGATTTTATACACCTAATAGGGACTATAGACCTCAATATCTGGTATAAACATTAACTTTAACCCGTTCCTGAGTAAATCGGTGGTGACACACGGACACACAGGCGGACAAGAGAGTGATCTTATAAGGGATTCTTTTTTACCTTTTGAGGTTCCCCTAATCGCCTAAAAAGCCATAAAAATCAACTGGCAAGAGCGTTTTTTTTTCTTTGTTTTAATTTAATTTTATTGTTTAATTATGTTAACGTGTTTTTGATTGTCTATTTTTCATTGTCTGTATTTAATTATCCACTGTATGTATTTTCTGTGTGTTTGTAACTTGTGTCGAAATAAATGCATATATTACCCGTGCGCGATAAGTTGGGACCTGAGCGCGGTGACGTCATATTGGCGTGTTCGTACCGCCCGCAAAAAAGCGAACATAACAAGCAGCCGCCCGCGGCTTCGTCTTTGTTTTTTTTAACCTAATTTATTATGTTACTCAGGGAGGACGCTGCTTTTTATCTAATCTTTTTTACACTATTTGAATAAAATAAAAATACAATGTTTAAGTTTATACATTTATTTTATCTATTATTTACATTATCTCATCTTCGTCACTACTTAGTGGATTTATGCCTTCTAGAGGTTGTTCTTCGTCCTCAGTCTCTCGGTCTTCACGAGGTTTCTTTCTCCGCTATGCAAAGGTTTACCCTTCATAATGATAACAAAAACACTTAACAAGAACTATAACAACAAAACAATGACACAAACTATAACAACAAAAACTACAACAACAAAACAATAACACAAACGAAAACTAAAAGAATTCCAGAGCGCGTCGTTACGTGACGTAGGCCAGTACGAGACTAAAAATCCTAGTAAAAAATAGTGATGCGAACGGTACAATACGGGCGCCATCGGGGAAGTGCAGGGAAAGCGGTCGGGGAGTCGCACTCCTAGCAGGTCCCAAGTTATCGCGCACGAGTAATATCTATCTATATAGTGGACAATCATTTTGACACAAAGCTGCTGAGAAGAGTCCATGTCTTGGACAACCGCTTGCTGCTTCAAAAGAAGGAAAGATGGACTAATGTGCCTTGATCCCAAACGCCACAAATATATTAACCTATCCGTCTATAGTCCTCTAATTGATTGTGGAACAAAATGAGAACAAAAAAAAATGGGATGTGGCTGTGTCATGGACACGGCCGTGTGGTGTACGTGAATACTTTTTTTTTATTTTTTTATTTTTATGCTAAGTACTCATATGGCAAATGAGCATGCAGTCCACCAGATGTTAAGTGGCTACTGCAGCCGATGGATATCCACATAGAATTCAAAACAAGGTATAATGTTGTCTTGATCTCTACGTGGATACGTTGCCATACTATAGGACTTACTCGTAGCTGTTATGCCTATGTGCCAATAGTTACAGGAGCATACCATTACCATCTAACCGGAACACAGCAGCACAAGTACTGCTATTTGGAGGCAGATAAAGGTAAGGCGGTGGTGCCCACTTCCTCGAGCCCGTTCACAAAAGCTCTACTACCAGTAAATACTACAAAGCTAATACGTGTACGTAACAGATAATATTTTCTTTACAAAATATAAAATACGCTAGTATATGGATGTTATTATCATGTTTGAACACTCAAGTCCTTCGGGTCATACTAAATGGAAATCTTGAAACGCAGCAAAATGACCTCAAAATGGCGACACTTCCTCCTCCGCCGCACGCGTTTCGTCACAGTCCTCACTTAGCGTAACGAATTCTTTGATTCTTTAGCTATCCAGTGGTGTAATTAAATTTTGGATGCAGATGATAGATATGTAGCTGCAACACCAAACTGTATCCCCCGATTTTGTTATCATTCGTTTTTTTTAATTGCCTCCCACTATGGAAGCAGTTTTAAAAGCATATTCACGTCAAAAAATCAAAATTTCTCTTGGTGAATAAGACCTCCCCGATATGTGCAGTCTTACCAATAGTAGTGAGCACAGTAGTAGCGTAGTAGAATGCTCCGGTGAACTTCCACTGCTGGCCGGCCTTATGCGGCTCCGACTTCAGTACAACTGTCTCCATTACTCTGAAGTCCTCCTCTGTGATGTTGTACTTCCTTATTATCATTCCTTCTATAGCTGTAAAAATACAATACATAACTTTTACGCCTCAATCTATGAGAGGAGTTGTACAGAGTGCTATAAGTCAACCAGGTTGATGTGGGCCTGTTTCAGAGTGTTAGCTGAACAATTATCTGACTCGGCTAACATGCTCTACCGGTCCACATACGACCTGATGAAGGAGGATGCTTTGTAGTTATTTGTTACTGTAGACACTCATAGAACTGAAAAAAAAAAATTTTACGCCCTACGTGGTGCAGTGGGTGAAAAGCCGGTTGAGACGCAAGAGGTAGGGGGTTCGATTCCCGCCGCGGAAAAAATGTTTGCATGATCTACAGATATTTGTTCCGCGTCTGGATGTTTTCCTATGTATATTATAAGTATGTATTTACAAAATAGAAGTATATACGTATTCTATCAGTTATCTGGTTCCCATAGTACAAGCTCTGCTTAATTTGGGGCTAGATAGCACTGTCTGAAATGTCCAGCAATATTTATTTATTTATAATCATCACGCATGCGAAGAAGTTAAACAAATATTTTTATAACAGGTTGTTGTCAAAAAGAAAATTTGCGTTCCCTGATAAATATTTGTGAAGGGAAAGGATTTTTCTCTTCTCCCCGGGGATATAAGTCTTCGGCCCATGCTAGGCCCGCTGTGTCCTTTGTTTTATTTATTTTTTTACCACCAGATTGTGGCCAGTTTCATTTTTAAATATAAATAAGGATTTAATACACCTCGTTCTATTTTCATGTTTACTTCCGGTCGGAAATCGCATTTTTGGAGCAGTTTACAGTGACCTAGTTTGAGAGTATGAGTGATGAAAACGAATTTTTAACACCCGTAAAGTTGCGGCCACATACACAGGACTAGATATTTTTTTAAAAGTTTGTTGTATTACAAAGCGATCAAGAATAAACTAGTCACTCAAACACGACCTCCGATGCGCAGCCGGCTGAGACGCCTGCGTTGTAGGCATGGGCGTTTATTCAACGGACTAGTCGAATCAACCGTTGATTAACATTCGACGCTTCAACGGTCTATCGTTTATTCGTAGACTTGTTGAATTCGTAGACGGTTGAATAAAATGTTGAGACGTTTGTTTCAACTAGAGCGCGACGGCTCGACGCGTAAACATAGTCGTATAATACGGGAACGGTAGATAGCTGGCTCGACGCGACGATAAAATAAATTTGATCTTTAAAGTTACGTAGGTAGCGTTCATATTTGAATAATTAGTTATAGTGAGTTAAGCATTTATTAAAATTATCCTGTCGATTAAAGAAAAAGGATAGCAATTACTTAACGAATAGACTATAGGTCACGTTATGAGTTAGTCGAAAAATTCAACTACTTGATCGACTAGTCGACGATCGACGATGAACGGTTTCGTTTCGTTTATGAAAAAATCATCGACGACCCATCTCTACCGCGTTGTCTAGAATACTGCGAGGGATTAGATTAGGGCTAATCCTCGATCTAATTAATTTTATATAAAACTTACTTTTTATTTCTGTTGTGTCCTTATAACTTTAATATTTTGTAATTTTGTTTTTATTGTTTTATGTACTAGTAATAACGCTTTGGTTTTTGTAAACTGTTATGTTATTTCTGGAGTAATAAACGAATTTGAATTTGAATGAGTAAATGAATTTTCTTCATAATTGCTTTTTTGCGTGAATTTTTTTTGATATTTTAATAGTTATTCTGCTATTACTTTGAATATATAGAAAAACATTCAGACCCGAAACAAATAAACAAAAAAACACACCAGAATAAACGAATTTGAATTGTATGATCTGCAGATATTTGTTTCGGGTCTGGATGTTTTTCTATATATTCAAAGTAATATATATTCACAAAATTTATATAAGTATGCTATCAGTTGTCTGGTTTCCATAGTACAAGCTCTGCTTAGCTTAAGGCTAGATAGCGCTATGTGAAATGTCCAGCAATATTTATTAATATTTATTAGTCGAGAACAATCTTTCCTAATATTATTTATGTTTGTGAACCCTTACCATCTTCTCTTAGCAAACTTACTTGTTGAATGATCATAGAAAACTGAAATCCCATGAACATCATTTTTGCGTTAATGTTTAAAAGCAGTATATAATGTATAGCTGCTACGTTCAATTCAAGGGCAGACAGCCTGAACTGAACCAACCTTTAACATATAGGGCCCATATTATGTGCTTAGCTACATACTCGTAAGTCAGCTATATAGCCAGCTTCTGCCTGCGGATTCGCACGCGTTGTTTGTCAATAAAAATAATCGATGTTTGAATCTATTAGCAAACCAAATTTCATCAAAGCCGTTGCGCGTTGTTACGACGTGATTGAGTAACAAATAAACAAACATCCAAACTTTCACATTTATAATTTAAGATAACATTATGATAACTCTTTTTTGTACACCAAAGTAATATACAGAACATAATTTATACAAATAGATTTAGTACAATGGGCGGTCTTATCGATAAAAGCGATCTCTTCCAGACAACCTTTGAATGGACAGGGTTATAATGATCACATGACGGCACTGCATCTATATGTATAATATTAAAAACATACCTACATACTACATAAACCTAAAATAAAAATAATAACACAAATTAAGGTATAGGTATTAAGTAAGTAAGAGTTTTATAGTAATCTCGTCTTACTTAGACCAGACCAGAAGATAGTGGTTATGGGGGAATTTGATCCTATTTAATGACTAGGGGAAGCAAGCAGGGCAGTGCATCGTAGGGCACAAGGTGCATGACCTACGAGGCAATACTTTGTTAAAGGCGACGGTTACCACTTAACATCAGGTGGACCTTACGCTAATACTAATACCAAGTAAACAACAAAAAAAACCGGCCAAGTGCGAGTCAGACTCGCGCACGAAGGGTTCCGTACCATTATTTATAAAAACGGCAAAAAACACGTTTGTTGTATGGGAGCCCCCCTTAAATATTTGTTATATTTAATTTAATTATTTATTATAATTAATATAAAATAATAACAAATATTAAATTTAAAGTGAATATAAGTAATTAACTAAATATTCTGTGAATATTTCAAGAGTCTACCTGTTGTCGTTATCAATATCGAAGTAAAACGAGCGAAAAAAATCACGTTTGTTGTATGGGAGTCCCCCTTAAATATTTATTTTATCCTGTTTTTAGTACATATTTGTTGTTATAGCGACAACAGAAATACATCATCTTTGAAAATTTCAACTGTCTAACTATCAAGGTTCATGAGATACAACCTGGTGACAGACCGACAGACAGGCAGACAGTGGAGCATCAGTAATAGGGTGCCGTTTTACCCTTTGGGTACGGAACCCTAAAAATATTGGACCCAGTGAAATGGGCAAAAGCCACAACACCTTGGCAGCCTGAGGGAACGCGACGTCATGGTCAACCGATAAAGCATTGTGTGAGATGATCTAGATGCCTTTGAAAGAGGATGGTGAGGGATAGCTAAGATTCTAGATGATTGGAAGGATCTGGGGAAGACTTTTTCCCAACAGTTGGATAAAAAAAATTACCTTGCAGCACTTCAAAGCGATTTCTCTCTGTAGTAGATTCTAATGCATCAAATACAGCCGCCCCAACCAGCAAATATGTAAATGTGCACACAATTAAAGATAGAGTGCGGACATTCTGTTTCTTCATCCCTGCCGAGGGTCCCGGTGACCAGGGCAGGAAGCCCGGCTTCTGACTCCAGCTTTATTCCTCTCAAAATATCATCTTAAACTGTCCACTATTCAAATATTCTCTCCATTTATGTGGTTAATTTGAATTTGGAACTCATTTTGGCACTGCATTTCTGGCAACAGGTTTTCATTATTCAGCCTCTGTTTTGGAAGATTTGAGGAATTTTCTGTCTTGTTATTTGGCTTTATGCCTTAGAATCTAAAGGAAGAACTGTAAAAACTTGTGCCTCCTATGAAATTGTATATTTTTTCAGCAATTAGATGCTTTCATTCGAAAATGTGGACACATCTGAAAGTAAGTTTGAATTTGTAGTTATATGTACGTACATCATCCAAGAATTCTATAGCTAGAAATTTAGATGCAGTAGGTATGCACCTCAAGGCAATAGGAATCCTATTCAATTCAATTTTACAATTTTGAAAGTTCTACGACTAGCTGACCAATCAGCAACTTCGAACGCGTAGTTTTTCAATAAAAACATTACCCTCCTTTGCTCAGTTGGGTAACAAGTAGTCTATGTTACTCAGGGTGAATGTAGCTTTCCAATGGTGAAAGAATTTTTGAAATCGTACCAGTAGTTTTTGAGTTTATTCATTACAAACATACACACAAAAATACAAATCTTTGCTCTTTATAATATTAGTATAGAATAAAAGCTTAACTAAAGTCAGGGCATTTTAATAGGTAACATTTGACATCTGTTGACGTCTGTCAGTTTGGTACAACTCGTACCGAACTCGTACTCGTATCGGTCATTATTACAATAAATATGTAATCGTAATTTAAAAAAAGTTAAGTAATTGTGCAGTTCTAACAAAACGAAAAAATATAATATTTTATGCCCGCCGTTACAAGGTTATGTTGTTGAATTTTGATGAATTGTCAAATGTTACCTATTAAAATGGCCTGACTTTAGTACAATTCCAGTGTGAATGGAGTCATATAATTTATAACGTTAATTAAGCTAAAACGTTTCTCAAAACTTATACAAATAAAATGTAACATAAAGTCATATTAATAACACAATTTATGTACAATCTATAGATTGTATACTTACATACATACCTAGTGTTTATTGTTATTTCAAAATAGCTATTTTTATGACAGCATCTTACAATGAAATGCTTAGCAACTAATATTTAATTAAATCATATTTAGTACATACCCTACGGTTGTACCTAGTACGTGTTTCCATAGCAAGGCAGTCATAAAATTTACTTTGAAATAGGTACACCATTTTGATGCCTTTGGGAATAATAATTTACATTTTCTATTACACAATTCAATGAGTTTTTATTATATTTACGCTGGCACAAAATAAATAAGATATCAAGGGATGTTTATTCATAAAATTTAACATTATTAGGCGACTATAATCAGAAAATAGTTAGGCAATTCAAACAAAGAACTCACCATGTATGAAGGATAAGGTCCTAACAGTTTCGCATGTGATTTGTTTCGTGTATTGACACAGAAATAGACATTTATAAATATTTAAATAACTGCAAAGCTGGTTACTAAAAATAACATCGCGTATAATCCGCATTCAGATAGGTCAACGCACACGGATCGTAACTGGGTCAAATGCTGAGACAAATAATTCTTATTAGATTCTCACAGCTGATGCTAAAGCTAGTGAAAGCTTTCCCAATCAATTAACCAACAGCCGAAACCCGTACAGTACACATAACTACAATCTATTTCAGGATTTTTGGGTAAAATACTGTATGCGGTATTCAGTTGGCTGTCATAGTCTTTAGTTCTTCTGTCCTGCTAATTTCACGAGCACTTTTGTTGAACATCACGAACAAACACTTGTCTTATGTCACCATGCTTTTATGGATTGTATTAATACGATTTACATGATAAAATTATCTAAAAATAACAAAAATTGTGCGAAACCTTTCGTTCGATGCACTTCCTTGACCTAATTTTAGGGTTGTAAGTTCAAAAAATAAATATTTTTACTGCAATGCAGCAGATTATTGCCAGTTAAATATAACTTAGAAATATATTGAAATACAGTTAATTTTATTGATATCGAGTAAAACTTAATTATGCATTTCAGAATATAAATGTTTTTATCTCCTATTGAAAATAATACACTGACATTTAGCAGCGCCATCTCAGATGGGGTGAACGTAGCTTTTTGCGTAGAACTTTTTTCCTGAGGTCTAATGTGGCAATGAAAAAGTTCCAAATTAGTCACTAGATGGCAGTTTTGAATGCTACTGATATGATCTTTCAAGCTTTGGATTTGGATTTAGCTAGCTATCTACAACCACATGACAGAGAAGACTAAATAGTTCTCTGCTTCGGATAGTTCTAGGCATATAAAGCAGACTATAAACATATATGAAGATACCTAGGTACGTAGATAATTATGCAATGTTATTGCGTCAATTAGCCACATTTTCATTTCATTTATTTATTCATAAACAATTATATAATTGTGTTTGAAATCACATCCTAAATACAAGTTACAATATTTTAAAATTTTAAAATTATCACATATATGTCAAAAATAACAAAATAAAACAAAACAAATGTCTACTTACCTATACATAAAAATGTCAAAAAAGTCAAGAAAAGTCAAATGGAAAATAGACATTAAAGAATATAAAATAAAAATGATTTAGAATAATATTACTAAGGAATTAATAATACAAATATGTCACAAATTAATTAAATTGACCATTAACTCAAAATCTATATAAAAAAAGAAAACGACTATTCAATATTATTACAGGTCATAAAATCATTAACTGTATAGAAACACCCTTTCAAAAAAAGCTCCATTAGTCTTGATTTGAATTTAAAAGGACTGTCGATAATTTTCATGTCAGTAGGCAGTGCGTTAAAAAGTCTTACAGCTTGATACCGCGAGCCATGTTTGGCAACATTCAACCTTGGACAACGAGGTGTCTCAAGATCTTTTCTCCGAGATTCTGTTTTCCCTTTGTTCAAAAGTTTCATATTCAAGCGGATTTTTAACTACGTCCATTAAGACTATTAGAATGTATAGGCTGGGAACCGTCAGAATATTGAGGTTTTGAAAATTTTCTTTGCATGATTCCCACTGTGGAATGCGCACTATAGTTCTAATGGCTCGTTTTTGAATAATAAACGCTCTATTTATGTTGTAGTCATAACTTCAAAACCCCAAAACTTCACACTATATCTTAATCTTGACACACATTTACCTGATTGGATTTCATTGCTGTAAAGGAGGAGGGTCTTGGTGTCTGTAACACAATTTTCATACTTATACAGGCATCATCGTTTCAAACTGTACACATTAGTTTAAAATATTTTTTTATCTCGTAGGGGGGGATAAGTATGTACATAGAATATAAAAATCCTATGGATTTAGTGATGTATTTAATAAGTGACGACGTTCATAATTTGTTCATTGATCAAAAGCTTTTAGGTAGGTAAGGTTCGCTGGGTAAGGTACCTACTAGGCTACTACAAATGCTGCGGAACAAAATTTTCGGCATGATCTATAGGTACCGGGTTTGGCTGATTTTCTCTACGAGAATTAAGAAAAAACTTGTGGTGTATAGTTTAGGTAGACAAGCTTTGTATCAGATTTTATCAGTCATTTGATTCCCTTAATACAAGCTTTGCTTAGTTTGGGTCCGTCGCCAAGCATCATTCATTACTGTGTTTTGGTATGAAGGCTATGGTTCCCGGTGAAATTACAGGCACCTGGTTGCCTCAAGTTGATGGACGCAGGGAAGTGCATCATAGGGCACGTTTCTAAGTTGCGTGATCTACGAGGCAATAAGTTGCATCAGGTAGGCTTAAGCTTGTTCAATCACCAGGTAGGTAGTTGAACGAGTGAAGCGAGATCTCCAAATCAACTTGGACAAATCGGCGTTGTATGTACCTATGTATGTTTGTTTGTACGTCCGAGGATAACTTTCAAATCGTTTATCCGATCATCGTGAAATTTGGTATACACCAAGGTAGCTAGTGATGGCACAATTTTGGTGTGATTAAATGAGCTAAACATGTGAGGGGGTTGTTGAGATATTGGGGTTCAAGAGGGGTAATATAAAACAAAATGGAACCATTTGGTCAAGTGGCACCTCTAATAAAAGGTATTTGTTAGTACATTTAGATGCCGTTCTTATTTTTAGTTTAAACCTTGTAATTTTTAAGTTATTAGCCATAATAAATACTGAACTTTGAACAAATTCACAGGGTACACCAGTGATCCTACAGTGCTGAAATTTGGTATGCACTTTGCATAGTGACACAATTATGGGCAAAAGCCTGAAATCCAGAATAACTGCAATTTGTACCCCAAAAAAGTTTAACCACAATACATGAACTCCCGTTACCTGTAATTTGAATTAAACTGTAGGTCAAGTTATTGGTTATTTATTTCGTAACACTATTTTGGTAGTCAAGATTACAAACATTTTTTTTTATAATCGAAGATTCGCGAAATCTCAGTTCGGGGCGAACCACTAGTTTAGTTATGCCTTCCTACTCTAGGTAGGTAGATAAAGGGCTTGGGCCGTGGGCACGAAGGCGGCGCGTGTAGTGCAACTAGGCCGTGAAGCGAAAGCTAGGGCCGCTTTCTAGGCTGCATAGAGTTGATGCAACTCTTGCAACTGTGACATTTGAAGGTTTAAGTGTGATTATAGGTACCTATAGGTAAGTGTGTTAGTGGAACTAACACCACTACTACTTCAACATCCACGGGGACCCTGGAAAGCTGCTGCCACCAACCCAAAGTCCTACTCCGTTACTTCAAGGAGTTAGGATGGCTGGGGTCAGGTTAGAACGGGGGTAATGCACAATACACTCCAATGCGGGACGTCAGTGCAGATCTTTTATCCCCCCCCACCCTAGAATTATAATTAGGTAAGTGTGTCTTCCGAGCTCCAGAGGGCTCTTCAGCGGTAGGGTTCCCATACGTCCGGTATTTTCCGGACATGTCCGGTAATATAGGTCTTTGTCCGGAATGCGGGGGAAATCTAAAACCGTACGGAATTTCTACAATTTAAGTAGGTAACGAGTAAATTAAAACATAAAATAAACCAAATATTTATATTACAATTAAATTAACAATCAACATTACTTAATTGTCATTTTGAACATTACCGATATTTATTGCTCGCAGAAATTCGTTCAGAGAGTCCGCGCGCGCGCGCGCGAAAATTCGAGAATTTGCTTCGTTCATTCAAATTCACGATTCTAACGACATTAATGTTATATTTACAAGAATGTCAGGAATTTATTCTGGAATTTCGATTTTCTGGGAACCCTATCAGCGATCCATCCTATCAACTGTTACTAGCTAACACCACTTGTATTTCCGGGTGTCTGGTTATTTTTATAAATCATAGCCATGTCAATCGTATGGTCACAGACAAATGGGCAACAGTCATCACATAATGGGTGCCTGAAGATGGTCGTCGAAGCCGGGGCAGGCTGAGGAAGCGTTGGCGTGACGACTTCGATGCATTCCAAGATGGCTGGTGGGACGTGGCAAGTGATCGTGAGATGTGGAGGAACAGGGGGGAGATCTTTGCCCAGCAGTGGGTAAATATAGGTTACAAAAATGTTCATATCAGCCACAGGACAATCACTGTTGATCATAGGCCTCCACAGATTTCCAGAGCGATCCATCTTGGCGGCCTGCACCCAACGGCTCCCAGGAACCTTTTTACTATAGAGGAGGGCGGCCTACTGGTATTAATATTGTTTATTAATTTTAGTGTGGTGTAATACAGAGCTATCTCATCTAACAAGTTTTTAAGACGAAGAGAAGAGAAGACTTTAGTCGTAATTCTGAATGATCTCACTAATTTCGACCTAGACGTGAATTGCCTTGTAGCACAGATGGTAGTGCATCCTCGTATCAAGAGGAAGGTCGCGGGTTCAAGTCCCGTCTAGGCTTGAAATTTTTGAGATGATTTTAAAAAATCTTGGAATTTTCCGCATGTGTTCGGATAATACTATAAATAAAAATACTATTTGAAATAAGCAACGCGACATCTCTTGTCAATGTACTGAACTGCAACGTTTGGCATTGAGCAGGTACAAAGAACTATATAAGTTTTCCTGTAGATGGAGCTAACGGCGCTTTAGTCGTAATTCTGAATGATCTCACTAATTTCGACCTAGACGTGAATTACCTTGTAGCACAGATGGTAGTGCATCCTCGTATCAAGAGGAAGGTCGCGGGTTCAAGTCCCGTCTAGGCTTGAAATTTTTGAGATTATTTTAAAAAATCTTGGAATTTTCCGCATGTGTTCGGATAACACTATAAATAAAAATACTAAGTGAAGACTTCTTATTTCTCCAAGTCCTTTTCGGTTGTGGCGGTCCGCCTCTGGAATGATTTGCCATTAAACATTAAAAAGGCTGAAACACGAGAGTCGTTTAGGAGATTGGTGCGCCAGCGCTACCTTGAGAAGTTAAAGATAATTTAGCCACCGATACCATCATTGCGTTTGACTTAGGTTTGCAGTGTAGGTTCTTAATTTCATCATCATCATCATCATATCAGCCGTAGGACGTCCACTGCTGGACAAAGGCCTCCCTCATTGAACTCCAGGAACTGCGGTTGGAAGCGGCCTGCATCCAACGCCGACCTGCGGTTCTTACCAAGTCGTCTGCCCATCTTGTGGGTGGACGTCCTACGCTGCGCTTGCCGGTCCGTGGCCTCCACTCGAGAACCTTTCGGCCCCATCGGCCATCTGTTCTGCGCGCTATATGGCCTGCCCATTGCCACTTCAACGTGCTAATCCGTCGGGCTATGTCGGTGACTTGAGTTCTCCTACGTATCTCCTCATTACTGATTCGATCCCGTAGAGAAACCCCGAGCATAGCCCTCTCCATAGCTCGTTGAGCGACTCTGAGCTTATTCATAAGGCCAATAGTGAAGGACCACGTCTCGGTTCCATATGTCATCACTGGTAACACACACTGATTGTAGACTTTCGTCTTAAGGCACTGAGGTATGTTGGACGAAAAGACGTTGCGAAGTTTCCCAAACGCTGCCCATCCGAGTTGGATTCGACGATTGACCTCTTTCTCGAAGTTGGACCTACCTAATTGGACTGTTTGTCTTAGGTATACATACGCGTCGACAACTTCAAGAGCCGAGTTCTCAACCATAACTGGGGCAGGGACGACATGGACATTCGACATGATTTTCGTCTTGTCCATGTTCATTTTAAGTCCTACCCGTTGGGAGACTCGATTGAGGCCTTCGAGCATCGTGCTGAGCTCTTCCATCGACTTTGCCATGACCACAATATCGTCGGCAAACCGAAGGTGAGTGATGTATTCGCCGTTAATATTGATGCCCAGTCCTTTCCATTCCAGAAGCTTGAAGGCATCTTCCAATGCGGTCGTAAACAGTTTCGGAGAAATGACATCTCCCTGTCTTACGCCTCTTTTTAAGGGAATCGCCTTCGAGCTCTGTTCATGTACTCGGACTGACATAGTGGCGTTTTTATACAAACACTTCAACACTTCGATGTACCGATAGTCAATACGGCATTGTTGGAGAGACTCAAGCACTGCCCATGTTTCGATCGAATCGAAGGCTTTCTCATAGTCCACAAACGCGAGACATAGCGGCAAGTTATACTCTTCGGTCTTCTGTATGACTTGCCGCAGCGTATGTATGTGGTCTATGGTACTGTAGCCTTTACGGAACCCGGCTTGTTCGGAAGGCTGGAAGTCATCAAACCTGCGTTCGAGACGGTTCGCGATGACCCTCGAAAACAGCTTATAAACATGGCTCAAAAGCGAGATGGGTCTGTAATTCTTAAGCAAGGTGTTGTCACCTTTCTTGAAGAACAGAACCACCACGCCCCCGTTCCATGCTTTTGGCGTCGTACCTTCAAGCAAGGCGGAATTAAAAAGCTTCTGAAGGACTTTAAGTACCGGTGATCCACCCGATTTCAGAAGCTCTGAAGTGATTCCGTCCTCACCCGGCGCCTTGTCGTTCTTAAGCTGCTTTAAGGCCATCCTGATCTCATACAGGCTGATGTCCGGAATATCTTCGGTATAATGTCAGGTCAGTTTGGCTCTTGGGTCGTTGGCCGCACTGCAAACAGGTTTAGTGACCGAATCGTAGAGCCGTCCATAGAACCTTTCGACTTCCCTTAACACTTCCGCTTTACTTGACGTTATGCTGCCATCTTCCCTCTTCAGCTTCGTCATGCGGCTCTGCCCAATAGAATTATCTCTCGCGAACACTTTGGAGCCTTTATTCCGCTCTATCGTATCTTTAATACGAGATGTATTAAAGGTACGAATATCGTGCCGCAAGGATTTCCAAATCTTTCTATTGAGCTGCCTATGTGACTGAGCATCATCGGGAGACTGCAGTTGCAAAGAACGTCGTTCAGCCATGAGGTTAAGGGTGTCATCAGAGAGTTTGTGAGTTCTATTGGTACGGGGGGTCTTAAAGAACTGGGACCCCACCGTATGGACGGTTTCTACGAACCTGTTATTGATCTCGTCCACTGATGCATCTACTTCTAGACAGCCAAAACGATTTGCGAGTTCGAGTTGAAAGCTCTCGAGGTTTTGGATATGTGCGCGAGTGGGTCGGAGCGTAGATTTCATCAAACGGGACCTTTCAAGTTTAACGTTCATATTCAATGTGGCTCTAACAATTCGGTGATCACTGCCGGTTTTCACCCTGTGAATCACAGAGATTTCAGAGTGTAGGTTCTTAATTTATATTAAATTATTATTATTATTTTTATACTAACTTATTTATAGGATTTTAGGTAAGATAAATGTTATATATATTAAATATTATAACTATTATGTTAGGCATTTCTTATTATTTTCTTAATTAGTTATTTAGGTCTTTTTTTTGTAGCTTTGAAATACCATTTTTCCTGTGTGACGCCTTACCTTTTTTTAGTACGACCAGGATGACTAGTAGATAATGCTTTTAGCATTAAGTCCTCCTAGCACTATTCTATTTTGTGTGAAAGTATTAAATAAATAAATAAGTTTTTTAACGAGTCACTGAATTGACCTCCTACGTCTCCTACGTAGGAGTCGAGCAGGCCGCCTATGGATCTTCAACAATAGTACAATCACAACTATTTTTGGGCGAAACCGTACCATGCCCTTAAGAGCTTGGAGGTAAACCCAACTCTATATACATAATAGATCTCGAATAGTAAAATTAAGATGCAATATGCAAGGTTAGGTTGCACTGAGAAGGTAGACCTTTCTCCAAGTTCTGGGTCACTGTTTACGTAAGTACCTAAGTCGTTTGTACTCGGGCAATAGTTAGTACTGTGTACTGTTAGGTTACAGGTTTGGCTTCAGAATACGTTTAGCAAGCTGTGAGCTTCAACTGTTTGCTGGCAGTCTTTAAGACCTGTCTAGTAGCCTAGTAGTGGCTTTTGTTGATGTTCATATAGGAGGCTGAGTGGCAGAATTAAAACGTTTCTAATCTCTCTACATCTCTCATAAAATAAGATACGATATGTATTTATATTAACGCAGAAACAATGGATATAACACTATAAAATAAAGCTAAAAGGCAATACAATGGGCGACCTTATCGCTGAGAGCGAATAATATAATTAATAATAATTTAATTTAGGTATGTATTAATAAACACTAATTTATTTATTTGATGAGAAATACAGTTAGCAAAAATTCAATACCGCCGCTGTCTTTTGATTTTCGTTTATCCTGCCCATCCAATGGTTGTATAGAAGAGATCGCTTTTACGGATAAGACCGCCCATTGTACCGTTATTTATTGTTTATTCCTTTGTTCCTATATTTTGATTTTGGCACAATTTTAGTGTGACTAAATGAGCTAAAAATGTGGGAGGTTGTTGAGATATTGGGGGTTCAAGAGCGATAAAAAAAAATGAGATTATTATGTCAAATGGGACGTCAAATGAAAGGTCTTTGTTAGTTCATTTAGACTTTGTTTTTATTTTTAGTAAAGTATTTATAGTTTTTGAGTTATTAGCCATAATAAAAACTGAACTTTGACAAAACTCACAGGGTTCACCAGTGACCAGTACTGTAATTTGGTATGCGTGTAGCTTAAGTGACACACATAAAGGCAAAAGTCTGAAAGCCAGAATAACTGCCATTTGTACCCCATAAAATAATAACCAAATACATGAACTGCCGTTACCTGTAATTTGATTGACACTGTAGGCCAAGTTACCTGGTTCTCAAAATCTGAAATCCAGAATAGCTGCCATTTGTACCCCAAAAAAGAGTATCCAAATACATGAACTACCGTTACCTGTAATTTGTATGAAACTGTAGGCCAAGATATGGTTATGCATTTCAGATATCTGACACAATTTTTATAGTCTAAGATTACAAATTAGTTCGGGGCGAACAACTAGTTAATACGGGTCTCTTCGTGCACAGATTTATATCAAAATTATAATTTTGACTAACGAAAAATACCCATTTTGTCTTAAAAACATGAGTTATAGTTCGCGAAAATTTTATAAGTTCTAGTCATTATTAGTTTAAAAAAATCAAAGGACATGGTTTAGAAATGGTGGCGGTAAATTTAGTTCACATGGCGATGCAAACAATTAGTAAAATGCCTCAGTTGCCTAAACTAGACTGAAAAGCCTGTTCGATAGGCAGATGATCAGGTGCTTGCTCATAGAGAGAAAAAGAGCCAGTTTCTTCAGGCAGGAGCTAGGCAATTATAAGGATCTTAGATCTTCTTAGGCATATTCATATCATTTATTCATGTTTAGACATGGTAACATGCAAGTTATTAATATGAACTTATTACGGATTAAACTAATAAGATTAAACTTATAAAACACATAAGATTTCAGTTTGGAACTTACCTATCTTAAAATTTACATACTACATAAAATAATGTTGCCAACATGCAATAAATTTGTGCAATATCATCGTCAAAAGAATAGAGTAATAATTAATTAATTATTATTAGACAATTCTTTTAATAATAAATAATAAAAAAACATTTCAATAATTAAAATTTATAATCAATATCAACAATAAATTAATAAAAAAATATGTCAATTATAAAAATTTGGATGTCCGAGTCATTTGGATGTTCGAGTTCAGGTTAAATGGCAGTGGCTTTTTGAGTGGAGAGCATGCATTGGAAATCGCAGCTTTATCTTCAGGATATCCACTGCTAAATATGTTCGTAGGCCTCTCCCATATAATTCCAGAGCAACCGATCTTGGTACGGCTTGTGTCCAACGGTTTCCAGCAGCCTTTATCTGGTCGTCTTTCACTCTATGCTGATAATAAGGTCTTTATCGAACCAGACGGTCTTCTGATCGCACATTAATAATAATAAATAAATCTTTATTAATTTTTTCATATTGCTAAGATTAACATTAGGGATTAATATCTACTTATAGGTTAGATTTTATACATTGTGTAGCCACTGTTCATAATCTTTCTAGACTATTCCAACACTATTCCTTACTCTGAGGATTAATCGTGTTTCTGTAGGTAGCAAATAGGATTATAGTATCTATAGAGGTTTACGATTTCCTATTAGAAATTATATGAGTAGATTTACTAGCACTTAGCTATATATTGCTTTTATGGTATTCCTTCTCGTAACTGCAAAGCATGGCCTTACATTAATTTGTCTAAGTTTATGTGTATTAGGATTTATTTAAAACTGAGGTTTCTAGAGTCTATTTCACGAAGTCCCTGGCCCTGAGGTCTTAGCCAAGTTACATTCGATTAGCGATGACGCTAGTCGTTATGTCCGAAAATGTATGGGATTGACACATGCTATGGAAATATCTGCTTGTTTGGGTAGATATTTTCTGCTTGGTTTGGGGGCTAAATAGAGCTGTGTGAAATGTTCAGCATTATTTATTTAAGTTGGAAAAAGAAACGAAAGAATTTTTCCCTTTCCCTGACCTACAGATATTTGTTCCGGATCTGGATGTTTTTATATGTTTTCTATTTACTTCTTTTTCTTCGCCGTTTCTCAAACAATGCTTTGAATTTCCTAAATATATCCCATACCCGCAAACTGCGTTCTTCCACCACTCTCCAGTTGAAAACTCCAGCCCATAATTCCAACTTCTTTAGTAACTCGTTTACGGTACGAGCTGTCCGATAATGGAATGACTTGCCCGTTTCCATCAGACATGCTAAATCTTTACCTAGTTTAAAAAATGAGGTCTTTAAACTATACTTAGCGGCTTCTACGCTAGAAGCGTAGAAGCTAGCGGCTTAGTAAACATTGTACATAGGTATATTTCCTTTCGATATTTATTGTTAAAGTATATGTTTATATTTTATATTTATATGTAAGTATATTTTAGGTTTAGGTATAAGTATATTTATTTTTATCCTACATAAATAGATATTTATTGTAACACCGCCTCCTCACACGTCTTTTCAATCCAATCCATCCAAAGGTTGCCTGGAAGAGATCGCTTTGAGCGATAAGGCCGCCCATTGTACCACCATGTATAAGTCTTTAAGTTTTCTAGGTTAAGTTATTTTAATTTGGTGTAACAATAAAGAATTATCTCTCTCTCTCTCTATCTAAGTATGTATTTACAAAAAAAAAGTATATAAGTATTCTATCAGTTACCTGGTTCCCATAGTACAAGCTCTGCATAGTAAGGGGCTAGATAGCGCTGTGTGAAATGTCCAGCAATATTTATATATCTAATTATAATATAAAAATGAATCGCAAAATGTGTTGGTAAGCGCATAACTCAACAACGCCTGGACCAATTTGGCCAATTCTTTTTTGTTGTATTTCTTATTGTCAGGAGAATGTTCTTATGAAAGAAAAAATTAAGAAAATTGCGCGCAAAATTAGAAAATTTAAGAATACTTAACCACCAAATAAAATTATTTATAATCTAACCTTAGCGCTTTTGTAATGTAACCTTATGACGTTTGACATAGAATTGACAGAATGCGTGCTGCAAATATCGTCAAAGTGGATGTAAAAAAAATTAATATCGTTTGAAGCATATGCTTCGGTAGGAGTTATCCCGAGATATATTGTCTATACATATAAAAATTAATTGCTGTTCGTTAGTCTCGCTAAAACTCGAGAACGGGTGGAGCGATTTGGCTAATTTTGGTATTGAATTATTTGTGGAAGTCATTCCTTTTCTCATACATAATGATGGCCGGGGACAACAATTGACAATTCTACCAGGGTGACTTATATTGACAGCCCGCGTTATACCTATGCATGTCAAGCCGATACGAAGTTCGGCGGGACCACTAGTATATATATATATACCTACTCTCGGACAAACATAAGTGTATATACATAAACACGCTATTTATTTATAAATAAATCGTATATATTAGAAAAATAAAATAATTAATCTATTTCTATGTATTTCAAACCTAACTTGACTTTTCAGGTCATCGTCACACAAATTATACAAATTAAAAACATGACCAAAGTAATCGCCGAGGTTCAATAGAACGAAAACGTTGTCGCAGTAATTATTATCTAATCTGTGTACATTGTGCCCATTTCACTCTAACTAAACACCTTTCTTTACCCACACAAATACACTTTCACCAACGTTATCTATAGTGTATACACAATATAGACATGTATACACAATGTAGATGATTTGTTGGTGTGAGTATTGCTTGCCATCTCTATTTTTTGCAGTGGTCCATCTTTAGATAGATTCCTCAAATCGATTCACGCAAACAAACGCACGACTTATTTTACAATGTAAGAAAAACGGCTTCTCTAAGTTCCTATTCCGTTCCTATAAAACTATTTTGACAATATCTCTCACTAGTTATAAAACCTCTGAAATTTAATTAGTAGCAATTTGTGATTTGGTATTATAAATTCATGTTATGGAGCTCAAATGGTCTTGGCCAGGACACTTGGCTAGACGAAGTGATGACAAATGGAGCAGGACAATGACTGAATGGTGGCCGAGAAGCGGGTATAGCAGGGTAGGACGACCAGCAGCGAGATGGGTGGACGACATCGTAAAGGTCGCGGGCCGTCAGTGGGTGAGACTAGCGCAGGATCGTGGTGGATGCCACAAACTTGGGGAGGCCTATACCCAACAATGGATGAAGTCAAGCTGTGGATGATGATGACTATACATTCATACCTATCGTGCTGTTTTGTTTAGTTATTAAAACTATGTGTCATTTTATCGAATTAATATTAAAAAAAGTTTAGTAAAACGAGTTAAAGTTAAATTTGGAACCAACCTAATTAACATTAACCAAAGTTTCATTAAAATCACTTTCCGCTCCACCTCTCTAAAAACCTAACGTCTCTAGCAAGCCAATACCAAATTAAGCCAACGAAACCCTAAAATTAAAAACCACAATTCGATTTAGAAACATCTCTACATTAAGAAAATTATTTCAAGGACGCAATACTTGCGCTACTGGAGACCTTTCCTCTGTCATCAATGCACGCAAAATTACAGCTGTGTGCGTGAGAGAAGGGATGTATCGTTCTTGTCGCATACACTGCGTTTATTTATACTTGTGTGCGTGTTGTGTCAGTGTTGATGTTGCGCGTACGCACGCAATGCCAATGCCAGTTACGAGCGCAGAAAGTTGTAAACTTTTTACGGTAATATTACATGACCGGAAAATATGTTTTATTGAAAGGAAATAATTTTTTTTAGCTTCGTATGTAGTAAGTGGGTAACCTATCTATTTCGCGTGTTTGTTGGAACTGTTTGGCGGAACCTGTACGTAATAGGGGTGGATGAACTTGTGTAGTAATTGAGTTTATTGACTTACTTATTATGATCTTTACATAGGTACCTACTATTTTTTTTAATTTCTGCTTCCGTGGCGCAGTGGGCGTTTAGCCGGCTGAGACGCAGGAGGTAGCGGGTCCGATTCCCGCTGCGGAACAAACGTTTGCATGATCTACAAATATTTGTTCCGGGTCTGGATGTTTTTCTATATATTATATATAAGTATATATATTTTAATAAAAATATACAAGTATTATATTAGTTATCTGGTTCCCATAGTACAAGCTCTGCTTAGTTTGGGGCTAGATAGCGCTGTGTGAAATGTCCAGCAATATTTATTTATTTAAGTATGTTTGTTTGTCCGAGGATAACTTACGAAGCCTTGATCCGATCATCGTGAAATTTGATACATAGTTAGGTACCTAGTGATGGCACAATTTTGGTGTGACTAAATATGCTAAAAATGTTGGAGGGTTGTTGAGATTGGGTTCAAGAGGGACAAAAAAAATGAAAATGAGACTATTAGGTCAAGTGGGACGTCAAATGAAAAGTATTCATTAGTACATTTAGGCCCCGTTCTTATTTTTAGTTTAAATCTTGTAGTTTTTAAGTTATTAGCCATTATAAAAACTGAACTTTGACAAAATTCACAGGGTACACCAGTGATCCTATAGTGCTGAAATTTGGTATGCACTTAACTTATGTGACACAAATATAGGCAAAAGTCTGAAATCCAGAATAACTGCAATTTGTACCCCAAAAAACACAACCAAATTACATGAACTCTCGTTACCTGTAATTTGAATGAAACTGTAGGTCAAGTAATGTGGTTATTGTTTCGTGGCACTATTTTGATAGTCAAAGATTACAAATAATATTTTTTTGTTTTAATCACAGACTCGCGAGATCTCAGTTCGGAGCGAATCACTAGTGTTATTTGCGGGGAAACAGGCTTACGGCCCACCTGATGGTAAGCGGTCACCGTCGCCTATTCACACCGGCAACACCCGGGGTGTTGTCGATGCGTTCCCTACACTACAAACCTCTTTACATTTCTCTTGAAGCGTACCATGTCTTAATCTAACGGGAAAACCTCAGATGGTAGCTCATTCCACATCTTGCAAGTATGGGGTAGAAAAGATCGCGTGAAGCGTGTGGTGCGCGATACCCAATTATCGACGATATATGGATGAGCTTTATAGCGTTGTCGAGAAGTGCGGTGGCAAAATCTCGACAACACGGGATGAAAACTTACCTAATACTGAAAATACGCTAAAAAACTTAAGAATCGTTTTTGTATACACTGTGAAATTAAAATACTGTTTGACGTTTTAAACCCCCAGTGCAAAAAGAAAGGTGTTATAAGATTGACGCCTATGTATGTGTGTGTGTGTGTATGAGTTTGCTTGTATGTCTGTCTGTTTGTGGCATCGTAGTTGCCGTACGGATGGACTGATTCGGTTTGTTCTAATAGAAGACTAGTTTGACTGGGGTGGTTCTAGGCTATGCCATTTTTAAGCCCATCCAGTCAGGCTATCTCTTTCACACGTACAGTACATACCTTACGTATGAAAGGGATGACCTGACTAGCGATAGCGACACAACAGCAATTGGCTTTGTTAATAAGGCAACCGGTTTGAAGGGTACGGTTGCCGGTGAAATTACAGGCACATGAAGCTTTACACCGGTATGCCTCAAGTTGATAGACGCAGGGCAGTGCATCAGGGCACGTTTCTAAAGTTCGTGAGCTACGAGGCAATACTTTGATATAGGCGATGGCTACCACAACATCAGGTGGGTCATAGGTTTATTCGATCACCAACTATAGTATAAAAAAAACAGGAAATCGGTCTTTAATTTTAGAAGCTAAGTTGTATAGATATGTTCAAACATAACGACACAGACTAACAGTTCAAAACACGAACTTTCATCTTGCCGTTATTCCAAAGTGTACCGCGACCTCGAATCCCGCTCCAGATTGCATGCGCCCGCGGTGGCTGCGAAGCCGGTCAAAGAATACAAGACGGTACTAGAGATAAGTCCTAAGTAGGCTTAGTACGTGGACTGTAATGCCTCCTCTTCCAAGAATCATTAGCATCATCCACAAACCATCTTCACCTAACTGCTGGATATAGGCACAGTTAACATTAACTGTTAGTGGCAACTATTAACTTGACCTACAGTTTCATCCAAATTAAAGGTAACGAGAGTTCATCTTATCTGGTAACTTTTTTGGGGTAGAAATTGCAGTTAATCTAGATTTTAGACTTTTCCCTATATATCGGTGTCACTAAAGCTACACGCATACCAAATTGCAGCACTGTGGGGTTACTGAAAGTTCAGTCAAAGTTCAGTTTTTATTAGGGCTAATATCTTATAAAATATAAGGTTTTAAATAAAAACAAACGGGGTCGAAATGTACTCACAAAGACCTTTTATTAGACGTGCCATTTGATCGGATAGTCCAATTTTGTTTTTTTTTACCCCTCTTGAACCCCAATATCTCAACAACCTCAAAGTCAAAGTCAAAATCTTTTATTCATTAAAATCACAAGGATCACTTTGAAACGTCAATTGTACTGCCTGTTCCTTCGCGACCAAGTCAGGAAAGATAGGCAAGAAACAAGGCTGGCTGTTTTTTTTTAAATGATCCTTTTAGAATACATACAGGAAATAAATTACGTCTAAATTGTAACACCCCACAGTTTTAGCTCATTTAGTCACACCAAAATTGTGCCATCACTTCCTACCTATAAACTAAATTTTACGACGATCGGATAAACGCTTCGAAAGTTATCCTCGGAGAAACAAACATACATACCTACATACAATGCCGATTTGTCCATGTTGATTTGGAAATCTCGCCCCGCTCGATCAATAATAGAAAAACCAAAGTGACTGACATAACACAAAGGATTAGCATGAATCTGAGGTCAGAAGACGTCAGATCCCGGATGAAAAGCCACATACTCCCGATCTCAGCATCCGCTAACTGTTGGGAAGGCGGTCAGATGCCGGTCGACGCTGGCATTTCTATTGACTATCGTATACATTAGATACAATGCAGACGGAGCAGTGTCCTCTTGATGTGCATTTAGGAAATCTACATCGTTATTAGAAATCATTACTTATCTTATATGTGAATTAATTAATTATATACCTACTCTTAATTTAATGATAGTAATGTAGTTTTTTTTCCTTGCTCTTGAAGTTGTCGACGCGTATGTATACCTAGGACACACAGTCCAATTACGAAGGTCCAACTTCGAGAAAGAAGTCAATCGTCGAATCCAACTCGGATGGGCAGCGTTTGGGAAACTTCCTAACTTCTTTTCGTCCAACATACCTCAGTGCCTTATGACGAAAGTCTTCAATCAGTGTGTGTTACCAGTGATGACATATGGAACCGAGACGTGGTCCTTCACTATTGGCCTTATGAATAAGCTCAGAGTCGCTCAACGAGCTATGGAGAGGGCTATGCTCGGGGTTTCTCTACGGGATCGAATCAGAAATGAGGAGATACGTAGGAGAACTCAAGTCACCGATATAGCCCAACGGATTAGCACGTTGAAGTGGCAGTGGGCAGGCCATATAGCGCGCAGAACAGATGGCCGATGGGGCCGGAAAGTTCTCGAATGGAGGCCACGGACCGGCAAGCGCAGCGTAGGACGTCCACCTACAAGATGGGCAGACGACTTGGTAAGAAGCGCAGGTCTGCGTTGGATGCAGGCCGCTTCCAACCGCAGTTCCTGGAGATCAATGAAGGAGGCCTTTGACCAGCAGTGGACGTCCTACGGCTGATATGATGATGATGATGATGAATGTAGTTTTTTTTCACCATGGGGTATTGTGTTCCAGGGCCGCAGCCGTTCTCGAACCGAACGGTCTGATACGCGACGTTGGTAAGCGGCCTGACGGTATGACTCTTATACCTTGGAAGAAGGGTAGGCCTTTTGTGTGGGACGCCACGTGCGGCGATACCCTTGCGCCATCTCATCTGACTGGTGCAGCAGATAGGGCCGGTGCGGCGGCAAATCCAGCCAAAGATTTCAATTGGCACAAATATGGAAGTTTCGACAGAGCTTACGTATTAGGATTTGAGCCATTTGGTGTCGAGACGCTGGGTCCATGGGGTACCTGGGCCCATCGCGTTTTCAAATTTCTTTCTGGGCGTCTGGTCGAAGCGACGTGTGATCCGAGAGCTAGCGCTTATCTGGGTCAACGCATAAGCATTGCCAATTCAGCGGGGCAATGTAGCCAGTGTCTTGGGGACACTACCGCCTGGTATAATAATTAAGAAATGGTCTTTGGACGAGATCTTCGCATAATTGGAATCAAACAGCACTAGGTAAGTTCGTTTGATTCATAGATATTATACGTGTATAGGTATATATGTGAATAAATTTTACGTAAATTAGTTATTATGATGGGAATAAAGGCTTTATTTATCTACCTACTTACCTTTTAATGCAGAGGTATTTTTAGGGTTCCGTAACTGAGAAGGAAAAAATGATCACTTCGTTATCCGTCTGTCTGTCTGTCTGTCACAGCACCTTTTCTCAATAAGTCGTGGACATTATAAAGTTGAAATTTTTTGAATCAACCATTTCCGGTTTTCTTTGGAATTTAGGTATTGTTTTATTTTTTTTTTTAATTTTTTTACTAAGTTTAGACACTTTGGGTCATTCGCTCTCTTTTTAGTATGTTTGTGTTGTATAACGAATCACACACAGATAGATGTGTCTTTACATTTACGCGTTACTTCTATTGCGATACCGAACTCTTTATTGCCGTTATGAAAACTTTCTCAAGTGATTTTGACATTTCTCTAATGACACTTTTGGGGCCCTAGACCTAACTTTAGTGTGAATCGTTTTTTTTTAATAAACTATTATTGTAGTGTTTAATAAGTAATTTGTTTATTATAGGTAATGTTTTATTTCAGTAGGTATTCTTATAGGTAGGTACTTATGCCACAATGCAGGCCAAGAACTCTCTTTCCTCTATTTTTTTCGGCTACTTCTTTCTTGTGTAATGGTTCAATATACTCGGAAATTAGTGAGCTTGATTCTCCATTTCGACTAAGTCCTCAAAAATTAAGCTTAGTTGAACTCTAGATTTCTTAGAAGCATAACAAATAGTTTTTCTTCATTCTTGGGTCATTACAGCAAAATGTCAAATTATTCAGAAAAAATCTCGTTATAGCCGCAGATTATTACCTCACGGTTATTAGGTACGACAAAACAAAACGTGTAGTACTAAATAAAAAAACATGACCGCTCTTGAATCACCGTGAACCGCGAAGATAAACTAAATCATCTGTTACAAGACAATACCCAATAAAACAACAAATATATAACGTAACTAACCGATAAGTATGAACGGGTTATAGGTATGAACGTGACTTTGTAAGCAATACAATTTTCTCGTCTCAAAATCAGAAAGCGCGGCAATGTTACACCGGCCGGACATTCACCACGATCTTGACTTTTACCTAATACCAACATTGCAAATCACATTATATTTTATCCATTGTCGTTTTAGTATCAGAGAAAGAAGAGAAAGTACGAACAAAACCAGCAATGTATACAGTTGTTTGCGATGTTGACAATAAGGTTAGGAACACAACAGACTGTGCGGTCTCGGCGAAATGTCGAGCCAAAATGTAGGTCACTGTCGAGTATAACGGCATGCGCTCGTTGTCCGCCCGCGTAACGTTACGTGTGGGAAATTATTTGAATTTGGAACACTGTTTTTATATTTTTATCAGGTTGGTACTGTCATTGTTGGGTACTTTGCATTGTTTGGAGTGGTCTAGTTTTGGTCTGACGCAAAGTTACCGTTATGATGAGGTCAGAGGGAATTTATATCTGTTTAGATGCAACTTTGTTAGACCTTTCTAGTTAGTATGACATTAACGGCTTATGGATTGAGATAGGAAATTCTAGATTCTAGGGAATATTGATGGCTTCCCACGCCGGATCTGCTATAATTAGATATGTTATACCTTTTACAGATTAAGTAATTAAGTACCTAATGAATATTACTTTGTAAACTAGAGAAATAGATGGGTAAGTAGATAATTATCAGATTAATATAATTATTAGGTATTTTTGTTTATTAGCTTATTAGCCTGGACGCTAACCCTGAAGGAAGGGAATCTGCTTTTAGTAGCAGAGAGAAAAGTTCTCCAAAAAATCCTGGGTCCAGTAAGATGAGAAGATGGTAGCCTGAGGATCCGTAAAAACGCCGAAATAGAAGATCTTGTAGCCGAGCCTAACATCATAGGAGAATACAAGTCACACCGACTCCGCTGGCTCGGCCATCTACAGAAATCTACAGAATGGGTGAAGATCGAAACGAAGAGGGCAAACTTGGGCTAACCGACTGGCCGCCGACCGGTTGGTCGTTCCAAGTATCGTTGGAATGACAGGATGGAGGCTGACCTGCGCGACCTGGGAGCCGACAACTGGCAAGAGATGGGAAAGGGCAGAGGAACGCGGAGAGTTCTCATATTGGAGGCCAAGACTCACTTTGGGTCCCTGCGCTAATGGAGTAAGTAAGCGCATGCGGCTTTTGTATTTCTGCGGCCAGGAGGCCTATTGTGATCCCCACTTGTGTTTATGTTGCCCCTAGTTTAAGGGGGCGTTCAATGATTATCACAAAGGTTATCTTACTATTTATTCCTTCTTTTTAACTTAGAAAAGTAGAGGTTTTAGAGAAAAACACAGAAACTGATCTGAGCTAAAGGTCGACGAAACTCCTCGATGGATAAAAGTAAGCTTGCCTTGTTTGGGGTAATTTTATCAACACGCTGTTATTATAAGTTTGTTTATAAAATAACCAGAACCGAACATACTTAGAGTGTATTGTATGCTAAAACGATACTTGAAATTTAATCAGATACTCAATACTTGCTGATAATAAAAACATCTGTCCCCCAACGGGAACTGAACCCAGAACCTGTTATATCTCAGTTGGCTACTCGCTCACTTCACCACAAACAAAGGTATATGGTACCAGGACATCAGAATATCACAAGAGGTGTTTGCAAAGTGTGTGCCAAATAACCAGTGAATGTAATTATCACGTTACCAGCTATTATACTAGTTATGGCATGTAATATAACCCAGTCGGGTAACGGTAAGTCGGTAACACAGACAGTAAGCACCCACTCAAAGCTAAAGGCAACTTTCCCTGGTTTCAGAGATCTAGTACTAGTTAGGACGGGTAAGTTTTGATACTTGATGATTCATTCAAATTATTACAGTACTTTGTAAAACGACTATATGTTAATTCCTGAAAGGTATTATAAATGATGTCATGCCAACTATGACTTATGGTTATGGTGTTGGAGGCTGTGCACAAAATAAGTGTAGCACAGAGAGCCATGGAGCGCGCCATACTTAGCATCACACTCTTAGATCGAGTTCCCAATACCGAAATTCGCAAGCAGACTAAAGTACAAGACGTCAGCAAGCGAATATTGGGGCTCAAGTGGAGTTGGGCAGGACACTTGGCCAGACGTAGTGACGACAGGTGGACTAAGGCACTAACAGAGTGGAGGCCGAGAACTGGGCATCAAAATAGGGGACGTCCACCAGCGAGATGGGTCGACGACATCAATAAGACCGTGGGTTGTACGTGGTTCAGACTGGCACAGGATCGGGTAGAATGGCAGAAACAAAGAGAAGTCTATGCTCAGCAGTAGGTCGACAAGGGCTGAGAATGATGATGATAAATGAATATGCTGGATAAACTAAGCAAAGCTTGTATTATGGAAAGTATTCCTTAATTTTTCTTCCTAGTAAATATAAATGTGCGTTCTAATCATTCTCACCTACGGTGTACTTAAAAGATTGGTCTTTGATAATACAGCAAAGGTATGCTAAATTGAGATATGCCAACGGGCTATGGAACGCAGTATGCTAGATGTTCGGTTATCTGATAGAATACGGAACTCCAAGTATGGAGTTCTGTATTCGTCGTTGCGTAGTAACGCTTGCAAACAAAGGTTTACGACGTCAGTAAAATATCAGCCCAGCTCAAGTGGAATTGGGAAAAGTCTGTCACGTATCTGAGGATATGTATGCCAAGATAACAACTGATTGATTCCCTAACTCAAGACGCCCACAGACCACCACGGAGATGGATGGATGGACTTGGATGTGCACCTTCCAGACAGGCCCACTGCAGTAAGGGTCAGAAATAATTGGAAGGATGAAACGGAGGCAGTTGCCCTGCAGTGGGGCAGTATAGGCTGAAAATAAAAAATATAAGTAAAAAGTATCAAATTATCTTGCACTCTCGGATGCAGTAGTGCACTCGGACTCGGCTTTCACTGCACTTTGCTGCAGTTTAACGTTAACTAGGACTCTGCGGAATAAACTGACGGACAGACAATTACTTGCCTGGTTTTATGTGGGAACCTACATAAGCCGGACCGGACATTACATAGGTTAACACATAGCGAAAATTTCATTCAATTTTGAGAATGATGAATGAATGAATGAACAATTCTTTAATGCACAAAATAAAAATAATCTGTAAATAGGCGATCTTAATGCTAGATAGTATTTTCTTACATTTAACCTTTGTGTAATGCGGACAAACAGTTGTTATACTCGTAGGTATATAGTGCATATTTGGTAGAGCGAGAGGCTTAATTTAAATTACAAGACATATATATAAACAAATCATCATCATCATCATCTCAGTCCACATCCACCCACTGCTGGGTATAGGCCTCCTCGTTATTATTATTATTATTTTATTTATTTATTTGAACACCAACATAGTATACATTAGCACATCATAACAAATCAATTAATATTTTTACGAGCTAAATGTCACTACAATTACAGGTGAAGACCACATTGACTAATATATTGAGGGAGTAACAATAAAAAATATAATACAAATAACTAAAATAAAACACGAAATACACTGAAATAAATAAAATAAATAAAAATTATTTACAGAGTCATAATCCTTAAAAACTAAAATAACAATTGGAATCAATTATATTTAAAATTTATATTAAAAGACAAGTCAATACCTCAAAATTTAATGTATCTATAATTTATTACATTTAAAATGGGCTTTCAGCTTTCTCACATTGCAAGCGAATAAACAACTGGTCAGACTTAGATAATATGTTATACTGCCTAAGGATTCTAGTCAGTGGTGCATGGTGTCCCAAGTTTGACTTTGATCTCCCCAATTTAAACAAGTCAAACCTTGACGCTCTGGGCAGTTTGCAAGGAACAGAAAAGTATATGTACGCCAACAAACCAGGTTCATCAAGCATGCCATTCACTAACTTAAACAGAAACACGGCGTCGAGCATACGTCTTCGGTCCGCAAGTGTGGAGATCCCAAAATGTTTCAACTTATCCTCGTAGCTCAAAAGTACTTTTCCCAAATGACAGGAATATGTGAGACGTGAGATGTTGTCACGCCATTCTCTCCGGTTCTGTGCCAAGCGCATCCATTGCCTTCCCGCAACTCTCGCGATGTCGTCCGACCATCTGGCTGGTGGTCTGCCAACTGGTCTACGCCCTTCTTGCGGCCACCACTCGGTTGCTGCCGTCGTCCATCTTCCGTCTTTCCTCCTTGCTAAGTGTCCAGACCATATAAACAAATAAATATAACTAATCCTAGACAAATATATGGTATTTAATAAACCTGCTTTCTAATACTTAACCCTAGTAATACAATTCATAAAGTAATAAATATATTTATAATATTATATACTACATAGACTTAAATATTGAAACCATATTGATATATAACGTATATAAGATATAACAGAGTATTACAGGTTACCGCTCATTTTGTAGGCTTCATTCATGAGAGTGAGGTAGTGCTTGCGATCTGAAGACCTCAACGGAGGAAACATACCGGAACATTTGCGGAATACTATTACATAGTCTGATAGCGGTGATGGTGAATAACTTGGTGTAGCAAGTTGTATGCATAACCTTTGAATAAATTAGTTATGCGCGATTAGGACCGTAAAAGGTTACAGTAAAGGGTTCTGTAATCAGTACGGCGCGTGGCGGGCGACTGTATCATATAAATTTCGAGAGATAAAGTGAAAGTTTTACTTTGTTTTGGTCATTTTGTAGAAGTATAATTGTTTAGAAACCCAAACGTATACAAGTTGATTAAGACGATTGCAATTGTTCATCATTTGATGAATACGATCAATTTGTTCCATTCTGGGTATATCGTGTTCACGTTAATAAGCTTCATCTCCACGGCAATTGGGTCGATATTCAGGATATTTTATTGAAACTGATAGGGAATGAGCGAATTGCGACAAAATTGCGGAAAACGCAGTGACTTGTCAAGTTCACGCCTGGATCGTGGGCGATGACAGTCACATTCAATTGCCATCAATTTTAAAACCACAAAAAATAACAATAGCGATTCTAGGAATTTGTGGACATTACTTGCACATTGATTTGATAGCCATTTTAATGTTTCTTGGTAGAATTAACCAGTCAGGGATCACGCCAATACATTTAACATACAAAAATATATTGGTGTTGCTGACCAATTATGAATCATATTCTCGTTGACTCTCTCTACCATAAACTAATATAGATTTTACCTCCACTCACAATGTTATAAAATGACAATGATTGCTAATTAGCTAATAGGTGAAAATTTATTCCACACCGTCAAGTGAACGTTGGGGAAATGCAATTTTCTTATGCAACTAATGCAATGCAACTGGTACAAAACCGCCTTTTCCATTACACACATGCATCATGCTTTCTTCGGCATACTCAGCAAATGCCAATAAAAAACCCGATGCTTTCTTTTTCAATGTCGGTAAAACGAAATAGCTACATTCTACCAGTGAAACAGAATAAGACAACTGTATTTACTGCAAAGCGCACACAAATGTCACAATTGACGTTTGAATTTCGAAGCGATAACGTCAAAACTCCCGCCTATTAATTGACAGCTGCTTGATAGAAATACGGTTGGTATTGACTACGGACGCTGCACTAGTGTTGTGCCGTTCTGTAGTCGCGCTACCGATTCGCGTGCGTTGAAATGTGGGACAATCGAAAGCCTTTCTCCGCACGGCTGTTG
Source organism: Philereme vetulata (assembly GCA_918857605.2). Taxonomy (NCBI): domain Eukaryota; kingdom Metazoa; phylum Arthropoda; class Insecta; order Lepidoptera; family Geometridae; genus Philereme; species Philereme vetulata. Next base: position 4,870,348 of record OU975461.1, read on the forward strand.
GGTATTTAATTCCGTTAGTTTTTTTTGTGGCAGCCATTACACCAATATGGCGGATGGCATCATTTTTTCGGTGGCACGTTAGATCATTCTTGTTGGAAAGCTGCATAGAAACAGCGCATAACTGTAATCAAGGAAATGATGTAATGTAGCATGATGTTTTTTTGTCAATGGTGCTTGTTTGAAAACATGACATTTACTTTGCTGTTTCTGACTGGAATAAAAAAAAACTTCTGTAAAGTTCGATTAAGTACTTAATTGTTTTCATTCATTTTAGAGCGAATGATTTTGAAGAGAAGATAACATAGGTAGCATCTAAAACAAATGGTTTTAGATTTGAATATCTGTCAATTATGAATGCGCTGTGGGACGGCCGGGAAATTGTATAATTTGCATAGACACGGTGCAACCACTTTCTCTAGTAACGGGACTCTGAAACTGGGACGTTCCCACATGGTGGCGGCTAATGGCGGGAAATTAGAGGGGGAGTAGGTCGAAGGTAAAGTAGATTGCTTTCAAATTGTGGTAACTTACTCGAAATATTGTGGTAATGTTCTAGAAATATTGTAGTTACTTATGGACCACTATGATACGGTAAATTACCGACTTACGTGATTTTAGATCCAGAAAAAAAAGAACTTGCCCTGTAAGGTCCGCATGTAAGAAATATATTAAACCTCCTACTCAAAAACTCAAAATTGAATCGAGACTTTAAAGCATAGGACTTTTGACAGCTTTTTTATCATCAATATAATATCAGCCATATTCAGACGTCTACTGCTGAACAAGGCCTCCCCTATAGATTTCAAGAGCGACCGGTACTGTGCGGCCTCCACACAATGGCTCCTAGATACCTTTATCAGGTCATCTTTACATCTAGGCAGGGGGGGAGCGGGGGGCTCCTACGTGCTTCCAGTGAGTTCGAGAACCTTTCTGCCTCAACGGCTGTGAGTTCTTCGAGCTATGTGCCCTGTAAAGTGTAGAAACCTTTCTTGGATTCTGGGAAGGAACTCAATATTGTCTAGTGTCTACAAACAACAAGCTGCTCATATATAAAGCCATATTGAAACCAATCTGGATGTACGGAATCCAACTGTGGGAATGCGTCAGCAACACAAACATCTCTATCATACAGAGATCTCAGAACATGAGACTTAAGACAATAGCAGATGTACCGTGGTTCATAACTAACACTGAAGTTCACAAGCACTTAGAAATAAGCACAGATAGAGAGGAAATCAGGATAACTGCTGCAAAATACATGGAGCGCTTGGCACACCATCTCAACCAACTGGCACTCGAGCTTGTGCAACCAAAAGCGATCAAAAACATGAGACATTCAAACACTAGATCAGAGATGCTTGTAGCAAAAAGGACCAGTTGTGCGCCAAAAGTGGAGCACAAGTCACATGACAACACATCCCTGAACACATTTGCTTATAATTGAAATGAAATTTATTTGTCAGAATTGTGGTGTATAAGTCGATACAGCTATATATATGTAGGTTTCACATACTACAGCGTGCAAATTACAGTTAGATACATAAAATTATATGTATAGTCGAACGACTGATCGCAGATCATCCCAAAAACATAAAAAAAGATGTGCCTTGCCCACTGTAGCTTGCAACAATCCTCTGGTCTACTCCAGTGGCTTTGACTTCTCTACGAATCTCTTATTACTAACTGAGTTTTTTCAAAGTCAGTGTCATCAGGAACCAACACAGCTCATGTTGGCAACACCGTATTTCATAGCTTCTATTAGAACTGCGTGATTCAAATAGCTATATTTACGTACATGAGTAATCTGCTGGAGACAATAACCAGAAAATGTATGCCACTGACAGTGTTAGAAAGGCAGCCCATTTCGCGGTCACAACAGCACGGCAATATCAACGATGCCGGCTAAGGTGGTTGTACACTTGCTTTATTATAAGCACGTAGTGGGGTAAGAGAAAACTAAATTATACAAAAAAACGAGTGTGCTTTGACCTTTTGACCACACGACTGAAGTAAAACTACTTTTTCAAAATATTATTTTATAAAATTGTTCAATTACAAAATTGTCCACACGTCTGTAGGTTGATCGTCTTTGTTCATTCTGGACAGACGTAACTCGCATTCGCACATTAATGTTTAAAAATATACGAAACGTAAATCTTTCTATCTTCACTAACTTACATCTCCCTCTCAACTTCCGTGCGCACTTTTCGTAACGCATTCACCAGCTTACTCCCCAAGTCAAGCGTGCGTAAAGTTTTACTTCAATAAAAACTGAACTTTGACAAAATTCACAGGGTATACCAGTAACCTCACAGTGCTAAAATTTGGTATGCGTGTAGCTTTAGTGACACAAATATATAGGGAAAAGTCTGAATCTAGAATAACTGCAATTTATACCCCTAAAAATCCAAAAATAGTAACCAATTTACATGAACTCCCGTTACCTGTAATTTGAATGAAACTATAGGTCAAGTCATTTGAAACTACATTTTGTGACACTATTTTGATGGTCAGATTACAAATAATATTTTTTAGTTTTTATGGGAGACTGGCGAGTTCGGGGCGAACCACTAGTTTAATACTGAGGGCTAATTGCAGCACCAGATAGGTAAACGACGCAGCAACTGTAGATCTTAGGACGTGCATTAAAAAATCTTCTTTTTGTTTCCTTTTTTTTCTGTGGCATATTGGCCATTTCAGGTCAACTTATCAAATATTGGGCTAGATTAACTGGCGTGGCTGAGGTTACAAGATGAAAAAATCAAAAGTCCGGAGAAAAGGCCCTGATTTCCAATGAAAAATCCTAAGGTTTTTTTATAATATGAAAATTATCTCTCAAACGTACTTAATAGTTTAAGAAAGTCGTAATATTGTCGTTCATATAATACAATGTGGATTTCGCTCACGCGTTGTAATAATTAAGGAAAAACCTTGTTTAAAAAGGTATCTTCACATATTAAGTATGATAAAACTGTTTAAGTATCTACTTGGATATTAGATTATTTTTAGTTTGTTTAACTTTTTATTAAAAAGATCTTTAAAATGTAAGCTGTATTTTATTGAAAATTCTAAAAATCCTGAGATTTCATGAGACTTGCAAAACCCAGCCACAATCCTGAGAAAAGTACAAATATCCTCAAATCTCAGGACAAATCCTGAGATATTGTAACCCTAGGCGTGGCCAGCACTTATTACCTACATCCTTTCAAAGTTTTCAACTTACCTGAAAACTTTGTCAGCCCGCGGCTGTTTGCAATGACCAGATCTTTTCTGCGGATAACATCAGCACACCTCAATGTAAATGCACCTTAAACGAAGTGTGCCAGAGAAAGTCAGGGAAAGGTGGTCATAAGCAGGTCAGTTACCAGCGTTACGTCTGCATTGTCACACTTAAATTCGGCGCCATCTTGTGTCATGGTGAGGTCATGATCAGAAGTTTGTTGACCTATAAAGATATGGCTTTTGCGAATTGAATTAACGAAAAAAGTTAACAAAAACTCAGCAAATATTGTTTACAATTAAAAACGGTTTTCATGTTCTCGAAGTTTCTAAAATACTTGGAAATTGAGGTTCATCTTATAGGGTCATATCCAAAATAAGGATTAGGTTCGTATGGCCTTATGTAAGCTACTTTGAGGGATAATTCCTTTATTTTCTACTAGCTGACTCGCCCTGCATAGCGTTGCACGGATTTCAAAATAAAATATTGACCTCTTCTCTTGTCTTGAGCTCATACCAAAATCCCAAAGGAAAAGCACTTATTGTTTTTCCAGAATTGTTTAATCCGGGCAACTTTTCCAATCTTTTTTCACTAAAATCCTTATTAGTACTATTACCAACTATTACTTGCAAAGGTGAGGCAATACTTCACACCGGGACAGCTGGCCTACTGTACAAGTCCGATCATGTCTGGAGTAAGTACTGTTCTCACCTCTGGCACGGATCAGCGAAATACCAGCTAAAGGCTCTAGATTCAATTCAGAGAAGAGCCAAGAAGCTCATTTTCAATGACGAGTTAGCAGATGCAAGGCTCTACGGCCTCGAGCATTGTCGAAAGGTTGCAAGGTTTTTTATCGGATACATTTCGGAGAGTGTGCCGCGGAGCTGATGCCACCATTCCCATTCTGTCATCGGACAACCAGACGCTCCGCGATGCGCCACTGCTACACGGTAGACATACTCGTACCTCCAATTCGCACAAAGCGGTACTCTTCCACCTTTATTATGCGCACCGCCAAGGAGTGGAACGCCTTGTCTGAGTCTGTGTTTCCTGATAACTACAACCTAGGGGTCTTCAACTCGCGAGTTAAGAGGTTTGTTCTAGGCAAGCGTGTACCATCGTCGACTGCATCATCGCTTACCATCAGACGAGATCGTGGTCAAACGCTAGCCTATAATTTATAAAAAAAAACAAAATTTAATTTAAAAATTGGCCAAATCGATCCTGCCTGTTCTCAAGTGATGTGCTTACAAACGCAGTACATTTTTCTTTATAAGTATTGATGTTTATATCTTCTAGAAGGGGTACAGTATTTCTATTTCATGTATGGTAACTATGGTAAGGTCTTATTTTAGTATTCTAGTAGCATTTAAAGTGCTTGATAGTTGTTTCATCTTATATCATGTGAGGTCACGATCAAGAGTTCGTTGATCCCATGAATGCGTCAGTCAAAACTGCCAAATGCAGATATATTTTTAGGGTTCCGTACCCAAAGGGTAAAACGGGACCCTATTACTACGGCTCCGCTGTCTGTCTGTCTGTCCGTCTGTCACCAGGCTGTATCTCATGAACCGTGATAGTTAGACAGTTGACATTTTCACAGATGATGTATTTCTGTTGCCGCTATAACAACAAATACTAAAAACAGAATAAAATAAATATTTCAGGGGGGCTCCCATTCAACAAACGTGATTTTTTTGCTCGTTTTTGCACGATATTGATAACGGCAACAGGTAGATGTTTGAAATATCCGCAGAATAAGCATTTAGTTATATATTCACTTCAAAAATAAATATTTAAGGGGGCCCCCATACAATAAACATAATTTTTTGCTGTTTTTATAGATCCCACTCGCACTTGGCCGGTTTTATTTTTAGAATACATGCAGAAATTGCTTGTTCTAGAACCTTCTAAAATGGTTATAAGTTACTTAACTAAAGAAATGGTTAGGCAATGATTATAAGTTTATGAGAGAATTGACTTAATTATAAAGATGTCACTTTTTCAGGGGAAATCCTCTAATTCTAGAAGCTTTTACACTTTATAGAAGCTTAGTTTCTTGGTATTGTGACATCACAATTGATCAATGAAATCGTTTTTCTTAAAACGAGTTGGGGAACATTATGGACCTAGGTAAATTATGTAAAAACGCTAAGAACTTGTATACTCTCAACGCTTTTAAAATAAATGAATAAAGATGATATTGTTGTGAACATATAATCAAAAGTTTGTAACCCAATAGCTGGTATTACAAGTATGATGACATAACTTTAGAGAACCAAAAGAGGTACAAACTAATCGTCGACATATGGACTAAGGCACTTGTGGAATGGAGTCTGAGAACTTAGAATATTAATAAGAGTTGGCCACCGGCATGATAGGTTGCTGAAATTTTCAAGATTGGTGTCCTTGGTGGTTCAGAATGGCACGCGATCGGGACAAGAGGCATAAACGTAAAACGGCAATTTTTTACTACTATGATAAATTAGCATATGGCCCATCTCATGAAAAGCAGTTATCGTAGCATATGTACAACAAAAAACGTTAGGTATTCGCTAGCACAAAGAATTAGCAAGCTGAAGTGGCAGTTGGCATGGCACACAGCTCGAAGAACTGACAGCCGTTGGGTCAGAAAGGTTCTTGATTGGAGACCACGCACCGGAAAGCGCAGCGTAGGACGCCCCCCCACTAGATGGAAAGACGACCTGATAAAGGTCGGTCGCTCTGAAAATCTATGAAGGAGGCCTATGTTCAGCAGTGAATGTCCTTTGACTTATGATGTAGTTCAATTTAATCATCTAAAGACCGTTGCAAACGATCTATATATATCTTAACTCTTCCACTACCAGGCGGAAGTGTTACCAAGACAATGGCTGTATTGCCCCGCTGAATTGCAATGGTTATGCGTTGACCCAGATAAGCGCCAGCTCTCGGATCATACGTCGCTTCGACCAGACAAATAATTTTGAAAATGCGATGGGCCCCGGTACCCTATGGACCTAGGGTCTAGACCCCAAATGGCTCAAATACGTAAGCTCTGTCGAGACTTCCATATGTGCGCCGCTTGAGATCTTCGGCTGAATTTGCCGCCGCACCGGCCCCAACTGCTGTACCGGACAGATGAGATGGCGCAAGGGTATCGACGCACGTGGCATCACACACCAAATGCCTACCCTTCTCCCAAAGTATAAGAGTCATACCGTCAGGCCTCTTACCATTGACACGTATCAGACCGTTCGGTTCGAGAACGCCAACGTTGACACTGCAAAAAGCCCGGCGGATGATATCATAAAATGTAAATGAAAAACGCTGAAAAATTGTAGGTATATTTTATCTAACCTCATCACCGTCCTGTCCATCGTCCAGTCCCCAACACAGAACAGCAAATATTACCAGCCAGTGGTCACAGTCTAGCTGATCCGTGATTATAAGTGTTATACACAATGCATTACCGTTAGCCGGCGAGGTCGCTTTCCCATTTCACTGGCAACGCGGTCACCCAGATCTGTGATCGATGGTTACACTGTTTAGAACGTTGAAATAGCTGGGTTTTGTAAGGCTTTGATTATTTAATGGCAAATGGAAATGCACCAATCAGCATCATCATCAGCCGGCGACGTCCACTGCTGAACATAGGCCTCCCCCTTAGATCGCCACAACAAGCGGTTGGCAGCCGTTTGCGCCCAACGCCTCCCCGCGATTCTTGCTAGATCGTCGGTCCACCTTGTGGGGGGGGGGGGGGGGGGCGCGGCCTACGCTGCGTCTTCCAGTCCGTGGTCTCCACTCGAGAACCTTTCTTCCCCAACGGTTATCGGTTCTACGAGCGATGTGGCCCGCCCATTGCCACCTCAACTTGCTAATTTTGAGAGCTATGTCGGCAACTTTAGTTCTTCTGCGGATTTCCTCATTGCGGATTTTGTCACGCAAAGAAACCAATAGATCGGCTTAATTATTTCTAAATATTTAAATAAATATATAAGTTCTTCTTTATTGCAGACACAGTGATCCATATTTTATAATCTACACTACACTAAGCTAAAATTAAAAAGAAGCAAATTTAAACAATTACACAATAATTAAAATACTTAAATAATTTAAAAATTAGGTACTTAGGTTAGGTGGCTATTTCCACCCAACGTCGATACGCTGCCGTCAGCATCAGTTTGTCCGCTAGACTCTTGATGATTGTGTTTCTACACATGTCGACTCTGGACATGTAGGAGGCGATTCTTTGGATCGCATTGAAAGAGTCAACCCCAGCCTCTGCGTACATTTCATTTAAATGATTTAGTTAATATTTGTAATTGCACTGCTAAGGACTGGAATGTCTTGCCTGAGTCTGTGTTTCCTGATAGTAGCTATCAGGAAACACAGAACCTAGGGGTCTTCAAGTCACGAGTGAAAAGGATTTTATTTTTTTATGTTACTAAGTTAGCATACAAGCATACGGCCCACCTGATGGTAAGTGGTTACCGTAGCATAAGGACGTTTGTAACACCAAAGGTATTACTCGCGCGTTAAATATTTTCTAAACGCCCTTTTTGAAGAACCCCATACTGTAGTCCCTAGGGAAAACCTCGGCAGGGAGATCATTTCACAAGCGAAGTGTTCGCGGAAGGAAATTCCTCTGGAACCTCCCGGTACGCGACCAGATTGTCTCCAAGGTGTGTGGATGGATTCCCTGACAATGGCGAGTGGTGCGGTGATATAACAAACTTGCAGGCACCATATCAAACAACTCCTCAGAACACAACCCATTATACATCTTAAACTGCATCATTGCTTACTATCAGGCGAAATCGTGGTCAAACGCTAGATTATATTCATTAAAATAAATCAAAACAAGTAATTATATTTTATACCAGCCCCCCAATTAAAATTTGCAAGGTTGTTTAATTATTTTCAGTTCTTTTGCAGGCGGGTTTTTGTTGTTTCAAATTCTTAACATTATGTCGTTTAGGAGATTGAATAACCATATCACTCAAATAAAATAATGAACGTAATATGAAAATGAGCGTTTGTCGCTATATATCGTTTTCCAATGTGCACAATGTGAGGAAAGTGTTAGGAAAAGTAGTGAAAATTATGGAATACTTCCCGCGCCGGTGACTTCTCACGATCACTACTGGTAACGACTGTATTTACTAGAAGATAAGATACGCAATGCTAAAGATAATATTTAGTAATACCTAAGTATAGATAAAAGTTCCCGACTAGCGATCAGCCCTGCTTAGAAGGGTATGGTTTCCGGTAAAATTAAAGGCACATGAGGCTTTACACCTGTTGATGGACGCCTCAAGTTGATGGACGCAGTCTAAGGTGCGTAGCCTACGAGGCAATACATTGTTATAGGCGATGGATACCACTTAACATCAGGTGGGTCATATGCCTGTTCCATCTCTCAGTAGTACCTATAAAAAAGAGCTCCATGTGAAAACATTTGTCAGGAAGTACTGCATTTATGCGAGCATTGGGATGAAAAATAAATCGCAATGGTCTAACATCATCATCATCATCTCAGCCATTCGCTCCGGTCCTGTGCCAAGCACATTCACTGCCTTCCCGTAACTCTCGCGATGTTGCCCGTCCATCTGGCTGGTGGTCTGCCAACTGGTTTGCGCCCTTCTTGCGGCCACCACTCGGTTGCTGCCCTCGTCCATCTTCCGTCTTTCCTCCTTGCCAAGTGTCCAGCCCATCACTACTTCAGCTGGTTGATCCTTCTACCCACATCCACGACTTTTGTTCTGCGTCGTATTTCGATGTCGGTTAAGTGGTCCAACAGCGAGATGCCTAACATAGCACGCTCCATTGCTCTCTGAGCAACTCTAATTTTGTGAACGAGTTCGTTCGTGAGCGGCCATGTTTCAGCACCGTATGTGAGGGTAGGCAGGATACATTGGTTGAAAACCTTTGTCTTAAGGCATAGCGGAATCTTAGACTAGAAGACGGAATCAAAATTGCCAAAGGCAGCCCATCCTAACAGCACTCGCCTGGATATTCTTCTTTCACCTGAGTTCCCGGGCCAAATGATAAACAATGTCCAAGATAAACATACTATTTAACCAGTTGTAGTTGTTGATTACCTACGTTGATATTAGGTATTCTTCTGGAGACGTTGGTCTAACAGTATAAAAAAAATGTGACCGTTACGGGACATCTACACAAAGACTTAGAAAACCCCTTTTTGCGTCAGAGTAGCATGGCATGGCTATAACTGGACCACATCCTCGCCTAACGTGTTAACAGCCATCCAATCTGCATCCTTCACATACTTCTTACTCCACACAGATAAAGGTCATTATCGCTTGCGCATAACTGTAGTCAATCAATCAAATACAGATTTATTGGACGCTCCGAATCGTATGATGTATGTCTATTTTATAGGTTTTTAGAATGGCGTACGGTAATTTTATTCGCGTATATAATTTAGCTATAATTTACAAGTGAGGCTGCTTTTTCGACGAATGATTTAGCTGTTATCTATAAAGAGACTGTTGATTATCATTGAATTAGGGTAGAGTTTTCAACTTAGGGATTATAGTTCGGTTATGTTCATTTTGAAACGGTGAGTTTTTCTTGCACGGTAGGAATGTTAACGCTAATGTAGCATTGCTTTTCTATGACACCTGATCAATTGGGGTACCTACTCTTATCTACAATGAATGAAAATATATTTTGTACACCTTTCGAGTTAGTTATTTATTAAAAACCGGCCAAGTGCAAGTCAAACTCGCGCACGAAGGGTTCCGTACCATTATTTAGAATACGACAAAAAAATCATGTTTGTTGTATGGGAGCCCCCCTTAAATATTTATTATATTCTGTTTTTAGTATTTGTTGTTATAGCGGCAACAGAATCTGTGATCTGCCTGGTGACAGACGGACAGACAGACAGACAGATAGCGGAGTCTTAATAATAGGGTCCCATTTGACCCTTTGGGTACGGAACCCTAAAAAATTAACTGGCATGCCCCGGCTTCGCACAGATTTCAAAATAAAAATAGCTTAATAATATTGTGGTGTTGAGTTCATACTAAAATCTGTTTAAAAAAATCAACTTCGGTTTTAATTAAATATTTATAATTTGTATGTTTTTAATTTGATATAGGCTTAGTTTGTAATTGGGTGTTGTCTGAAATAAATTAATCTATTCTATTCTTATCATGTCGTGGGGCGCCGGCAATAGAATGTTGCCCCTCCGCTCTTGCCCGTGGATGCAGTAGGAGTCTGCTAAGGAATACCTCCGAAAGATGGGCAGCAGCGTCTTTTCGTGTTTTGAATACCTATATCTGCGCTCGCCAACCCGCCTGTCAAGCGTGGCGAGTATGGCAACAACCCCCTCATGGATTTACAACATAAAACCAGGCCCCGAGTCCCCGGTGGCCCCGCTAATCCTAGCTACGGTAGCAGTCACGGTAACGGCGGGGCCAGGGGTGCTAAGAATCTCCGGGAGACGATCGGCTACCAAACCCTACGACGACCACTGGCACTGGTAACACACAACATCCGCACTTTGAGGACAGACGAAAAGATTGTTGAGCTGGAAGAAGAAATTAGTAGATTACACTGGGACATTTTGGGGTTATCAGAAGTCCGTAGAGAGGGCGAGGACACGATATCCCTTAAGTCTGGTAACCTACTATACTACCGGGAGGGCGACCAACAGTCCCAAGGTGGTGTTGGGTTTCTCGTTCACAAGTCACTCATCAACAACATTATCACCATCGACAGTGTGTCGAGCAGGGTCGCTTACCTGACACTCAGAATATCTAAGCGATATTTGCTGAAGGTCGTTAAGGTATATGCGCCGACCTCTTCACACCCAGATGAAGAAGTAGAGTCTGTGTATGAGGACATCAGTAGAGCCATACATATGAACAAAGCTCACTTTATTGTTGTTATGGGGGACTTCAATGGAAAGATAGGCATGAGAAGCGATGATGAGTTGAGAGTGGGGCAATTTGGATATGGGCCACGGAACCCCAGGGGACAGAGGCTGGCCGATTTTCTGGAGAAAGAAGGACTCTTTATGATGAATTATTTTTTCCAGAAGCCGCCTCACAGGAAATGGACCTGGATGAGTCCCAACGGTTCCGCGAGAAATGAGATTGATTTCAGCTTGACCAACAAGAAACGGATATTCAATGATGTCTCTGTGATTCACAGGGTAAAACCGGCAGTGATCACCGAATTGTTAGAGCCACATTGAATATGAACGTTAAACTTGAAAGGTCCCGTTTAATGAAGTCTACGCTCCGACCCACTCGCGCACATATCCAAAACCTCGAGAGCTTTCAACTCGAACTTGCAAATCGCTTTGACTGTCTAGAAGTAGATGCATCAGTGGACGAGATCAATAACAGGTTCGTAAAAACCGTCCATACGGTGGGGTCCCAGTTCTTTAAGACCCCCCGTACCAATAGACCTCAGAAACTCTCTGATGACACCCTTAACCTCATGGCTGGACGATGTTCTTTGCAACTGCAGTCTCCCGATGATGCTCAGTCACATAGGCAGCTCAATAGAAAGATTTGGAAATCCTTGCGGCACGATATTCGTACCTTTAATACATCTCGTATTAAAGATACGATAGAGAAGTATAAAGGCTCCAAAGTGTTCGCGAGAGATAATTCTATTGGGCAGAGCCGCATGACGAAGCTGAAGAGGGAAGATGGCAGCATAACGTCAAGTAAAGCGGAAGTGTTAAGGGAAGTCGAAAGGTTCTATGGACGGCTCTACGATTCGGTCACTAAACCTGTTTGCAGTACGGCCAACGACCCAAGAGCTAAACTGACCCTACATTATACCGAAGATATTCCGGACATCAGCCTGTATGAGATCAGGATGGCCTTGAAGCAGCTTAAGAACGACAAGGCGCCGGGTGAGGACAGAATCACTTCAGAGCTTCTGAAAGCGGGTGGATCACCGGTACTTAAAGTCCTTCAGAAGCTCTTTAATTCCGCCTTGCTTGAAGGTACGACGCCAAAAGCATGGAACGGGGGCGTGGTGGTTCTGTTCTTCAAGAAAAGTGACAACACCTTGCTTAAGAATTACAGACCCATCTCGCTTTTGAGCCATGTTTATAAGCTGTTTTCGAGGGTCATCGCGAACCGTCTCGAACGCAGGTTTGATGACTTCCAGCCTCCCGAACAAGCCGGGTTCCGTAAAGGCTACAGTACCACATACATACGCTGCGGCAAGTCATACGGAAGACCGAAGAGTATAACTTGCGGCTATGTCTCGCGTTTGTGGACTATGAGAAAGCCTTCGATTCGATCGAAACATGGGCAGTGCTTGAGTCTTTCCAACGATGCCGTATTGACTATCGGTACATCGAAGTGTTGAAGTGTTTGTACAAAAACGCCACTATGTCAGTCCGAGTACACGAACAGAGCTCGAAGGCGATTCCCTTAAAAAGAAGCGTAAGACAGGGAGATGTAATCTCTCCGAAACTGTTTATGATCGCATTGGAAGATGCCTTCAAGCTTCTGGAATGGAAAGGACTGGGACATCAATATTAACGGCGAAAGCATCACTCACCTTCGGTTTGCCGACGATATTGTGGTCATGGCAAAGTCGATGGAAGAGCTCAGCACGATGCTCGAAGGCCTCAATTGAGTCTCCCAACGGGTAGGACTTAAAATGAACATGGACAAGACGAAAATCATGTCGAATTTCCATGTCGTCCCTGCCCCAGTTATGGTTGAGAACTCGGCTCTTGAAGTTGTCGACGCGTATGTATACCTAGGACAAACAGTCCAATTAGGTAGGTCCAACTTCGAGAAAGAGGTCAATCGTCGAATCCAACTCGGATGGGCTGCGTTTGGGAAACTTCGCAACGTCATTTCGTCCAACATACCTCAGTGCCTTAAGACGAAAGTCTTCAATCAGTGTGTGTTACCAGTGATGACATAAGGAACCGAGACGTGGTCCTTCACTATTGGCCTTATGAATAAGCTCAGAGTCGCTCAACGAGCTATGGAGAGGGCTATGCTCGGGGTTTCTCTACGGGATCGAATCAGAAATGAGGAGATACATAGGAGAACTCAAGTCACCGACATAGCCCGACGGATTAGCACGTTGAAGTGGCAATGGGCAGGCCATATAGCGCGCAGGACAGATGGCCGATGGGGCCGAAAGGTTCTCGAGTGGAGGCCACGGACCGGCAAGCGCAGCGTAGGACGTCCACCTACAAGATGGGCAGACGACTTGATAAGAAGCGCAGGTCTGCGTTGGATGCAGGCCGCTTCCAACCAGGCCTTTGACCAGCAGTGGACGTCCTACGGCTGATATGATGATATGATTATGATTCTTATCATGAACTTTCAAATTTTTCTTTCCATTTTCTTTTTTTTTAACTTGTCAAATAAGGTTCATTACTTATTCGGCCCATTACTAACTTATAAAATAGTCAAATCGGACCAGCCGTCCTCAAGTGATGCTCGTACGAACTAACAACATTTATGTTTATGTTTGATGTAAATTTAAGGGGTTTAAATTAAATTATTTAATATCAAAATTATATACTCGTTTTCCCATTTTAACACAATATTATCTTCTCAAATTACTAAGCAAAGTATATTATAGATCGCATGCAACTGTCTTAAGATGACTTAATTGTTTCTTTTGAATTATTAAAGAGATTTGTAATTACTTGTTTAAAATTTCTTTTATGAATAGGCACCAAAACTACTTTACCGATTTAAAAAAATCTTTCACTATTGGAAAGCTACACTATCCCCGGGTGACATAGGCTACTTTTTATCCAACTGCGCAGAAGGAGGGTATTGTTTTTATTGAAAAACTACGCTTGCGAAACTGCGGATTTGTCAGCTAGTTGACTAATAAGTAAGTATATCATAAAGTGGTAAGGTTTATGAGTTTGTTTAATTGGACTTGTGGGTAATCTCCGGGACTTCAAAAATATAAATTTATAAAATTATTCAGTTACAAAATTGTCCACACGTCAGTCTATGTTCATTCTGGACAGACGCAAAACGCACTCGCACATTAACGTTTAAAAATATACGAAACGTCTCTCTCTTTCTATCTTCACTAACTCATATCTCACTCTCAACTTCCGTTCGCACGTTTCCTAACGCATTCACCAGCTTACTCCCCAAGTCAAGCGTGCGTAAAGAAGTTTTACTTCAAAAATAAATACTAAATAGCTACTTTTGTACAGGTAATTAAAGATACTCCATTAATCCTTACAATAAACCAAACCATACTCTATATTGTAATATCCATTCACAATAATTCATTTATCCGCCGAGGAATGCTGACTACGTAACCCAATTCGTGCTTCGCATTGCCATTCGATGCGCAGACGCAGAAAGGTTACCGACCACACTTTCACTTTGCACCTGGCCTTCCTGTTGCGTTAGAGGGTCTAATTATAAATCTAGGGTGGGGGTTTAAGAGCTGCACTGACGTCCCGCATTGGGGTGTATTGTGCATTATCCCCGCGTGTACATGCGTTTGAGGGTATGTGAATAACTGATATGAGACTATGACAACTTCATTACCATTATATCAGCCATATGCCGTGCACTGACGAACATATCTAATTTTAATTCTAATTCTAGGGTGAGGAGAATAAGATCTGCACTGACGTCCCGCATTTGGGTGAATTGTGCATTATCCCCGCGTGTATATGGGTTAGAGGGTATGTGAATATCTGTTATTAGGCTATGACAACTTCATCACCATTATATCAGTCATAGGACATGCACTGACGAATATATCTAATTTTAATTCTAATTCTAGGGTGAGAAGAATAAGATCTGCACTGACGTCCCGCATTGGGGAGAATTGTGCATTATCCCCGCGTGTATATGGGTTAGAGGGTATGTGAACAACTGTATTAGGCTATGACAACTTCATCAACATTATACCAACCATATGAGGTGCACTGACGAATATATGTTACCCCATAGATTCCCAGAGTAACCGATCATGTGTGACCTGTACCCAGCGGCTCTCAGCAAATTTTTTATGATTGTCTTTCCATCTAGTGGAGGGTCTAATTACTTCTACTTAAAAACCATTTTGACCCAACGGCGGTGAGTTTTTCGAGCTATGTACCCACTGCCATTTCAGTTTACGTATCCTCTGGGTTATATCAGTGACCTTCATGAAGACGGGATGAGTTTATTCGACGAGTCATAATACACTTCGTTAAATGAAAATACAAATTTGCAAATGCAAATATATTTGTTGGCACCTTATCAATTAAAATAGATTATTAAACGCGGGGATAAAGCAGTGTCTTGCATCACAGGTGTTATATTGAATCCTGAACGTTTAGAAGGATTTTAGAGTTAAGTCACGAGCGGAGCGGGGGTTACTGGAATCCTTAGTGCAGAGAGGGAAGGCACGCCCAAGATGCAGACAGCTTTATCCACGAGGAGAATACTCTACTTATCACACTTTCTGCGAAACAATGAAAACCAAATAAAGGTTGGTGCATTCTGTGCAGAGGTTAGTTCGATTTACGAATAAGTTCTTATTGTGTGGGTATCTTTGACTTGAGGCATACAGGTGTAAACCTTACGTGCCTGTAATTTTACCGGCAACCATATCCTTCAAACCGAAACAGCAAAGCTGGATGGCGCCTGAAATCGGTACCTATAGTGTTAGTACTTTCCCGGGCGAGCTCTTACACAAAGAGCTCTACTACTCTACCTGCTAAGCTATGTAAATGTTTAATAGATTTTACTACCACGTTTCATAGTCATAAAAGAGAAAATAGCAAACACTAGTTTATTAAATAATTAGCCGTTGCCCGCGACTTCGCACGCGTTATTCTATAAATGTGTAGGTAACCTAGAAATAAAGCTAAACTCGCTGTTGCAACTTGACTTAACTTCCCATTTTTATCCTGTGGGACCTGATTTATGAAATCAAAAGTAGCTTGTGTTAATGAAAGTCAAATTTTTTATTCATTAAAATGACAAGGATCACTTTGAAACGTCAATTTTACAGACTGTTCATTCGCGACCAAGCCAGGAAAGAAAGGCAAGAAAACAAGGCTGGTTGTTTTTTTAATGATCCTTTTAGTACATACAGGAAATAAATAACGTCTAAATTGTCATATTTTGAACGAGTTGGAGCAATTTCAATCCCAAGCTTCTCTATCATCTAAATAATCCGATATTTTATAGTAGGCTTTTTTATAAAAATATTGTTTAATTGCGTTTTTAAATTTGTTAATTGTCAATAATGCAGGTTATAATCTTCGTACATACAAATTTCATCAAAATCGGTTCAGCTGTTACGACGTGATTGAGTAACAAACAAACAAATAAATTAACAAACATCCAAACTTTCGCATTTCGCATATTAGTGTGATGCGTGTCACAGATGCTGTTACACTCTGCGGCGCCACTGAAAACCAGCGCTTCAGCGGCTGTGCTTCTGCAGCAAATACTAAATGGTAACCGATTTATGTTTGCAATCGTTTTGTTTGTTATGTATCTTTTTATGTGTAACTAGCTGACCCGCCGAACTTCGTACCGCCTTGACATTACGCGGGCTGCCAATGTCACCCCGGTAGAATTGTCAATCGGCCATCATTATATGCCATCATATATATCTTATACCGAAGTTGGCGCAAGTATGTCTAGAATACTGAGAGAGATTAGATTAGGGCTAATCCTATAATTGATCCTCGATCTAATTAATTTTAGATAAAACTTATTTTTTATTTCTGTTGTGTGCTTATAACTTTAATTTTTATATTTTGTAATTTTGTTTTTATTGTTTTATCTACTAGTAATAACGCTAATAATATAATAGTAATAACGTAACTAGTAAACGTAGTAACTAGTGATGATAATGATGATGACACAGCGTGTCAACGCACTGTGCTTTTGTTGATCCAATCCCCACCACCCCGCCCGTCCACTCGCGCGCAGAGAGCAGCGGCGCGCAGTGCGAGGCGAGACGTTATTCGGAGCGGATCGCACTCACCCTGATGAAGGTTCACGAATTGAACCGAAACATTGTCGGTCGAAACACCGATAAGACGGTACGTGATAAATCCCGTATTTATAATAATGATTGAAATCAATCACAATTTTTTTTTAAGTAAAATAGTAATAACGCTTTGGTTTTTGTAAACTGTTATGTTATTTCTGGAGTAATAAACGAATTCGAATTTGAATGAGTAAATGTATTTTCTTCGTAATTGCTTT
Organism: Philereme vetulata; assembly: GCA_918857605.2. NCBI lineage: Eukaryota > Metazoa > Arthropoda > Insecta > Lepidoptera > Geometridae > Philereme > Philereme vetulata. The sequence continues at coordinate 4,887,766 of OU975461.1, forward strand.
TTTGCGTGAATTTTTTGGATATTTTAATAGTTATTCTGCTATTCGGGGCGAAGACAAATCAAAGTTTATCAAAATCAGTCCAGCTGTTCTTGATTTATAAATGGTGTAACTAACCCGACTTTCTTTTTATATGTATATAAGAGAAGATATAGATTATGTATGTGTCCTAAATAAATATTATCTATTTATATTTCACAAAGAGCTCTATTACTCTAACTGCTACGTAAACGTATAATAGATTAAATAAATAAAATAAATAGATAATGCTGCACATTTCACACAGCGCTATCTAGCCCCAAACTAAGCAAAGCTTGTACTATGGGAACCAGATAACAGATATAATACAATTTTTGTAAATACATACTTATAATAGCTAGTCAGGTCATAAGTATTGTCACACAGTAAAAACTTTTCTTTTAGAATGCTGGCCACAAAAAAGTTTATAGAATTCGAATTTCGAATTGTTCATGAAAATAAAAATGTATACTTTTTAGAATTTTACTCATTTTTAAATATGGAGTGAACGCTTAAAGAAGACCGTGTTGCAGTTATTGCGTTGCATCGTTGCGGTTACGCGCCAATTCAAATTTTTGACATACTGAAAAATTTTAATATAACCAAAAGATTCGTTTATCGCACTATCAAACGATACAATGAAGACTCTAGTCTAGATGACAGGTCAAGACGTGGTCGCCCTCGGTCTGTTAGGACTCCAGCAGTGATAAAAGCTGTGAAGGCGCGAATTCAAAGAAATCCCAAACGTAAGCAGAAACTGTTGGCCCTTCAGATGGGGTTAAGCAGAACCACGGTGAAAAGGGTGTTAAATGAAGACTTAAGGCTTCGGGCATATCGAAGAAAAACAGGACATCGTTTGAATGCTCGTCTAATGGACCTGAGACTGAAGAGATGCCGCGCTTTGTTGAAGCGGTATGCGGTAAAAAAATATCGGGAAATTCTTTTTTCGGATGAAAAAATTTTTACCGTAGAAGAGAGCTACAACAAACAAAATGATAAGGTGTACGCACACAGTAGTAAAGAAGCGAGCAACCGTATTCCGCGTGTCCAACGAGGTCATTTTCCATCCTCGCTCATAGTATGGTTGGGAGTTTCTTATTGGGGCTTAACAGAGGTACATTTTTGTGAGAAAGGTGTAAAAACGAATGCAGTTGTGTATCAAAATACAGTCCTGACGAACCTTGTGGAACCTGTTTCTCATACCATGTTCAATAACAGGCACTGGGTATTCCAACAAGATTCGGCGCCAGCTCATAGAGTGAAGAGCACACAAGACTGGCTGGCGGCGCGTGAAATCGACTTCATCCGGCACGAAGACTGGCCCTCCTCCAGTCCAGATTTGAATCCGTTAGATTACAATATATGGCAACACTTGGAGGAAAAGGCGTGCTCAAAGCCTCATCCCAATTTGGAGTCACTCAAGACATCCTTGATTAAGGCAGTCGCCGATATTGACATGGACCTCGTTCGTGCTGCGATGGACGACTGGCCGCGCAGATTGAAGGTTGTATTCAAAATCACGGAGGTCATTTTGAATAAACTTTAGTGTCATAAGAATCTATGTTTTGTTAAGTTCATTTTGGTATACAAATGGTTACATAATGAATAAACTTGTTTCAGTTATTTTATATTAAACATGTGACAGAATTTATGACCTGACTAGGTATATAAAGAAACGACCAGACCCGGAACAAATATCTGTAGATCGTGCAAACATTTGTTCCGCGGCGGGAATCGAACCCGCAAACTCCTGCGTCTCAGCCGGCTGTTCGTCCACTGCACCACGGTGGTCGTCAAAACGATTCTGGTGATGGTGATTCTACGTTCCACAGTCATATTTAAAGAAAACAGCAAATACTAGCTTATTAAATAATATCTAACAATATTCGCTTTCCTCACGCAGTTCCCTCGTTGCGCAACAGGAAGGGCGGGCGCGACCGGCGCGACCGGCGTGAAAGTGAGGGCACCGACCGGCGCGTGCGCAACGAATGTCAATGCGAATGCAATACAGGTAACCTACTTCTGTCTGCGCGCTTTACGCGAGGTGATTCGGCCTGCGATATAACAACACATTGAAACATAATATCTACCTACCTTTTAGGGCTCCGTATCCAAAGGGTAAAACGGCACCCTATTACTGAGGCTCTGCTGTCTGTCTGTCGGTCACCAGGCTGTATCTCATGAACCGTGATAGTTAGACAGTTGAAATTTACACAGATGTCGAAGTTATCCTCGGATGTATGTTTGATAAATACAACGCCGATTTGCCCAAGTTGATTTTTTTTGTTCCGGCAGTTTCCCCTCTGACACAGGTCAGAGATGTTTTCAGGCTTAACATATTGCACAGGCGGTTTACTTTATTTGGTAATGAATGACAGAGTGATTTGTACATCTGTTGGTCCAATATATACATAAATATATTTAATAAATGTTTTTTATTTATGTGTTGTGTTGCTGGTTTTTTGTTTACCGAGTTATGTCTTAAATAATTATATAGGTTAATTATACTTATGGGTAGGTCTTTTTATGTTTTGTTCTTGTTAATTTTTTTTTAAAAACAGTTGATTCAGAGATTTCGCTTCGCTCGATTAATTAAGCTCGCTTTGCTATCTTTTGGGGGGTTACACTGGTCTTCCTTTTAATAGTAATAACCATCATCATTATATCAGCCATAGGAAGTCCACTGCTGAACATAGGCCTATCCATAGATCTCCAGAGCAACCGATCTGCACGGCCTGCAACCAACAGCTGTCAGAAACCTTTAACAGGTTGTTTTTTCATCTAGGGGGGGGGGGGGGGGGGGGCAATTCTATGCTGAGCTTTTCAGTGTATGGCGCAGAAAGGTACTCGAGAACTTTTCTGCTCGAACGGCCGTTATTACTTTGTTGTAGCCGTTGGGTCAGCCTGCACAAGATCGGTTGCTCTGGAAATCCATGGCCTATGTTCAGCATTGGACGTTCTATGGCTGATAAGATATTGATGATAGCTATGTATTCAAATTCAAATAGAGATATCAAATACCAAAAGTGGTCACTTTTGACCCCAGGATGTGTATATTGTGACAATACTGTTCTGCAGCTCGGGGAGAGTTGAAGAGGCCTGTCCGAATCTCCATCAGCCAAAGAACCAACAGCTTATCGTCTAAAAACGATTCATCTATATTCCTTAATTCATCTCAGTGACAGTGCCATCATCAAACATACATCTTGTAATGTGTGGGACGGTGGTTACTTTTGACCCCAAGATGTGTATGTGACAATACTGTTCTGCAGCTCGGGGAGAGCTGAATAGGCCTGTCAGACTCTCCATCAGCCAAAGAACCAACAGCATACCGACTAAAAACGATTCATCGATATTCCTTCATTCATCTCAGTGACAGTGCCATCATCAAACACCCATCTTGTAATGTGTGGGACGGTGGTCACTTTTGACCCCAGGATGTGTATATTGTGACAATACTATTCTGCAGCTCGGAGAAAATTGAAGAGGCCTGTCAGAATCTCCATCAGCCAAAGAACCAACAGCATACCGACTAAAAACGTTCATCTATTTTCCTACATTCATCTCAGTGACAGTGCCATCATCAAACACCCATCTTGTAATGTGTGGGACGGTGGTCACTTTTGACCCCAGGATGTGTATATTGTGACAATACTATTCTGCAGCTCGGAGAAAATTGAAGAGGCCTGTCAGAATCTCCATCAGCCAAAGAACCAACAGCATACCGACTAAAAACGTTCATCTATTTTCCTACATTCATCTCAGTGACAGTGCCATCATCAAACACCCATCTTGTAATGTGTGGGACGGTGGTCACTTTTGACCCCAGGATTTGTATATTGTGACAATACTATTCTGCAGCTCGGAGAAAACTGAAGAGGCCTGTCAGAATCTCCATCAGCCAAAGAACCAACAGCATACCGACTAAAAACGTTCATCTATATTCCTACATTCATCTAAGTGACAGTGCCATCATCAAACACCCATCTTGTAATGTGTGGAACGGTGGTCACTGTTGACCCCAGGATGTGTATATTGTGACAATAATATTCTGCAGCTCGGAGAGAACTGAAGAGGCCTATCAGAATCTCCATCAGCCAAAGAACCAACAGCATACCGACTAAAAACGTTCATCTATATTCCTACATTCATCTCAGTGACAGTGCCATCATCAAACACCCATCTTGTGATGTGTGGGATGGTTCTAGCACTTGACAGGGTCACGTGGTTCCGGTTCTGAAAGTGAACTATTCTGAGAACTGAAACATATACCTTCTTCTCTACAAGACCTGATAGTCTTAGGACCCCGAGCAAGGTCGCTCAGTAGGGAGATCTTCTCTATTCAATGGCGGACAGCTATCAAGATATCTTCCTCCAAAGATTTAAATCAAATCAATTTATTGCGTTTATTGGGTAATATGGGTAGGTATAAGGTTTTTGGTATTAAATGGTATACGTGAAGCCATATTCAGCGTTTTACGCATGCAATGTCCAGTTTAATTAGTAGGTTCCATTTCAATTGTAACAACAATGTCAAAATTACTGAGTTAGTTATAATTATTATTGATATTATCCTTGTCATCTAAATATTCCTAACAACTATTAAGTTTTTTCTACAAGCAATATTTTCAGATTTGTCTTGAATACATTCATACTCGAAGCATCTAATAAAGACTTAGGAAGTTTGTTATATTTATATACGGGCAGCCATACAGATAACATGTTTGTTATAAAGAGCAGTCCTACAGGCATTAATCGCGTAAATTTCTGCCTGAAGCGGACCCCAATTGTCTTAAAATGATCGTCATAACGCGACAGGCATCATCACCATCCACAGCCTGACTTCACCCATTGTTGGGTATAGGCCTCCCCAAGTTTGTACCATCCACCACGATCCTGCGCTAATCACACCCACTGACGACGACCTTTACGATGGCGTCCACCCATCTCGCTGCTGGTCGTCCTATCCTTCTATACCCGCTCCTCGGCCACCATTCAATCATTGTCCTGCTCCATCTGTCATCACCACATCTAGCCAAGTGTCCTGACCAAAACCATTTGAGCTCCATACCTCGAATCCCAAGGTCATGAACCTTCGTTCGTCTACGGATCTCGACGTTTGGAACTCGATCTAACAGTCTGATGCCAAGCACGGTACGCTCCATAGCTCTCTGTGCAACTATTAACCTGTACACAGCCTCTTGCGTGTGCGTCCATGTCTCGGCACCGTAGATCATGGTGGGCAGAACACATTGGTTGAATAAGCGGGTATTCAGACACTGTGGAGTTTTAGGCGACCTAAGAATGTCGTCTAATTTGCCGAATGCAGCCCTTCACAATTGGATCCTTTTAGAGATCACTTTCTGCTGATGCTCTTTACCAAACGATAGAAAATGTCCAAGATAAATATACTGGTCGACTGTCTCCAGCCTCAGGCACTTACTAATTATTTAACAATAGGTAAATTTGAAACGTGGATTGAACAAAAGACAAACAAAAGCCTATCCGCGCGAAAAACTAACGGAACAATCCAAACAACGCTTAAAAAGAAATTGGTTACATCACTCGGAAGCTAGAGTGCAATGCACTAAGCCTAGCACATGACGTAAGGTGAAACGTTTGTTTATGTAACCCGGGCCTTGAACCTTACGGAACTGACAGCAGGAACTTGAATGAAGGCGTAGAGGGAAATTGTATTGTTTCTATGAAATTATGTCTTAAAAAGCCTTTACAATAGATGATTTTAATAGACCGTTATTGTACAGTCCAGTTAGACTGCACACGGTTTAAAGTGGAGGTTATTTGAGTGTTTAAGTGAAACCACTAATCCATGATACACAGTTAAAGTTGAGAAGTAAATAGCGTATAATAATAATGATATAACGTTTATTTCAGGCAACAATGTGCACATACAAAATATAATTACAGGGCCCCATATCTAGACAACAAAAACAAACAATAAACTTGACGAGTAACTTTTTAACAAAAATATAACCGACTTCAGATAACAGTAAAAACTAAACTACTCCACCAATTTTGATGAAATTTATATGAGCTCAATCTAAAGGTATATCCTTTCAAATAAAAAACTAATTTTCCAAATCCGGTTGATATATAACGGAGTTCTGAGCTAACAAACATAACATAACATAAAAATTAAATAAATTTAAAACTTATAATATAGTTTTCTCATGGATTCCATTGTCAAAACTAGACTAAATAGAAATGGGACCAATAGGACACGGAAAGCACCAGCTTTCAAATGAAAAAATCATCATAATCGGTTCACCCAGTCGAAAGTTCTGCGGTAACAAAGATAAAATACAGTCGAATTGAGAACCTCCTCCTTTTTTGAAGTCGGTGGAAAACTACCACTTTTATTTATTAGGGGGATTTTGCTTCGTAGCCGCTTCCCTGTAGCGCCTGTAAACGATGCCGATACTGGCCAGAAATCCGGATCAAGTAGCACATCCTTAATACTTCACCGGAGTCTGAAGAGTGTATGACGAAGTTAGTAGTCCTACTGGACTCCAGCCTCTGGAGAGGCATTCGGAACGTGCCTGTAATCTGGCCCTGGGTCATATCTCTCACGAATCGGAGTACATCATCTCCTGACTCACATCTCTCGCGGTAGATCTTGATGGTCGGCTCCACTGCATGCAGTGTTGTCGATTCAATTTTTAAAAATGTGAAAAATTATGAATCAGTTTAATTAAGTTGACGATTCCGATTTATGACTCTTTCTTGTGAAGATCTGTTTTGCACTACTTATGTATTTTGATGTCGCGTAAACTGCCGGTTTAGTACAATTATTAACTCTGAGTCTTCAAGTCTTGAGCGAATATGTTCTTCCTTAGCAAGCGTGCATCATCTTCGACTAGACCAACATTTACCATCAGGCGAGATAGTGGTCAAACGTATGCCTATAAATTATTAATAATTTTCAGCATTCGCTTTTTTAACCCACATCAAAAAAGGAGGAGGTTCTCAATTCGACAGTTTTTTATGTTTGTTAAAATTTCAGAACTTTTGACTGGGTAAACCGATTTTGATGATTATTATTGTATTTGAAAGCTGGTGCTTTCTGTGTGGTCCCATTTCCATTTGGTCCAGTTCCGACAATGGCATCCATGAAAAAACCATATAAGTCTCAAATTTGTTTAATTTTTAATTTATGTTTGATGCTCAAAACTCCGTTATATATCAACCTATTTGGAAAATTACTTTTTTATTTGAAAGAATATACTTTTAGATTCATCCCATGGAAATTTCATCAAAATTAGTAGATCAGTTTGGTTTTTACTGTTATCTGAAGTATGTTATATTTTTGTTAAAAAGTTACTTGTTAGTTAGTTAAATAACACTAACGCTGTAAAGTAAGCTCTAAATGCATAATGGGTTGACTTATTGTTGTGTAAAAAAGTCTTTAATCTATGCTAAAATGTAATTTTGCTCTATTCCTTTGCAGAGATAAACTCTACTCTAGGGCGGTCATGCTACCACGAATGGGGCGTGGTGGGTCGACGACATAGTCAGTCTTGTCTGACTAATTTGACTATGACGTCAATGAGACTAACTGACCTCGGTGAGACTGGGTCATGATAGTAGTAGATGACAGCGTACAAAAAAATAAGTATGTAAGTATTCAGCTAGCTGATTTCCATAGTAAAATCTTTGCTTAGTTTGAGGCTAGATGGCGCTGTGTGTCAGAAAATGATGTTACAGAAAAATTCCGATCCAACAGGACTTGAACGGTAACACCCATTTTCGTCTCTAATCGGCAATGTCTTGACCAATTTTTTTCGAGGTCTTCACGATACAGGCTTGGCTTAGTGTGAATACCATGCCGTCTCAACATTAAGTTCACTTAAAATTATCTGTTTTAAAAGTATTATTCGGTGTGCTTTTTGTTGCAAATAAAATATTTTTCAAGATTCGAAAAAGAAGATGCACATTTCCACATCGAATTCTGATTATAATTCAAATTCTATGGTGTTGGGAATAAGATCTGCACTGGGGCGTCCTGAGTAGAGATGTATTGTGCATTACCCCCCTTATAGCCTGACCCCAGCCATCCCAACTCCTGCTCCTTTCCTTGATTTTTCCACATTATGGGCATTAACTTAAAACGTCAAAAGGCTAGAATCGAAAATAGCTATTTTTGAAATCTAACCCTTTCATATGACAACCCTGATCTTATATTTTATTTGACCCCTTTTGACTTCCTTAAGAGACATTAAACTACTTCTAAAGACTGATCTGTTCAATTTAGAGATTTGTATCGATTAATGACATAGTAATCTCGTACTTGATAATTATTTTTTTTTCTCTATCACAAATAACAACTCAAACACAATAGACATAACTGATCACTCGATTAGCACACACTAACAGTAAAAAGGTGAACGACCGATGACGTAATTTGGGGTATTCTGCAGATGCTACTCACGAGTTCGTATGTAGGTACTTTTTATTGGTTAAAGTTTATAATTTTTATGTGCTAGTTATAAAATTCTCCATCTTCATCCTCGACTCTCTGTTGTTTGCTTTACCCAAAAAGGGATCCATTTCTCACAATTAGAACTAACAACTATCGATACTACGTAGAGATTTGGAATAATATTAAAATGGTATAATAAAAACAAAGCCAGTAGAATAGATGATTCTTGTGATTCTAATAAATTTTAAATTTATTAAGCGATGATTTCGGTGTTTCCAAAAAGTCCTTCCAAAGAGGCATTCCTCGTAGCGCACCAAAGTACTTCCACATAACGCACCCGTTTTGGTACGCTTCATTCAGTAGGTATAAATGTTAAGTTTTTATTCCTCATGCGCACCATTGACAATGTAGGATCTACTGTGATATTGACACATTATTATCCCATCATAATAATGAGTCAATATCACTGATGAAACTATAAATAAGTATATTACTTTTAATTACCTAAATCCTAATTTTATTTATTTATTTTATAATTTTATGAAAACTTATAGGTAGGTACACAAAGTATAATAAACTATCAGAAATATACATGCTGGGTACATGTTAGCTGAAAGCCAATTATAAACTTCCACATATAGGTTACTAATAAGATGAAAACAACCCCATTACTAGACCCTACCTTGTTTTTGGTGCGCAACGAGGATTAAAAACTTTACATTTATACCTACTGAATTAAGCGCTCCAAAACAGGTGCGCTCTGTGGAAGTACTTTGGTGCGCTTCATCTGATGGGTGCGCTACGAGGAATGCCTCCTTCCAAAAGCCTTTGACATACCTTCATCTTCATAGACGGGGACAATCTTGAGGTGCATCGGTATGCACCTCAAGATTGTCTCCGTCTATGCATAAGAACACTCACCTGTCAATGTTATAAGTGATTGAACTGCGGACTTATAATTTCGATTCTATGTTTTCTCTTCCTTTTCTCAACCGTCGCTAAATTTTGTCTCTAGGATAGGATAAGATTAAATGCGTTTGTTTTGTTACCAATACAAATAATCATAAAACTAGGCTTATATGAGATAATTGTGACAGATACGGCCACCACTCAGCACGTGCTGAGTGGAGGGCTCGGCATATCTCTATGTCTACTGGGTTGATAAAAATTGTGTCTCTGATAGTCTTGCTATGCTAGTTGACGCAATGTAAACAAAGTCACGGACAAAGCGAAGCTGCAAAGCTATGTTGCGAATCGTCGGGCGTCGACCCGAGGCTTACGCAAGAGAAATGCTTACGCAACCGGGCCTTGAACCTACTGTCTGCTCTACGCCCATAAACTTTAAATCATTGCGAAATTTTAATTAGATTTAACCGTTAAAAATGGCCAAAAGTATATTGGCAGCAAAATCAAATTTTTTTTATTCATCGACATATTTTATATCGTTTTGAATCGTCAACTTACCAATCATCGGGAAGACAATAATCCCGACTGACTGACTTACAAAGGGTTTTACTTAGAAACTTTCGTGATTAATCTCAATCATTATTATAAATACGGGATTTATCACGTACCGTCTTATCGGTGTTTTGACAGACAATGTTTCGGTTCAATTCGTGAACCTTCATCAGGGTGAGTGCGATCCGCTCCGATTAACGTCTCACCTCGTCTTGTCGGTCGAAACACCGATAAGACGGTACGTGATAAATCCCGTATTTATAATAATGATTACAAAGGGTTGCTTTTGCTTTTTACAAAATTGTTTGGTTTGGACAGAGTTGGAGAAAATTAAGTAGTTAAATAATTTTTTTTCTCTCTGATTAATAGCTTATTTACAGTGTCTGTTTAATTACGTTTTTAAATTTGTTAATTGGCTAAATTTATGGAGCCTGTAGCATCAGCGAGTTAATCCATTTGCAGGGTATAATCATCGACCTTATCTTCAGTTATGTTCTTCACCAACTTTCAGATACGACAAACGTTGTATTGACAGGCATTGAGGTTAGATCAAAACTTGAATTTTACTAATATTTCGTGATGGACCTCATGATAGGTATGTATAATTGGGATTTGGATGTATGCAGAAGATCCAAATTAGGGCAATGATCTCGAGTATTGGAACAATTGGTGTGTGGGATTTACTCGTGTTTTAAACGAATGAAAACAATTTGCTCAAGCTTCAGAGAAACAAAGTATTTCAAGTTGACGTCATCACGTCAGGAAGAATCCGGTGACTGTCTCTGCACGTCTCTGCACCTTTTGATATTGTCAATCCTGTGCCGTGAAGTGGTGAAGACGTTATAGGGCAAGCCTACTCCGTCTAAAAACGCATCACATGTACTAACAGCATCAGCGATTCCTCAAACTAAGCGGTCAGGTGATGTTTATTGTTATAAACTAGTGGTTTGCCCCGAACTGAGAGCACGCGTACCTACCGCAAAAAATATTTGTATTCTCTGACTATCAAAATAGTGCCATGACACGCATAAACAACTCTCTTGACACTCTTGACTCTTGAAATCACCGGTAACGGGAATTTATGTTGATTGGTTACTTATTTTGGGGTACAATATTCAGATATTCTGGATTTCAGACTTTCCCTATATTTGCGTCACTAAAGCTACACACATACCAAATTTAAGCACTGTGGGGTTTCTGGTGTACCCTGTGAATTTCGTCAAAGTTCAGTTTTTATTATGGCTAATAACTTAAAAACTAAAAAGTTTGTATTAAAAATAAAAACGGAGTGGAAATGTACTTACATAGACCTTTTACTAGACGTGCCATTTGACCGGATAGTTCTATTTTGGTTATTTTTTACGCCTCTAGAACCCCAATATCTCAATACCTCCCCCCCCCCCCTCATTTTTAGCTCATTTAGTCACGCCAAAATTGTGCCATCACTACCTGTGTATCAAATTCAAGATGTTTGGATCAACGCTTCAAAAGCTATCGAGGGACAAACAAACATTCATATATACAACGCCGATTTGTCAAAGTTGATTTGGAGATCTCGCTTCGCAATAACTCAATAGACGATATTACCTTATATCAGACACACAAGTACTTAGATAGGTATATGTAGACTCAGATATTGTGATCGAATTTCGATACAGTGTATGTACCTATAACATACTTATTTAATTGCCTAAAAAAACAAAAATTGACACTCAAAAATACCGATCAAACTAACGCAAATAACAAATTACTGATGCAAATCTAAGCAGTATAGATATAAAGTGGGCCCGAGCATCGACCCTCGTTTACCTGACGGTCAATTACCCGATGACACTCAGTATTTTGGATATTTGCATGCATAGATAGGTAATACAAGTAACTTTTTAACAAAAATATAACCAACTTCAGATAACAGTACAAACCAAACACTGAACCCATTTCGATGAAATTTCTATGGGACCAATCTGAAAGTATATATCCTTTCAGATAATAAAAGAATTTTCCAAATCGGATGATAAATGACGGAGTTCTGAGCTGACAAATATAACATAACATAACATAAAAATTAAACAAATTTAAGACTTACTCGAATGCCATGGTTTTCTAATGGATGCCATTTTCAGAACTGGACCAAATGGAAATGGGATCACACGGGAAGCACTAGCTTTCAAATAAAAAAATCATCAAAATCGGTTCACCCAGCCGAAAGTTCTGAGGTAGTAACCATAAAAAAATACAGTCGAATTGAGAACCTCCTCCTTTTTTGAAGTTGGTTAAAAAAGTTTCGAAACATGATACCTCAAATCTTTTAATTTTGAGTTCAGTCAACTTTCGGTCGCTTTGCAATCTTTATAGACTCTTTTAGATACATAGAACTTTGCATTGATATGCGTTAATGTTATTTGGACCAACATATGAATTTGACAAACCCTTTCTGCGCTCAATGCCCTCCTGGAATTAGTTAAATCTAATCATAATCATCATCATATCAGCCGTAGGACGTCCACTGCTGTACAAAGGCCTCCCTCATTGATCTCCAGGAACTGCGGTTGGAAGCGGCCTGCATCCAACGCCGACCTGCGGTTCTTACCAAGTCGTTTGCCCATCTTGTAGGTGGACATCCTACGCTGCGCCTGCCGGTCCGTGGCCTCCATTCGAGAACTTTTCGGCCCCATCGGCCATCTGCTCTGCGCGCTATATGGCCTGCCCATTGCCACTTCAACGTGCTAATCCGTCGGGCTATGTCGGTGACTTGAGTTCTCCTACGTATCTCCTCATTTCTAATACTAATACATAAAAGGCTAGGCTAATACATAAATAAATTTACTGGCGTCATTTTGATTCGTGTAGGGCAAAGTTCGAAGAGCTGATGGCCGTTGAGACAGAAAGGTTCTTGAGTGGAGACAACACTTAAGCTTGTAACAGCTTAGGATAGCCCCACACTAGATGGAAAGACAACCTACTAAAGCTTGCTGGGAGTAGTAGGGTGCAGGCCGCACAACATCGGTATTTCAGACAAGTAACTTTTGAACAAAAATATGACAGAACGGGTCTTTTCGCGCACAGATTTATATCAAAATCTGGACCAAACTACTGGATAGAACTTTACGACCCCAAAATTTTCTCCACCAAACGCCAATATTACCCAAGAACAGTTCGAGAAGCCGTTGAGATAAAGAAATATCGCAATTTTAATCGTGAGGAGTAGCTTTAGATTATCTGCATCGTGGAACCCAGTAATAGTTAGGTGTTCACATCGCGATTTAGATTCACGCGTAACTTTAGCTGTTAGTATTGTATATCGAAACAGTGATACGTGCGATTCAGAAAACCAAGTGCGGGTAGTTGGTGACAACATTCGCGCTTCCCGGCAATGACACCCGCCCGCCTTTAGTCTTTCGTGATTACGGCCGATGTAACTTGGCCGAAACGTCGAGGTTAGTCAAAATTATGATTTTGATATAAATATGTGCGCGAAAAGACCCGTTTTGTCTTTTATACATGAGTATAGTTCGCGAAAATTTAAAAAAATCTTATATAACCGACTTCAGATAACAGTAAAAACCAAACTACTCTACCAATTTTGATAAAATTTCCATGGGATCAATCTAACAGTATATCCTTTCAAATAAAAAACTAATTTTCTAAATCGCTTGATATTTAACGGAGTTCTGAGGTAACTGTCATATACAGAGATTTATAATCTATGGTCTTTGGTCTATGGTATCTATGGTGATTTATATCTTTACTTTGCTCACAGCTCCCTAGCTGAATAAACGATTCCTATCGAATTAATGCGTTTCCTTTGTTAATATGGACATAATAGTAACAAACATAACATACAAATTAAACAAATTAAGGACTTACATAATTTTCTCATGGATGCCATTGCCAGAACTAAATGGACCAAATGGAAATGGGACCGAAAAACTACAGTCGAATGAACCTCCTCCTTTTATGGGGTCGGTAAAAATCTATATGCTCTGCCCGAAGAAGTAAGACGGTCATCATCCTTACACGTCTTCAAATTGAAGGTGAAACATCATTACCTGACGATGCCATCTTCCTAGCGTTATTTATTTACTATTTATGTACTTATTTTATCTGTTAGTATAGTTTGCTATATGTATATACCTATATATTAATCTATTTTATAAGTATATTAAGTATTAGGATTAAAACTTCATATTATTATTATATCTTAGAATATATTATGTGTAAATGTAATGTATCCGCTAAAGTACACCGCACTCCGTAATTTTTAAAAATTTCACTCCATCCAAAGGTTGCCTGGAAGAGATCGCTTTTAGCGATAAGGCCGCCCATTGCCTTATTTATTTTAACCCAGTACTTATTTTTTTTATTATTTCTGTTTGTGTGGTAATTCAATAAAGAGTTATCTATCTATCTATAGTAGACGCTTATGTTGCAGTGGACTTCCTATCGCTGAAAACCATAAACTAACGAATCTATTTCGAATTTCGAGGCTACGTCAGTGGAGGCATTTATTGAGAATCTATAGGCACCTTCTCGGTCAATCCGACCATAAGTAAGCAATACTTTTTCCTTATCACTTCTTCTATTGTTAATTATGTATTTTTATTTGATATTGGTATAGTTTAGTCTATCATATAAAGTATTTAAGTAGGTTTATTTATGTAGTATATACCTATATTATGCTATTTTTATTAGTGTGCAAATTTTCATTAGAAAGGGGAACTAACCTGTGCGCTATCTACACATCTTTATCACAATACACAAAGGTTATCTGGAAGAGAATGCTCTTTAGCATTAAGTTCGCATTTGTACAGTTTTTAAAGTATTTTCAATCAATCAATCAATATTTTATTTTATTTATTTGGGAAGATAAACAGTCATACATTGTGAAGTAGAACATAGTGCTAATATAGTAACATATATATATATATATATATATATATATATATATATATATATATATATATATATATATATATATAACATATATATTATAGTAACATGAATAAATGCATGACGCACGACATCATCCACAGATTAATTGAACAAGTGAACAATATTAATAATTTTACAAACAGTAGGTATATGATTAAACAGAAAAAAAAACAGAACAAATGTGTGGTGGGTTACATTATACTCACTATCAAGTGCTCGAATGCCAGTAAATAACTAAATAACACAAATAAGTAGGTAAAGTGAGTTAATTATGATAAGTGAATATGATGGTGATGATGATGTGTTTGACTAGATTCAATAACGGGGAGGGCTACTAAGCAATTTTTTGCGTGGTCGCTACCTAGATTGATGGCGACTACCTAAGCACTTATGTTCTTGGCAATAGAAGTCGTGGTCAGCCTAAGAACTCCAATAACAAAATTGGCCACTACCTCATTCAAACTAACCTTGCGCTTATCTGGGTCAACGCATAAGCATTGTAATTCAGCGGGGCTATGCAGCCAGTGTCTTGGGGACACTTCCACTTGGTAGTGATCTGGAGCAGTTGAACTTTAGATCGCTTGCAACGGTTTTTAGATGATTCAACTGTTTTTTTTATATGCTGTCTTCTAAGTGTTGTAAATTATTTTTGTTCCAATACAAAAAAAAAATTGTTCTTAGGGCGATTCGCGCAACGATGCCTAAACGAATTTAGTGGCTAAATATGATTTAAGAAGTAGTCAAACCATACAAATACGTAAAATTTAAACATGTTTAGTCGCTAAATACGTTTAGGGATTTTTGTGCAAGCCGGCCTTAATCCTTGACTACTAAAATAGTGCCGCGAAATGACGAACCAACTTACTTGACCTACAGTTTTATTCAAATTACAAGTAACAGGAGTTCATGACAGTTGGTTTGTTTTTAGAAGTACAAATTAAACTTATTCTGGATTTCAGACTTTTCCTTATATTTGTGTCACTAAAGCTACACGGATACCAAATTTTAGCACTGTGGGGTCACTGGTGAATTTTGTCAAAGTTTAGTTTTTACTTTGGCTAATAACTCAAAAACTACAAAGATTAAATTAAAAATAAAAATGGCGTCGAAATGTACTAATGAAAAACTTTATTTAGACGTCCCATTTGACGTAATGATCTCGTTTTAATTTTTTTAATACCCCTCTTAAACCCAAATATCTCAGCAATCCCTCAGCATTTTTAGCATATTTAGCCACACCTAAATTGTGCCATTATTACCTACCTAAAGTCTAACTTTTTATTAGCTGCAGTAAAATGACGTTTTGTGGGTTGCCGGTTTTTGAAGAAAAATAAATAGGGATGTAGATAAATGAGTGAATCATAAATCAATAATCAGTTTGGTTTTTTTTTTTGAGATTTAATATTAAGTTGTAATGTATTTTTTAACCTATTATTATTACTATACTAGAGGATTGATCTTTTTTAGTGGAAGTATAGGGAGGTACATTCAAAATGAAACAAAAACGTCATCATAATGTTATTTAATTAATTTTTGTGAACTGAATCACATCCCTATTGAGATTAGGCTGGCAACATTATTTTACGGAATGACATTTAGAAACGTCATTTTACTGCAGCTAATAAAAAGTTAGACTATATGTATCAAATTTCACGATGATTGGATCAACGTTTCGAAAGTTATTATCGGACAAACAAACATACACTCATACAACGTCGATTTGTCCAAGTTGATATGGAGATCTCGCTTCGCTTCGATCAATAAATGTATCTTTATAACCTAAATGTAGGTTCCTAGTGTTCCTATATATTTTATATATATTATATTTTTATATTTAAACGTGTATTTTATTTGCACGTAAAATGCCAACCTTATTGCATTTTTTCCGTAACAGTTTTATCATCATCATCATCATTCACCCACTGCCCAACTTCACCCACTGCTGGGTATAGGCCTCCCCAATTTTGGCATTCGCCACGATCCTGCGCTGGTCTCGCCCATTGACGGCCCGCGACTCTAACGATGTCGTCCACCCATCTCGCTGCCGGACGTCCTACCCTTCTACAGTCATTCTTCGACCACCATTCAGTTGCTACCCTGCTCCACCTGCCATCACCACGTCTTGCCAAGTGTCCCGCGCCATTTGAGCTCCATAACTCGATTCCCAACGTCATGAATAGTGTTGCCCAAATGCAAGAACAAGACGAGACTTAGCCAGTCTTGGTCTTGGTCTTGCGCCAATACACCTGGTCTTGGTCTTGCGCTCCCAGTCTTGGTCTTGGTCTTGGTCTTGCAGCAAGAGTCTTGCAAGTCTTGCAATTACCTATTAGTCTATTACTATTTATTAAAGTTTACTTTAAATCTTAGAAAAACGTATTAGAATTGGAACATTGTGAGCTTAAATTAACATAGCCATAGTAAAGATCAAGCAGATTAATAAATAACTGAAGATTTGATAAGAAATTCGAAAAATCAACTGACCTATATGTCGTTTTCCATGGAAGTAACTGTTTCTTAATAAACATTTATGATTTATAAGCTTACATTTGCTAAAACATGTAAAAAAACAAATTAATTACAATAACTTGACTGTATTTTAAAGAACAATACTTATCTGTCTAGAAAGAGATTGAACCCTCAACTTATAAGAAATTTAATAAAAGAGTTTTACGATTTATCATTTATTTGAATAAAAAATAAAATACAACACAAATCAACAGCTTTATCATTAGGTTATGATACTTTATATAATTTTTTTTGACCAAGAATTAATACAAAGTAACCATCTGGCTGACTCATCACTTAACCTATTTCTATGTTTTCTAATTACTAATGATGCTTTAGAAAATAACCTCTCAGCAGGTACTGAAGTTGCAGGTATTGAGAGAAAATCACGGGCCATTTTCGATAAAATCGGATACTCTGTCTCATGCGTCCTCCACCAATCTAAAATGTCTTCCGAGCTGGCAGTTCTTGGTTTTCTTAGGTACTCCTCCAACTCGTCTATCACCAAGCCTTGAAGACAAGATCCAGATGACGTCGAGGGACATTCATAGAGTTTATCAAAGTCTATTACGTCTTCATCTTCATCACATACTTTATTTTCTTTTTCTGGTAATTCCAGAGATTTGTTCAGTGAGTGTAGACTTTTAAATTCTTCATAAAGTTCATTGAACTTGCGCAGACTTTCTGTTTTAAGTTGCTTCCCCCACATTGTCAGGTCAAAAGTCTGAGCCTTATGCCTTGGGTCTAAAATTAAAGAAGTACAATAAATCCAGTTGCTCTTCTTGTAATGTTTAAGCATTTTGTCTCGAGCTGCTTGGAAAGCTAGAATGAGCCTTTCATCCACTTCAGATCGATTAGGTTTCTCATCTAACTGTTTTACCATGGATTCAATTTTATCTAGCAAGAGATTGAATGATACAATGACTAGCGGTAATGTAACATATTTGTCTCCACCAAGTTTTGTACTTAAAAGTTTAAAGTTTATTAGAAATTTATGTAATTTTTCGAGTACCTGCCATTCATTAGCTGTGATTTGAAAATCATTTAATTCGGTGACAGAACTGCACAATATGTCAATGCCCGCTCTCACTTTTAAACCAAATCCAATCATATCATGTGTGGAATTCCATCTCGTTGGACAGTCAAGAATGGCATTTAGATTTGATGGCACGCCAGCTGCTTCACAAGCAGACTGAAACTTCTTCTTCACTATCTCACTTCTTTTTATTTTACTGGAAATACTGCGTAACTTTGTTACAGATGTACGCGAGTCAGCAATATTTGGTGCAGATTCTTCATCTTCCTCATCCTCAGTTTCGTCTGCATAGTCTTCGTACTGCTGATCTTGCGCGTTAGTGTCAGACTCACAGTGTAATGCTAAGGTCTTTAATAAATCTTGTACACCAAGGTTTAAAATGTGAGCAAAGCACCGGAAATGTTGATTGTCTGAATCAAAGTGTGGCGGCAGCTGTTTGCCCAGTTCATACATAAATTTGGTATTTGCAGTTGCGTTGTCGACCGTGATACCTTGTATTTTATCAATTATGCCATATACCAATAAACATTCATGGAAAATCGTTGCAATATCTTCCCCAGTATGTCGACCGCGTGATGGTATAAAATCAAGAACTACAGATTGATACTTCCATTCGTTGTCTATATAATGAATAGTAACCCCGTAGTAACTCCTACCAGCAATTGACGTCCACCCATCAATGGTAAAAGACATTTTAGATGATAATTGTTGAAGTCGTTCCTTGAGATTCAATTGGAGCTCTTCAAATCGCTCTTTGACTTTCCTTCTAAGTGTAGACCTTTTAGGAAACACCATATTAGGGCAAATACGTCGAAAATATACTTGTGTAGCTTCGTCATCGAAAAATGAGAAGGGAAGATATTTTTTCACCACCCAATCAACTGTAGCTGTCGTGATGTTGTCACTGCTGTTTTCCGACTGAAACAAAACAATAAATCTTGTGTTATTATTTAAAACATACTAGGTTTGAGCGTATAAGAGGAGGAGGTTTGTTGTTGTTAAATCGAGAAAATCGTTAAATTGATATTTGTTATATTAAGGTTGCACTGTACTGTAATTTACCAAAATAAAGTACTTAGTTGTTACTGGCCGATTAAATGAAAATATGGGTGTTTATAAAAAATATTTAAGACGATAATTACATACTTAATATGTCGCACCCCTAGATGAAAACTGTGAAAACACCACTAACTCAAAAATACTTACGTAAGTTAATGGCGTTTTTGAAAGTATCGCATGAATAGCTACGCGGAGTTAAAATTCTTTTAACTGTTAAAAAAATATTCTTACCTGTCCACTTCTTCCAGCGGTTACTAAAAAGCTTGTGATATCTCCACTTAATTTTGGTTTAACAGGAAGAAATATTTCTGATTCCTTTTTGTGGAAAGATATTAGATGTTTCCTTAAGCCTGAAGTGTTTCTGTTTTTCATTTTTATTTCAATCTTTTTATGTTGGCACAATTTACAGAAGGCAGTTTGGGATGCATGAATTATTTCGAAAAACTCAAATTTGCTTTTGGGTCTTTTAGATCTGTGACTCAAACTCTCGTTACTCGGACTAGAATAATTTGAATCTTCGTCACTCATATTAAATTGTACACGTGATACGTTTTTAGAAAACAACGAGAATTAGTAAAAACAATTATTAAGTTAGACTCGAAGCACAGCTCAATTGGAAATGACTGGAATTAAAATAATTCCTTTATTTATAGTACGTTTCCTTGCTTTCTACCGCGCCGCCTCGCTACGTGCCGGCTCTATGAAAAGGATGCCGCCGCAAATCAAACAATGCCGCGTGCGGCGTACAAACACACACTAAATATAACCTACTTGTACAGACGCGACGCGTGAATAAAATAGAATTAGTGCCAATCACTATTCTTTACATATAAGTGAATGTTTTGGCGTACATCTATACTAATATTATAAAGCTGAAGAGTTCGTTTGTATGTTTGATGACAGAAGTTTTAAAATAAATAAATAAGTCCTGAACGTCACTATACCTCCAAAGTTACTATTCCTCGTGGACGAAGTCGCGGGCACAGCTAGTAAATACTTACTCTCATCATCTCTCTCAGAGATATTCGGGCTGGTAAGTAATACAAAACTCTTATCGCAGGCTTTTTATTTTATTAGTAGGTAAGTACCTACGCTTTTTATATTATTTTATTAGTTTCGTAGAATTTTTTTACACGTTTCAAGGATATTTAAAAGTGGCTACAATATTTATTAAACGGGTGATATTTGAACACTTTTTTGCTATTTTTTCTTGTAAAAACTTAAGAAATATAATGACTAAATGTACAACAATAGTACCTAAGTAATTAGTTTAAAACCATATAAGTAATCAATATTATAATATATACTTACTATAATGAATTAATATGACATCTACTACCTATCCTTACAATTTTATCCTAATCATAATACTACTTGCGTGATCAGTATAATGTATTCATTTTCATTCTAAGCACTCTGAAACTTATTTATTCTTTGGAACACCTGTAGGTACTCTACTAGGAAATTATTTTGCATGAGTATACCTACGCCCTATGGCGGCAATCAAATAGTGTCAAATGTTATGATTTCGGCGTGGCGGCAACGATTGTTTTAGATTTCAAAAGAAGCCGCCGGCGCGTGTATCATAACCATGTACTTCCGAAAAGCGGCAAATTTCTTTGAGAAGTAAGTACAAAACCTTTGACGCCGCATTATCAAAGTGCCGATGGTTAAAACATAACTATGCATGCACTCAGTTTGATTTTAATAGATATTTTTTTATTCGCTATGTTTATGGTATTAGTCGTAATGCGCATAGGTCCAGTTTTTCATATTCTTTGATACAGTTTTTTGCGTCTCATAGAATTCCTAAGCGTACCTACCTATACACCGAACTGTTACACCTAACTACTCAGTGAAATAGCGCTAAGTCCTAGCTGCAAGACGCAAGAGTCTTGCAGGCTATGTCTTGTTCTTGCTCAAGTCTTGCACGGTCAGTCTTGGTCTTGGTCTTGCTAAAAATACGCGGTCTTGTTCTTGGTCTTGGTCTTGCAAAAACGCAAGAACAAGACCAAGACTGCAAGACCAAGACTGAATTTGGGCAACACTAGTCATGAACCTTCGTTCTTCTACGGATCTCGACGTTTGGAACTCGATCCAAGAGTTTGATGCCGAGCATGGTACGTTCCTCCGCTTAACCTGTACACAGGTTAAGAGTATATTTAGATAATTAATCATATTGTGAACCAATAACATTACCAAAGTTCAACGACCAGTTATCTAAGGTTTTTTTTGTTAAATAATTTTTCCATCCGTATCCGGTCAGAAAGTACACGCGTTTCACTCGAGAGGGCGCTAGGAGCATCGCAAGTGGCTCGCGAAAGTGCGCACGCGCATGGAATGACAAGTGGACGGAAGTGGTGTTTGTAGAAAAATGCGAGTTAGGTTGAAGTGTGACAGAGGATGTAGGGTTAGAAAGTGAAGAAATTTTTGAAAGCAAAAACCAAAAATATTACTTATGTTGCATAAAGGTATTGTACAGTCATTTGGTAGTTTTACCGGGAATGTTCTCCGGGAGTCTTGAACATTGGTAATTTTATAGATTTTGATGTGCTGTTTTCGAAGTTTGACTTTGCCACTTCGTATTTTTGCCGCTCGCGCCGCCATATTCGTAAAATGGCGCCTAAAATCAGTTTTTTGACAATATCTTCTTTCCGACTTATTTTAAGATAAAAATAGTTAGCTACAAAATTAAACTAAAGACAATTACCTACAATTTATGTTTTATCTTTTTTTTCATAAAGTCAATAGTTTTGGCGTACGAGCGCCGCAAAGTGTATTCCGACGCGCGTTTTGGTCATTACTCATTATTCATCCAACCTGTGGCGTTTAGTTGGTGGCAAAGTCAAAATTCGGCAAGAGCACATCAAAATCTATAAAAATACCAATTTTCAAAACTCCCGGTAAACTTTCCAGGTAACCACTATTTTTCGAACCAAATGACTGTACGAGAATTCAAGTTTTTAATTGCGAGCCCCACTGCATTACATCGGTGCCAATATTGCAATTAACAAGGATTTAAAATTCAACGATTAGCAGTAGTAGTTTCATCAAAAGATCGATAATTGATTGAATAACTGAGAATCAGCTTACAGATTAAGATATGATTATCCTGGAAAGGTCAAAACGATCTTCACCTAAGAGCATAGAGAGCCTTCTTCATCTAGCTAGTGCAAAACTTGCTGCCTATTTATAAAATCACCCGTAGACTTTTTTTTTTATTCTACTTATATGGCAAACGAGCATGCAGTCCACCAGACGTTAAGTGGCTACTGCAGCCCATGGATATCCACAAAGAATTCAAAACAAGCTATTATGTTGTCTTGATCTCTATGTGGATACGTTGCCATACTATAGGACTTAGCTGGTATGCCTATGTGCCAGTAATTACAGGAACATCCAGGCCATTACCATCTAACCGGAACACAGCAGCACAAGTACTGCTATTTGGCGGCAGATGGTGGTGCCCACTTCCT
Source organism: Philereme vetulata (assembly GCA_918857605.2). Lineage (NCBI taxonomy): Eukaryota > Metazoa > Arthropoda > Insecta > Lepidoptera > Geometridae > Philereme > Philereme vetulata. The sequence goes on from OU975461.1 coordinate 4,910,687, forward strand.
CGAGCCCGTTCACAAAAGCTCTACCACCAGTAAACGTGCGCTACCTACACATCTTTACCTACAATACACAAAGGTTAACTGGAAGAGAATGCTCTTTAGCATTAAGTTCGTCTTTGTACTAGTTTTATAAGTGCAATAAAGTATTTTCGTACCACTTGCTCAAAAAAGTGACATTCTATGCCACAAAAAGCGAACATAACAATAGTCATTTTTAATCTGTTAAAAACAGGGAAAGAAAATTGTACTGAATTTCATTCATCCTCTAGGGGGAGAATGAGATTTAAATTTGGAATACTTACCGAAATTTATACTGAACTACATCTGTGTTTACACCATTGAGTTTGTATATAAAACATTATACATCTTTTTGAAAAAGGAATAACCATATTAAGCAGTCAAATTAACAAAAATATAAAACTTAATCCATCAGAGCCACAACCATCAACTTCCGGCATGTTATCTTCGTCCGTAACTCACGATGCACCACCACCACTATATCCGACGTATACTATCTACAATGAAACGCAAGTTCCTCAAGACGCAAGAACAGAGAAATACTCAAATCAACTCATCAACAATAAATGTACCAAACAAAAATGTAACTCTCTCTATCAATAATTGGACCAATGTTTCGAATGTTAACTTTTACTTTTAATTGTCATTATTATTAATAAACGCTTATCTCATATTATTATTGTGTTAATTTTTTCGCAAATGGTACGAAAAGTAGAGTATTTTTCTCGGTGATAAAGCTGTCTTAGTCTTGGGTGAACTTAAATCCCTCGCTACACTCAGGACTCGTCTTTAATCTCTCGCTTTGCTCGTGATTTAAGTTTTTAACACCCTCGCTACGCTCGGGAGTAAACCTCGAGTCCTTCGTTACGCTCGCGATTTAAATCGTCACCCGCGACAGAAGACACTGCTTTATCCCCTTGGTTAATAATCTATTATTTCAATCAATCAATATGACGAAAATAATGCGTAAAAAAATTTTTACGCTATTATATAATAATTGAACCCGCATTAAATTAGCTTTTAGGGATAAGGCCGCCCATTGTACCTTTGATTTAATTGTGTATTCTCTTTTTTTTTTGTTTTATTTTTAACAAGCTGTTGCCCGTGACTTCGTACGCGTTACACTACTAAGTGGGTAGGTATCCTAGAAATAAAGCTAAACTCGCTGTTGCAACTTGACTTGACACCTTATTTGTATCCCATGAGAACTGATTTATGGGATAAATGGTAGCCTGTGTGGTAATCCAGGTAAATAACAGAGATTAACAAACAAATACATATACAAACATCCAAACTTTCACATAACACTAATATTATAAATGCGAAAGTTTGGATGTTTGTTTATTTGTTTGGTTGTTACTCAATCACGTCGTAACGGCTGAACCGATTTCGATGAAATTTGGTATATACGTCAATTGTAACCTGTATTACCACATAGGCTACAATTTATCCCATAAATCAGTTCCCATTGGATAAAAATGTGGTGTCAAGTCAAATTGCAAGAGCGAGTTTAGCTTTTTTTCTAGAATACCTACATATTTGTAGAAGTAGTGTAACACGTACGAAGTCGCGGGCAACAGCTTGTTTATAATTTTGGTGTGATGTGCCATAAAGTAGTAATCTAATATAATTAGATAAATCTATTGTTGAAAAATCTTGTGATTAAAATATAAATAAATATTTAATAAATATTTCTGGACATTGGATTGTTTGAACAGTGGATATATTTTCTTTTAATCATTGATCTCATCAAATCAAATCAAATCAAAAGTTTTTATTTAAGACGGTTTACAGTCCATTTTGTTAGTACAACTTATGCATAATTGGTTAGTAAAAGACAAGACATGACAAAATAATAAAGATAATAATAGAAAGAACACATCAGACAATCAACTACTTAATTAATAAATCATTTTTTTTACGAAATGCTTCCAAATAGGAGAAGTGCATCTCTCAGCAACAGTTTTTAGGATGTTGTTGTGACTATCCCGTAATCTGCGCATCAGAGATGCTGTCTTTTTACGGATGATGGCATGAAAGCCATCAGTCCTGTGTTGGGCAAACATCTCCGACGCACTGCAAAAACGCGGCAGCCTCAACAGCATCCTAAAAATATTATTATATTGGATGCGTAGGACATCCAGTGATCTTTTGGCACATGCTACCCACAGATTACCCGTGTAGAAGCTCTGACAGAAGGCCTTAAAAAGCGATATTTTAACTTCATCTGTACAACGGGCAAACCTACGGGCCAACATATTACCATGGACCGCCAGCGCCCTACGCTCCCTCTCAATATCTACATTGTCTTTAAGGTCGTCGGTGAGGAAATGCCCATCAATGAGCCTTATCGCTTTTAGCGGTAAGGCCGCCCATTATACTAGATTTAGTAAGAACTAGTTCTTTAAGTATTCTTGGTGTACAATAAAGAGTTCTTCTATTTTATTCCTGTCAGCTGGTCCTCGACTACACCCGGAGATATAGGTGCCATGTCATAATAAAAATCATATTAGCAATTTATAGTATAGATATTAAACATCTTTTTTTGTACGTAAGTACATACAACTGTAAATAAAATTCAAATAATTAATATAATTAGTTCATTAATAAATAAAAACAACAATAATAACAATAAATTAATACAAAATTGGGCAGCGTTTGGGAAACTTCGCAACGTCTTTTCGTCCAACATACCTCAGTGCCTTAAGACGAAAGTCTACAATCAGTGTGTGTTACCAGTGATGACATATGGAACTGAGACGTGGTCCTTCACTATTGGCCTTATGAATAAGCTCAGAGTCGCTCAACGAGCTATGGAGAGGGCTATGCTCAAGGTTTCTCTACGGGATCGAATCAGAAATGAGGAGATACGTAGGAGAACTCAAGTCACCGACATAGCCCGACGGATTAGTACGTTGAAGTGGCAATGGGCAGGCCATATAGCGCGCAGAACAGATGGCCGATGGGGCCGGAAGGTTCTCGAGTGGAGGCCACGGACCGGCAAGCGCAGCGTAGGACGTCCACCCACAAGATGGGCAGACGACTTGGTAAGAACCGCAGGTCGGCGTTGGATGCAAGCCGCTTCCAACCACAGTTCCTGGAGATCAATGAGGGAGGCCTTTGTCCAGCAGTGGACGTCCTACGGCTGATATGATGATGATGATGAATACAAAATTAATAATCCTTCATTTATGAGCTATAAGCTCATCGTAGTTATATAAATTTTGCTCAATAAGCCAGTTTTATTCTTTTTTTGAAAATAAATAAGCTAGGAGCCTGCGTGAGTCGGGAAGCTTGTTGTAGACGGCCGAAGTCATGACATGCGTCAGCTTCGACGATTTTTTTAATGTTACTTGTGGGGAAACAGGCTTACGGCCCACCTGATGGTAAGCGGTCACCGTCGCCTATTGACACCGGCAACACCCGGGGTATTGTCGATGCGTTCCCTACACTGTAGAAACCTCTTTACATTTCTCTTGAAGCGTGCCATGTCGTAGCCTAATGGGAAACCCTCAGATGGTAGCTCATTCTACATCTTGCAAGTATGGGGTAGAAAAGATCGCGTGAAGAGTGTGGTGCGTGATACCCAATTGTCGATGATATGTGGATTTAGTAATTTATCTCGATATCGACTCTAGCATATGCCGATTGCGGGTGCCATACGTATGGAAGTGGCAGAGTTTTTCACGAGAATCCAGGTTGATTGTAACGTAGGTTGCCACTTGATAGATACACGCAGCCTCGTACAGGGCAACGTTAGAATTCCTAGACTCCTAAAGTGTGTTCTTGCAGATCCGTCGCCACGGATTCGCACGATAGCACGATAGATTTGATAATGGGGAATGTTCTGAGGAGATATTTGATCTTATCACGTCGTCGAGATTTTACCACAATGAGCTACCATCTAAAGTTTTACCATTAGGCTACGACGTGGCACGCTTCAAGAGAAATGTAGAGAGGTTTCTACAGTGTAGGGAACGCATCGACAATATCCCGGGTGTTGCCGGTGTCAATAGGCGACGGTGACCGCTTACCATCAGGTGGGCCGTAAGCCTGTTTCCCCACAAATAACATAAAAAAGCTCGTACAACCCTTTTCTGCAATCGGAACCAATCGGAATCAACCCAGAGCCCGGAGATGCAACGTTCAAACTCAGGTTAAACATCCCTATCTATACCTACAATTTTCAATTATGTATATGCTTCAGTTTTTTTCTACATTAGGTAATAAGTCGTTGGCCCCAGTTGAGTGAACTTGGCAGAATGACTGTTGCAAAACTAGGGTGACAGAAGTTGAACTTCTTTTCTATTCGATGCTAATTTTGGGGAGAAAGCTATTAGTCATAGAGTCATTGACACTGTGGGTAGATTGTACTACGTATATTCACGGCGACCTCCGTAGTGCAGTGAGCGGATAGCCGGCTGAGACGCAGATGGTAGCGGGTTCGATCCCCGCCGCGAAACAAATGTTTGCATGATCTACAGATTTTTGTTCTGGGTCTAGATGTTTTTTCTAAAAAAAGGTAGGTATATTCGATCAGTTATCTGGTTCTTATAGTACCTACAAGCTCTGCTTAGTTTCGGGCAGAGCGCCCCAAACGCTGTGTTATATAGCGCTGTGTGAAATGTCCAGCAAGATTTATTTATTCATTATTATTAACAATAATAAATAAATAAATGTGGCTGGACATTTAACACAACGCTATTTAGCCCCAAACTAAGCATAGCTTGTACTATGGGAACCAGGTAACTGATAGAATACTTCTGTACAGTTTTTATTTTGTAAATACATACATAAAACATATAGAAAAACATCCAGACCCGGAACATATATCTGTTTACATTTGTTCCGCGGCGGGAATCGAACCCTCGAACTCCTGCGTCTCAGCCGGCTATTCGCCCACTGTTATATTTATATTATTGCTCATAAGTGAACAATGTTTGTTCAACGGTTTTTCGTATTATAGGAAAACTTTTTTCTAAAAACAAGTGATACAAGAACTAAAGTTTCATACTTATGCCACCTTTCTGGTACACTGCAGGTCTGTAGGTTAGGTTAGTACCTAAATCAAGCATTATAAAAGAAAGGTTTCAAACATGACTGAAATTGTTTTCAAATTCAAATTCGTTCAAATTCAGAAATAACTTATCAGTTTATAAAAACCAAAGTGTTATCACTAGTACTTATAACAATAAAACCAATATTACAAAATATAAAAACCTGCCCAGTGCGAGTCGGACTCGCGCATGAAGGGTTCCGTACCATTATCTAATTGACGGAATGAAAGGTAAATTGCGATTTACGATTTATGACGTATTAAAAAAAAACTACTTACTAGATCTCGTTCAAACCAATTTACGGTGGAAGTTTGCATGGTAATGTACATCATATATTTTTTTTAGTTTTATCATTCTCTTATTTTAGAAGTTACAGGGAGGGGGGAGACACACATTTTACCACTTTTGAAGTGTCTTTCACGCAAACTATTCAGTTTAGAAAAAAATGATATTAGAAACCTCAATATCATTTTTGAAGGCCTATCCATAGACACCCCACACATACATAGGTATGGGTTTGATGAATTTTTTTTGAGTTTCAGTTCTAAGTATGGAGAACCCCCAAAATTTATCGTTTTCTTTATTTTTCAGAACACATCTACTTACCAAGTTTCAACAGTATAGTTCTTATAGTTTCGGAAAAAAGTGGCTGTGACATACGGACGGACAGACAGACAGACATGACGTATCCATAAGGGTTCCGTTTTTTGCCATTTAACTACGGAACCCTAAAAATTAAAGTTATAGCAAACAACATAAATAAAAATGAGTTTTATTTAAAATTATTTTGTTTTTGTTAATTACAAGTGTAGTTGGTAGTTGTTAATTACAAGTGTAGTTGGTAGTTGTTAATTACAAGTGTAGTTGGTAGTTGTTAATTACAAGTGTAGTTGGTAGTTGTTAATTACAAGTGTAGTTGGTAGTTGTTAATTACACGTGTAGTTGGTAGTTGTTAATTACAAGTGTAGTTGGTAGTTGTTAATTACAAGTGTAGTTGGTAGTTGTTAATTACAAGTGTAGTTGGTAGTTGTTCATTACAAGTGTAGTTGGTAGTTGTTAATTACAAGTGTAGTTGGTAGTTGTTAATTACAAGTGTAGTTGGTAGTTGTTAATTACAAGTGTAGTTGGTAGTTGTTCATTACAAGTGTAGTTGGCAGTTGTTCATTACAAGTGTAGTTGGTAGTTGTTAATTACAAGTGTAGTTGGTAGTTGTTAATTACAAGTGTAGTTGGTAGTTGTTAATTACAAGTGTAGTTGGTAGTTGTTCATTACAAGTGTAGTTGGTAGTTGTTAATTACAAGTGTACTTGGTAGTTGTTAATTACAAGTGTAGTTGGTAGTTGTTAATTACAAGTGTAGTTGGTAGTTGTTCATTCCAAGTGTAGTTGGTAGTTGTTAATTACAAGTGTAGTTGGTAGTTGTTAATTACAAGTGTAGTTGGTAGTTGTTAATTACAAGTGTAGTTGGTAGTTGTTAATTACAAGTGTAGTTGGTAGTTGATAATTACACGTGTAGTTGGTAGTTGTTAATTACACGTGTAGTTGGTAGTTGTTAATTACAAGTGTAGTTGGTAGTTGTTAATTACAAGTGTAGTTGGTAGTTGTTAATTACACGTGTAGTTGGTAGTTGTTAATTACAAGTGTAGTTGGTAGTTGTTAATTACAAGTGTAGTTGGTAGTTGTTAATTACAAGTGTAGTTGGTAGTTGTTAATTACAAGTGTAGTTGGTAGTTGTTAATTACAAGTGTAGTTGGTAGTTGTTAATTACAAGTGTAGTTGGTAGTTGTTAATTACACGTGTAGTTGGTAGTTGTTAATTACACGTGTAGTTGGTAGTTGTTAATTACAAGTGTAGTTGGTAGTAGTTAATTACAAGTGTAGTTGGTAGTTGTTAATTACACGTGTAGTTGGTAGTTGTTAATTACACGTGTAGTTGGTAGTTGTTAATTACAAGTGTAGTTGGTAGTTGTTAATTACAAGTGTAGTTGGTAGTTGTTAATTACAAGTGTAGTTGGTAGTTGTTAATTACAAGTGTAGTTGGTAGTTGTTAATTACAAGTGTAGTTGGTAGTTGTTAATTACAAGTGTAGTTGGCAGTTGTTAATTACAAGTGTTGTTGGTAGTTGTTAATTACAAGTGTAGTTGGTAGTTGTTAATTACAAGTGTAGTTGGTAGTTGTTAATTACAAGTGTAGTTGGTAGTTGTTAATTACAAGTGTAGTTGGTAGTTGTTAATTACACGTGTAGTTGGTAGTTGTTAATTACAAGTGTAGTTGGTAGTTGTTAATTACAAGTGTAGTTGGTAGTTGTTAATTACAAGTGTAGTTGGTAGTTGTTAATTACAAGTGTAGTTGGTAGTTGTTAATTACAAGTGTAGTTGGTAGTTGTTAATTACAAGTGTAGTTGGTAGTTGTTAATTATAAGTGTAGTTGGTAGTTGTTAATTACACGTGTAGTTGGTAGTTGTTAATTACAAGTGTAGTTGGTAGTTGTTAATTACAAGTGTAGTTGGTAGTTGTTAATTACAAGTGTAGTTGGTAGTTGTTAATTACAAGTGTAGTTGGTAGTTGTTAATTACAAGTGTAGTTGGTAGTTGTTAATTACAAGTGTAGTTGGTAGTTGTTAATTACAAGTGTAGTTGGTAGTTGTTAATTACAAGTGTAGTTGGTAGTTGTTAATTACAAGTGTAGTTGGTAGTTGTTAATTACAAGTGTAGTTGGTAGTTGTTAATTACAAGTGTAGTTGGTAGTTGTTAATTACAAGTGTAGTTGGTAGTTGTTAATTACAAGTGTAGTTGGTAGTTGTTAATTACAAGTGTAGTTGGTAGTTGTTAATTACAAGTGTAGTTGGTAGTTGTTAATTACAAGTGTAGTTGGTAGTTGTTAATTACAAGTGTAGTTGGTAGTTGTTAATTACAAGTGTAGTTGGTAGTTGTTAATTACAAGTGTAGTTGGTAGTTGTTAATTACACGTGTAGTTGGTAGTTGTTAATTACAAGTGTAGTTGGTAGTTGTTAATTACAAGTGTAGTTGGTAGTTGTTAATTACAAGTGTAGTTGGTAGTTGTTAATTACAAGTGTAGTTGGTAGTTGTTAATTACAAGTGTAGTTGGTAGTTGTTAATTACAAGTGTAGTTGGTAGTTGTTCATTACAAGTGTAGTTGGCAGTTGTTAATTACAAGTGTAGTTGGTAGTTGTTAATTACAAGTGTAGTTGGTAGTTGTTAATTACAAGTGTAGTTGGTAGTTGTTCATTACAAGTGTAGTTGGTAGTTGTTAATTACAAGTGTAGTTGGTAGTTGTTAATTACAAGTGTAGTTGGTAGTTGTTAATTACAAGTGTAGTTGGTAGTTGTTAATTACACGTGTAGTTGGTAGTTGTTAATTACAAGTGTAGTTGGTAGTTGTTAATTACAAGTGTAGTTGGTAGTTGTTAATTACAAGTGTAGTTGGTAGTTGTTAATTACAAGTGTAGTTGGTAGTTGTTAATTACAAGTGTAGTTGGTAGTTGTTAATTACAAGTGTAGTTGGTAGTTGTTAATTACAAGTGTAGTTGGTGGTTGTTAATTACAAGTGTAGTTGGTAGTTGTTAATTACACGTGTAGTTGGTAGTTGTTAATTACAAGTGTAGTTGGTAGTTGTTAATTACAAGTGTAGTTGGTAGTTGTTAATTACAAGTGTAGTTGGTAGTTGTTAATTACAAGTGTAGTTGGTAGTTGTTAATTACAAGTGTAGTTGGTAGTTGTTAATTACAAGTGTAGTTGGTAGTTGTTCATTACAAGTGTAGTTGGCAGTTGTTAATTACAAGTGTAGTTGGTAGTTGTTAATTACAAGTGTAGTTGGTAGTTGTTAATTACAAGTGTAGTTGGTAGTTGTTAATTACAAGTGTAGTTGGTAGTTGTTAATTACAAGTGTAGTTGGTAGTTGTTAATTACAAGTGTAGTTGGTAGTTGTTAATTACAAGTGTAGTTGGTAGTTGTTAATTACAAGTGTAGTTGGTAGTTGTTAATTACACGTGTAGTTGGTAGTTGTTAATTACACGTGTAGTTGGTAGTTGTTAATTACAAGTGTAGTTGGTAGTTGTTAATTACACGTGTAGTTGGTAGTTGTTAATTACAAGTGTAGTTGGTAGTTGTTAATTACAAGTGTAGTTGGTAGTTGTTAATTACAAGTGTAGTTGGTAGTTGTTAATTACAAGTGTAGTTGGTAGTTGTTAATTACAAGTGTAGTTGGTAGTTGTTAATTACACGTGTAGTTGGTAGTTGTTAATTACACGTGTAGTTGGTAGTTGTTAATTACAAGTGTAGTTGGTAGTAGTTAATTACAAGTGTAGTTGGTAGTTGTTAATTACACGTGTAGTTGGTAGTTGTTAATTACACGTGTAGTTGGTAGTTGTTAATTACAAGTGTAGTTGGTAGTTGTTAATTACAAGTGTAGTGGGTAGTTGTTAATTGTTGTTGTTTTGTTTCTAAAAAAATATTTTGTTTTATATTTATTCTCTTTGTATCTTATCAGCTGTTAGATTTTTTTACATCCCGAAATGATACTGTTAAATCTTTTACGTATTTTAATAAGATCTTAATAAACAACAATAAATATTTCTGATTTATCTTAATGAGTCAGGAGTTAAAAATTGTCACTGACTTTTCCTAGGCACTTTAAACAAGCCGATGAACTACGCTTTTCCTGACGGGGAAATTACGTAACTGCCGGTGTTATTACCGGGCCTTGAACCTCGGAAGAAGGCATGGTGACTGAGCTAATTGCTTCAATGTACGGTGCTAAAGAAATCAGATTGTATAACACTTGCTTGCGAGTTCGTTAAGCAAGTGGCTAACCCTGACGTCAGAGTTTTTACTCGGAAACACCACTGTTGACACCACCTCGAGTCCTCGAGAGTGACATAAGACAAGAAGTATGGTCACCATTAAAATAAAAACTCCCATGTTTAGGCGAAAAGCCGGCTGAGACGCAGGAGGTAGCGGGTTCGAATCCCGCCGCGGAACAAATGTTTGCATTATGTACAGATATTTGTTCCGGGTCTGGATGTTTTTTGTATATATTATAAATAAATAAAATAAATATTGCCGGACATTCCATACAGCGCTATCTAGCCCCACAAACTAGTAGAGCTTGTACTATGGGAACCAGATAACTTATACAATACTTATATACATTTTTTTTATTAATACATACTTATTTAAAGAGAAACAACCAGACCTGGAACAAATATCTCTAGATCATGCAAACGTTTGTTCCGCGGCGGGAATCGAGCCCACTAACTCCTTCGTCTCAGCCGGCTATTCGCCCACTGCACCACGGAGGTCGTCATTATAAGTATTAAAAAAAACTTGTAAGTATTATATCAGGTATCTTGTTCCCACAGTGCAACCTCTGCTTAGTTTGGGGCTAGATAGCGCTGTGTGAAATGTCCAGCAATATTTATTTATTAACAAATTAATGTATGTCAACTTTTATGTGTAGTAATTTTTAAATATCGCAATTTGGTATCAAGATTTTGTATCATCTTTAGAAAGAAAGAAAGAAAGAAAACATTTTATTTAACAACCACACAGTAATAAAGGAAAAACACAACAACAATAAAATCTAACCTAACCACTAACAAAGAAAGAAAGATAGTCGCAAGAGACCCTACTAAACTAATAATTACGGTTTTTAAGTTTGTTCATTGTGTTAATGACCTCATGTATTTGTCATACACTTACTGAATAATCATTAAATTCTATTACCTAAAACCGACGGATGTAGTTTAATTGAATAAAAATTTTACAAGCCTTCAAGGCTAGTTTTTCAAGCCAGGATAGCAAGCTGTAGTGCTAAATCGTTCTGTATTATATATATTTTTTTATAAATTGTTGTTTCTGTGATATTAGGATTTGGTATAGACATTTTTTTGTTATGATTTATTTGGGTAAGATGACAATGCCCTATTACAGCAGCTACGATTTCACATTTTATAATGCGTATCTTTTTTTTTCTCTTTATTTAAGGACTTTAAAACTATGATTATGTCAACCCTATAAATATTTAACAAACTAAAAAAAACAACTCCCTAGTTGATATAAACATAACTTACTTTACACAGTGCGCAAAACAGATGCAAGCGCGCACCCTTCGATGTATCTATCGACAAGTACGCACCTGCATACATTCTACGCACCTACCGAATCAACAAAACTATAAATCAATTTGGCTTCTGTTGAGTTAGGACGCAATAAGATGGTGTGAAAAATTCCAACATTAACAATAGTTATACCCAACTCAACAAGAAGCATACGCCTTTCAGCTTGGTTCCGGACACACTCCATCAAAATATGGTGCACATCTTCTGGTGTATCACATTCTTCACAATTAGGCGAAGACACCTTTCTCATTAAGTATGTGAACTAATGCATATCTTGTCATTCCTTATATTTTATTCAATGACTAATGCAATTCAATGTTTTTAATAAAATTAATGTTCCTTACTGACATACGCAGCAATTTAGAATTAGATATTGGTACCTATTATAATCAATTCTTTGACAATGCCCCTCTACAGCAGCTATAATCTTATGTATTACTCGTGCGCGATAACTTGGGACCTGCTAGGAATGCGACTCCCCGACCGCTTCCCCTGCACTTCCCCGATGGCGCCCGTATTGTACCGTTTGCATCACTATTTTTTACTAGGGTTTTTATTCTCGTACTGGCCTACGTCACAAAACGACGCGCTCTGGAATTCTTTTATTTTTCGTTTGTGTTATTGTTTTGTTGTTGTAGTTTTTGTTGTTATAGTTTGTGTCATTGTTTTGTTGTTGTAGTTTTTGTTGTTATAGTTCTTGTTAAGTGTTTTTGTTATCATTATGAAGCTTCGACAAAAGTATTGGGACGATGACCTCTTACAAGAGACGAATGAATCGCAATTAATTGTAAATTTATCGGATATCTCTTCGTCAAGTTATTATAGTGAGACTGAGGACGAAGAACAACCTCTAGAAGGCATAAATCCATTAAGTAGTGACGAAGATGAGATAATGTAAATAATAGATAAAATAAATGTATAAACTTAAACATTGTTTTTTTATTTTATTCAAATAGTGTAAAAACGATTAGATAAAAAGCAGCGTCCTCCCTGAGTAACTTAATAAATTAGGTTAAAAAAAAAACAAAGACGAAGCCGCGGGCGGCTGCTTGTTATGTTCGCTTTTTTGCGGGCGGTACAAACACGCCAATATGACGTCACCGCGCTCAGGTCCCAACTTATCGCGCACAGGTAATACCTACATAATTAATAATCAGTATTTTTAAGCTTAAATGTACTCGTAAATAGGTATATATGAAATGCTTGTCTGTTTCTGGCACCTCTACATAGATAAAGACATGTCATTATGTAAGTACTATTATTGACGTAACTAAGTGTTCCATTGTGTCCCTACGGTTTGAATAAATGAGTATGAGTAAAAAGATAATAACCGGCTTCGTATATACAGCTTAATTCTAGGCTAGTGAGAAAGATAAAGCTAGCGTCTCATGCTAGGATATTTTAATTGGATTATGTTTAAGCTAATATCACCTTCCACCACCGATTCTATCCAGACTTGTGTAGTACCTAGATTCGAAGATTTATCCGATTAGCTAGCGTGCTAAAATTTGAGTTTCATGATGCCAGGGATATGTAAATTTTTAATATAATACATATATAGGCTAGCTTTTGACCACGATCTCGCCTGATGGTAAGCGATGATGCAGTCTACGATGGTACACGCTTGCCTAGAAGAAACCTATTCACTCGCGACTTGAAGAGGTTGTAGTTATCAGGACACACAGACTCAGGCAAGGCGTTCCACTCCTTGGCAGCATAATAAAGGTGGAAGAGTACCGCTTTGTGCTTATGGGAGGTATGTCTACCATGTAACGGTGGCGCACCGCGTAGCGTCTGGTTGTCCGATGATAGAATGGGGATAGTGGGATCAGGTTGAAAAGCACACTATCTGATCGCATACTAGCTTTACAAGGCAGACAATGCTAATTTCCAAATTACACTAGTCGGTTGGAGACTAGCTTCGGCAGCCAGACAAAGCAAGTTTCCAATCGGCTAGTGTGCTTAAAATTTCCTAGCATGATGTAGATAAGATTAGATAATACTAATTGCATAACATAAACAACAAAACAATTAAAAGTAACAGTATTCAAATGAGTATGTGCGAGGAAACCTGGGTGTGCGCGACATCGCTGACAAGATGCAAGAGTGTCGGCTGCGATGGTACGGTCACGTGAAGAGGAGGCCACCTGACTACGTAGAGAATATGGCACTACAACTTTCCATCCCCGGTCGAAGATCTAGACGTAGATCCAAGACAAGGTGGAGAGATGTAGTGTCAAAAGATATGAGAGAGTGCCAAGTTTCTGATGACGACGTCGAGGATAGAGCGAAGTGGAGAAGAACGACCAGGAAAGCTGACCTCACCACCATGTGGGATACATAGCTGGGAAGAGAGAGTGTATTCAGTATTCAAATGAATGTATATAATTGATGGTCTTATCGTTAAGTAGCGATCTCAACCAGACATCCAAAAGTAAACGTATGTAAACTATTGTTAACCCAAAAAGAATTAATTTGTCAATCTGTCCATAACTAGTGGTTCGCCCCTAACTGAGATCTTGTGAGTGTCCAAATATTATTTGTAATCTTTGACTATCAAAATAGTGCCCCGAAATAATAACCATTCCACTTGACCTACAGTTTCATTCAAATTACAGGTAACGGGAGTTCATGTAGTTTGGTTTTTCTTTTTTGGGGTACAAATTACAGTTATTCTAGATTTCAGACTTTTGCCTATATATGTGTCAATTAAGCTACACGCGTACCAAATTACAGCACTGTGGGTGTGATCACTGGTGTACCCTGTGAATTTTGTAAAAGTTCAGTTTTTATTATGGCTAATAACTCAAAAACTGTAAAGATTTTACTAAAACTAAATACGGAATCTAAATGTACTAATAAAAACCTTTCATTTGACGTCCCACTTGACCTAATAGTCTGATTTTAATATTTTTTTTACCCCTCTTGAACCCAAATATCTCAACAACCCCTCAATATTTTTAGCTCATTTAGTCGCACCAAAATTGTGTCATTACTATCTACCTATGTATATAATTTCACGATGATCGGATCAACGCTACGAAAGTTATCCTTGGACACACATACATACATACATTCATACGTACAACGCCGATTTGCACAAGTTGATTTAGAGATCTTACTTCGCTCGATCAAAAAAAAAAATACTTTTCGTTATTACAGAGCGCTTTGGAATATCAAGACCACTTATATTCTAGGACTTTTTTAAATTTCATACTTTACCTGGAAACACTGGGTGAAATTCAGCTGTAACAGATCTTCCAAAACAGACCGAGCTACGAAACGAAAGGACTTTCTTTAATGTAGTTTATAAAAGTTGGTGTTATTTTTGATAAAGGATTAAGAGGGATTAATTTATTTATCATCACAGAGGTTAACATATTTCTTTTTAGGGTTCTGTGCCCAAAAGGTAAAACGGCACCCTATTACTAAGGCTCCGCTGTCTGTCGGTCTGTCTGTCCGTTTGTCACCAGGCTATATCTCATGAACCGTGGTAGTTAGCCAGTTGAAATTTTCACAGATGATGTATTTCTGTTGCCGCTATAACAACAAATACTAACACTAAACAGAATAAAATAGATATTTAAGGGCGGCTCCCATACAACAAACGTGATTTTATTGCTCGTTTTTGCTTGATATTGTTAACGGCAATAAGTAGACGCTTGAAATATTCACAGAATATTTAGTTATAAATTCACTTTAAAAATAACTAATTAAATTAAAATAAAATTAACATTAATTAATATGTATTCGAATCAGAAATGAGGAGATACGTAGGAGAACTCAAGCCACCGACATAGCCCGACGGATTAGCACGTTGAAGTGGCAATGGGCAGGCCATATGGCCTGTTACCAGTGATGACATATGGAACCGAGACGTGGTCCTTCACTATTGGCCTTATGAACAAGCTCAGAGTCGCTCAACGAGATATGGAGAGGGCTATGCTCGGGGTTTCTCTACGGGATCGAATCAGAAATGAGGAGATACGTAGGAGAACTCAAGTCACCGACATAGCCTGACGGATTAGCACGTTGAAGTGGCAATGGGCTGGCCATATAGCGCGCAGAACAGATGGCCGATGGGGCCGGAAGGTTCTCGAGTGGAGGCCACGGACCGGCAAGCGCAGCGTAGGACGTCCACCTACAAGATGGGCAGACGACTTGGTAAGAACCGCAGGTCGGCGTTGGATGCAGGCCGCTTCCAACCGCAGTACCTGGAGCTCAATGAGGGAGGCCTTTGTCCAGCAGTGGACGTCCTACGGCTGATATGATGATGATGAATATTTAAGGGGGCAAACGTGAGTTTTTTTGCCGTTTTTATATATATATACCTAGTCAGGTCATAAGTATTGTCACACAGTAAAAACTTTTCTTTTAGAATGCTGGCCACAAAAAAAGTTTATAGAATTCGAATTTCGAATTGTTCATGAAAATAAAAATGTATACTTTTTAGAATTTTACTCGTTTTTAAATATGGAGTGGACGCTTAAAGAAGACCGTGTTGCAGTTATTGCGTTGCATCGTTGCGGTTACGCGCCAATTCAAATTTTTGACATACTGAAAAATTTGAATACCTATAACCAAAAGATTCGTTTATCGCACCATCAACCGATACAATGAAGACTCTAGTGTAGATGACAGGTCAAGAAGTGGTCGCTCTCGGTCTGTTAGTACTCCAGCAGTGATAAAAGCTGTGAAGGCGCGAATTCAAAGAAATCCCAAACGTAAGCAGAAACTGTTGGCCCTTCAGATGGGGTTAAGCAGAACCACGGTGAAAAGGGTGTTAAATGAAGACTTAAGGCTTCGGGCATATCGAAGAAAAACAGGACATCGTTTGAATGCTCGTCTAATGGACCTGAGACTGAAGAGATGCCGCGCTTTGTTGAAGCGGTACGCGGAAAAAAAATATCGGGAAATTCTTTTTTCGGATGAAAAAAATTTTACCGTAGAAGAGAGCTACAACAAACAAAATGATAAGGTGTACGCACACAGTAGTGAAAAAGCGAGCAACCGTATTCCGCGTGTCCAACGAGGTCATTTTCCATCCTCGCTCATGGTATAGTTGGGAGTTTCTTATTGGGGCTACATTTTTGTGAGAAAGGTGCAAAGACGAATGCAGTTGTGTATCAAAATACAGTCCTGACGAACCTTGTGGAACCTGTTTCTCATACCATGTTCAATAACAGGCACTGGGTATTCCAACAAGATTCGACGCCAGCTCATAGAGCGAAGAGCACACAAGACTGGCTACCGGCGCGTGAAATCGGCTTCATCCGGCACGAAGACTGGCCCTCCTCCAGTCCAGATTTGAATCCGTTAGATTACAAGATATGGCAACACTTGGAGGAAAAGGCGTGCTCAAAGCCTCATCCCAATTTGGAGTCACTCAAGACATCCTTGATTAAGGCAGCCGCCGATATTGACATGGACCTCGTTCGTGCTGCGATAGACGACTGGCCGCGCAGATTGAAGGCCTGTATTCAAAATCACGGAGGTCATTTTGAATAAACTTTAGTGTCATAAGAATCTATGTTTCATTTTGGTGTATAAATGGTTACATAATGAATAAACTTGTTTCAATTATTTTATATTAAACATGTGACAGAATTTATGACCTGACTAGGTATATATAACAGAAAGAATATACAATTATCTACAAGACTAAAATACAGAAGAAACAGTTGAATCATCTAAATACCGTTGCAAACGATCTATAGATAGCTCAACTGCTCCAGATCACTACATAATGTTAGAGAGACATCTCTTTATTGTAGACCATACTAAAAACCGTTTGGTTGTCGGCAATAAATTTTGTTTTCACGACTAAACGGCTGAACCAATTAGATAGATTCTGCCCTGGATTGAGATATAGGTTACTTGTTATTGCGATAACATGCGTGCAAAACCGCGGACGGAAGCTAATCACACTTATACCTATTATAAATGCGAAAGTTTAGATGTTTGTTAATTTATTTGTTTGTTACTTAATCACGATAAAATTTGGTATGTCCGTAGATTATAACATGGATTAACGCACAGGCTACTTTTTATTCCATAAATCAGGTCCCATGGGATAAAAATCGGGTGTCAAGTGTAGTTGCAACATCGAGCTTAGCTTTACCTACACATTTAGTAGTGTAACGCGTACGAAGTCACGGGCAAGAGCTAGTTATGTTATAAAGTGTGTATATCCCACAAAACGAGAGTAGGAGACGAGTCCAAGCATTTGGCACATAAGTAGGTACATTTTTCGTAGGTAGTAATAAGGAACGGAGAAGTAGTAGTGAGCACATAATTAAACTCACTTTTGTTTATTTTCATCGGCTTATTAATGGGTAAATAGGTACTTCCAATGGTACGTAACGTGGTAACGTATAAAATAAGTTATGCAAATTAAATATGTAGGTATTAATAGCAATTTATGAATTATGATGACATATTAGCCGTAAGTTTCCTTTAACGTCATGAATACTGATCGCATACGCAGGGAATTTTAAATAGATAATATAAGAAAAATTCATTAGTATTTCTGGGATTCAGATGACGACCTCTGTGGCCGGCAGAGACGCAGGAGGTTGCGGGTTCGATTCCTGCCGCGGGGACAGATGTTTGCATTGGCTCCAGATATTTATTCCAGGTTTGGGTATATTATAAATATGTATTTACAAAAAAAAAGTATGTAAAATTCGTTCGTTATCCAGCCCCAAACTAAGTATTGCTTAGTGAAGTGCTTAGTGCTGTGTGATATGTCTAGCATTATTTATTTATTTATTCTGAAAGCGCAGCTTAGGCCGATCCTCATAGAAGGATGAGTTATTAAAGGTTCGTGGGAGCCGTTCTAGTTCGATCGAGGATATAAGGAAGGTCATGGATCAGCAGTGGACGTCTTAATACTGATATGGTGATAGTAATATGTTTTTGGATATTACTACACAAACCCAGTAACAGGACCAAGAAATTAAGAACTTCAGATTACGACTAAAACGCCTGAATCATCTCACTAATTTCGACCCAGACGTGACAGAGCCCGGCAGCACAAATGGCAGTGCATCCTCGTATCAAGAGGAAGGTTGATGGTTCAAGTCCCGTCTGGGCTGGAAAATTAGAGATGATTTTAAAAACTTGGAACTTTCCCTGAGTGTTCGAATAACACTATAAAAATACCTAGAAACTAAATTCTTAGTCTTCGGATTCTTAACGCAGTCTTTCTACAAAGTTACGATTAAGATAATTTAGTATGTAGCATACATCTGTAAAATTGCTATTAAGCCTTGGACCTATAGATATGGAACAATCAAATGACCCATTTGTTAAGTGGTAACTTAACATCACTCGGTGGTATCGCCTATAACAAAGCATTGTGACGTAGGTCACGTACCTTAAAACTGTACCCTACAATGCACTGCCCTTTTTTTAACGTGGAAGAATCCTCATAGATACCGCTCTGAACCCAGGGAGCGGTATGTCGGACTCCTACCGGCTAAACCCCCACGGCGTTTCTCCGCTCGCTTTATACCGGGTACACGGGAACAGAAAACATTCTTCCGCGACCCCGGTGGCGTTAGTCCGCTCTTGCGGGCCCCATCTTATAGGGTTTAGGGTCATCTCTACTAACTATATACAATAGTATACAGTTAGGCCACTGCTATGGGGGATGTAGGTTGGCATACGCTCTCGCATACGCCCTCCTCCTTCGCCCCGGTCTCGTGCGGCGGGTTGGGAGAGTGCTCCCAGATTCCCTGTCCCTCTCCGCTGCTTCCTTCTGCTGCACTACATTTTCGCAGAAGTACAATGCATTGCCCTGTACCAAATTGAAGAATACAGTAGTAATTTCACCGGCATCCTTTCATACCGAAACAAAGAAATGCTTTTGCTGCTAACTGCTGGGCGGCAATGATTTCAAAACAATGTTGTAGCAAAGATTAACAAATAAATTATTTATGGATTTTTGTTATTTCAGTCTATAATTAACTACGTAATGTAGGTATATTATGCTGAATTTCCTCCTAATCCGTAGTTTCCAAGTAAAACATAAATAAATGTAAGTACATCCATTCATCTAAACTCTTATGTATTTCTTTAGGAATTATCAATGCCAATGCATTTTAGAGACTACGGTACGATACCGAGTCGACGACACTGCAGTGGAGCCGACCATCAAAATCTACCTCTCCAGATGAGAGTACCTCAGGAGATTATGTACTCAAGACCCAGGAGATGATGACTCGTTCCGAATGTCTCTCCAGTGACTGGAGTCCAGTAGGACTACTCACTCAGTGATTCTGGCGAAGCACAAGGATGTGCTACTTGATCCGGATTCCTGGTCAGTCAGCATCGTTTACAGCCGCTACAGGGAAGCGGCTACGAAGCAAAATCCCCCAAATAAATAAATTTTATATATGACGGCTGGAATGTGGGCGTTGAGTTGGAAGGTGGCTCATTTCAGTCCTGGGGTATGAGGTCCATGTTGCAGGGTACTCGGGCAAATCAGTAAAATTCAGTACCTAAGCTTACTTTTATTAGGGTTTGAGCTTGGCAGGTACAATATTCTTGATAGCTAGGTAGATACGGTGAACGTGACAGTTTCGATGCTCAGTGAAGGAGGTGTTTTCGTACCGGCGCTCCATGGGAGTAAAGTATCCAGCAATCGACTCTGTCCTCGAAAGGTGGCCGGGAAGCGATCCCAGCGCCACCACTCTGCGTTCACAGTAACTTTTACAAAAAAAACAAGAGACTAGATACGCAACTACCGGTTCTATGAAGTCAATACACTTCTTAATTTTAAACAAGGTTCGCATAATACTACGACATAAACATATATGTAATACATTTTAAGTTTATTGTTTTATGTATGTTAGTCTTTAAGGTATTTATAGATATGGACCTTGTAATCATATTTTGTATGTTCACATTGTTGCCTGAAATAAACGTTATATTATTTTAGAAAAATAATACTAAGGCCGGCCGGCTTGCACAACGATCCTTAAATATATTTAGCGACTAAACATTTATAAATTTGGCGTATTTGTATGATTTAAAAACTCCTTAAATCATGTTTAGCCACTAAATACGTTTAGGCATCGTTGCGCAAGTCGCCCTGAGCCTTTAGTACAGTTGTCAAATGCAATGACGTCAGTAGCTTCCGTGATCTCGGCTATGAACGCTGCAAGGAAAACGCTTACGAAAACTGTTGACGTTTGCGTACATATAAACTCGCACCTGAATTATATAAAAGTATGACGTCACACATTAGGTATTTCCCTGTGACGCGGGGTGCAAAGATCGTCCGATAACTTTAACATGAGTCACCGCTACCCCTCGGGGACTGCCATGACGAATGAAGCCTTTTTATGCCGAAAAAATGAACTTTGGAGTCTGGATTAGGCTTAGTACCTATTTCAAGACCTACGAGTAACTTTCATTGATGGATAAAATCAGCGCTGGCCCTGGGGTAGAGCGATTTGGGAATCCCTATCCATACTAATAATATAAATGTGAAAGTAACTCTCTTTGTTTGTAAGTTTGTTTGTTACCTTTTCACGAATAAACGGCAGAACGGATCGTAATGAAATCTGGCAGGGAGATAGATTATATCCTGTGGGAGGACATAGGCTATCTTTTGTCTCAAAAAATAATCTTGATAAGGGTGAAATAGGGGTTGAAAGTTTGTATGGACAAACCATAAGACTTCAAGTTAGTGATCTAAAAATTAATATTTAGGTTTTTTGCAAGAAATAAAAACAAATTGATCCCTAAGGGGGGGGGGGGGGGGGGGTAAAGTAAAGAATTAAAATCATGAGATATTCTTTAGATGTACGCCCTATATATAGTTGGTATATAGATATATTGTGACATGGCTACTTTTTGCCCGACTGCGCAGGAGGGAAAGACAATCTCGCTCTACCCCGATCAAAGGTTAGGGTCGGCGCTGGGTAAAATCATTCTCATTCATTAACTCTAGAAACCATTGGGAAAGCCAATGTTCAGCAGTAGATATATCGCAGATAGTAATTATTAAAAAAAAAACATTATTAATACGGGATTTATCACGTACCGTCTTATCGGTGTTTCGACCGATAATTCGACCATTGTGTTATAATTATAACGTAACGTTATAACATTAAGTTATCCTGTAAAAAAATATATTCTCTTGCATTTTATCCCGCGATCTCCCTTACATCAAAGGACATGCAGGCGCACGGCTCAGTACCATCCGTACCTAGTTGTTATACCATTCGCACACACCGTTTTCATTCTACGTTCTTGATGCGTACAGCTTCGGTATGAAACACTTTATCGTCGTCTGTTTTTCCTAAATAATACAATCCGGGCCTCTTTAAGGTAAGAGTGAATAGGTTTCTTCTAGATCGTGCTTCATCTTAGACCACATCATCGCTTACCATCAGGTGAGATTGTAGTCAAACCAAGTTCTACCGAATCTAAAAAAAAGAAGATTTTAATGTTCTGACTTAAGAATGTTCCATCCAACCATTCTCTTATTTGATAAAGCCAAACTATCGACCGGCAGTGACGTCACAAGTGAAATGGTGAGTCACCAATTCGAGTTATCCTTACGATGATTCACGTAATTAAATCTAATCAAATTGTGTTTCAAACTAATATGCCTGTTATGTCAAATGCGGTAATTACAATAACCTGAAGAGACTTATTGATCGAGCAAAGCGAGATCTCTTAATCAACTTGGGCCAATCGGCGTTGTATGATTGTATGTATGTTTGTCCGAGGATAAATTTCAAACGTTTATCCAATCATCGTGAAATTTGGTATATAGGTAGGTAGTGATGGCACAATTTTGGTGTGACTAAATGAGCTAAAACTGTGGGAGGGTTGTTGAGATAATAAGGTTCAAGAGAAAAATAAAACAAAATGGGACTATTCGGTCAAGTGGCACGTTTAATAAAAACTCTTTACTAGCAAATTTTGATCTTGTTTTTATTTTTAATTTAAACGTTGTAGTTTTTAAGTTATTAGCCATAATAAAAACTGAACTTAGACAGAATTCACAGGGTATACTAGTGAACCCACAGTGCTGAAATTTGGTATACGTGTAGCTTTAGTGACACACATATAGGGAAAAATCTGAAGTCCAGAATAACTGAAACTTCTACCCCAAAAAAAGAGTTAGCAATTAACATGAACTCCTGTTACCTGTAATTAGAATGAAACTGTAGGTCAAGTCAGTTGGTTTATATATCGTGGCACTATTTAGTT
The DNA here is from genome assembly GCA_918857605.2 of Philereme vetulata. Classification (NCBI taxonomy): domain Eukaryota; kingdom Metazoa; phylum Arthropoda; class Insecta; order Lepidoptera; family Geometridae; genus Philereme; species Philereme vetulata. The sequence goes on from OU975461.1 coordinate 4,933,125, forward strand.
AGATAGTCAAAATTAGATAAAAATAATATTTTTTTAAGGGAGACTCGCGAGATCTCAGTTCGCGTGAACTACTATAGTGTGACCATTAGTGCTGTGCACTCCCTGAGGTATGCGCGCGGCGAGACGGGGGGGAGAATCGGCTGCTGCGCTCTGTCAGTTCGCCGTCAACGCTCATGGCGGCAGGTAGTGTTATTTGTATCGTACTGTCTATCTCATGTGCGTCTGACATAGACAGTCCGATACAAATAACACTACCTGCCGCCACGAGCGTTGACGGCGAACTGACAGAGCGCAGCAGCCGATTCTCCCCCCCCCCCGTCTCGCTGCGCGCATACCTCAGGGATTGCACAGCACTAATGGTCACACTATAGTATAATTAGCGCTATCTAACTTTAAAGTAAGCAAAGTTTGTGCTATTGGATGCAGATAACTAATGGAATACTTATACCATTTTTAAAACTTACTTTTAGCACTTATACTATAAAAGGGTCCCGAAACAAATATCTGTAGATCATGCAAGCGTTTCGCGGCGGTAATAGAATCCGTTACCTCTTTGTCTCAGCCAGCTAATCACCCACTGCGCCACGAGGCAATACTTCTACGTGCAAAAATATACTTGTGAACGTCCGCTCCGAACAGACAATCAAATTTTATCCAAATTCGGTAGAATAGGTGAACAGGTGGTAGCTACGTTTGGATACAATCATCACGTTTCATGATGCAACTTCATAATTTATTAGTGATAAACAACTGTGTTAAACAACACTGGGTTTCTTCTTGGAAACCGGTAATTTGGACGTTAACTTGGAGACACAGTGATCTTGGAATGGGTTCTCTTGCAAACAAGGTGCCGTCAATCGTGTTTTTTTTAAATATTCGTAGATAGATAGATAGATAGAAAACGCTTTATTGTAAATTACACTTATATTAAAAAACAAATAACAATGTACGCGATAGTATAATTGGCGGTCTTATCGCTAAAAGCGATCTCCTCCAGACAACCTTTGGATGGACTGGACTTCACGAGAACGCTATAGGACGGTAGCTATTAATAAAAAAAAATTGAATATTGATTAAACAGTATACTTACATAAGCAAAATAAATAAATACATATATGTATACAAATAAATAAATTAGGCGCATAATACTATAACATAGTAGGTACATAATTATTCCAAAATATTAATACAAAAGGTATATTATATAAAATACTATAAGTAGGTACATATAGGTGTATAATAGAAGGGTGAAATAAAAACCAAGAGTAGCGTAACGATAGATGAGAAAATGGGAAATCAACATTGTAGTGCTGACAGATGTTTAAATAGAACTGTTTTAAAGATGGGAAGAGATTTAGCAGTTCTAATGTGTGGAGGAAGAGTTCCATAGACGGATAGCTTGTACAGTGAAGGATTTATTATAAAAGTTAGAAGAGTGTACAGGAGTTTTAAGTTTCAAGGTCTTAGAGGAGCGCAAGGCTCGAGGATTTGATTGATGAAGATACTCAAAGCGCTCTCTGAGATAAGAACGACTAGAAGGGTTGAACATGATACTGTGCAAGAGAAAGAGAATATGCGCATTTCTGCGGCAGCGAATGGGTAACCACTTGAGCTTGTTGCGAAAATCTGAGACGTGGTCATATTTTCGCAGGCCAAAAATAAATCGAATACCTAATGAGCATTTACACAAGAATCCAATTAAAATTGGCCTGGAAGGGTCTGCATTGCATCCGTCACTTTCAGAAAAATTCATTCAAATCAATTCATTGCGTAATATGGGTAGGTGCAGGAGTTTAGTGTTATATGGTATAAGTGCAGACATATTCAAAGTTTTATGCATTCAATGCACTCATGTTAAGGGGACACCGGAGGGACAATCGCCCATACAACACGTACTACCAAGATCGTTTCTAATTGGAGCATATTTCTATCTTAATAAGGTATTATTTTAATTTGAATAGTATTTATCTAGGTTCCCAACCATATATTAGATCAATATACTTACCTAAAATGAAATAGAATCGTATCGCATTTTGCATGTTTTTACGTCATAAAAGACCTGTTTTCAACCTAATTGTTTTGTATTAAAAACAACAACATCTTACGTATCCTAGTCATGGGAACATAGATTATATCGTCTAGTTACAAAATAACAACACAATGAGAAAAATACAACAAGTTTTCAGTCATCATTTTTGGTATTACGGAACTCGGTCAAAATCTAATCAAATTTAGAATCATTATATTGCTATCACTGTCGCTCTGCGTGGCTAAACTTCGTCACTAAACAGGGATAGCGATATTCAGGGCGAAGTATTTGACGCGGCCGAATTGAAGTTGCGCTCAGGGTTCGCCGGCGCGTTAAGAAAGTTGGTCATTGTTAGCTCGATACCTTGATACATTGCCTTCACAGAGGAAGCACAGGGAGCGCTTCTATTGTAATTTCATGATGCAACTTCATAATTTATTAGTGATAAACAACTGTACTACACTGGGTTTTTTCTTGGAAACCGGTGATTTGGACGGTAACTTGGAGACACAGTGATCTTGGAATGGGTTCTCTTGCAAACAAGGTGCCGTCAATCACCTATCGTTCACCGTCAATGTAAGTAAGATAAGATAAGATAACTCCTTATTGTACACCAAAGTAAAATACAGAACATAATTCTTACAAATAGATTTAGTACAATGGGCAGTCTTATCGCTAAAAGCGAAGTAATATGTGTATTACTTATTGGTAATCCTTAATAAATAAATTAAATTACCTGACGCGTAAATGCGATTTACGCCCTTAGAGGAGTAAGTCAATTTGAAAATAGACTGGGGCTCACTGCATTCATAAAAAGTTTGTATGACAGTTTGTTGGTAAAAATAAAATTGGCATTCCCGGTATCTATTGATTTTTTTTTCACTACTAAATTATGGCCTCTTTTATGGATTGGTCATGGAGGTTGTATTTCATTCTATTCATAACTACCTGACCCACCCGCAGCTTCGCATGCGTAGTATTTCAATAAAAACATTACCTTCCTTTTGCGCACTCTAGTAAAAATTAGCTTATGTCCTTCCCCAGGATATAATCTATCTCCTTGTTAAATTTAATTACGATCCGTTCAGCCGTTTAGTAATGAAAAGGTACCAAACAAACTAACAAACAAACAGTTACTATAAATAAATAAATATTGCTGGACATTTTACACAGCGCTATCAAGCCCCAAACTAAGCAGAGCTTGTACTATGTAAGCCAGTTAACTAATAGATTTTTTTGTAAATACATACATACTTGTAATATATAGAGAAACAATCAGACCCGAAACAAATATCTGTAGATCATGCAAACATTTTGTTCCGCGGCATACTATGTACTATGATTATACATACAAACCTTCCTTTTGAATCACTGTATCTATTGCTGAAAACTGCATTGAAAGCGGTTGAGTAGTTTAAAAGATCTAAGAGAACAGACAGCGGAAGCGACTTCATTTTATACTGTAATGATATACCTACCAACAAACTGTTGTAAATACTTTTTTATTTCCTCGCATTTGTGATGTAAAGTTATGCGTTAAACTCGGGTATAAGCGATCAATAACACCCTCGACTCATTAGCGTCCTCGCTCGCTGTCGCTTGTATGCCAAAAGATCTCGGATGCAATTAATCACTTTTATCACAATCACAATATATTCTGTATCTATTAAGTTAAATGTATCCTTGTGATGCAAAATAAACGTTTTGTTTTACTTACGGCCCTCGTATAACAATGTACTATTAAGGGGACACCGGAGGGACAATCGCCCATACAACACGTACTACCAAGATCATTTCTAATTGGAGCATATTTCTACCTTAATACGGTATTATTTTAATTTGAATAGTATTTATCTAGGTTCCCAACTATATATTAGATCAAAACACTCACCTAAAATGAAATAGAAGCGTATCGCATTCTGCATGTTTTTACGTCATAAAAGACCTGTTTTCAACCTAATTGTTTCCTATTAAAAACAACAACATCTTACGAATCCTAGTCATGGGAACATAGATAATATCGTCTAGTTACAGAATAACAACACAATGAGAAAAATACAACAAGTTTTCAGTCATCATTTTTGGTATTACGGCACACGGTCAAAATCTAATCAAATTTAGAATCGTTCTATTGCTATCACTGTCGCTCTGCGTGGCTAAACTTCGTCACTAAACAAGGATAGCGATATTCAGGCCGAAGTTTATGACGCGGCCGAATTGAAGTTGTGCTCAGGGTTCGTCGGCGCGTTAACCGGCTACTTATTGACATTATGTCATTGAAAGTCTTTGGGACGATGTTATCATTCATGTTAGGACGTGGGCTTACGTGGGTGGGACAGTCATTGTACTGCCTGACACGTGGTCTGTGCCTGAAGTGGTCACGCGTTCATGTATGACCTTGGTTTTTGTGAATAACATTGTGTAATCCTTTACTGCGCCTTAATTTCAATACAAGTAAATAGTTTTGCGCTGTGTTTTTGATCGAGCGAAGCGGGATCTCCAAATGGGCAAATCGACGTTTATGTACGAGTATGTATGTTTATTTGTCCGAGGATAACAAAAGCGTTTATTCGATTATCGTGAAATTTGGTGTATAGGTAGGCGGTGATGTCACAGTTTTGGTGTGACTAAATGAGCTAAAAATGTGGAGGGGGGTGCTGAGATATTGGGGTTCAAGAAAAAAAAACAAAATGGGAATTATCCGCTTAAATGGCACGTTTGATAAAAGGTCTTTGTAAGTACATTAAAAAGTACAAAACCGTGTACTTTTTAAGTTATTAGCCATAATAAAAACATAATTCACAGGGTACACCAGATATCACACTGTGCTGAAAATTGGTATGCGTGTAGCTTTATTCTTTATTGTACACAAATAGATTTACAGATAAAAATAGCTTAAAAAATGGACATGTACAAAGGCGAGCTTAACCCTAATAAGAGTTTTTTTTAGTGACACAAATATAGGGAAAAGTCTGAAATTCAGAATAACTGAAATTTCTACCCCCAAAAAAGTATAACCAATTATAGTGTGACCATTAGTGCTGTGCACTCCCTGAGGTATGCGCGCGGCGAGACGGGGGGGGAGAATCGGCTGCTGCGCTCTGTCAGTTCGCCGTCAACGCTCGTGGCGGCAGGTAGTGGTGTTTGTATCGGACTGTCTATGTCATGTGCGTCTGACATAGACAGTCCGATACAAATAACACTACCTGCCGCCACGAGCGTTGACGGCGTACTGACAGAGCGCAGCAGCCGATTCTCCCCCCCGTCTCGCCACGCGCATACCTCAGGGAGTGCACAGCACTAATGGTCACACTATACCATGAACTCCCCGTTACCTGTAATTTGAATGAAACTGTAGGTGAAGTTATTTGGTTAAATATTTCGTGGCACTATTTAGATAGTGAAAGAGACTCGCGAGATCTCTGTTCGAGACGAACTACTAGTTTATATTGATTTGTTATATATTATAACGAGTAATACTTGCACATGTTATTTGTTTGTGAGATTCCTACATAATAATAAAAAAATGTTCGATATGAGAGTGTTAATGAAAATGGAGAAAAGGAGGGGTGAGAGAACACCTCCTTGAGGGACGCCCGCATCAACACAGCACCAGTCCGAGGTGATCTCATCAATCCTGATACACTGCTGGCGCCCGCAGAGATAAAAACTGAACCAAGTGATGGCAGATTGTGATAGGTTTAATGATCGCAAGACAGCCAGGAGTATGTCGTGATTGACACAGTTAAACGCACTGCTGAAATCAAGTAAGACAAGCAGAGTAAGTTTACGGTCGTCAATAGCAGCTCGTATGTCGTCAGTTATCTTAATGAGTGCAGTGGAAGTACTATGCGAGGAACGAAAACCAAACTGAAAAGAGGAGAGAAGATTATTCTTATAAAGAAAGGAGGAGAGTTGGCGAAGAGCTACTTTTTCGACAATTTTTGAGAGAAAAGGTAAAATAGAGATGGGTCTGCAGTCTTAAAGATCGGTTACTACTGTCTTCTTAGGTATGGGGATTACATAAGCTTTCTTCCAAGTTGAGGGGAAACAGTTATTTGTAAGGGAGATGTTTATGATGTGGGTGATGCAACTAAGAATTATGTCAAGGATCGGGGTCAGAAGTTTACGCCCAATGCCATCGATTCCAACCGCCTTGGTACTGATGCCCGTGGTGATTTTTCGGACCTCAGCTTCGTTAACGACCTCAAAGCAGAAGGAAGTATAATTGTCTAATGGCAATCGGGATAAAAACGCAATTGTATCTTCTTTCACGCGCTTGTTTATTTTGAAAGGAACAGTTGAAAAGTGCCGGTTTAGTTCATTTACATCAGCAGATGGATCGGCAGCACGTTTGCCTTTACCAAAGCCGAGGCCATGGAGTATCTTCCAAACGCTATTAGGAGTACAGCTCTCAATCCCCTCAAATATGTTTCGACGCTTAGCGTTCCTGATAGCCTGGTTGCATCTGTTTCTTGCACTTTTAAAATGTGAAAAATTTTCGTCTGTTCGGTTTTTTCTGTACCTACGATACAAACAATTTCGCCTAGCCATCAGCTTGCGAATTTCATCTGTTAACCATGGCGCAGGTGGCCTTTTCATGCGAACTGGTTTAATGGGGGCATGCCTATCATATAGTATGGTCAGAGTAGAGTTAAAAATATCAATCTTTTTATCGATGTCGCAAGCAGAGTAGAGCTGGGACCAGTCCAGGGTAATAGCATCAGAACGCAGCGCGTCATGGTCCATGGCTGCAAAATTCCGTTGCATCACGATCGTGGGTTTTTAGTCTAGGTGATTTTATTTTAATGAAAGCGAAAATAAGATCGTGGTGCGAGAAACCCGGCGCCGGATATTGTCCATGAGCTGAGATACGCTCAGCGTTGCCGGTGAGAATAAGGTCTAGCTTAGTGTGACTGTGACTTACGTGATGAGTTGAGTCCAAATCCAAAATGGAAATGTTAAACGACATTGCTATATTAAGTAGTCTTTTCCTCCTGGTGTCATTTCGCAAAAGACAGGTGTTAAAGTCACCCATTGTAGTGAAGTGATCATATTGGGGCAGAAAGATGTCAAATAATTGTTCCAGGGTGTTAAAGTACTCCATACCCGGGGACGCGTAAATAACCCCTAGTAAAAATTTTACTGTGCTTACTTCAACTTCAAGAAACAGGTGCTCCATAGATCCCTAAAACGCAGAGGGTGAGCTAGAAACAACGCGGTATTTGAAGTCAGCACGCAGATATATCGCAACACCACCAGCACCCTTATTTGTTCTATCATTGCGTATCAATACATAACCGGGTAGACAGAAAGAAGTTGAGGGTAGGGTGGGTTTTAGAAAGCTTTCAGGTATGAGGCAGGCGTGAATCGAGTCACAGGTAAAGGTCGCCAGCAATTCAGAGTAGTGAGCAGGTATACTTTGTGCGTTTATGTGACATACGTTAAAGTTGTTTTTATAAGGTTCAAAAGACTTTCTTAGTTCGTCACACAAGAGTGTTTGGTTACCGCTGTCATCCAAAGCATTCACAAAGTCATCATACTCCATCGATACGAACAAGTCGGAAGAAATCGAGCTGTCCATTAGTAGCCACACTGTTATCTTTTAAATACGATAAGAAGTAAATATAAATATAATATTCCCACTAATTAAATAAGTATCAATATTACTATCTAGTAATATTGATAATTATCGGTAGAATCGGTACTAATATAAATACAATACAAGTGTGCAGGTAAGTGGGTAGTTACTTATTTCAATAATTTATATAATACAATAATAAATAAATTTTATGGTAAATAGAATATGTATCTAGATTTAGGTAAGTATATCTATATACCTAAATTCCCGATAAGTTGCCACAAACACTGCAGATTAATTAAAAGAGGAGAGCCATTATTACACTGTAAGCACAAATCAGTTCACACCAAAAATAAATAGGAAGATGGTGGGAACATTATTTCCCTTTAAATTCCAGTACATATTGAACACACATTACGAAAACATTTTTAAAGAATAATGCTAATTTTGTTTATGTGTGAACTAAGAGAAATTAAATACTTAAATACTTCATCTTGTGCTATTCAAAACTATATGAATACAATTTTGAATAGCAAAAGATAAAATTACTTTTATACAATGAAATGTGAAATGGAGCGTAACAGAGCTAATATGACATTGACAGACAACTTGGATATCACTCAAGTTGCCAGTGTCACTCGAACAACAACAAACAAAACTGTCTTACGTCAAGTAAATACTAGTAAGTAAAAGGAAAATAAACAAATTTATTTAGCTACCGGCAAATTGTTGCTGTATGATGTATCTGTTGGATCGTGAACCGCATTTGTCCACCGACCGCCCCTCCAATACTAAGTGTATTGGAGGGGCGGTCGGTGGACAATGCGACAATTGCTTTGACCTAGCAAATCGGCCGGTCTTAGCGCGCGCCGGCGCCTGCCCGGACGACGATGACGCCGTTACGTGCGCTGGCGCCGCCGCAGCCTTCCTCGCGGTGGGAGCCGCAGCGGGAGTTTCTTTAGTTGGAGGCGGAAACTTCTTGATAATTTCTCCAAGCTGCGCTTGAGAAACAATTCGGTATTTTGTTCCGTCCAACGCCACCAAGTAGACATTACCATCTTGCGAACAGCACTTGTTTACTCCGTAGGCTCTGCGTCCCTAGTTGAAGAGGCTCCTTCTAGTGGCTGTGAGATATTCGGCGACTGACACTTCACCGACCTTGAGATTTTTTTTACTACGCCAAATACTGGAACGAGTCTCTAGGTTCTTAGGTTATATTATGGCTAATAACTCAAAAGTAGAAAGATTAAACCAAAAATAAAAATGAGGTTGAAATGTACTAACAAATACCTTTCATTTGACGTCACATTTGACCTAATAGTCTCATTTTCATTTTTTTTACCCCTCTTGAACCCCAATATCTCAACAACCCCCCAACACATTTTACTCATTTAGTCAGACCAAAATTGTGCCTTTACAATATACCTGTGTATGAAATTTCACGATGATCGGATCAACGTTACGAAAGTTATCCTCGTACAAACATACATAAAACGCCAATTTGCCCAAGTTGATTTAGAGATCTCGCTTCGCTCGATCAATAAATAAATACCTAAACATAGACTAATATATACCCAACTGATAACTTAAACCATTATTCTTACAAATCTTCTAAAAAGGATTAGTGACACGACGGACAAATTGTGATCTCCTCTTACCTGTTAAAGCCACTTTTAATAAAGCACCGGCCCTTGTTATTATACGTCCTTGCTTGGAGGATGCGCAAATAAGGCTATTCCGCTAACACTTCATTTTCGTGGGAGAGCAATCAGTATTGTAGGTATTTGTACCTTCTCCAACATTCGACAGACCACTCGGTGGTGGGACGACGTCGCGCGAGCTATGGTAAGGCCATGGATACATTTAGCACAGGAGCGGAGAGTGGCGTGTTAAAGAGGTGGCCTAAACCCTGTGAATGGATGTGGGCTGAGAAGATAGATAGTAGAACATTTTACATGATTTTGATCAAGTTATGTGCTGGGTAGTTCGAAGAACTGACGTCTATTGGGACAGAAAGGTTCTAGAGGGAAGACAGCGCAACAGCCCCCTACTAGATGGAAAGACGACCTGTTAAAGGTTGCTGGGAGTCGTTGGGTGCAGGCCGCACAAGATTGGTCGCTCTGGAAATCTATGGGGGAGGCCTATGTTCAGCAGTGGACGTGCTGTGACAGATATGCTATGGGTTTAAGTACTATGTCCGTAGTTACGTGTAGTTTCTGATACTTTGGCCTGTGTTTATGGGTGTTATTTATTTATAACTAGCTTCCGCCCTTGGTTTTGTAGGTACTCGTGGTTTGTCAATATAAAGTCGCAATTTAGATCATAACTTATAGCAAATTGCATCGAAATCGGTCATGCGGTTTAGTCGTGAAACGTAACAAAGAGACAGAATTGCTTTCGAATTCATAATTTAGTATGGATTTGGTTGCTGTGTCATTAAAATGGCATTTAACTCATTAAAAGTCCTCTTCCACTTTATTTATTTTTACCATTTACTAAAGTCTAACTTTTTATTAGCTGCAGTAAAATGACGTTTTGTGGGTTGCCGGTTTTTGAAGAAAAATAAATAGGGATGTAGCTAAATGAGTGAATCATAAATGAATAATCAGTTTGGTTTTTTTTTTTGAGATTTAATATTAAGTTGTAATGTATTTTTTTAACCTAATATTATTACTATACTAGAGGATTGATCTTTTTTAGTGGAAGTATAGGGAGGTACATTCAAAATGAAAGAAAAACGTCATAATAATGTTATTTAATTAATTTTTGTGAACTGAATCACATCCCTATTGAGATTAGGCTGGCAACATTATTTTACGGAATGACATTTAGAAACGTCATTTTACTGCAGCTAATAAAAAGTTAGACTATAGTACTTTTACAAAAAGAATTCGGATTCTATGTAAAATGATTCAAGCAACTATCAGCATGAAACATTGGGAGCGTGCCAAAAGTAGCGTACGCAGCCAACCACAAAACAATAAGGAAAAATTTAGTATATATCTGTTTGCCTTATTTGCGAGTAGATGGAATACTGAATAATCGGATCGGCCTCGCGCCCGCTGACAAGTGGGGTATGTCGGGTTTTTCTAAAAGAAGCACATGCTGCAGCGTTTTTCTTTTGTAAATACATATTTATAATATATAGAAAAACATCTAGACCTGAAACAAATATCAGTAAATCATGCAAACATTTGTTGTTCGCCCACTGCGCCACCGAGGTCGTCGAATAATTTAAGTAGATTGGTTAGTTTTTTTTTATGTCAACCTATTTTTGTGTTTTTTTTTATTTCTGTGTTTGTAGTTGCAAATAAATTTTTAATCTATTCTGTCTACCTGCTCACCTGAATCTCAACCTCCTTCACTAACAGACGCCGTTGTTTCCTGTTCTGCGATTTCTTGCCAATCTGGCATTATAAATTAAAGGTTTGCTTTCGACCACCTTTTCGCCCGATGGTAAGCGATGATGCAGCCTACGATAGAACAAGGAACCTGCCTGTTTACTCGCAACTTAAAGACCATGTTTTAATTATCAGGAAACCAAGACTAAGGCAATTTGTTCCACTCTTTGGCGGTGCGCATAATAAAAACATTTTTCCTAGCAATATCTGTGTTGTTGGCTGATCGTCAGCTGATTATCAATCGCAGTTACAGTTACAAATTAACTAAAATATATTGACGGTAATGAAATACCAAAAACATTTCCAGATGGACTATAAATCGATTTGTGACTAACTATTATATGACAAAGGTCTGCTTCAGACTTGGAAAACCCCACCCAAACCTGTTTTAGATGACTTTAAGTAGAATGATTCAGTAGGACGTCATGCATGTTCTTATCATCCCTGGATATAATTTTAACTACGTAGAAAAATGACTGTGCACTTCTACTACTCTGCCGAGGGGCTATGACGTGAATCAGCCCTGGTTAATTAATCCACTGAGTCATTTCAGTCCCAACACATGAAGGGGTTGTTTAGTGACGTCAACGCAAAAGGTTTTTAGGGTTCCGTACCCAAAGGGTAAAACGGGACCCTATTACTTAGACTCCGCTGTTTGTCTGTCCGTCTGCCACCAGGCTGTATCTCATGAACCGTGATAGTCAAACAGTTGAAATTTTCACAGATGATGTATTTCTGTTTCCGCTATAACAACAAATACTAAAAACAGAATAAAATCAATATATAAGGGGGGCGCCCATATAACAAACGTGACTTTTTTTGCTCGTTTTAACACGATATTGATAACGGCAACAGGTAGACGCTTGAAATATATACAGAATATTTAGTTATATATTCACTATAAAATTAAATAATTAAATTAAAATAAAACAAATATTTAAGAGACGCTCCCATATAACAAACGTATTTTTTTTTGCCCGTTTTTATAGATAATGGTACGGAACCCTTCGTGCGCGAGTCCGACTCGCACTTAGCCGGTTTTATTTAGTTTCAAACTAACGCTCAGAAAAATTGTTCTGCGTTATGCTGAGCTATAGGTACCCCTTTTTCGACACAGACTACATCGTTTTGATTTAGATAGTGTATCTGTAATATTATTCGTTTATTTCGTTTTTTTTATCTGTTATATTATTTTCTGTAATTTTATTATATTATTTTTTTTGTATATTATCTTGTAGGTATAGGTAGTTTATGTAGGTTTATGAACATAGATACACCGCTGTCTTTTTGATTTTGTTTTGTCCTGTCCATCCAAAGGTTGTATGGAAGAGATCGCTTTTAGCGATAATTCATTGTACTTACCTTTATTTGGTGTAGTTCTTTGTATTTTTAAATTTGTTGGTGTGCAATAAAGAGTGTATTCTATTCTATTCTTTATTCATCACAATGAGTATTGTACAAGAAAGTAACAGCAAAACCAAACTATTGGATATTAAAACCACAGAACATAAAAAACAATAGAATTAGCACGATGACTTATTACTAAGAAAACCAGTGTAGCTAAACTCACACATGTAAAAACTAGCACACTTAGAAATAAGAGTTATAATTGGTTGAAAAAGAACGTTCAAAGAGGCCTAAAACCATAAAAGCAATTTAACGGATATAAAACCTTAGCTACTATGGAACATGATTTAAAATTCAATAAAATAAACAGTAACAAAAAATTAAAGTTTACTTATTCTACTCGGCAAAAGATGGCGCTTTAGAAAATATTTTTATTTTAGTCTCTATTAATTAGAAATAAGACTGATAATGCAATGGCTGTTACTTGATTACCCACAAAACAAAGCCACTGAACAACAGATGGCGCTGTCGCTAACGATTTTTGTTATAGTCTCTAACAGCAAAGTATAAGATCGATAATGCATTGGCTGTTATTCGGATGCTCAAATAACAGCGCTACTCACTTAGTGATGTACCAATGAGCATACAAGACGAATGTATCGATATCGATTATCACCTACTTACTACGGGTAACGAAATAGGTACGTCAGGTTATATTTGTGGTGGTCGAAATAAAAAGCTTTTCTTTTCTTTCTTTCTTAACATAATCACAGGTATCCAACTCATAAATACTTACTTAAAAAAATATTATATTACTGGAATATTATACAGTGTTTTTTTAACTGTAACAGTACGGCAGCTCCCATAACCATAGGAGATACAGGTGCAGTTTCTTTTAAAACATCAGCTCGTTTTCGAAGAAAAACATTTCCGCATTTAAATTTTATTAGTCAAGTGTGAGTAGCGCATGAAAATGAATCAATTTGGTAATTTTTTTGATGCCGATCGATGCAGTTCTTTGTAAGGATCATTTTATTGTATCGGATGAAAAAAATCTGAACAGCAGAAGATAGTCAAATTTGATAAAAAGTATTCTCATACAACAGGACAAACAAAATTCCTTCTACAAACATTTTATTAGATTCTAATTGCACATTAAAGAAGTATTAATACTGTAGCGATTAAGAAGTTTAGGAACTCCATGCTCTCATGAGCAATTCAAAAACATTTCGTATTTCAGAACAATTTTGAATTTCGAACATGGTTCTTGCACCTGTCGGACTTTTATATCAGTCATTGCATCATCTTATTTGTCCTATCATGGCATTGTCAAATACGAAAATAGTAGACTTAATTGAAGCATACTTTCTTAACCGACGAAACCCAACTAATGCGCTGAAGTGGTATCAGGAACGCTACCCAGATTGAGGAGAGGTCGGACTCGCGCACGAAGGGTTCCGTACCATTATCTATAAAAACGGCAAAAAAATAATTACATTTTATTTTAATTTCGTTATTTATTTTTAAAGTAAATAATATAAGTCGATATTCTGTGAATTTTTAGGGCGTCTACCTGTTGCCGTTATCAATATCGAGCAAAAACGAGCAAAAAAATCACGTTTGATGTATGGGAGCACCCTTAAATATTTATTTTATTCTGTATTTAATATTTGTTGTTATAGCAGCAACAGAAATACATCGTCTGTGAAAATTTGACAGGCGGACAGACATACAGCGGAGTCTTAGTAATAGGGTCCCATTTTACCCTTTGGTTAGGTACGGAACCCTAAAAAGTAGGAGCCATATTTTATTTACGTACATGTAGCAGTGAAGATGTTTCTGAAAATCTCCCTTTGACCGATGGTAAAAGAACCAGTGAGGGGAAAGGTGCTTCTGATCTAAACACACTGCGTCATTATTATCAAACGTGTTAATGCCCGGTCGACCTTCGCACGTTATTCGCATATTTTCGGCGTAGTGACTAGTGTTTTCCGACTTTTTAGACCTAATACCGGCTAAAGTAATCGGAATTTATGATTAACTAGCTGTCCCGCCGAACTTATCGCATCTTGACGTGCATATGACGTGGGCTGCCTATGTATTGTCAATCGGCCATCATTAGCTACATCTATGTATGAGAAAATGAATTTTGATCATAACGTTTTTTAGCGTGAATGTTTCAATACTTTAATAGTTATTCTGCTATTCGGGACCGGAGACAAATCCAACAAATCAAAGATCATCAAAATCGGTCCAGCCGTTCTTGAGTTATAAATGGTGTAACTAACCCGACATTGTTTGATATAATTTATATAGATGATGGTGTGATTTGTCAATGAAATGAAAAAATGGTCGTTTTGCCCGTAGCATGGTTGTTTATAGGTATTAGATATTTATAATTGATTAGATTCACCAACTTCATCATTTAACTCGACCAGAAAACAAAAAAAATAAAGAAATTATGTTATAAGTAGATTAATTATTAAAAAATATCATAATAATGGTTGAAATTGTCAATGTCGAAATTTTTAAATTATATCGTTATTCATAAATTAGTCAGTGCAATAAAATTGCTAATATAAGTATATAAACTTATAAATTTTGTAAACCAAACTTATCAAACAAAATAAAAAACGAGTGTGCTTTAGACCACACGACTGAAGAAAAACTTCTTTTTCAAAATATTAATTTATAAAATTGTTAAACTACAAAATTGTTGACACGTCTGTGGGTCGTAAATCACTCTCTCTTTCTTTCTTCACTTATATCTCCCTCTCAACTTCCGTTCGCACTTTTCGTAATGCACTAGCTTACTCCCCAAGTCAAGCGTGCGTAAAGGAGTTTTACTTCAAACAGTCTTTAAAACGTGCAAATTATAACGATACAGAAAAAATATTGATAACCCCAACATGAACGTAAAAGTTAGTAAAAATATTGCTTTTTACATGAATCATCCCATTTGCCCTCACATACAAAATACGCACAGATCTATATTTTGTCACATCCAAGCAGGCTCTAGTGTACAGGTCGAAAGACGTAGATTAATACACACAAATATACACATATATATAAACTCACCCCCCTCACATAATACACACATGCTCAAACATGCGTTCTCAACCACACACAACACAAGACACGATCACACTCATACACCCGCAAACTATCACCATCACTCACACTTTAACCGTTTCATACAAAAACACACTTACATTTATATCTAGATGTACCATTGCTGAACGGAAGAGAACTTATCTCCACAACACAGGTATTTACCTAGAGTGGAGGTAAGTGCATTACAAAATTTGCACCCATGTGTATATCACGTATTTTAAGTTTTATACCTTTTTTTGTGTTTTTATACCTTTTTTATACCTTGTTTTGTACACATGTGTTATATATATTTTGAATAAATAAATTATTATTATTATTATTAATTATTTCGATGGCCGGTAAACCGCCAACTACGGTAAACAACCAAATATAAAGTTAGGTAAAAATTATCAATATTTATTAGGAATCTCGCAAAATCTCAGTTCGGGCCAAGCCACTTAGTTGCAGCTGCACGATTTCTCAAAATAACCGACTTTTGCGTAAAAAGCCGGATGACTAGCCGGACTATAGCGATATCTATTTGCCATTCTACAACCGAGTGACGCAAAGATAACGATAGCGATGAGTGACGATATTATGTCTATTTGCGTTAAGTTCAACAACTTTAGCAGTTTGTCTGTCACGTCTAGGGAATGCAATCCCGACTCGAGATTGCAAATTCGAGAAACTAGACGGGATCCCGGAATTTTCGGGATCCCGTCTAGTTTAAAAAAAATGTTAAATTCGGATGACTGAAAAAGCTAATAACTACTTGTTTGTGATAGTGAGGTTAACTAAAATAACATATTACTTGAAAGAAAATAAAATACTTTATTCTTTAATCTTACCAACTAAATAATTATCGTCACCTGTCGCTAATATTCGGAAATAGTCGGAATAGTTTTCTAACGCTGTTTGGCGTTCCTGCCGCTCGCGGCCGTCAGTCAGCGCGCCGCTTGCGCCCCGAGTGGACGTGTGTAGCGTCGCTGACTACTGCCGCCCAATCCCGTCAATCTCGAACGGGATCTCGTCATATAATGCGTCGGGATTGATCCCGAAAAATTACACGAGATCTCGCGAGATCGGGATTGCATTCCCTAGTCACGTCTACTATAGGTAAAACTATATACAGTCTACCTATACTCCTCTATAAGTACTATATATAGTCCGGGCCACGGACAGAGACCAGGGCCACGGACAGTGGGCTTTGTCGCAGATGTCTTCAGGAAGAAGAGACGGTGTCACTGTACGACCACAATCAATGTCAGACTGAAGACGGGTCTGCAGGATCTCATCGAATCCTCATCCGCTATCACCACGACAGCATTCAAGGGATCTTGGAAAGTTGCATCCATTAACCTAAAATCCTGCTCCATTACTTCAAGGAGCTAGGATGGCTGGGGTCTGGTTAGAAGGGGGGTAATGCACATTGCACCTCATTGCGAGACGTCAGTGCAGATCTTGTTCCCCACACCCTAGAATAAGAATTACTACTACGGTACTACGGAGAACTAGCTACCGCCCGTGGCATCACACGCGTATTTTGTCAATGAAAAATAGCCTGTGTCAATCCAGGTCATAATCTATCGATATACCAAATTTCATAAAAATCCATTTAGTCGTTTTTGCGTGAAAGAGTAACAAATCCACACATACATCCATACAAAGTTTTGCGTTTATAATATTGTAGTGGGATTGACACTGTTTTATTATAAGACCTTATTTAGGTCCACGTTGACGAGGTCGCGGGCTAACAGCTCGTCACTACATAGTATGAAACAAAGTCGCTTCCCGCTGTCTGTCTGTCCCTTTGTATGCTTAGATCTTTAAAACGACGCACCGGATTTTGATGGGAGTTTTTTAATAGATAGAGTGATTCAAGAGGAAGATTTATACATATATATAATGCATGCATAATATAGTAGAGAAACACTGATAATTTTAGAAGTTCCTAACGTGATGTCGTATATACTCTTAATGCTATTTCAAGAGTAACCTCTAAAGAAAATATGTTTGTATTGTCTAATGACAAAAAGCTGTGAACGTTGTATATAAAGACATTCTGTAGTATATATAGCATCAGCATTGCACCCGTGCGAATCCGGGGCGGGTCGCTAGTACATTATAAATGTTCCAGGATAAAATCATCTTCAATTGGTAAGTGTATGCCTCAGTGGTAAATAAATATAATAGAATTTCTAATGACCGCATTTTTTTTACTAGCCCATACTGTCCCACTGCTGGGCAAAGGCCTCCCCCTCTTCCTTCCACTTATCACGGTCTAGAGCCATATCCCTTCAGTCTCTTTGGAAGACGTCCAAGTCATCGCTCCAGCGCTTTTTAGGCCTTCCTCGGCGTCACTTTCCGTCTTTAGGAGTCCTTAGCTTGTCTTCTTGGCCCACCTATCGGGTTGCATACGGGAGACATAACCCGCCCAGTCCCATTTCTGCTTTGCAGCCGACAAATGTTTACATAACTATGATTAATTAATTTATATTATATATTTCTCAGAATGGGCCCAATACCACAACATTTTGTTACCAGGCAGATAATCCAAATATTTTTCCTTATAAATTGAAAGACAGTGAATAAATTTCATAGAAAATCAGTTTTGTTTTCATGAAAGGAAAACCACAAGGTTAAAAGGGTTCAGGTGAAGGGCTCAACGATCTACCATTAGTATTATTTAAAATAAGCTATTTCTTACAACATTTGTAGGTAGATTACAGGCACAATGAGACTTTATTTGCGTGTCTCAGGGTTTCTAACAGATGCAACATGTTAGGTAATGCAATTGTTAAAGGCAGTGATAGGCGCCTTCGGATGAGCTATGGGATTATACCACTAAGGCCAGCTTGCACGGTTCGTAATCGTATTTAGCAACTAAACATGATTAAACTGTCTGTAATGTAATGATTGTAGTGTAAAGATTAACTGTATCTATTAGTATAGTTTCCTATATACCTATATATTAGTCTATTTTATAAGTATTAGGATTATAACTACATAATTTTTTATTATACCTTAGATTAGAATATATGTGGAAATGTTTTCTCTATTAATGTACACCGCACTCCGTATCTTTGTAAATTTCGCTCCATCCAAAGGTTGTCTGGAAGATCGCTTTCGGCGATAAGGCCACCCATTGTATTGCCTTATTTATTTTAGCCTAGTACTTATTTTTGTATTATTTCTGTTTGTGAGGTAAATCAATAAAGAGTTATCTATCTATCTACCTATCTATCTAACCTTGACCCGTATCTAGCCGCTAAATACGTTTAGGCATCGTTGCTCAAGTCGAACTAAGTAATATTAAAAACTCGTAAGTATCTACCGTCTTTCTATCGAACTGTCTCTCTACCTACCTTTGCTACGTTTTCATGGCTAAACATGACTAATTACCAACAGGACCAATTTCAGCTGCTGTATACAATACAATACTTTATTTATAGATCCGTTACACGTCATTAAAAAGTTATAAAATTCATTTCAATCCATTAATTTATATTAGTCCGGGTGCGATATTCTAGTGTTTTTTTTATAATAATTTTTATCGTTGCTCTTAATTATGCAACGTTTTAATCTGTTTTTAAATCCTGTGTAGTGTTCGATTTTTTTTTCTAGGTAGTCCCCACCTTCTTTATTTAACTGTCGTTCGTTACATTTTTCTTCGTCAGCTTTTCTCTTATCTTCTCGATATCTTATGTAATGTAAATAATTCATTTGTGGGACATTGTAAAAGATAAATGGAATTCAGAAATGTAAATAACCACAATACTTAACACAAATACTGCTGTAAGATATTCTACAGTGTAGGTTGTTCACAAAACTTTTTTTTTTTTTTTTTAATGAGGGGTTTTGTCATACAGTGATTATGCCACCCCGTACAAAAATGATACATTTATAATAAAACTCATCTACACTATAGAATGGATGGCTATAGAAGGGTTGGACGTCCGGCAGCGAGTTGGGTGGACGACATCGTTAGAGTCGCGGGCCGTCAATGGTGAGACTAGCGCAGGATCGTGGCGGATGGCACAAACTTGGAAGGCCTATACCCAGCAGTGGGTGAAGTCAGGCTGTGGATGATGATGATGATACTATAGAATATCTATAAGATATTCTACAGTGTAGGTAGTTCATAAAACTCATCTACGCCATAAAATATCCCACAACCACTTTTTAAGCCTACTCTTAAATATAGGCACGGACGCTGCTGTCCTTATCGATTCTGGCAATCTTTGAGTCATCTTCTTCTTTCGTGTCAATGGCTGTTTGACTTCTAAATTTGATTAGCCCAATAGAGAGCAAGTTCCACACCCCTCTCTGTTGCCTGGTTCAAGTCTTCTCGTGTATAGATTATGGCAAGAATTGATACACAGGCTACTTTTCCCCGACTGCTCAGAAGGAGGGTAATGTTTTTATTGACAATCCACGCGTGCGAAGTAAAAAGTAAAAAAGTTTTTATTTCTCACAGAAAATATACACTTGCAATCAACTCGAGCTAGTGTAGATTTAAAAATAATTTAAGAATAAAAAGAATTTATTAAACAGAACATACTTAAACAGTTGTACTTAAATTTTATATTTTAAATTTCTGTATTTATCAGATTAGTTACATGTATGAAGTGACATGCTCGATAAGACCCTGCCCCCCGAACTATAGTGTGACCATTAGTGCTGTGCACTCCCTGAGGTATGCGCGGCGAGGTGGGAGGCAAAAAAAAACTGCATGAGTTCACATGAGATCAATACATGTCGGACATATCTTTCAATATCAGTTTGCATTTCTAAGGCAAGACTTGTGGCGGGACGATGGTCGGAGGCTATCTATCTGTAATATATTATACTTACTTAGTTGATTAAAATGTAACTTAAATATACTCATATTTTATTAAAAATATGCAGGTGATAAATAAGAACTAAACTTATAATTCAAAGGACTTGTTTTATTGAACATTTTTTATATTTACAAACAATTATATATTCTAACGAAAGTTATTCTGACATAGATTCTGTTTCAACTTCATCTTCCATTTCATATCACGAGATAACGCACGACCCATCTTTGAATATTTATCCCGTGTGCGTCTGACATAGACCGTCCGGTACAAAAGCTACCTACCGCCGTGAGCGTTGACGGGCAGACTGATAGATCGGAGCGGCCAACACATCCCCCCCGTCTCGCCGCGCGCATACCTCAGGGAGTGCACAGCACTAATGGTCACACTATAGTTTGAGACTGTATCTCGTCGGGCAGTTGTCGCGGGCGGAAGTTTGTAGATTTGTAGACGAACCAAAGTCACCGACATAGCACAAAGGATTAGCAAGCTGAAGAGGCAGTGGTCAGGGCACATTGCTCGGAGAACTGACGGCCGTTGGGGCAAAAAGGTTCTCTTCTAAGCGCAGCGTAGAACGGGCCCCCACTAGATAGAAAGAAGAACTAATAAGGGTTGCTGGGATCCGTTGGGTGCAAGCCGCACAACATTGGTCACTATGGAAATCTATGGGGTAACGTATATTTTTAACTTCAATGGTGTATTCATGAGTAATAAACTTTTCGAACAGTTTTTTCATACCGTGTAGATATTGATCAAGAATGGAAGGGGAGAGATTTTGCGAGGTGATTACCCTAGTATTGCAAGGTCGGCAGTACAATGCTGGGGCAATGCCCCGCCATGGAGGGAGATAAAGTATTGGGTGACGTATACCATCAAATTGTCCTTCGTAGGACAATCAACCCTAGACGGATATTGAGTGAACTTTGTTGTGAATCAGCTTGCGGTTTTTTCTTGGTCACACTGAGGTGAATAGTTATGATGATATGATGTTTAGTTTATTAAATCTGTATGAATAAATTCAATACCAAATTTTTAAATAACAAGGTTTTGTAATGAATTGCATAAGTGGATAGTATTTTTATGGTTATAAGGCCGGGAAATTCAGTTTAAAAAAGTTTGTTAGATTAGATAATTTGTTTATTACACACTATCAAAAATAAACAAAACAGAATACACAATTAAATCAAAGGATGATACAGATAGGTACACTAGTTTCCACTGTGAACCTCGACAGGTTACCAAAATTACATACTTATTTCATTTGTTTGATTTAATACTTTACACAATTATAGCCGACAGAGTAGACTGCCCGTACACCAGACATTGTTGTCACAGGCATGCTCTCAAAAACCCTGTATAAACATTAGTTTATTTATTGTGTTGTGCGCTTTCCTATATGAGCTACATAATTGCTTGAAATAAATGTATTTTATTTTATTTGTTTATTTATTAAAAAATCTAATCAGAAATGAGGAGATACGTAGGAGAACTAAAGTCACCGACATAGCCCAACGGATTAGCACGTTGAAGTGGCAATGGGCAGGCCATATAGCGCGCAGAACAGATGGCCGATGGGGCCGGAAACTTCTCGAATGGAGGCCACGGACCGGCAAGCGCAGCGTAGGACGTCCACCTACAAGATGGGCAGACGACTTGGTAAGAACCGCAGGTCGGCGTTGAATGCTGGCTGCTTCCAACCGCAGTTCCTGGAGATCAATGAGGGAGGCCTTTTTCCAGCAGTGGACGTCCTACGGCTGATATGATGATGATGATGATGATCTATTAAAAATCAACGGAACATTTATTATACATATTTGCCCGTTTTTAGTGTAAATAATAATTTCAAAAAAATTCTCTTAGAACACCAGACAACATTTCTAAGTATTAAAAAGAATATTACGTAGGTATCAAAGAAACATAACACGATTTAATCGTTGTCCAGCTGTGGTTATAAAATAAGAATTTACCTTCTGTATTCAGTAATTTTGTGCACACCTCTGGGTGACAACATCGCTGTATTCAAAATTATGCTTGATCAGGTGGTAACACGTGTTAAGACTACCACAGATACAGAAAAATCCACAGCATAAATACGTACCGTCAATTTGCTAAACATTAACACAATCTATGACATATATCGGGGTCATTGAAGTGTGATTATTTGAGATCAATGAACCTTATTTAAAATAATACAAATGTTTACGTAATGATCTTACAATCATTCATTTATTTCCTCTATAGGTTTTGTTATCAATAGTTAGGTATTTTTATAGGCATTGCACCTGTGGGGACAGAGTAGAGGTTATATACTCGTAGAAGTAAAAAAAAAAATATTTAACCTATTACTATACAGATGGGCAACAATCGTCACCTGAAGACGGGTGACGGTACCGAGGAAGGCCTAGTAGACGCTGGCGTGATGATTTCGATGCCTTCGAGACAGATTAGTGGGATTTGTCACGCGAGCGAAAGTCCTGGAAGACAGTGGGGGAGACCTTTGCCCAGCAATGGGATGACACAGGTTGAATAAAAAAAACTACTCAAACGTATATTTCAAAATTTCAACCAATTGTTTTTATAAAAAAAACTAATGTGTAGGCCGTTTAGACTGAAGTAAAACTTCTTTTTCAAAATATTTATTTATCAAAATGTTCAATCACAAAATTATCCACATATATATTAATATATGTTATGTTATATTTGTGTATTTTATAATTATATTGTCATCATCATCATATCAGCCGTAAGACGTCCACTGCTGGACAAAGGCCTCCCTCATTGATCTCAGGAACTGCGGTTGGAAGCGGCCTGCATCCAACGCCGACCTGCGGTTCTTACCAAGTCGTCTGCCCATCTTGTAGGTGGACGTCCTACGCTGCGCTTGCCGGTCCATGGCCTCCATTCGATAACTTTCCGGCCCCATCGGCCATTTGTTCTGCGCGCTATATGGCCTGCCCATTGCCACTTCAACGTGCTAATCCGTCGGGCTATGTCGGTGACTTGAGTTCTCCTACGTATCTCCTCATTTCTGATTCGATCCCGTAGAGAAACCCCGAGCATAGCCCTTTCCATAGCTCGTTGAGCGACTCTGAGCTTGTTCATAAGGCCAATAGTAAAGGACCACGTCTCGGTTCCATATGTCATCACTGGTAACACACACTGATTGAATACTTTTGTCTTCTCTCTCTCTACTCAAAAATTATATTGTATTTGTGGGTATTGTTATATTTATGTAGGCAATTAGGTAGTTAGTAGTTTTTTATTTCTATATGTATTATTTGTTAGTACCTAGTTAAGCACGCCAACCTAAGTTTTTTACCTGTCACGGTTGACTGGTAGAAAATGTTCTCCATTTGTACATTTTTCTTTCTGTTCAATAAAGAATTAATACAAACAAACTTTTGAGACTATCATGGTTATGAAAACTATTTGTACTGATCTTATTACTATTTGTATCCCGTTCTTAGCACAAATAAATAATATTGAGGATTTTTGAACATAATATTTACAGCAGTATCTATATATATATATATATATATTATATATTATTATAATTCTCACAATATTTCATTTTCACTGTAAAAGTTATGCTCAGACCGTGTCCTATAATCATAAAGATATACGTATATATAAAATACTAGTGTACCTATCTGTAAGTGACGTAAGTTATATAAACATACATTAATTATCACGCCAATTTTACTAGTTGTGAATTAAATCCGTCCCGTCTGACCTTATTAGAGTACGTTAGAATTTAATTTTCGCACACAAAAAAAAATAGCCTATCACGTTGTACTTTCAGGTGTGTGTGTGAAAATACTTGTGTAGGAAAATCGTGTTGTACAATGGATGGGTGCGTGTGTGTTTGTGTAGATAGTAGAGGGGTTCGTTGACCGCCGAATTTTCGGATTGCACAACCATTGCTTGCCATTTTTTCGTGCGTCAAAGTGTGGTGACCGATGTTTTCCTTGGTAGTCTGAAGGTTGATTGGAACGTGTAGGTCATGCCCCTTCGTCGTTTTGAAATATAACAAGTAACTTTTTAATAAAAATATAACCGACTTCGGATAACACTAAAAACGAAACTACTCTACCAATTTTTATGAAATTTCCACGGGATCAATCTAAAAGTATATGCTTTTAAATAAAAAACTGATTTTCCAAATCGGTTGATATATAACGGTGTTCTGAACTAACAAACATAACATAACATAAAAATTAAACAAATTTAAGACTTAAATGGTTTTCTCATGGATGTCATTGTCAGAACTGGACCAAATTTAACTGAGAGCACACGGGAACCACCAGATTTCAAATAACAAAAGAATAATCCAAATCGGTTAACCCAGTCGAAAGTTCTGAGGTAACAAACATAAAAAACATACAGTCGAATTGAGAACCTCCTCCTTTTTTGAAGTCAGTTGAAAATAATCTATGACCATATTGTTTTACTTCTCTATGCTGTAGGTGAGGTACATACGGCTACACATCAAGCTATACTATTCCAGTATAAGCTGGCTTCGCATTGTGTAGGCTTTTCGTAGAATGAGTGGTCAGGTTATACTGGAAATGTATAGCTTGATGTGTAGCCGTGTGTACACAAGGAAACTCGTAACAATAGACAGAATTGAAGGGCAAAAGGCGAGTTTTTTATATATATTTCCCTTAAATATTTTTTTCCAACAAACCTTTGAGGCTAGAAAGAGATGAGAGTGACTTTAATTAATATCTCACATCCAGTCATATAAAGAATTTAAAGAGTTCATTACCAGAATAAGTTTTAGACACGTATTTCGTTATAATGTAATCATTTTTTGACTACCTCCGTGGTGCAGTGGGCGAATAGCCGGCTGAGACGCAGTAGGTAGCGGGTTCGATTCCCGCCGCGGAACAAATGTTTGCATGATCTACAACTATTTGTTCCGGGTCTGGTTGTTGCCCTATTTATTATAAGTATGTATTTACAAAAAAAAAATGTATGTAAGTATTCTATCAGTTATCTGGTTCCCATAACACAAGCTCTGCTTAGTTTGGGGCTAGAGAGCTCTGTGTGAAATGTCCAGCAATATTTATTTATTTGGTAACAACAATGATAGTAATTTAGTTGTATGTTTTTTGTAAAATTTCGATTGATAAATAGTATTTAAAATGTTTCATTGTTTTGATTCCTTTAAAAAATAATGTAGGTACTTACGGTATCAAAGATATTTTTAACATACATAACAAATGCCTCGCCTTTATCCCGGAGGGGTAAAGCAGAGATTTCCACTCGCTAAGATACTTACCTAATTACTTTCGTCAAAATATACGTTTTCATGACAAATAATAGCACTTTTAGTTTTCGTTACAAGTATGATAGTGTAATATCTAACCGATAACTGCGATAACCCTAATTTGCATATCCAACGTAAATTGGCAAAGTCAATGACCTTAAAATGTGTCAGATACGAGTAAGATAAGATAATTAGCATTTGAAAAAAAACGAGTGTGCTCACACGACTGAAGTAAAAGTTCTTTTGCAAAATATTGCTGCAGATTTGTCAGCTAGTAAATACTAGCTGACAAATCTGCAGCTTCGCACGCGTAGTTTTTCAATAAAAACATTACCCTCCTTCTCCGCAGTTGGGTAAAATTAGCCTATGTCACCCGGGAATGGTGAAAGTGTGTAGTGCTTCCCAACAGTGAAAGAAATTTTTAAATCGGTCCAGTAGTTTCGGAGCCTATTCAATACGAACAAACACATCTGTCTTCTTTATAATATTAGTATAGATTTAGATAAAATTGTTCAATTACAAAATTGTCCACACGTCTGTAGGTCGAGCAGTCTATGTTCATTCTGGACAGACGCGACTCGCACTCGCACATTAACGTTTAAAGATATACGAAACGTAACTCTCTCTTTTCCTATCTTCACTAACTCTACGAGTATATCTCCCTCTCAACTTCCGTTCGCACTTTTCGTAACGCATTCACCAGCTTACTCCTTTATATTTATTTATGTAAGTATATGTAGGTATATTTTAGGTTTAGGTATTTATTTATTTTTATCCTACATAAATAGGTATTTATTGTAACACCGCCTCCTCACACGTCTTTTCAATCCAGACCATCCAAAGGTTGCATGGAAGAGATCGCTTTGAGCGATAAGGCCGCCCATTGTACCACCATGTATTAGTCTTTAAGTTTTCTTGGTGCTAGGTTATTTTAATTTGGTGTAACAATAAAGAATTCTCTCTCTCTCTCTCTCTCTCACTCTCTCTCTCTCTCTCTCTCCCCAAGTCAAGCGTGCGTAAAGAAGTTTTACTTCAATAATCTATTACATATCAGGTTTATTTAAACTATAAACAAGTATTTAAATACTTATCTATTTAAAAACTGCAACTGTGTTTATCTATTACATTAAAAACTTCCATCTTTGATCAATGTGTGTTACCAGTGATGACATATGGAACAGAAACGTGGTCTATCACTATGGGCACCATAAGAAGGCTTGCGATACATTACTAGCTGACCAATCCGCAGCTTCGCAGCGTAGTTTTTTAATAAAAAAAACATTACCCTCCTTCTCCGCAGTTGGGTAAAAAGTAGCCTGTGTCACCTGGAGATAACAGTGAAATGCTTCCCAACATTTCACTTCCCAACAGTGAAAGATTTTTTTAAATCGGTCGGATTTTTTTCAATACAAACAAACAAACAAATATTTCCTCTGTATAGTATTACGAAGTTTTTTATAGATATTGATATGTTCTTTAATATTGTAGAATATACTTTTGTTCTATCATCAATAGTTTCCGCAGCGTATGCTACGAAAGACGTTTTAGGGCACTTTTTTACACCTTGGGCTACGTTACTTAAGTTTTAGTAAGGATCCCTAATTTTTTCTAGCCTAAATATAGCCTATGTCACTCAAGGTGACTGTAGCTTTCCAATGGAGAAAGAATTTTTGAAATCGGCTCAGTAGTTTTTGAGTTTGTTCATTACAAACATACACACATAAATACAAATTTTTACTCTTTATAATACTAGTATAGATATAGATAGCAGTATAGAAGTATAGATAGACTTGCGTTTGACTACGATCTCGCTGATGGTAAGAGATGATGCAGTCTACGATGGTACACGCTCGCCTAGAAGAAACATATTCACTCGCGACTTAAGGACACCCAGGTTGTAGCTATCATGAAACACAGACTCTGGCAAGGCGTTCCACTCTATGGCGGTGCGCATAATAAAGGTCGAAGAGAACCGCTTTGTGCGAATTCTTGTTGTTGAATCAGGAATCAGATTCGTAGACGAACCAACGTCACTGACGTGTCACAAGGGATTAGCAAGCTGAAGTGCCAGTGGGCAGGGTATATAGCTCAAAATCTGACAGCGGTTAGGGCAGAATGGTTCTAAACGGCCCCCTTCTAGATGGAATGATAACAAAGGTTGCTGGGAGCAGTTGCGTGCAGGCTGCAGAAGATCTGTCGCTTTGGAAATCTATGGGGAAGGCCTATGTTCAGTAAGTCCTGTGGCTGATATGGTGGTAATGAAAAACTACCAAAAACAGTCTATTAACATTGCTAACTGTACTTGCCTATTTGTACACAAGTCCAAAGCGAGTTGCCCAAGCGACTGTCAGGCCGAGTCAAGGATACTTTGAGCAATTCTGTTAAAGCATTAATTTCGAAAATGTTGGTAAAACGTATCGCAACCGTTGCGTTGGCGAAACTGGCTGATTGCCGCGGAGATGGCAGAATGATGAAAATAATTAAAATTAGGTAAACTGTGACGTTCTTAAATAATTGCTGTTTATTTTAGTTGCTTCATTATCTGTTCTGTGGGTAATGACAGTTGTCGCGTGTTCTGTAGAATTTACAACAGAATTTTGGAAATATTTGATTCTCAAAAAACTAAAATTCTTCCTTTGTTATCACAAAAAATAAAAAAAACTGTTTAACTTAATTGATAACTTAAACTGATTAGATAAGAAACCGGCCAAGTGCGAGTCGGACTCGCGCACGAAGGGTTCCGTATCTATAAAAACGGCAAAAAAATAATGCCTGTTGTATGGGAGCTCCCGTAAATATTTGATTTATTTTTTTAAATATTTATTTTTAAAGTGATTAATATAACTCAATATTATGTGGATATTTCAAGCATCTACCTATTGCCGTTATTAATATCGTGCAAAAACGAGTAAAAAAATCACGTTTGTGTTATGGGAGCCCCCATTAAATATTTATTTTATTCTATTTTTAGTATTTATTTTTATAGCGGCAACAGAAATACATCTTCTGTGAAAATTTTAACTATCTAACTAATACGGTTCATGAGATACAGCCTGGTAGAAGACGGACAGACAGACAGAGGAGTCTTAGTAATAAGGTCCCGTTTTACCCTTTAGGTACGGAACCCTAAAAATTAGTAAAAGCACAAAATTTCAAACTCATAAATTAATTCGAATATTATATAATACCTACGAGAGTTACCAATCAAATCTAAAGTAGGCTTAATTGTACTCAGCAGTATTATAATATTGTGTTTTGTTTTTGTCTCGGAAAACTAACAGCTAAACATTACAAACGAATAAACACATAAACAGGTTACAGAAGGCCAACAAATTACGTTTCTGCATAACTGCTTTTCTCTTCAATTAAAGTTTACAGATCTCGTCTGGCCATTAAGTACCATCATAAACATCTGCACTGCAGATCCATTTCAAGCTTGAACCACTATACATTCATTAACATATTTCATATTTATTTATTTTGCTTATATGTACATATTTTTCCGCTTATTTAGTAAGCAGTGGCGTAGCGTTGTAAGAGCGGCAGGAGCGGCCCGCCCCGGGCGGCACCTTTAGAGGGCGGTAAAATTTAACAATACCTAAATAATAATGGTATCTTATAAATATTTAAACCATTACAAATTTTTGTCACATAAGCAATGCCAGAAGTTTATCACAATTGAAATTGATCAAAAACTATTTATGATCAACAATAAGGACTTTAAGGCTATCGAATCTGGCTATTCTGTCTAATGAGCAAGAGGTGTGTGATGCTATAGATATGACTAGAGCAATAAAAGAATTTGCTCTTAAAAATTAGACGATTAAAGTTTTAGTTAAAGACAGAAGTTATTATAGTCATAAATTGACATACCTAGATAAGAGGGTGGCAAATGTTTCTTCCGCCCAGGGCAGCTGACACCCACGCTACGCCACTTTTAATAAGTAGCTTAGGGAGTAAGTACATGTACCCTGTAAGCAGCGTTGCCAGACATCGTGATTTTGGCGGGACGTCCCGATTTTGAGGGTTCCGTACCGAAAAGGTAAAACGGCAACCTATTACTGAGGCTCCGCTGTCTGTCTGTCTGTCCGTTTGTCACCAGGCTGTATCTCATGAACCGTGATAGTTAGACAGTTGAAATTTTCACTGATGATGCATTTCTGTTGCCGCTATAATAACAAATACTAAAAACAGAATAAAATAAATATTTAAGGGGGGCTCCCATACAACAAATGTGATTTTTTTGCTCGTTGTTATAAATAACTAGCTGACCAATCCGCGTAGTTTTTTAATAAAAACATTACCCTCCTTTGTACAGTTGGGTAAAAAGTAGCCTATGTTACTCAGGGTGAATGTAGCTTTCCAATGGTGAAATATTTTTTGAAATCAGACCAGTAGTTTTTGAGTTTATTCATTACAAACATACACACAAAAATACAAAAACACAAATCTTTCCGTTTTATAATAATCTTCGTGCGCGAGTCCGACTTTTTCCCGCTTTTTTCACTCAAAAAGTTTCAAAATCCCGACTTGATAAAAAAAAATCTGGCAACGCTGTCTGTAAGGGCATTGCTTTGGTTTGAGCCATTTCAAAAAGTACAAGCGATTAAAAACAATTAAACAAATAGAATTAATTATTTAAACATGTCAATTTAATCATATTAAAAATTAATTCAGGCGGTTTATGTCTATTAATACATTAGAAGAACAAGGTGTGTCAGCTACCGGGTAATTATATTCATGTCCAGTGGAAAATAATAGTCCAATAATTTCAACGTATAAAATATATCTAAACATGCTAACATCCTACCTATTAATGTTCGCTACCGGACGTCATTTTGTTTCTTTGATTATGTTAACCGATAAGTACTCGTCAACTGAATAGTATGATTTTTTTATTAAAAATGTTTTCAGATTCCTACAAAATATTTTATGTATTTCCTCGTTTTTTAGATAGTCAGGCATTTTATTGATCGAGCGAAGCGATCTCTAAATCAACTTGGGCAAATCGGCGTTGTATGTATGTTGGTTTGTCCGAGGATAACTTTCGAAGCGTTTATCCGATCATCGTGAAGTTTGGTATATAGGTAGGTAGTGATGGCACAATTTTGGTGTAACTAAATGAGCTAAAAATGTTGAGTTCAAGAGGGGTGAAAAATAAACAAAATGGTACTATCTGGTCAATTGCACGTCTTATAAATAGTCTTTGTGAGTACATTTCGACCCTGTTTTTATTTTTAGTTAAAACCTTTCAGTTTTTATGTTATTAGCCATAATAAAAACAGAACTTTGACAAAATTCACAGGGCAGACTAATTATCCCACAGTTCTGAAATTTGGTATGCGTGTAGCTTTAGTGACACAAATATAAGGAAAAGTCTGAGATACAGAATAACTGCAATTTCTACCCCAAAAAAATAGGAACCAATGTACATGAACTCCCGTTACCTGTAATTTTAATGAAACTGTAGGTCAAGTATCTGGTTTTAGCATTTGCATTTCGTGGCACTATTTTGATAGTCAAAGATTACAAAAAATATTTCTTTGTTTTTATGGGAGACTCGCGAGTTCGGGGCAAAACACTAGTACCTATATTTTAATCATTCGAAAATTAGGGCTTTTGCCTACTGATTGTAGTATAGTGGTGGATAGGTTATGTCTGTTTTTGTTCCGTCTGTTGTAATTTTTATGTACACACGGCTACACATCAAGCTATATATATCCAGTATAAGCTGACCTCGCATTGTGTAGGCTTTTCGTAGAATGAGAGGTCAGCTTATAATGGAAATGCTTGATGTGTAGCCGTGTGCACGTCCGCATTAGATTTAAAAAGATCGGTATTTTCATCACATTGTAGATAACCCGATCTAAAACGCGTAGGTTTCTACGCAAAACATTGCTCTCTTCCATAACCAAACACCTAAACCCCTAATATCTTCACATTTACCCCTTTATCTTCCCTTTTTCTTCGGTTAAAGGCAAGAGGGGTAGCTCTAACTACGTGGTTTCAGAATTTTCCTCGAAGAAAAACGCCCGAAATATATGATGTCATTGACCGCGAGGCAAGGTCGCGATCGCAAGGTCGTCGGCCGAGCGTCGGTCGACGGCCCCACTAAACATATTGGTGAGATGATTGATACCGTTGCGTCATAGTCATATGTCTCGGAATGGGGGGGGGGGGGGGGGGGGGGGTGAGTGGTAATAGAGCTCGTGGGTTGAAAGTGCCGTTTCAATTATGGGGTTAAGAAAACATAGATTTTTTTGCAAAGGTTCCTTACCCTTGAGAACATTATTCTATCCTGTTGATATACTTAAAGTATTTGACATACAATTGGTTTAAAAGAAATCTTATACAGTTAAAAGATTATATACCAAATTTCATAGAGATTGATCCAGCCGTATTTGACAATTAACAAATTTAAAAACGCAATTAAATCTTTAAAAAAAAACCTACTATAAAATAACGGATTATTTAGATGATAGAGATGCTTGAGATTGAAATTGCTCCAACTCGTTCAAAATGTTACAATTTAGACGTAATTAATTTCCTGTATTGTTACGTATTGTAAAAGGACCATAAAAAACAACCAGCCTTGTTTCTTGCCTTTCTTTCCTGGCTTGCTCGAGAAGGAACAGCCAGTAAAATTGACGTTTCAAAGTGATAATTGTGATTTTAATGAATAAAAGATTTTTGACTTTGACGTATAGTCGTGATAACGTAACAGAGACAAACAGACAGAGTTACAATCGAATTTATATTTCTATTATTTGAAGTAAAACTTTTTTACGCACGCTTGACTTGGGGAGTAAGCTGGTGAATGCGTGACGAGAGCGTTACGAAAAGTGTGATCGGGCGAGGCGAAAGGAAGTTGAGAGGGAGATATTTCGTCGTCGAGATTTTACCACCGCACTTCTCGACAGCGTAATAAAGCTCATCCACATATCATCGACAATTGGGTATCACGCACCACACCACACGCTTCACGCGATCTTTTCTACCCCATACTTGCAAGATGTGGAATGAGCTGAGCAAGATCTGAGGTTTTCCCATTAGGCTACGACATGGCACGCTTCAAGAGAAATGTAAAGAGGTTTCTACAGTGTAGGGAACGCATCGACAATACCCCGGGTGTTGCCGGTGTCAATAGGCGACGGTGACCGCTTACCACCAGGTGGGCCGTAAGCCTGTTTCCCCACAAATAACATAACAGAAAAGTTATAAGTTAGTGAAGATAGATATATACATACATATAGATGGAGCTATAGAAGTTTTACTTCAGTCGTGTGGTCTAAATCACACTCGCTTTTATTTGTGTAACAATAATTAAGTGAAATAATGCTGACCATTTCACACATCGCTATCTAGCCCCGATCTAAACAAATCTTATAATACTAGTTAACCACCACAACCAGGAACCATACATTACACCATAAAGTTACCAGGAACCAGTTAAATGAAAAAATACTTGCGACGAGATGACGACCTCCGTGGTGCAGTGGGCGTATAGCCGACGCAGGAGGTAGCGGGTTCGATTCCCGCCGCGGAACAAATGTTTGCATGATCTACAGATATTTGTTCCGTGTCTAGGTGCTTTTCTATATATTATAGGTATGTATTTACAAAAAAAAAATGTATATAAGTATTCTATCAATTATCTGGTTCCCATAGTACACGCTCAGCTTAGTTTGGGGCTAGATAGCGCTGTGTGAAATGTCCAGCAATGTTTATTATTTATTTACTTATATTTTTTTGGTCAATACATACATTACTTACTAGAGCTCAGCACGATGCTCGAAGGCCTCAATCGAGTCTCCCAACGGGTAGGACTTAAAATGAACATGGACAAGACGATAATCATGTCGAATGTCCATGTCGTTCAAGAGCCGAGTTCTCAACCATAACTGGGGCAGGGCAGTTATGGTTGAGAACTCGGCTCATGAAGTTGTCGACGCGTATGTATACCTAGGACAAACAGTCCAATTAGGTAGGTCCAAATTCGAGAAAGAGGTCAATCGTCGAATCCAATTTGGATGGGCAGCGTTTGGGAAACTTCGCAACGTCTTTTCGTCCAACATACCTCAGTGCCTTAAGACGAAAGTCTTCAATCAGTGTGTGTTACCAGTGATGACATATGGAACCGAGACGTGGTCCTTCACTATTGGCCTTATGAACAAGCT
Source organism: Philereme vetulata (assembly GCA_918857605.2). Classification (NCBI taxonomy): domain Eukaryota; kingdom Metazoa; phylum Arthropoda; class Insecta; order Lepidoptera; family Geometridae; genus Philereme; species Philereme vetulata. The sequence continues at coordinate 4,966,866 of OU975461.1, forward strand.
CAGAGTCGCTCAACGAGATATGGAGAGGGCTATGCTCGGGGTTTCTCTACGGGATCGAATCAGAAATGAGGAGATACGTAGGAGAACTCAAGTCACCGACATAGCCTGACGGATTAGCACGTTGAAGTGGCAATGGGCTGGCCATATAGCGCACAGAACAGATGGCCGTTGGGGCCGGAAGGTTCTCGAGTGGAGGCCACGGACCGGCAAGCGCAGCGTAGGACGTCCACCTACAAGATGGGCAGACGACTTGGTAAGAACCGCAGGTCGGCGTTAGATGCAGGCCGCTTCCAACCGCAGTTCCTGGAGATCAACGAGGGAGGCCTTTGTCCAGCAGTGGACGTCCTACGGCTGATATGATGATGATGATGATGAATACATACTTATAAATAATATGGAGAAACACCCAGATCCGGAACTAATATCGTGCAACTATTTGTTCCGCGGTGGGAGTCTAACCTGCATCCTTCTGCGTCTCAGCCGACAATGCGCCCACTGCGGCACAGAATCATAATTTTTACATACACATAGATATGCGCGAGAAACATATATGCTGAACAAAAAGTGATTTATATGCCCGATAAAACACACATGTAGACTACTTTCGCATACGTCATTATATTGAAAAGTAAAGACTTGATGTTTCATGTTTAATTTGGGACGTTCGATGTGTTCTGAATCAATACCATTTAGTGTGTTAGGTCGGTGAACTTGCCTTAGGTCAGATGATGTACGAAAAACAGAGGCTTTTGTCATCGATATTATATTCCGATGTGATAGATGTCTATGTATGTTTATGTATCTGTTTACATATTTATTTTTCTGCGTTCGTGAGGCTACCCATGGGTCCCATCTGAAAACCAGCGCCGTTTACCTTCCTCGGATGTTTGGAAGCAATACGCTAGGGCCCGTTTGGCCCACACAGCACGGAAGACCATATTATCTGTACTCGTACCTACCTATGTATAAGTACTAAATTTTTATCTTGTGTTTTTCCTGTAATTCTGTACCTAAATAATTTTTCTTTTTATCATTCTAATCTTTAGGTAAGTAGGTGTGTTTGTTCTGTATTTGTTCTTTTCTGAATGGTCTGTCCTGTGTGTGTGTCAAATAAATGTATTTTCTTTCTTTCTTTTTTTTTCTTAGATGGTGGCTAATTTTTCAACACTTCATATTGACCGTAGGAAGTACTGCTGAACATAAGCCTCCCTAAGCTCTCCAGAGCAACTGATCTTATGTACCCAAAGGCTCCCAGCAACCTTTAGCCGTCTCTTGGCCGTTTTTTATAGGCATCGGTAACCAATTAACATAAGGATCATGGGCTAGTTGAGACAGATATCAATCTCTCTCTTTCTTCCCAGCTATGTATCCCACATGCTGGTCAGCTTTCCTGGTCGTTCTTCTCCACTTCGCTCTATCCTCGACGTCGTCATCAGAAACTTGGCACTCTCTCATGTCTTTTGACACTACATGTCTCCACCTTGTCTTGGGTCTACCTCTAGATCTTCGACCGGGGATGGGAAGTTGTAGTGCCATATTCCGTACGTAGTCAGGTGGCCTCCTCTTCAGGTGATCGTACCATCGCAGCCGACTCTCCTGCATCTTGTCAGCGATGTCGCGCACCCCCAGGCTTCCTCGCACGTACTCGTTACGGATTTGAGACAGATAATAATGAAACAATATAGATTTAACAATAGCCGGAAAATTGTTTGGAACCACTTATATTATTCTTGACATCACACTAATATCATAAATGTAAAAGTTTGGATGTTTGTTTATTTATTTGTTTGTTACTCAATCACGCCGTAACGGCGGATCCGATTCCGAAGATATTTGGTATGTACGTAGATTATAACCTAGATTACCATATAGGCCCAAAAATCAGTTCCCATTGAATAAAAACGGGGTGTGAATTTGCAACAGCGCTTTAGCTTTATTTCTGTATATCACCACACACGAAGTCGCGGGCAACAGCTAGTTTCATATAATTTTTTATGGTTTTATTGTGTGCAAGTCTAAATTTCGACTCGTGTAGGGACGTTGGTAATGTTGTATATTAAATAAATAAAATAAATAAATATAGCTGGACATTTCACACAGCGATATATAGCCCCAAACTAAGCAGAGCTTATACTATGGTTACCAGATAAGTGATAGAATACTTACATACTTTTTTTTTGTAAATACATACTTATAATATATAGAGAAACAACCAGAAACGGAACAAATATCTGTAGATCATACAAACATTTGTTCCGCGGCGGGAATCGAACCCGCTACCTCCTGCGTCTCAGCCGGCTATTCGCCCACTGCACCACGGATATAGTCAAAATATATTAAATAGGTACATTTCTTATTCGATTTGACGATCTCCGTGGCGCAGTGAGCATTTTTCTATTCAATATAAGTATGTATTAACAAAAAAGTATATACATAAGTATTCCATCAGTTATCTGGTACCCATAGTACAAGCTCTGCTTAGTTTGGGGCTATATAGCGCTGTGTGAAATGTCCAGCTATATTTGAAGTAGTACTTCGTAATGCTCGCTTAATCGCTTGATCTCGCACATCCTTTTTAACCTTTCTTCTCCCTTCTATCTTAAGGAGCGTTTTGAGTTTTTCCACCAGGCTAAAGATCGCAATTTGCGTTCCTCAGATTCCCTCCAACTTAAAACTCCTGTCCATACGACAGAGTGTTATAGTCGATCCTTCACTGTAACAGCCGTACGATTGTGGAACGATTTGCCCCTCTATAAGAACATCTATAGTAATTTTTAAGTCTATTAGTACTTTTAAAACAAAAGTGCACACCCACACCCAGTCCTTGTGTTGAAGTTGTAGCTGCTTGTTAATTCATCATAACCATTTTTAGAGTTGCTTATTTAAATTAAATTTGTGTTATTACTGGTAATTTAGGTTAATAGTATGTAGATATGTTTTTAAATTTATGTAGATGCACCGCCGTCATGTGTTACATTTTGATCCTGTCCATACAAAGGTTGTCTGGAAGAGATCGCTTTTAGCGATAAGACCGCCCATTGTACTAAATCTATTTGTAAGAATTATGTTATTTTACTTTGGTGTACAATAAAGAGTTATCTTATCTTATCTTGACTTGGGGAGTAAACTGGTGAATGCGTTACGAAAAGTGCGAACGGAAGTTGAGAGGGAGATATATGTTATTGAAGATAGAAAGAGAAAGAGTTACGTTTCGTATAATACTGTAGGAGCAAGAGAGAGAGGTGCACGCGCACATTTTCTTTCTCTCTTCCTCTCATAGCCAGTGCATGAAATATATATATATACCTAGTCAGGTCATAAGTATTGTCACACAGTAAAAACTTTTCTTTTAGAATGCTGGCCACAAAAAAGTTTATAGAATTCGAATTTCGAATTGTTCATGAAAATAAAAATGTATACTTTTTAGAATTTTACTCATTTTTAAATATGGAGTGGACGCTTAAAGAAGACCGTGTTGCAGTTATTGCGTTGCATCGTTGCCGTTGCGCGCCAATTAAAATTTTTGACATACTGAAAAATTTGAATGTAACCAAAAGATTCGTTTATCGCACTATCAAACGATACAATGAAGACTCTAGTGTAGATGACAGGTCAAGAAGTGGTCGCCCTCGGTCTGTTAGGACTCCAGCAGTGATAAAAGCTGTGAAGGCGCGAATCAAAAGAAATCCCAAACGTAAGCAGAAACTGTTGGCCCTTCAGATGGGGTTAAGCAGAACCACGGTGAAAAGGGTGTTAAATGAAGACTTAGGGCTTCGAACATATCGAAGAAAAACAGGACATCTTTTGAATGCTCGTCTAATGGACCTGAGACTGAAAAGATGCCGCGCTTTGTTGAAGCGGTACGCGGGAAAAAAATATCGGGAAATTCTTTTTTCGGATGAAAAAAATTTTACCGTAGAAGAGAGCTACAACAAACAAAATGATAAGGTGTACGCACACAGTAGTGAAAAAGCGAGCAACCGTATTCCGCGTGTCCAACGAGGTCATTTTCCATCCTCGCTCATGGTATGGTTGGGAGTTTCTTATTGGGGCTACATTTTTGTGAGAAAGGTGCAAAGACGAATGCAGTTGTGTATCAAAATACAGTCCTGACGAACCTTGTGGAACCTGTTTCTCATACCATGTTCAATAACAGGCACTGGGTATTCCAACAAGATTCGGCGCCAGCTCATAGAGTGAAGAGCACACAAGACTGGCTGGCGGCGCGTGAAATCGACTTCATCCGGCACGAAGACTGGCTCTCCTCCAGTCCAGATTTGAATCCGTTAGATTACAAGATATGGCAACACTTTTAGGAAAAGGCGTGCTCAAAGCCTCATCCCAATTTGGAGTCACTCAAGACATCCTTGATTAAGGCAGCCGTCGATATTGACATGGACCTCGTTCATGCTGCGATAGACGACTGGTCGCGCAGATTGAAGGCCTGTATTCAAAATCACGGAGGTCATTTTGAATATTCTTTAGTGTCATAAGAATCTATGTTTTGTTAAGTTCATTTTGGTATATAAATGGTTACATAATGAATAAACTTGTTTCAATTCCCGGGAGACGATCGGCTATCAAACCCTACGACGACCACTGGCCCTGGTAACACACAACATCCGCACTTTGAGGACAGACGAAAAGATTGTTGAGCTGAAGTCCGTAGAGAGGGCGAGGACACGATATCCCTTAAGTCTGGTAACCTACTATACTACCGGGAGGGCGACCAACAGTCCCAAGGTGGTGTTGCGTTTCTCGTTCACAAGTTCTCATCAACAACATTATCACCATCGACAGTGTGTCGAGCAGGGTCGCGTACCTGACACTCAGAATATCTAAGCGATATTTGCTGAAGGTCGTTCAGGTATATGCGCCGACCTCTTCACACCCAGATGAAGAAGTAGAGTCTATGTATGAGGACATCAGTAGAGCCATACATACGAACAAAACTCACTTTATTGTTGTTATGGGGGACTTCAATGCAAAGCTAGGCATGAGAAGCGATGATGAGTTGAGAGTGGGGCAATTTGGATATGGGCAACGGAACCCCAGGGGACAGAGGCTGGCCGATTTTCTGGAGAAAGAAGGACTCTTTATGATGATTTTTTTTTCCAGAAGCCGCCTCACAGGAAATGGACCTGGATGAGTCCCAACGGTTCCACGAGAAATAAGATTGATTTCATCTTGACCAACAAGAAACGGATATTCAATGATGTCTCTGTGATTTACAGGGTGAAAACCGGCAGTGATCACCGAATTGTAAGAGCCACATTGAATATGAACGTTAAACTTGAAAGGTCCCGTTTGATGAAATCTACGCTCCGACCCACTCGCGCACATATCCAAAACCTCGAGAGCTTTCAACTCGAACTTGCAAATCGCTTTGACTGTCTAGAAGTAGATACATCAGTGGACGACATCAATAACGGGTTCGTAGAAACCGTCCATACGGTGGGTTCCCAGTTGTTTAAGACCCCCCGTACCAATAGACCTCAGAAACTCTCTGATGACACCCTTAACCTCATGGCTGAACGACGTTCTTTGCAACTGCAGTCTCCCGATGATGCAGTCACATAGGCAGCTCAATAGAAAGATTTGGAAATCCTTGTGGCACGATATTCGTACCTTTAATACATCTCGTATTAAAGATACGATAGAGCGGAATAAAGGCTCCAAAGTGTTCGCGAGAGATAATTCTATTGGGCAGAGCCGCATGACGAAGCTGAAGAGGGAAGATGGCAGCATAACGTCAAGTAAAGCGGAAGTGTTGAGGGAAGTCGAAAGGTTCTATGGACGGCTTTACGATTCGGTCACTAAACCTGTTTGCAGAGCCAAGAGCCAGACTGACCCGACATTATACCGAAAATATTCCGGACATTAGCCTGTATGAGATCAGGATGGCCTTGAAGCAGCTTAAGGACGACAAGGCGCCGGGTTAGGACGGAATCTCTTCAGAGCTTCTGAAAACGGGTGGATCACCGGTACTTAAAGTCCTTCAGAAGCTCTTTAATTCCGCCTTGCTTGAAGGTACGACGCCAAAAGCATGGAACGAGGGCGTGGTGGTTCTGTTCTTCAAGAAAGGTGACAACACCTTGCTTAAGAATTACAGACCCATCTCGCTTTTGAGCCATGTTTATAAGCTGTTTTCGAGGGTCATCGCGAACCGTCTCGAACGCAGGTTTGATGACTTCCAGCCTCCCGAACAAGCCGGGTTTCGTAAAGGCTACAGTACCATAGACCACATACATACGCTGCGGCAAGTCATACAGAAGACCGAGGAGTATAACTTGTCGCTATATCTCGCGTTTGTGGACTACGAAAAAGCCTTCGATTCGACCGAAACATGGGCAGTGCTTGAGTCTCTCCAACGATGCCGTATTGACTATCGGTACATCGAAGTGTTGAAGTGTTTGTATAAAAACGCCACTATGTCAGTCCGAGTACACGAACAGAGCTCGAAGGCGATTCCCTTAAAAAGAGGCGTAAGACAGGGAGATGTAATCTCTCCGAAACTGTTTACGACCGCATTGGAAGATGCCTTCAAGCTTCTGGAATGGAAAGGACTGGGCATCAATATTAACGGCGAATACATCACCCACCTTCGGTTTGCCGACGATATTGTGGTCATGGCAAAGTCAATGGAAGAGCTCAGCACGATGCTCGAAGGCCTCAATCGAGTATCCCAACGGGTAGGACTTAAAATGAACATGGACAAGACGAAAATCATGTCGAATGTCCATGTCGTCCCTGCCCCAGTTATGGTTGAGAACTCGGCTCTTGAAGTTGTCGACGCGTATGTATACCTAGGACAAACAGCGCGCAGAACAGATGGTCGATGGGGCCGGAAAGTTGTCGAATGGAGGCCACGGACCGGCAAGCGCAGCATAGGACGTCCACCTACAAGATGGGCAGACGACTTGGTAAGAACCGCAGGTCGGCGTTGGATGCAGGCCGCTTCCAACCGCAGTTCCTGGAGATCAATGAGGGAGGCCTTTGTCCAGCAGTGGACGTCCTACGGCTGATATGATGATGATGATAGAAAAACATCCAGACCCGGAACAAATATCTGTAGATCATGCAAACATTTGTTCCGCGGCGGGAATCGAACCCGCTACCTCCTGCGTCTCAGCTGATTATTCGCCCACTGCGCCACGGAGGTCGTTAGTAGTTCGTTTGATTATTTTTCGTAATATCATGTCATTCTATTTTTAGAACAATTTTATAAATGAATATTTTGACAAAGAAGTTACTTCAGTCTTGTGGTTTATAGCATACTTGTTATTTATTTATTTATTATTCTTACTAATGAATATTCTAGAAATTGTAGTAGGTATGTAGATAATAATATAGTTCACACAAATAATTATTAAATTCATGGCAGTCATACATTTAAAGGTTTCCTATCGATTCTAATTTAGAACTGACAGGAAAAAATATCTGGCCATGTGTTTTTAATCAATTATAATTTTGTATGCCAAAGTTCAATGAACTCTTGGATCTGTGTAGACGATGACAACTGAAACAGCTCCTAATTCCTTCATCAGGTTCAGCCCACGTTCTGTTCTGAAACTGTTCATTCTTGAAGATCAATTCTCGTTTTTTTAACAGATTAATACATTAATTAACATAAATAATATTCAATTATTTAAATAAAAATCTCTATAAAATACAAAGAAACAGTTAAATCATCTAAAGACGGTTGCAAACGATCTATAGATAGCTCAACCGCTACCAGGCGGAAGTGTCCCCAAGACTGCAAGGCTGTATTGCCAAGCTGAATTATGCTTATATGCTTATGCCTTGACCCAGATAAGCGCCAGCTCTTGGATCACACGTTATTTCGATCAGACGACAAATAATTTAGAATCAAATTAATCAATTTTACTGCCTGTTCCTTCGCTACCAAGCCATGAAAGAAAGGCAAGATACAAGGTTGATTCATCCTTTCAGAATACATATACAATAAAGAAAATAAATGACGTCCAAATTGTAGCATTTTTGACAATTACTAACAATTTCGAAAACGCGAAGGATCCTGATGCCCCAGGATATTCCAGGGTCTCTACCCCAAATGGCTCAAACACGTAAGCTCTGGTCGATACTTCATAAATATTCTCGTTTTATTCTATTTTTAACGAAAAGTGATGCAGAAATTCGATTCACATGATTTTCTAAAATAGAAGACATGGGGCTCTTCAACTTATTATTTAATACTTTATTGCACAAAAATACAAATTACATGTACAAAAGGTGGGCTTAATGCTAATAGCATTTTCTACCTGCCAACCTCAGAGGTAACAAAAAAGGTTGGCGTGCTAACTTTTAACAATATTAATGTTTATAAAAAAAAACAAAAGAAACACAAATAACAATAAACTCCGATTACAGTTAGAATAAATACATAAACCTACTTGATATAACAATAATAATACATAGAATATATATATGAGAAATATAACAAATATATATATATATATATAGATATATAACAAAAAATACTATTACGTACATACTATATATTATATACTATACTATTACATACTTATTTCTCTATCTCGTAGATTTCTTCACCCTGACCCATCTATTACTAGTGGTTCGTCCCGAACTGAGATCTCGCGAGTCTCCGATTAAAACAAAAATATATTATTTGTAATCTTTAACCATCAAAATAGTGTCACGAAATAATAACCAAAATACTTGAACTACAGTTTTATTCAAATTACAAGCAACGGGAGTTCATGTATATTGGAAACTTTTTTCTGGGGTACGAATTGCAGTTATTCTTGATTTCAGACTTTTGCCTATATTTGTGTCACTTAAGCTACACGCATACCAAATTACAGCACTGTGGGGTCACTGGTGTACCCTGTTAATTTTGTCAAAGTTTAGTTTTTTTATGGCTAATAACTCAAAAACCATAAAAAATATACGAAAAATAAAAACAGAGTCTATTTGTACCAATAAATACCTTTCATTTGACGTCCTATTTGAACTGATAGCCTCATTTTCATTTTTTTTACCTATGTATAAAATTTCACGATGATCGGATCAACGGTTCGAAAGTTATCCTCGGACAAACATACATACATACATACAACGCCGATTAAGTTGACTTAGAGTTCTCGCTTCGCTGGATCAATAAATAGGAAGTTAGAATTGCTTTATTAGAAGTTCTAAGTTAAAGGCTCGCGATTGACCACGATCTAGCCTGATAGTAAGCGATGATGCAGTCTACGAAGGAACACGCTTGCCTAGAATAAACCTGTTCCCTCTCGACGTGAATACCCCTAGGTTTTAGCTAATAAGTAGTTTATCTTATAGCATTTGAAACATGGAACAAATGTTAGCATAGTCTATAGATATTTGCTTCGGGACTGAGTGTTTCTCTGTATAATATTAATGTAATCACAAAAAAAGTACATAAGTATTCTATCAGTATTCTGGTTTCCATAGTACAAACCTAGCTTAATTTGGGGCTAGATAAGGCTGTGTGAAATGTCCATCATTATTTATTTACACTATCAATACCGAGACGTCCACCCCAGAGCAATGTGACACATGGGAAATCATTAGTTTTTATAAAATGTTTCATAATCTTTTAGACTTCATAGAAAGTCACTGTCCAAAAACCCCAGAAAAAGAAGCGTTCAGATTGTGATTTCCAGTCATAAAAAAGCGCTAATAATCTAAACAAACTATCCATCAGAAAGTCGGTTACCTACGGTCACTCACCTACGGACTTTTCGGTTACAATTTCAGTTCATTTCAGCGTATACATTAGAACATTGACCCCCAAAAATTGGACCACGACCGGACGCGAACCCGGAATACGAAACTAGGTTCAAATTGACGTGGCAACAGTATTGTTTTTGGAAGTTTATGGCGGCCTTTCGAAACAGTTTCGAAATGCTTATTTAAGAAAATGGCACTGTCTGTTTGTTCGGGTCTCTTAAGTTTTGTGTTTGTGTTTGATCATGAGTTTAGCCCTTAGCTTTAATTCCCTCTCTCTGATTCTTAAACTTAATGGATTTTATTTATGTCTAAGTTTAAGGCGCTCCTTGCAATTGGTCGATTATTAGACTCCTCAAAAGCATAGGTCGACACAATAAATACCAGTTACTCAACGTTTTATACACAAACAAAAGACGATAATATTTAATAAAATAGATAGTCAAAACGCAGTCTTTTTTAATATTTTTTCTGGGTCGATACCATAATCTCTTTACGTATAATTACTATGTACCTATATTTTTCTGTAAAATGTTACCATTGCTCTGCGTATTTTTAAGACAATTATATTTTTGCTATATAGCACATATTTACAACAGGAAACTGTGGAAACTAAATAAAGCGCTGGCTATGTTACACCTGCAGAGGAACTACCCCCTGGTCAACACCTATCTTGACCAGTGTGGAGGACCCTCAACAGACTGCGTACCTAAGTCGGCCGCTGCAGGTGTAATATTAGTAAATGAGATATTATAGACAAATCGGCGACGGAATGCCAATGTGGTGCCCAGCTCCAAACAATGGCACACGTCCCTGCATGCTCACCCTGCCTTAGCACCTGCACGATGGGGCAACTGATGACCTGCTCCAACGCTGCCATGAACGTGGCGACGTACTGCTCAATGGCTATAGTCTTGAGACAGCGACACGAAAGATGAAGAACAGAAGAGACTTATGCAAGCAAGAAAGATTATTTAAATTATTGAACTTATAAATTTAAATTAAACAGTAAATGCAAAAACAGAAACAATTATTTATTTAATAATTAATTTTAAGCATCAATGTTAAAAATGTTTAAAATTAATTAACTTTTAAACGTTTTTTTTTATGGAAATTACAATCTGACATTTTCAGGTCACATTCGCAACTCATCGACAACGCTACCTAAGTGGAACCGCAGGAAAAGCTAGTTGTGTACATATCCGATGACGCCACTGTTAGGTTAAACGCCTGTAATATTGCGTGCAGACCCAGTTATAGTTAATATATTGGCAAATGTCTGTTGATAGTTGTAACGGCTGGTGGTAAGCAAACAGAGCTATTGAGTAGAAAAAGTTCTAGAAATTCATTGTTATTTAATCGGTCAGGCACCACAACCATATAAAAATGTGCTGGCGTGATCCTTACTAGCTACGACTAGTTTCTCCTTGAAAACGTGTCAAAAGTTTAACACTTTTTCGAGAAGATACGAGTTGTAGTCGGTTCCCGACGGATACAGGAACCCGCCATAAGTAAGTATCTCGGAACAGCCGTCAGTTCCTCGAGCTACGTGACCAGCCTACTGCCACTTCAACTTGCTAATCCTATAAAATAAGTCAAAGACTTTGGTTCGTCTGTAGGAATCTTCTCTGATTCGATCTCGTAGATAAACATAGCTCTCTTCATAGTACGCTGAGTGACCTTATTGAGCCTTCTTATGAGGCCCATATTATAATAAAAGAGACCACGCTTCTGTGCCATATGTCATCACTGGTAACACACACTAAACAAATACTTTCGTCTTATGACACTGCGGTATTTTTGAAGAGAAGACGGCACGCAGTTTCCCAAACGCTGCCCAGCCGATTTGGATTCGTCAGCTGACCTCTTTTTCGAAGTTGTACCTACCTAACTGGAAATACTCTTCGACAAATTAGAAATTAGAGTTTTCAACTGATACCTAATAATTTATAGAAAACGTCCTTGAATCATTTTATAAACCGTGTTTTTAGAAAAAAAATCTACAAATTTAGGTACACTGTTTATGATCATGACCATGTGTTATTATACCTATATATTGTTTTGGCAATATCATTCCTAGAATTTCATTTGGTAATTTAGTAATAGTGGATGTTTCTTTAATATACCTATAGTATACATATTTCGGTTAGTCATTATAACCACAACTGACCACAACTCGTGTAAGTGGGTTCATTTCAGAGGTCGTTCGTGTATTTTTATGTGGTTTGCCTCCAATATTGACAAAGGCCATTGTCAAACTTGGGGGGTACATCTTTGATAACAATTCACTGTAAATTATGATAAAGTATGAATCGATGGTAAAATGTTTATACAAGTAAATCTTATATTTCAATGATGAAACATATTAGATTAGATTATTCTTTAATGCCCTAATAAAAAATAATAATCAATATGAAGCGAAACGAGCAAAGAAATCACGTTTTTTGTATAGGAGCCCGCCTTAAATATTTGTTTTTTTCAGTTTTTGTATTTGTTGTTATAGCGGCAACTGAAATACATCAGCTGTGAAAATTTCAACTTCTTCTTCTTAGCGTGTCAAGAGTTCTACGTTTTCATTTATACTATTTTGGAGAGGTGTTTAGCCACAACAATAGCATTAGGCGAGGCGGTTATTAGATCCTCCATCGTGCAGCTGTTCGGACACAAATGGCACATTAGCAAGTGCTGCATTGACTGCGCGGAATCACCGCAGTCGCGCTGCGTTAAGTTAGAGTCCCTGAATCCCCATTTGCACATTTAAGTCTGCAGCGGCCAACCTGGGTGCGGAGTCTGTTTAAGGACTATTTAAATTTTCAACTGTCTAACTATAACGGTTCATGAGATACAGCCTGGTGACAAACGGACAGACAGACAGACAGCGGAGTCTTAGCAATAAGGTCCCATTTGACCCTTAGGGTACGGAACACCAATAAAAAAGGTACATACGCGTTAAATACCCGTTTTATTCAATAATTATGTACAGTGATCGCGAAAGTTTAAATCATTATGGTGCCATTGGAAAAATGGCTAACCTAGTTTAGTTCCGATGACCGCACTGCGCCAACTTTACCAAATCTGGGAGTACGGCCGGCATATTAGAATTATTTATAACGAACGAAAAAGGTTTCTTACCTTGCGCGTTTTAGCACTGAAGTTGAAGGATGCATTTTCCAAATATTTAACAACTTTTTTCTTCCAGCGACAGTTTAGTTAGTAAATCCTTAATGTTTCTTTCATTTCTTTTGACCTACAAAGAACACACCTCAACTAAAACTCTAAAACCTTAGGAGAACGGTAGGCCTCTGGTGTGGGACGCCACGTGCATCGATACTCTTGCGCCATTTCATCTGTCTGGCACAGCATCTCAAGCGGCGCAAATATGGAAGTCTCGACTTACGTATTCCAGCTATTTGGTGTCGAGACCCTGGGTCCATGGGATAACGGGGCACATCGCGATTTCGAAATTCTTTCTGGGCATCTTGTCGAAGCGACGTGTGATCGAGAGCTGGTGCTTATCTGGGTCAACGCATAAGCATTGCAATTCAACGGGGCAATGCAGCCAGTGTATTGGAGACACTTCCGCCTGGTATTGATCTGGAGCAGTTGAGCTATCTATTTATATGAGTCCAATTAGGTAGGTCCAACTTCGAGAAAGAGGTCAATCGTCGAATCCAACTCGGATGGACAGCGTTTGGGAAACTTCGGAACGTCTTTTCGTCCAACATACCTCAGTGCCTTAAGACGAGTCTTCAATCAGTGTGTGTTACCAGTGATGACATATGGAACCGAGACGTGGTCCTTCACTATTGGCCTTATGAATAAGCTCAGAGTCGCTCAACGAGCTATGGAGAGGGCTATGCTCGGGGTTTCTCTACGAGATCGAATCAGAAATGAGGAGATACGTAGGAGAACTCAAGTCACCGACATAGCCCGATGGATTAGCACGTTGAAGTGGCAATGGGCAGGCAATATAGCGCGCAGAACAGATGGTCGATGGGGCCGGAAGATTTTCGAGTGGAGGCCACGGACCGGCAAGCGCAGCGTAGGACGTCAACCTACAAGATGAGCAGACGACTTGGTAAGAACCGCAGGTCGGCGTTGGTGCAGGCCGCTTCCAACCGCAGTTCCTGGAGATCAATGAGGGAGGCCTTTGTCCAGCAGTAAACGTCCTACGGCTGATATGATGATGATGATGAGCTATCTATAGATCGTTTGCAACGGTCTTTAGATGATTCAACTGTTTTTACTGTATTTTATTGTAAATAGTTGTTTATTCTTACAAAACTTATTACTAAATTACAAAAAAAATATGTAAAATTATATGTGTGGCCAAGTTTTTATTACACTTCACAGTTTCTTTTATTAGCAATTTTGTTCATCATAATATCAGTCAAAGGACGTCCACTGCTGATCATAGGCCTCCCCCATAGATTTCCAGAGTGACCGATCTCTTGCGGCCTGCACCCAACGGCTCCCAGCAACCTTTATCAGGTCATCTTTCCATCTGAAGCCATTCTACGCTGCGCTTTTCAGTGCTTGGTCTCCACTCGAAAACCTTTTTGCCCCAACGGCCGTCAGTTCTTCGAGCTATATGCCCTTCCCACTTCAGCAGATAGATAGTAACCCCCCACCACCTGACTTCATTCCCCTTCAAGAACAGCTTCCACCAGGGCACGACCTGCCGTGGCCAGTGTGGAAATCCTTAAATAAGCTTCGCACACAGGTTGGTCGCTGCAGAGTCAACATGTGCAAATGGGGGTTTAGGGATCCCAGACAAACGCAGTGCGACTGTGGTGATCCTGCACAGTCGATGAAACACCTGCTAATGTGCCCTTTGTGCCCGAACAATGGTTGACTTAAAAATGGCTTCTCCTGACGCCATCAATGAAGCCAAGTACCTATCTAACACAATATAAGTAGAGGTATTGGCATGCTAAGACAAGAACCAGGTACGACTAGTTTCTCCTTGAACTAGTGTCAAACTTTTGACACGTTTTCAAGGAGAAACTAGTCGTAGCTAGTTACCATCGGACTTCAGCTTGCTAATCCTTTGTGCTATGTCGGTGTCTTTGGTTCGTCCACGAAATTTGTTCACCGTAACACAATGACAAAACGATTTAGATTTCAAATAGTGACACAACAAACTTTTTTTAAAGGGCAATGGTCACATTAGTTACATTGGTCATCTTGAAGTCTCAAAAAGCACCCTTGAACACATCCGCGGTATTGACCTCGCGGCTCAAGCGGTCACAGCCCGGGAAAGCGGTCGGAAACGCGTGGAAAGCGCGGACGTGACGTCATCCTTACCTAACCCGAGTTCAACGAGGAAGTTTTTTTAATAACTGTCATGTTCTGTCAGGAGAGTTAAGGTGGTTCTATTTCTATACAATCAGTGCACGTTCACTAGATAACTGAACATTTCTGTACTGTAACTTTTTAGGTCAATGTTTATTTAGGTTATTATTTTAATGACGATTTTAACAATGTAAGTAGGTATTTTGTATTGTTTAAAAACAATAAATCATAGCGATTGAAAAACAAATGACCGCAAAAAACAACTTGGATGATTAAATACACAACTAATCGTAATAATAAATACCTACTCATGATTTCCTAATATGGAGAATAATGGAGGCTGATTCATGAACGTAATAAAAGTATGGACGGAGTACAATTAACTAGAAAACGATGAACTCCAAGTGCGCTGTAAGTTAATGCCTAAATTCACGCACACAGCATAGAATAGAATAATCATTTTTCGTAACACTTGCTCAAAAAAGTGACATTCTATGCCACAAAAAGCGAACATAACAATAGCCATTTTTAATCTGTTAAAAACAGGGAACGAAAATTGTACTGAATTTCATTCATCCTCTAAGGGGAGAATGTGATTTAAATTTGGAATACTTACCGAAATTTATACTGAACTACATCTGTATTTACACCATTGAGTTTGTATATAAAGCATTATACATCTTTTTGAAAAAGGAATACGCATTTATTATGCAGTTATGATTATTAAATAAAATTACGAAAACCGACGAGGCCGTATGAGCTTGATGCCTTTTCTTGGCGGATTCAGGGGCGGAAATTACGTCAATAAAACGACGTGGTTAGATGGCGAGCATTATGCAATAGCACAACATAAGTTTAATAAAGTGTTTGTTTTAACAAGCCAAAATAAATTTCACAAATGTATTTATTATGCTCATCAACCCTTTTCATTTTTGTGCGTATATTCTCAGACACCATAAATACCCATTTTCAACACTCGCGCCGTTAGATGCCATTACGTGGTGTGATACCACCGCTAGGTAAATCACGCATACATCGATCGGCGTGAGTTTTACTGAACAATATTACCCACCACAATTATCACTTACCATCGGATGAAGTACTGTAGGTACAAGCGGTTAATGATTCTTAATAAAATAGTTATTTGTTACACAAGAGTGCAAAGTGGCTTTTTAACCGCGTGCTTAATTTTGATGACAGAGCAAACGAAAGATTCTAAAATTTAGCGTCATATACTACTTATATGGCAAACGAGCATGCAGTCCACCAGATGTTAAGTGACTACTGCAGCCCATGGATATCCACATAGAATTCAAAACAAGGTATTATGTTGTCTTGATTTCTATGTGGATAAGTTGTCATACTATAGGACTTAGCTGTTATGCCTATGTGCCAGTAGTTACAGGAACATACCATTACCATCTAACCGGAACACAGCAGCACAAGTACTGCTATTTGGCGGCAGATAAAGGTAAAGTGGTGGTGCCCACTTCCTCAAGCCCGTTCACAAAAGCTCTACCACCAGTAAAGTTAGCGTTAGCGAGGGAATCAAAAAATCACGAGGTAAAAAATCTTTGCACTCGAGTGCAACACGTAACTTTTCATCCCACCTCAGCGAGGAAATGGCTAAATGCAAAAAAAGTAATACACCAAGAAGGTTCCGAGTCTGAGTTTTTAACAAATTAAAAAAAGGTTGTATGATAAATTCGGCACCATGGAGGTAGAAGTAAATAGGTTTAATGATGTTTTGAATTCACAAACTTAGTGCACGCAATGTTCTAAATTCAATTTATTTTATCCTCTAGCGGATAAAAACGGCTTTTGCACTCAGATATCAAAGAGCAAAAGTACTCTTTCCGAGATGGGGGGGATGAAAAAAATATAGCGTGGGCGCATCCATATTTTATGCGATCACTTGGTGGTGACTTTAAGGTTAACGGTGCAACGTACAAAGTAACATCCTATTATCTAAGAATAATATTTTGTCGATACGGGAAAAATGTGATGAGAAATCCAGTTTCGAGTAAAACTTATACTAATATAGTTATTAAAGCATACAAATTTAAGAGGCTATACTATCTTGGGCCTCTCTCATTCTATACAAAAATACCGACAGTGCGAGAAGAATTATTTGTATGTTTTTCATGAATTAGGATTACCAATAAACTTTATTTAATTTTTATAATTAGGTAAGAATATTTAGTAAAGTACACCGCACTTCATTATACCTATAATTATCTATGTAAACGCTCTACGTAAATTACGGTGCATTCAAATGTTTTCTGGAAAATATCTCTTTCAACGATAAGACCGCCCATTGTATTGACTTCTTAGTTCTTGTTTATGCATTATTTCGTGCGTAGTAACTCAATAAAGAGTTATCTGTTTATCTATTTAGCTATCATTATCAATAGGACGCACAAATAATTACTGGATGATCTTTTACGCGCAAAAACCAATTTGCGACACAATTTTATTTACATACTATTGTATATTGCATAAATAATAAACAATTCTATACTAATATTATAAAGAGGAAAGATTTGTATTTTTGTGTGTATGTTTGTAATGAATAAACTCAAAAACTACTGGTCCAATTTCAAACATTTTTTCACCATTGGAAAGCTACATTCACCCTGAGTAACATAGGCTACTTTTTATCCAACTGCGCAAATGAGGGTAATGTTTTTATTAAAAAACTACGCGTGTGAAGCTGCGGATTGGTCAGCTAGTGTAAGTTAAATAAATATTCCTAGACGTTTCACACGGCGCTATCCAGCCCCAAACTAATCAGAGCTTGTACTATGGGAACCAGATAACTGATAGAATATTTATATACTTTTTTTTTGTTTTAAATACATACTTATAATATATAGACAAACAACCAGACCCGGAACCAATATCTGTAGATCATGCAAACATTTGTTCCGCGGCGGGAATCGAACCCCTGCGACGTATCAGCCGACTGTTCGACCACTGCGCCACGGAGGTCGTCAAATTATATACAAAATTATATATTGTTCCTAGTAAAGATTACTTTAAAAAAATGCTCTCAGTTGGACATAAAAACGCAGAAGTCGTCATAGCAACGTAAATATAACCTAGGGGTCTGTTACCCTTCGAACACGTCATTGGGTCACTGACTTCCGTAACACACTTTTTTCTAGGCTGAAACATTTGGCAGGTTGTTGAACCTGCTAAAATTATGGACATGGAAAATTTATGCGTGGTATTTCTAATTGCAGAGTCTGTTTTCGGGTCACCGGTTGTTTCTTAGTCACCCTGTTTAAGATTGATGAGATTGCCTAGTGAATATAATAAAATATGATTGGTATTTACTATTTAAATACATACTTTTAGAAAAACTAAATGGCAAGAAGGATTTGCATGAGTTTGAAAAGAATTATTACGGTTGAGAATGACACAATAGTTATTCCACTTATCTATATATATAAAAATGAATTGCTGTTCGTTAGTATCGCTAATACTCGAGAACGGCTTGACCGATTTGGCTAATTTTAGTATTGAATTATTTGTGGAAGTCCAAAGAAGGTTTAAAAGGTGAATAAATATGAAAATGCTCAGAATTAAATAAAAAAAAAACAATTTGGGTTTTCCTTTGATGTGTCCCCAGTCGTTCAGAAATCAAATTGAAAAAATAGTTTAAAATGAACGACGGCGACGTTTAAAATGAAATGTACCGGCGACGTACATTGGCAGCCCGCGTCATATGCATGTCCAGGGGCGATACGAAGTTCGGCGGGTCAGCTAGTCCCACTAATATTATAAACGCGAAAGTTTGCATGGATGTATGTTTCTTAACCTTTCACGTCGTAACGGCTGTACTGATTTCGATGAAATTTGGTGTGTACGTAGATTATAACCTGGATTAACACATAGGCTATTTTTTGTTGAAAAACTACGCGTGTGAAGCCACTGGCGGAAGCTAGATAAAAATAAAGGTAGCGGCAATCCATATAATGTTGATTTTTTTCAGCCAAATAGGTAAAATCTATGTTAGACTATTTAAATATAATTTAATGTTAGGATCAAGACGCGCGGTAGCGTGTCAAGCCAAGTACAAGCTAACAGAACTGGCAAGCAGCACCGTGTGTAATATTACACGAACCATTTGGAGCCACTTTTGACCACCTCATAACTCAAAAACTATTTCACATAAACATGTCAAATTTGGCTCATATATTGAGACGTGAGAGATACATTTGTACTCCATATTTCATAAACACACCTCAAACGTTTATTTAGATATTAACGTTCGAAAATCGTCATTTTTATCACTGACTGACTGACTGACAGACCGACCTACATATATAATTCTAAGTTATAAAAAGAAATGATATTTTAAGTTGATATAAATAAATTTCAGAACTGACAAATGAACTTGGCACCCATTTAGATCTCACTTCTTTTCTCGTTGAAGTCAACAACCGGCATATATTGAACTTGACTCTCATTTCACATTTAAGTTTTTGATGGGATTAGAACTACTTGAGACTATATTTTTTAATATAAACCTAAGAAGTAAATAAGTTAAGGTGCAAAAGGGCTTGGCGCATTTAAACATTGAAATATGCAAGTTGGCATAATGGAGGTAATCATAATATTTGAGCGAAATTTAGGGCATGATCGCTCAAGCATTAACAATAAGTCGTATTACCAGTCGTATAAAAATAGATTTTAGAAAGGCAAGTTAGCGCAAGTCCCCTAAACATGCGGGGCTAAGTTTGGGCACGATATGGCAAGCCCCTAAACATCTCCGACCTCCGTAACGCAGTGGGCGAATAGCCGGCTGAGACGCAGGATCAACGCCGTCTTAGGCTATGCCGGGGCCCTTGGGCACACAAGAATTTGGGGCCCTGTTGGAAAGTAAAGGAAATAAAAAAAAAATATAGCCCTCCTGGAGTGCCGACAAAACTGAAAACTTGAACAATTCTTATTATATTATGTGTTACACACACAATTTAAAATTTAAAAGCAGACTACACTACAGATACTTATATACAGAAGAGTCGGTAACGGTAACAGTTTAATGGTTTTTTCTCATCCCAAAAAATGCCCAACGCGCCTAAAGAAGTTTTCACTTCAAAAACTGTATAGGTTATGCAAATATATCGGCCTTTCGGGGCCCCCGTGACGATAGGGGCCCTGGGCACGGGCCCCGTGTGCCCCTATGGAAAAGACGGTACTGCGCAGTAGGTAGCGGGCTCAATTCCCGCCACGGAACAAATGTTTGCATGATCTACAGATATTTGTTCCGGGGTTTTATGTTTTTGTATATATGTATTATAAAAAAGTATTTACAAAAAAAAACAGTATAAGTATTCTATCAGTTATCTGGTTCCCATAGTACAAGTAATGCATAGTTTGGGGGCTAGATAGCGTTGTGAGAAATGTCCAGCGATATTTATTTATTTATTTATCTGAGGGGCAAGTTGGGGCACGATAGGGCAAGACGCATCGTGCGGACATGGACGTCCGGCCTTGACGTCCGATTCGTGAGTGCAGCCCGGCGATTGTTATTCAACGTTCGCGAGTGGAAAGAGAAAGACGTGGAGTTGTTTTATATCATTTAGTACAAGTATTTTTTTTATTATCACACTTCACACTGTTCCGTATCGGAATTGATTGGTAATAGATCACAGAATTTGGAGGGTACATCAAAACCTAATTTTACTTGAATACCCTCATTGGCAGCGAAGTAACATACCAAGGTGACTTTCAACGCGCTTCTACGGGCCGACCAGTCATCCTTATTTGCAAGCACCTACCAAATAACATAAAATAGTGTACAGCGCCGGCCGGTGGCTAAGTGGTAGTTTTTGCGTGTGTTACATCAAATATATACTAATTTTCTTATATATTATTATAAATGTGAAAGTATGGATGTTTGTTACTCAATCACGTCGTAACAGATGAACCGATTTCGATGATATTTTATATGTACATAAATAATAACCTGGATTACCATATAAGCTACTTTTTATCTCATAAATTAGGCCCCATGGAATTAAAATGGGGTGTCAAGTTGCAACAGCCAGTTTAGCTTTATTTCTAGGTTACCTACACGTTTAGTAGTGTAACACATACGAAGTCGCGGGCAACAGCTAGTTTTATTGATATATTTTATTATTTTGTCCCTTAAAAAATATTAAGTAATCAGTATTTTTCAAACTTTCGCGATCACTGTACATAATTATTGATTAAAACGGGTATTTATCGCGTATGTACCTTTTTTATTTGTTATCCCGACGTTTCGGCTGTGTTGCAACAGTCATCCCGAGAGCATGACTGTTGCAACACAGCCGAAACGTCGGGATAACAAATAAAAAAGGTACATACGCGATAAATACCCGTTTTAATCAATAATTATTAAGTAATCAGTTTGATTAATTATTAGCGATCATAATGAGCTATCGAATAAATTAGAGTCTATCGAACTCGCTATTTAGGTATAACTATGAATTTTTTTTTGAGACTGGCCACTTAATAGTACCACTTCATCTATCTGTACTCATGAAATCAGGAACTATATGGTACTCAGATAATCCTTCTAAGAGTCAGAACTATTCTCCTATGTGAAAGTTTGTTATTATTTAGCTAGCGATAAAGTCCCATCATCATCGCAACAAATGAAACTAGTTTATGGCATACAGAGCAGTTGGACAGAGAAATTCAAAATCATTATTATGAATACAGAAGTCATCAGTATCACGTACTTACCATTTTATTGATATTACAGTAATCATTTCCGTATTTTTTTTTATTTATTTGCTTTCCCGGATCCATTTTATATTTTCAGTACTAAACTATGGCCTCTTTTATTTTATAGAAATAAGGATTTGTCGTGGAGATTGTATTTATTTTAGCTTATTGTGAATGAAATTCTAATTTCAAAATTAAATCACATTCAGGGAGCCGATATCGAGTTTACAATTACCAACGTGCAGAGCATTAGTGATGAAAAAGTAATTAGCTGTGTTACGACGTACAACATCTAAATTTAAACGTCTTGTACGTATAAGTTGTCTGTTTTTCCTAAAGAAAACAATCCGGGCCTCTTCTAGATCTTCGTATTTGATCTTAGACCACATCATCGCTTACCATCAGGTGAGATTGTGGTCAAACGAAGATACAGATACTATACAGATAAAAACAAGCCCCATGTGAGGTAAAATTTCCACATAATTGCTGGTTGTTATGAATGTTACGATGTTAGATTTTTTTTTTCTAACTGTACTCTGCCCTCGCGTTAAATTCCTAACTCGTCGTCGTACAATCAACAAAAAAACATTTCAGTGACTTACTCCACAGAATGTTTGTCCGTGCCCTTGAGCTTGGCTCTGCGTTGCGGCAGGTCGTGGACGTTTATAGCCGTTCGTCCAACGAGTCTGCGGTGCGCTTTATTACATGCAGCGTGCGTGACTGCATGTTTGTTTTCTGTGCATGTGGTTTTTCCAAAAATTCCTTAGGTATTAGTATGAAAAACTGCCACCTACTACTTTTTGATGTATTGAGAGAGTGTGATGTTGAAAATATTGTAACTTCAAGAGAAATGTAAAGAGGTTTCTGCAGGTTAGGGAACGCATCGACAATACCTCGGGTGTTGCCAGTGTCAATAGGCGACGGTGACCGCTTACCATCAGGTAGCCTGTAAGCCGTAAGCCTGTTTCCCCACAAATAACATTAAAAAAAGAAAAAAAAACTTGCAATGGTTTTTCAACATCACATTCAACAACATTCTACACGGGGAAAAGTGTAGTAAGTATATTTTTATATTAGTACTCGTCTTTCCGATATCTTTATCTCTACATAGTATAGGTCAAATGAAGTCTCTTCCACTGTCTGTTTGCTTAGATCTTTTAAACTACTCAACGGATTTTAATGCAGTTTTCAGCAATAAATAGAGTGATTCAAGAGGAAGGTTTGTGTGTATAATACATACATAGTAACTGCGAAAGTAACTGTTTATTTGTTACCTTTTCGTATCTAAAAGGCTGAACGTAATGAATCGTAATTTGGCACGGAGATAGATTATATCCTGGGGAAGGGCATAGGCTACTTTTTACCCCAGTGCGCATAAGGAGGGTAATATTTTTATCGAAATACCACGCATGCGAAGCCGCGGGCGGGTCACCTAGTTATATTATAATTTAATATGGCAAAGAGGTTTGTTTTAGAAGTTTTTTTTTATTCCTTAGTAAAACAACCGCTTGTAATATAACCTAATTAAGTCTGATTTTAATATATTCATCATTTAAATCCGCTATTTGTAGTTTACTCTGGCAAATGGCAAAAAAACACGTTTGTTTTGAGTGTGAAATGTACAAAATTTAAAAAAGTGGCACCCCGGCAGTGCCGACAGAAGTGAAAACTGGAACAATTACGAGATACTTAAATACAGAGGTGTCGGTAACGGTAACAGTGTCGCGGTTTCTATGAATCAATGAATAAATGAAATACTCTTTATTGCACACCAAACAAAAATACAGTAATAATGGAAATAAACATTATATAAAGGTACAATGGGCGGTCTTATCGCTAAAGGCGATCTCTTCTAGACAACCTTTTATATGTTTTTTTTTTCCATCTCATAAAATGCGTAACGCGTCTAAAGAAGTTTTCACTTCATATACAGAGGTGACGGTAACGGTAACGGTAACAGTGTCACGAGTTCAATGGTTTTTTTCCATCTGAAAAAATTCCCAACGCGCCTAAAGAAGTTTTCCCTTAAAAAATCGCTAGTAAATTTAACTGAGTCTTTGATGACTAAAACGAGATGCACATTGCTTAGTTTGTATTCTTGTAATATTGGATATGGTTTACTATGGTAAATACCTTCTTATTTAAAACATAGGTTTGTTTTCAGTGGATGGGTGAATGAATTTTTTAATATGAAAATTCCTTGTAAAAACTGCCACAGATTGAATAATAATAGTGTTGCAAATTCTGTTTAATTTTTTACAGTATTCTTTTACACACACAGCACACAAAAGCCGGGACATAAAAATTTGTAAATTAGAATTCGTTCTTCGTGTCATTATTCTTACCTGGTCACCCTGTGTTAGGTCAGTGACCTGGTTGGGAAATTCCATATCAAAGGAAAGAAAAATGTAGAGAACTTGACCTACAGCCTCTTTGTTAGTCAAAATGTTATTTAGAGCAAGCATTCTACTAAACCAAGGGAGTCAAACAACAAACCCGAGTAATCCTGTTTATTGATTAGACTCTACCCTTTGGTAATTAAATGATAACTACTTACTAAATAAATGTCTTTAAGCAGTGGCGTCAGTTTCGTCCAACATACTCGTACCTCAGTGCCTTAAGACGAAAGTCTTCAATCAGTGTGTGTTACCAGTGATGACATATGGAACCGAGACGTGGTCCTTCACTATTGGCCTTATGAATAAGCTCAGAGTCGCTCAACGAGCTATGGAGAGGGCTATGCTCGGGGTTTCTCTACGAGATTGAATCAGAAATGAGGAGATACGTAGGAGAACTCAAGTCACCGACATAGCCCGACGGATTAGCACGTTGAAGTGGCAATGAGCAGGCCATATAGCGCGCAGAACAGATGGCCGATGGGGCCGAAAGGTTCTCGAGTGGAGGCCACGGACCGGCAAGCGCAGCGTAGGACGTCCACCCACAAGATGGGCAGACGACTTGGTAAGAACCGCAGGTTGGCGGTGGATGCAGGCCGCTTCCAACCGCAGTTCCTGGAGATCAATGAGGGAGGCCTTTGTCCAGCAGTGGACGCTCTACGGCGTAGCTAACCAAAGGCTCTTGGGCAAAAAATAAACTAGGGCCCCAACTAAACTATTTCAAATCGTTTGTTCCGTATTCGTCGTGTTCCGAATTCGACGTACTCCAGATTCCTCGTAATACAGTCGACTCCATAGTAAAATTAAAAAAGCGACCAAGAGCGAGTCGGACTCGCCCATGAAAGGTTCCGTAGCAGCAAGTAACATAATATAAAAGTTCTCGTAGTTCGTTGTAACTTTTTTATATTTGAGTTGATTGAATGAAAGGTAAATTGCGGTATACGATTTATGACGTATTAAAAAAACTACTTACTAGATCTCGTTTAAACCAATTTTTGGTGGAAGTTTGGATGGTAATGTACATCATATATTTTTTTTAGTTGTATGATTCTCTTATTTTAGAAGTTACAGGGGGGGGGGCACATTTTACCACTTTAGAAGTGTCTCTCGCGCAAACTATTCGGTTTAGAAAAAAATTATAATAGAAACCCTCAATATCATTTTTGAAGACCTATCCATAGATACCCCACACGTATGGGTTTGATGAAAAACATTTTTTTGAGTTTCAGTTCTAAGTATGGGTCATCCCCATTTCAGTCCCCAAAATTTATTGTTTTTTTTCGATTTTTTTGTGAAAATTTTAATGCGGTTTACAGAATACTTATCAAGTTTCAACAGTATCAGTATAGTTCTTATAGTTTCGGGAAAAAGTGGCTGTGACATACGAATGGACAGACAGACAGACAGACATGACGAATCCATAAGGGTTCCGATTTTTGCCATTTGGCTACGGAACCCTAAAAACCAAATGCAAATTGTAACTTACTCCTGGAATCTGCTTTATTTATATTCCGAAAGGGGGAGAATTTTTAACTTGTTCAACTTAAAGTTTGTAAGTCTGAGTCCGAGGGGTCCCCTGAGCTTGGGTGATCCGGGGCACTGTCCCGTCTTGCCCTCCGGTAGCTACGCCACTGTCTATATGTAAATGTAAGTGTGGGTAAGGATAGTGAACGATACATTGCAAGCTTTATTTCAGGGATGATAATTAAAAACCAATCTTGAATCATTAAAAAACAACCATAAACCTCTTGACATTCAGCCACATCTTTACCTTACTTCGCCATATCTGTGAATAAAAAAAATGATCCCGCCAAAAATAAACGTCAGAAAATTCAAGATGGCCGGCGTCGCCGACCTCGTGCGTTCAGGAAGTGCATGTTAATACCAACGAACTTCTCAATGCTACCCAGTGGTAATGTGGGATCCAGGAGTACCTACTCGTTTTATTGTGCACATACCTACTTGTAATTGTTGACCTTTAAAGCGAGATGCACACGACGTATATTTTGAAATGCGGCAGCCATTTTGAATGTGTGGCCTTGGTCCATAGAATATTAATGTAATTTGTGGTAATATTCTTACCCTTATTACCTGTGAGGTACCAAGTTATAAACACTGAGACAATACGTCAGTCTTAATTACTTACCGAAAATGAAGTCATCAACATAAAGTACCTACTGTAGAATGTAGTACTCAGTGTGCTTTTAGCGATAAGTCCGCCTATTGTACCGTTATTTATTGTATATTTCCTTTGTTTTTTTATTTGGTGTGCAATAAAGAGTATATCTATCAGACCTACGTGGTGCAGTGGGTGAATAGCCGGCTGAGACGCAGGAGGTAGATAGTTCAATTCCCGCCGCGAAACAAATATTTGCATGATCTACAGATATTTGTTCCGGGTCTAGTGGTTTCTCTTTATATTATAAGTATGTATTTACCAAAAAATAATGTATTTATGTATTCTATCAGTTATCTGGTTCCCATAGTAATAAGCTCTGCTTAGTTTGGGGCAAGATAGCGCTGTGTCCAGCAATATTTATTTATTTGTTTATCTATCTGGCTTAGTTCTTTCAGGACTGACTTATTGACAAATATTTTCATAACTCATGCTCTGAAAGTCATTGTTAATTCGATAACTGCTCCGTAAATGCGATTTACGTCCCTAAATAACAAAACACGTAGTAAAATCTGAAACCAATTATAAAATACTGTCACTATAATTTGGCTCAAAACAGAAAACAGGAACATTATATTTAACAGATTTCCGTACTCTGGAGTATGGCAGATGTTAGGGAAGTGAAGAGGTCTCAGCCTCGAAACGCGGAAATGATGCAAGAAGGATGGCCAGAATGATTGCGAGCTTTTATTGTATGTTGTTTTCCTGTATACAATGATGTCAGAAACTGCAATAATTGGACTATCTATATATTGTGAAGAGTAAACTGTGTGCCCTCTTATGCTTTTAGCGCGCATGGAGTTTTTTTATACTACTAAGTTAGCAAACTAGCATACGTCCCACCTGATGGTAAGCGGTTACCGTAGCCTATGGACGTTTGTAACACCAAAGGTATTGCCGTTGCCGACCCTTTAAAGATTTCAAAACGCCCTTTTTAAGAACCCCATACTGTAGTCCCTGGGGAAATCCTCGGGGACCAAGAAGACCATTTCACAAGCGAAGTGTTCGTGGGATTATTGAGAGATTTGTCTTAGTTAAAGTTTATGAAAATTATTTAATAAAAAATATATTACCTACGTTTTAATTTCGACCACTGTGCACTATAAACTAGTTTCTATGATATTTTCTGTCATTCAGGTTTTATAGTTATTTAAAATGTACTTAAATGTTTTTTTTCTCTGGTACCAAATACTTGCAAAGCCAGTGAACAGGTTGAGTTATGATGGTCTTGAAAAGGACGTAGGCGTAGGACTTGTAGCATTATTCCTACAAAATTTAATAACAAATCTATTATTAGCAAACATAATAATGGTTATGATGAATTAACAAGCAGTTACAACTTCAACACAGGGACAGATAATGGGTGTGCACTTTTGTTTTAAAACTACTAATAGACTTGGATGTTTTTATAGAGAAGGGCAAAGCGTTCCACAATCGTATGGCTGTTACAGTGAAGGATTAACCATAAAACTCGGTCGTACGGACAGGAGTTTTAAATTGAGTTTTGAGTAGTTTATTTTATATAAATCTTTGCACACCACCTGCTTGACAATGTCAAATTATATGTCATATAAACCTCACCGAAAGCAAGTGATTAAATCCCTACCGCGGAGCCAGGAGTACAGTTGTATTAAATTTCATTATGCCCTCGCATGCGATTTGAATTTAGATCCTCATCTGTTTTAAAATTTGAACCATAGAGACAAAGAGACAATAATAACTTATTCGTAAATCGAACTAGCCTATGCACAGAATGCACCAACCTAGATTTGGTTTTATTTATCTCACAGAAGTGTGAAAAGTACAGAATTCTCCTCGTGAATAAAGCTGCCTGCATCTTGGGCGTGCTCATATACCTCTGCAATCAGGATTCTAGTAACTCCCTCGCTCTGCTCGTAAGTTAACTCTAGAATCCTTCGTTACGTTCGTGATTCAATATAGCGCCCGTGACGCAAGACACTGCTTTATCCCCTCGTTTAATAATCTACTAAGTATTATCTTTTGTTTAGCCAGATTCATTGTTAGCCCTGCAGAATGAGTGCAATGCTGCAACAAAAGCAAGATGGCGCATGGCGCGGCGTCTGCCCGTGTGTCCGTGAACCTGGCGCGTCGCTAAATTTACACACGGCGCGTCATCGCCGCGGAAGGGTTAAGCGTACAGATCAGTCAACTTCAAGAATGTTTAAAATAATCTGCCCTCAATAAAAAACTAAAATTTAATGCTCCCTTTACTACTAGTCACCACTATAAGGGCGGCGTTAGGTTAAATAACTTTTGAAGTTAATCTATTCCGCGCTCGAAAAAAACTTTTGAGATTAAAAATTTTACGATGCGCGCGCACACCGACAGCCAAAAAGCGACATGATGAAGTTAGCTGATAACTGTCTCATGTGCGCGCACTCCGACAGCCTAAAAGCGACATGATGAAGTTAGCTCATAACTGTCTCATGCGCGCGCACACCTACAGCCAAAAAGCGACATGATGTAGTTAGCTGATAACTGTCTTATGCGCGCGCACAACGACAGCCAAAAAGCGACATGATGTAGTTAGCTGATAACTGTCTCATGCGCGCGCACAGTGACAGCCAAAACGCGACATGATGTAGTAAGCTGATAACTGTCTCATGCGCGCGCACACCGACAGCTTAAAAGCGACAAGATGAAGTTAGCTGATAACTGTCTCAAGTTTCCGTGAAAACTCATAACTATATTTACTAATTTATCATTCCTTAAACAAACAAAGAGTTGTGGCATACGGGACGAATTCTTTAGCTATTTTTATTCTTTTTGGCCAAAGAAGTATAACTTCTTACGTGTGTGTGTCAGTTCTTGATCGAGCATAATATTCACTCTTTTTCTTAATGCATTTTTTTATGAATATTATTAAATTATGAAACAAAACATTGGCGTTCTCCTCTCTCCTTGATTTGTTGTGCCCAACAGGGGCAAAAATTCCAAGTAGCTCTGACTCTATCCATGATCATTACGCTTTCTCGACTAAAAAGCTATACCGATTTCAATGGTATATCGAGTATTGTTATGCAAGGGCAATTCGCTTCGAAAGTTATCCTCGGACAGACAAACAAGCATACGTACATACAACGCCAATTTGCTCAAGTTGATTTGGAGATCGCTCGCTTAATAAGGATTAGTCATGGAGGTTGTATTTCATTATAGCGTAATATGAATGTGACCTCTTTCATGGAGGTTGTTTTTTATTGAAAAATCACGGGTGCGAAGCCGCGGACAGAAGGTAGTTCTATATAAGTCTTTCTGCTACTCTCTGTCTACTCTGTGACCGGGAAAGAGATGAAACAGTACGAAGGTCATCAGCTCACTGCCTGCGTAAGTAAATATGCATGTTACAAGCCAACACGAAATAATAACGTTATGAAGTACAATACGAATGAATGGACCGTTTACTTGTGTGGTAAGTAGGTATACTTGACTGTTACGCTAAGTAGAAATAATGAGGGCATATTTTATTTGCAAAAAGTGAATTATTCTGTTAGGCCAAGACTATGTATGTTGCTTTAAATGAGGTCTGCAAACTATACATAGCGGCTTCTTTAGAGTAAACATTGTATTTCCTTTCGATATTTATTGTAAAGTAAAAGTATGTATGTAGGTATATTTTAGGTTTAGGTATTTATTTATTTTTATCCTACATAAATAGGTATTTATTGTAACACCGCCTCCTCACACGTCTTTTCAATCCAGACCATCCAAAGGTTTCCTGGAAGAGATTGCTTCGAGCGATAAAGCCGTCCATTGCACCACAATGTATTAGTCTTTAAGTAATCTAGGTTAAGTTATTTAAATTTGGTGTAGTGTAACAATAAAGAATTATCTCTCTCTCTCTCGTTTTACTAAAACATCTCAGTATCTGAAGAGTCTTTGATCAGTGTGTGTTATCAGTGGTGGTACATGGCACAGAATCGTGGTCTCTCACTATAGGCATCATAAGAAGGCTCAAGATCGAACAGAGTGCTATTCTCTATAGGATCGAATCAGGAATAAGAAGATTCGTAGACAAATCTTTACTGACATAGCGCAGAGGATTGGCAAGATGAAGTGGCAGCTGGTGGGACATAAAGATAAGATAAGATAACTCTTTATTGTACACCAAAGTAAAACACAGAACATAATTCTTACAAATAGATTTAGTACAACGGGCGGTCTTATCTATCCATACAACCTTTGTATGGACAGGATTATATGTATCACATGACGGCGGTGCATCGATATAAAATAAAAAACATACCTACACACTATAAAGCTAAAATACTAGTAATAACACAAATTTAATTTTCATACAATAAGCAACTATAACAATGGTTATGATGAATTAACAAGCAGTTACAACTTCAACACAAGGACAGATAATGGGTGTGATCTAAAACTTCAGGGTTCTCGAGTGGAGACCACCGGCTGAGACGCAGGAAGTAGCGGGTTCGATTCCCGCCGCGGAACAAATGTTTGCATGATCTACAGATATTTGTTCCCGGGTCTGGATGTTTTTCTATATATGATATGTATGTATTTACAAAAAAAAGTATATAAGTACTCTATCAGTTATCTGGTTCCCATAGTACAAGCTCTGCTTAGTTTGGGGCTAGATAGCGCTGTGTGAAATGTCCAGCAATATTTCATCATCATCATATCAGCCGTAGGACGTCCACTGCTGGACAAAGGCCTCCCTCATTGATCTCCAGGAACTGCGGTTGGAAGCGGCCTGCGGTTCTTACCAAGTCGTCTGCCCATCTTGTAGGAATATCAGCAATATTTATATTTTTTTAATTGATTGAAATGTGAATGTAACTCTGTGTGTTTGTTTGGTACCTTTTCACGACTAAACGGCTGAACGGATCGTAATGAAGTTTGTCAAGGAGATGGCTTATATTTTCGAGAAAGACATAGGCTCATCATTTGTCTCAAAACTAATTTTAAAGGGTTATTTTACATACAGATGGGCAATCCTGTTGCAAAATCATGCCTAAAGAGGGGGGGGGGGGGGATGAAGTAAGGGATTCAAATTATGAGGTATTATTTAGATGCTTTTCCGTGATAATAATATTACTAATAAATATATAATAATACTTTCATTTATTCACTTCAAGCACATATATAGTGAGCAGGATTAAGACATAGGCTACTTTTTACCTGACTGCGCATAAGGAGGGTAATGTTTTTATTAACAAACTACGCATGCGAAGCCACGGGCGGGTCAAGTATTACATAAATAAGACTAATTATTATTGTGTTTTAGGTACTTGCAGATAAAATTTAAATTAGAAGTATCATCATCATCATCATATCAGCCGTAGGACGTCCACTGCTGGACAAAGGCCTCCCTCATTGATCTCCGGGAACTGCGGCTGGAAGCGGCCTGCATCCAACGCCGACCTGCAGTTCTTACCAAGTCGTCTGCCCATCTTGTGGGTGGACGTCCTACGCTGCGCTTGCCGGTCCGTGGCCTCCACTCGAGAATATTCTGGCCCCATCGGCCATCTGTTCTGCGCGCTATATGGCCTGCCCATTGCCACTTCAACGTGCTAATCCGTCGGGCTATGTCGGTGACTTGAGTTCTCCTACGTATCGCCTCATTTCTGATTAGATCCCTTTTAGAAGAAGTATATTAATATGAAAATGATTGAAATACAATTGTGCATCAATTCTACGAATTCCTCACTCTATGGCCGGATAAAGAGAGATGAAGCAGCAAGGTCAACAGCTCGCTGACTGCATCCTACATAAACAAGCTTATTATGTCGTAAATAACTACTGAAATCACTTTGCAATTTTATATACATGTACACATACAATAATAATAATCCAGGATATTTCACACAGCGCTATCTAGCCCCAAACTATTTAACAAATTTTACTTGTGTTTGTGTATGTATGTACATTACTCGTGCGCGATAACTTGGGACCTACTAGGAATGCGACTCCCCGACCGCTTCCCCTGCACTTCCCCGATGGCGCCCGTATTGTACCGTTCGCATCACTATTTTTTAACTAGGGTTTTTAGTCCCGTACTGGCCTACGTCACGTAACGACGCGCTCTGGAATTCTTTTAGTTTTCATTTGTGTTATTGTTTTGTTGTTGTAGTTTTTGTTGTTATAGTTTGTGTCATTGTTTTGTTGTTGTAGTTTTTGTTGTGACATGATGACCTCTTACAAGAGACGAATGAATCGCAATTAATTGTAAATTTATCGGATACCTCTTCGTCAAGTGATTATCGTGAGACTGAGGACGAAGAACAACCTCTAGAAAGCATAAATCCACTAAGTAGTGACGAAGATGAGATAAATAATAGATAATAGTAAATAATAGATGAAATAAACTTAAACATTGTATTTTTATTTTATTCAAATAGTGTAAAATAGATTAGATAAAAAGCAGCGTCCTCCCTGAGTAACATAATAAATTAGGTTAAAAAAAACAAAGACGAAGCCGCGGTCGGCTGCTTGTTATGTTCGCTTTTTTGCGGGCGGTACAAACACGCCAATATGACGTCACCGCGCTTAGGTCCCAACTTATCGCGCACTACCTATGAATGAATGAATAAAAATACTATATTGTACACTCAAAAGAAACAGACATAAAAATAAAAATTCACAAAGCAACAAGTACAATGGGCGGTCATATCGCTTAGAAACTATTTCTTCCAGGCAAACTTTGGATGGAGGGGACTTTTGTAACATTGCAATAATGGAGGGGGGTGTACCTACATTATCAAAACAAAAACTAAATTTTAGAAGAGCGCTGATCCCTTATTATAAAATAATATAGGTACTCAAGTAAATATACCAACAACAAATAAAATAAAATAAAAATACATACATAAAAATACATACATACATATCTATAGCGATACTACGACCTATGTCAAAGCATAAGGTATTTGGTGATATATTTTTTTCATTTTGTTATGTTTGTAGCGTTCTATTAAATAGATAAGTATATACTTTTTTGTATTAAGGGCATAGAAAATTCATTAAGTATTATTATGAGTTAATCCGAAAAGGATCACCAGAAAGACTGGGAACGTAGAGCCGACCGCAAGCAGACAAAGACAATGCTTCCGGCAAAAAACAGAAAAACAACAAACATCTTGTTAAAGATGAAACGCGAAGATCTAAGGATGATGGTGGGAATCATCACGGGACACTGCAAACTTAACCATGACCTCCTGAAGACGGAGCCAGGAACAGTGGACTTTGTCGCGGAGGCCTTCGAGAGGAAGAGACTGTGGAGCACGTGATACTTCACTGCACTGCCACAAACGACGCCAGACTAAGAGTGGGTCTGCAAGGGGTCATCAAATCCACATCCTCCACCAACACCGCTACCACATCAACATCCACGGGGACCCTGGAAAACTGTTGCCACCAACCCAAAGTCCTACTCCGTTACTTCAAGGAGTTAGGATGGCTGGGGTCAGGTTAGAAGAGGGGTAATGCACAATACACTCCTATTCACCAGCGCGGGACGTCAGAGCAGATCTTTTACTCCCTCCATCCTAGAAGTACAATCAGAATTACCTATGGTTTATACATGACAGACATATCTATACCTATTTCTGACGCCAAGCAGCATTGCTGTGTTTAGGTTTGAAGGGTATGGTTTCCGGTGTAATTACAGGCACTTGAGGCTTTACTTATGCCTTTAGGTGATGGACGCGGGGTAGTGCATCGTAGGGCAGATTTCTAAGGGGCGTGAGCTACGAGGCAATTTTCTATTAAATACATAGGCCATAAGCTTGTTTTAACTCCAAGTAGCAAAAAAAACATAAGTCTGATTTATAGCTAAAAATGATGCAAGTAGATAATAAAGGATTCAGTCGAATTGCCTAAAGAGCAATTGCGTCTAATCAAAATAGTAATAACACAGTTTTTTCTACGCAATAATGTTAACAGACAGAAAAGAGAATCATAAACAATATGGCGGCTAGTTTAATAGTTGGCGCCATATCATCTAAACAACAACCTACAATCATTCTACTTCCTTCCCAATTATTATTGTCGTAACAGAGGATCGGATGTTGAGACTATCCTAAAACAATAAAAATTAAAAGTGAAACGAGCACGCGCCGGATTTTATTCTGTTTTCGAAATGATTCGAAAGGGGTTTGAATTTAAAATTAGAACGGCGCTCGCAACGGAAATCGCTCACGTGTGAATCATGCATCCCGTTTGTTACGAGGGATTATGGTATTTTTATTATTACTTTTTGAAACAAGTTAAGCTGAAGGTACTGGATGCTATTATTTCCATTGATAATTTCATACTAAGGGGTGAATGAGAGATATAATAGTCGGTTTATGAGTAACAATTTATACAATATTTTTACATAAAAAATTAAATAAAAAAACGAGTGTGCAGACCACACGACTGAAGTAAAACTTCTTTTTAAAATATTAATTTAAAAAATTGTTCTATTATAGAATTGGCCACACGTCTGTTGTAGGTCGATTAGTCTATGTTCATTCTGGACAGACGCAACTCGCACTCGCACATTAACGTTTAAAAATATACGAAACGTAACTCTCTCTCTCTTTCTATCTTCACTAACTTATATCTCCCTCTCAACTTCCGTTTGCACTTATCGTAACGCATTCACCAGCTTACTCCCCAAGTCAAGCGTGCGTAAAGAAGTTTTACTTCAAAAATACTAAATTTAAAATGGTCTATCTTTAGGTATTTATTTATGTATTAGGATTGTAAGTATTTCTTTCATTTGTAAATATACTCTGTGTACCGCTGCCCATTACTGCTTCGCTCTTTACTTTCCATCCAAAGGTTGCCTGGAAGAAATCGCTTTCAGCGATAAGGCCGCCCATTGTACTATATTTCACATAAATTAGTTTTTTTTAGTATTCCTGGTGTATAATAAATAATTATTCTATTCTATAACGCTTGTGACCAGGTTCACGGTCTAATTGGCTAAGGCATCGCCGATTAGAGGCAAATGCAAAATCAAGTTCAGATGGATTACATTACATACCTATTTGGGTTGCATTTTAAAATATTAAATCCTTTTAAGTTAAAAATCTAACAACAAACGGCTACCGCGTGAAAACTGGTAAAACCAGACAAAAGTCAAAATGCATTTAAATAAGGTCTTTTTTTTATCATCCATGGTTTTTTTCTTTACAATACAGACTTAAGCCTCATATTTATAGGACAATATTTTTCAACATTGTATCCTTATCCCACACCAGCAACATAATAAAACCAATCGAATAATTACGTGTTCAATGTCGTCAAGTTGCCGTCCCTAGATTTCGATCAGCGTCGAGTTCGCTGCACTTTGCGATTGCCATCGGTTAGGGCAGACGCACTATCATCGTTAGATTTTCGTGTCAGTGACTAATACAAATATTTGTCTTAAAAATTATAATTTGCATGATAATATTACATATTATTTAAATTCTTATATACTTAGTCTAGGAGAGGTTGAAATGATATTGCTTAGAAGTAAACTTATAGTCAAACTGCATCCACTATTTTCATTAGCTCAAAATAAATTTATGTATAAAAAAGATTGAACGATTTTTTATAACATCTTAAGAGTCAGTAAAGAGGATTGACAGAATCCGTAACACCACGCTGCGTTTAAAGACCGGCATTGCTGACGCAGGAAATAAGGCTGCCAGGCTAAAATGGGATTGTGCGGGCCATGAGTGACAAATGCACCCGGACAGATAGGCAACGATCGTCACCCAGTGGGTGCCTGAAGACGGGCGACGGCGCCGAGGAAGGTCTAGTAGACGCTGGTGTGATGATTTCGATGCCTTTCAGACAGATTGGTGGGATTTGACACGCGAGCGAAATTCTTGGAAGACAGTGGATACCTTTGGCCAGCAGTGCAGCACACGTTGAAAAAAAAATGTATCCAAAGTTATGTTATTTTGGACTCTGCGCTCGCTGCAAAACTTCATGAAGGACTGAAAAAGCTGAACAACAAAAACACCGTTTTAGGGCAGTCGTATAAAAATGGACCAAGAATAGTGAAAATAATATTAAAACAAATTGTCGGGTCTAGTTGTTGGTTATGGTAGTATGTATTTACAAAAAGAAAGTATATACGTATTCTATCAGTTATCTAGTTAGCATAATACAAGCTTGACTTAGTTTAGGGCTAGATAGTGCTATGTGAAATGTCCAGCATTATTTATTTATATTATTTGTATGACACGACTTACAAAAATGAAACGCAACAGTAGATTGTGAAAGTGCAAGTCAAATGCAATGGCCGTCGTCCCTTACGTTATCCTTGAAACCTGACATTGTACGTTGACCTTAGAATATTGCGCGCCGAAATAGGATCTTTGCCCTCGTAAATTTCAAGATGTTTTTACAGTTTCTCTGAATCTTTCAAATGAAATTAAAAGATGGCTCTGAAGACATCAAACGATTTATTGGTTTGTTTGTGCTGTTATCAATTGGGTATTGAACAAATTATTAAGATAACATTAAAATATTATTTATTTTAATATAAAGTGCATACACTTAGTATAAATTTAGTTAAAGAGGACCTAAGTTGTCGAAATGTTTAATGCTTGAAAAGGTCAAGTAAGTCTGAACTCCTATCACCTTACAAGACTAAATTGCACACTTATTTATGCAAACAAAGATCTCCTAGATTTTTAATAAAAGTCTATGGTGAGATATTTATTGCAAATAAAAATATATACATATTGGTTGTATTCAAATATATTATATGAAATACAAAATACTAAGGTTAAATACAGTAACAACCATTACTTCTGGGTCATATAGGTAGATAGGTGATAAAATTATATTAATTACAAAAAATACAAAATGACTATGACAGTTAATAGCAAATAAACAAGGTAAGGATGTTTACGACCGCATTGGAAGATGCCTTCAAGCTTCTGGAATGGAAAGGACTGGGCATCAATATTAACGGCGAATACATCACTCACCTTCGGTTTGCCAACGATATTGTGGTCATGGCAAAGTCGATGGAAGAGCTCAGCACGATGCTCGAAGGCCTCAATCGAGTCTCCCAACGGGTAGGACTTAAACTGAACATGGACAAGACGAAAATCATGTCGAATGTCCATGTCGTCCCTGCCCCAGTTATGGTTGAGAACTCGGCTCTTGAAGTTGTCGACGCGTATGTATACCTAGGACAAACAGTCCAATTAGGTAGGTCCAACTTCGAGAAAGAGGTCAATCGTCGAATCCAACTCGGATGGGCAGCGTTTGGGAAACTTCGCAACGTCTTTTCGTCCAACATACCTCAGTGCCTTAAGACGAAAGTCTTCAATCAGTGTGTGTTACCGGTGATGACATATGGAACGGAGACGTGGTCCTTCACTATTGGCCTTATGAATAAGCTCAGAGTCGCTTAACGAGCTATGGAGAGGGCTATGCTCGGGGTTTCTCTACGGGATCGAATCAGAAATGAGGAGATACGTAGGAGAACTCAAGTCACCGGCATAGCCCGACGGATTAGCACGTTGAAGTGGCAATGGGCAGGCCATATATCGCGCAGAACAGATGGCCGATGGGGCCGAAAGGTTCTCGAGTGGAGGCCACGGACCGGCAAGCGCAGCGTAGGACGTCCACCCACAAGATGGGCAGACGACTTGGTAAGAACCGCAGGTCGGCATTGGATGCAGGCCGCTTCCAACCGCAGTTCCTGGAGATCAATGAGGGAGGCCTTTGTCCAGCAGTGGACGTCCTACGGCTGATATGATGATGATGATGAAACAAGGTATGTAGGTACTGAATAGTTTTTAAAGTCCATTAAAGTGCATGCGATATATATTCAAAAGTAGAAAGCCAATAATCCTAACAAGCTAAGCGTCTTAGATTCCTTGGCATAGCTTCAGGCAAGGATTGCCTTCTTTCTCAAACATTACTATCTTACAACGCTGTCAAAGACCTAGATAAAAATGGGTTATTGGACTAAAATGTCTGCTTTTCTAGACGATACCTGAAATATAAACAAAAAATATAGTAAACAAGGATTTTAAATACAAACAACACTATAAAGATTAGGTGTTTTCTTTTTGTCATCAAGTTTATTTTATTAACAATTTAAAAAATGTACACGCGACAGTAAAATTGCAGGTCGTATGTGGGTTAGAACAGCGCAGGACAGAGGCGAATGGCGACAATGAAGAGAGGTCTATGCCCAGCAGTGGGATGAGAAGGACTGACGATGATAACGACGAACAAAACGAGATGATTTAACAAGCCCATGACCCACCTGATGATAAGTGGTTACCACTTGCGTTACCTCACAAGCCACCAACAAAGACTTGGCCAACATGTGCTTGTTATCTGCAGAATCGCCACTACATCTGGTAGGCGAGTGTAGTCCACTAAATGCTGAGCTGAGGATCCCTTTGCCTTATAATTTTAGTAACTATGTAACAGTCTCTTTGAAAGACGTCTAAGTCGTCGCTCCAGCGCTTTTTAGGTCTTCCTTGGCGTCACTTTCCGTCTTTAGGAATCCATATGCTTGTGACCTTGGCCCACCTATCCCTCCCATCTGGCGAGATCTGGCTCTAACTGGCATAAGTGGAAGGAAGAGGGGAATACCTTTGCCCAGCAGTAGGACAGTACGGGCTAGTAAAAAAAAGTAATAGTGTTTTCTTTTGTGTCATTTGTTTCTTGTGGATGAGTGATGTTGTTGGTTGGTTGGTTGGTGGACTCTCTTTTCCGCATTTGAACTCTTAAGTGGTCCATTATGCGTGAGAGAGTTGGCTATATAGATAGCCAGCCTAACTCCGACCAGAAGCGCAGAAGTTTCCTGGGGTCCTCGCAGGCTTCACGGAGTGACCTTGGATTGTCCAGGATTTCTGCACGTTGTGCTGTTACCCCCACGCATTCCAGGACTACGTGGGCTGCTGATTCTTCTTCGGTGAGACATCCCCTGCAGAGTGGGCTGTCTGTTGCTCCCATGATGTAGAGGTGTTTGTTGAGGGGACAATGTCCTGTAAGGGTCCCCACGATGATTCGAAGGTCCAGTCTCTGAAGGTTGAGCAGTCGTCGTGTCAGTCGTGGCGAGACAGCCGGCAGAGCTGCCCTCGACTGTCTGCAGTCCATGATCTGTGCCCAACGTTCGTTGTGTAGGTTTAGAGTACGATGTCGTATCCATGTTCGTAGTTGTGTGAAAGGTAGAGGGAGGAATGGATGTGGGCCTATAGCCGCGATTTCCGATCCTCTTTTTGCTAGTTCATCTGCAGCATCGTTGCCAAGTGATCCGCTATGCCCCTTAATCCATTGTAAAATCACCTTGTTTTTCATGGCGATTCTTTCTAGGGCTAAGTGGCATTCATAAACGAGCTTAGAGTTACAGCTGTGACTTTCCAGAGCTCTGAGTGTTGCTGCACTGTCGGAGAGGATTCGTATATTGTAGTCTTCGATCTGCCTCCTGTTTATTGCGGTAGCTGCTTCGGTAATGGCCATACATTCACACTGGAAGATGGAACTGTATATCCCTAGTGTCAATGATATATTTATGTTGAGATCCAGTGAATGAATTCCCGCGCCCGTTCCCTGTTTGGTTTTTGAGCCATCGGTATAAACGCGGACTTCACTGATTCCTGATTGATCTCTCTGTTCCTCGTAGAGTTGTATGTTATAGTGTTTTTGAAATATCTGTTGTCTTGGGATCTTGTCGCACGGGGCGGCAAGTAGTGGTTCGTAGGCTATCGCTCGCTCTAAGATAGATGCGTGCTGACTCCTTGTGTTTCCCCACAGTACCTGGTGTTTGAGTCTTATAGCAGCCATCATCGCTTCTTGTTGTATATAAAGATCTAAAGGAGCCAGCCCTAGGATAATCTCAAGGGCGGCTGTTGGTGTCGTTCTCATGCAGCCTGATATTGCAGAGCATGCGTGTCTCTGGAACCTCTGCTGCTTGGTAATGACAGTACTAAGTTCGGTACGGGTCCACCATACAATGGAGCCGTACGTTAGTGTCGGTCTTATTACGGCTGTGTAAAGCCACAAAGTTATTTTCGGGGAGAGTCCCCAGGTTTTTCCGAGCATTCTGCTGCATTGAAAGAAGCAGGTACATGCTCGCTGTAGTTTGTAGTCAAGGTGTTTGTTCCACAGTAATTTACTATCGAGTATGACCCCGAGATACTTGACTTCGTTGGTAAGTTTCAGTTCAGCGTTGAATAATTTCGGCAGTCTCAGGTTACCTAGGTTCCTTTTGTGCGTGAAAATTATTAGTTCTGTTTTTGTAGGGTTGACCGATAAACCATGGCTTGTGCACCAGTTTTCGATAATTTTAAAGGCTGCTTTCATAAGGTCACATAGTACGTTCTCGAAACATCCGGTCGCGAGGATAGCCAGGTCGTCTGCATATCCTACTGTGAATAGCCCTCTGCCATTCAGTCTCCTGATGAGATCGTCAACCACTATGTTCCATAGAAGTGGCGAGAGGACGCCACCTTGTGGGCAGCCTCTGGCCACAGTACCTCTGGTAGTTTTATTGATTGTGAACTGTATTGCTCTGTATTTAAGCATATTGTTAATCCACTCTGATATAGTCTGAGCTACTCCATATGCTTCCAGAGCTTGGTTAATACTGGCAAATGTGGTTTTATCAAAGGCCCCTTCTATATCTATGAAGGCGCCCAGGGTTGGTTGTTTTGTTGAGAGTCCGTCTCCAATGCGTGATATTACGCTATGGAGTGCAGATTCCGTGGATTTACCTTGGCTGTAGGCGTGCTGGTTCGAGTGTAAGGGCTTGTGAAGGAGAGTGTTTTCTCTTATTTCACGATCACATAGCCTTTCTAGTGTTTTGAGTAAAAACGACGTAAGACTTATAGGCCGAAATGATTTTGCCAAAGTGTAGTCGCTTCTTCCCGGTTTTGGTATGAATACTACCTTCACTTCTCTCCATTTCCGAGGCACGTACCGATGGGCGATACATGCTCTAAAAATGTTAACGAGATGGTCAGCTATTAACTCGCTGCTCCATCTTAAAAGGCCCGGGAATATTCCGTCTAGCCCTGCTGATTTGAAGGGAAGGAAGCTGTTAATCGCCCATAGTACTTTCTCTCGATTGATGAGATGTAGGGCTACGGTCCAATCTTGACTACTGGATGCTCGCTCTGTGTACACTTCCCAGTCATGAGTTTCGTTTATCTGGCAACCGGGAAAGTGTGTCTCTAGCAGTAGTTCACTGGTTTCTGCATCTGATTTGGTGTAGGTGTTGTCGGGGTTTTTGAGACAGCCTATTGTGCGTTCAGGATCTCTTGATAGAATGCCTTTTGTTCTGGCTGCCTGACTAGTGTTTTCGATGTTGGTACAAAAGCGTTTCCAGCATTCCAGTTTCCTGAAGCGTAAACGTTTTTTATATGAAGATTTTATAATGTGGTAGTTTTCCCAATCCTCGGACTGTCTTGTGTTTATTGCTCTATTGAACAATTTCCTTACTTTACGGCGTAGTTTTTGTAGTTCAGGACCCCACCAATGTCGTGTGGGTCCCACTTTGGGTGTCACGAGTGGGCACGATTGTTCGTAGCTATCGGTTAGAATAAGAGTAAGTTCGTTTACATACATTTAAATGTCTCCGACAGCTATGTTGTTTGTCGGCGCGGTCACAGCCGTGAGAGCTGACTGGACTGTTTTTACGAATTTGGACCTGTCCGTCTTACGCGGAACGCGCCTAGGTTGTGGTATGGGTAGTGTCGTACTAAGGTTAAAACGTATCCATCTGTGATCCGAGCATGAGGCTTCGTTTGAGACGTGCCAGTCGGTGATTGATTTGGATACATTTTCTGTTGAGAGTGTTAGATCTATGATGGTTTGGGCTCGGGAATTGACAAATGTCGGTTCCGAGCCCTTGTTTAGTAGTGTTAAGTTAGTAGTGAGAAGATAGTTTACCAATTCCTCTCCACGGGCATTAGACTTATCGCTGCTCCACAAGGTGTGGTGCGCGTTGGAGTCGGTGCAGATGATGAGTTCCAGTTTTTCTCTTTCGCAGTACTCCACCAGTGATGACAGCTCCGACGATGGTATGTCCTCGTCACTTGGCAGGTAGGCTGACGCTAGAACTATATCGTGAGGCTGTTTGTTGGTTGTTGTGGGAAACCTAACAGCTGTTAGGTCTCTGGAACAGAATTCGGTGATTAATAGTGTTTGAACATGTTTGGGAGTAAATATACAGGTTCTAGGATTGCTTACGGTGGTATCGAAGATAAGTTTCCCACCGATGTTGTTAAGACCACAGATCCTGCCTTTCCTAATCCACGGCTCCTGGATTAGGGCAATGGTCTCAGTGTTTTCCTCCAGTGTTCTGCGTAAGGAAGCCGTAGCAGTGAGGCTGTGCTGGAGGTTTGTTTGTATAATTGGAGTGGAGCTAGCAGTCTCGGATCGGAGAGGAGTTGAGGCAGCTTTCACTGGTCTCGCTCCCCTCGACATCGAGAGAGCACT
Source organism: Philereme vetulata (assembly GCA_918857605.2). Classification (NCBI taxonomy): domain Eukaryota; kingdom Metazoa; phylum Arthropoda; class Insecta; order Lepidoptera; family Geometridae; genus Philereme; species Philereme vetulata. The sequence continues at coordinate 5,009,625 of OU975461.1, forward strand.
CCTCGTCTGCTTTTGGGGTCGATGGGGGGTCGACCTCTACATCCATCTCGTGTTGGTGTGGAGATGGATGCGCTGAGGGATCTACCCCGGGATTATTTTGGGGTTGAGCAGGTTGATCGGTTTGAGCGACGCCTTTGGCTTTATCGACATCCTCCTCCAGTATCCGGACATAGATATTGCCAAAGTGCCAGTACAGGCGTCGCTCCCGATTTTTGAGTGTTTCAACATCGGTCTCGGGTATTCTGAGGAGCAGGTGTACTCCAGGTATCTCCCGTTCCGCCTGCTTCTCTGCCCTGATCAGAGACCATGAGTTGATGTTGACCTCTGGGTTCTGCACTGTAAGTAGCTTGCGCAGTTTGTTAATGTCCCTGTTGAAATCAGGGACGAACAAACCGCACAAGATCCTACGCCGGATTTCGGCTTGCGGTCTGACCACAAGCTTCGTGTCGGCGATTGGTGATGGGGTATTGCTCACTGCAAGACGTAGCCACTCAAGTGCCACATCGTCTTCGCCCCAAAACTTGAGGACGCCCTCGCTAAAGTGAGCCTTGCCACGGAAGCGCACCTTCGCTGTTTTAGCCGCTGTTGCAGGATCCAAAAGGTCATCCTCGAACTTCAGCTCCAGACTGGTGCGAATTCCGGTGGCTTGTTCTGCGGTGAGGTCAAGGTATGGTTCGGTCATTACAGCAACGCAGAGTTCATTGGCCCTGAACGAGGCGGCGTAACTGTTGGTTACTCGGTTTGAGCTCGTTCCCGGCTTCACGCGTTTGCTGTCTCCAGTGGGCGTGGTTGTATCTTCGGGCCGAGATCGCTTGGAGTTTTGTTTCGGCATGCTAGTGCCTGCCGTGGTGTTGATCTGGGTCTTCGCCAACTTGCCAGCGCGTTTACCTCTAGGCTTGGATCGGCGGCGGGGAAGGTTGCTGTCGGCTGATGCTGGCGCTGCCTCGGGCGCTGCCTGCGTTAGGACCTGTTCGGCGTGGCTAGAAGTCGCGCCTACTTGAGTCAAGGGCTTGACTTCAGAGTGAAGCTGGCGCTCCCCATCAGCAACCTTTTGCCTTGCCTGCATCCTTGCCTGGGTGTCCACCTTGGCCTGCTGGGATTTTTTAACTTTGCTCTTGGTTTTCTTCCTGGGAGAGACCATAGTCCAGGTCGGTTCCGAATGTGGCGTTGTAATGGCATCCTTTAGAGCCGACAGTTCGATGACCGTGTCGGTTGACAGAGCCCCGAGGGGCGCGTCGGTTGAGACAGTCAGGGAGTTTAGGGAGGACGACTCGCTCCGGGAGGCGGCTTTAGTGTTCCCACGCAGCTGAGTCGTGGACGCTGCCTTGCTGAGGCTGGGCAAATTATGCGGGGTCGCCTTGCTTGTGCTAGGCGCCGTCTGAAACGGGGCCTTACCCAAGTTTAACTCTCCCGCAGAACCCGCCCTGCCCCTGCTGAGCGCAGTCAGTGACTTGGCTTTGTTGGAACCCACCGCTTTCAGAGTCGCAGTCGTGTTCCGGGATGGCGCGTCTGAGGACGCAGCCCGTGGTGTGAGGGGTGTTTGTGCGTCCGAGGACGCAGCAGCTCTAGCATTAGGAGGAACTTGCGCATCCGAGGACGCAGCAGAGTTCCGGAGGGAGGCTGCATTTGCAGCAAGGGAGGGGTTATTTGTATTTCTTTTCGAGGCCATAATGTTAGTAAAGTTTCATCATCATATGTATTTCTCCACCCGCCATGGAGTCCTCAGTCGGGGACGTCGCACGCTCTGCATGCGATCGCCAGAGTTATACATAAACTTAGGGCCCGCACCCTGTAAGATAGACGAGACTGAACGTTGCGAAGAATTCCGGGGCTGCATGTGACCAAAGAGGAAGCCACACACACACACCACCGGGTTCCGCGCCACGCCGTCTGCCTTCCCCCAGTTAGGGACCCTCGCCAACGACCCTCAGACGGGGCGTCACAGCCGATTGATCGCGAGTGGCTAGCTCACGACCACCCGTGTGAAGAGAAATCCGGACCAAAGAGGTGTGTTGAAGGTAGTGAGCATCTGCCGGCTCACCACGTTCTCAACCTCCAGGATTCCCTCATCCTCCGGTACGGGACCCCGCGCACGGCACAAACACGCGGGAGGTCATTACTATCCACCAATCTGCTATCGATGGTGGACCCGCCGGGACATGAGTGATGTTTCTTTCTCTTTCTTCTGCGCAAACTTAGCATTAATTTGGGTTATCTCATTCTTAGCTAAGAAAATCCTTCAGCTTCTAACAGCTGTAGCGCATGGAGGTTTGTTATACTGAAACGTACAGGTGAAAGTCTTTTGTGCCATTAATTTCACTGTTAGCATATATACTCATCTTAGATAGGAAGGTACAATTTGTTGGACAGGCAACTTATTTTATTCTTCTAAAAATTATTATTTTATTGTTATTTTTTTTCTAAATAAGGCACTTTAACTGGCGTCCGTGATGTCAATGCCGGTTTGATGGCTGAAAACCAGCGTTGAGCAATAAGTGTATTGCTCAGCATAATGCTGAGCCATTCTCCTTTTTCGGCACAGGGCTCATAGTTACTGGGTACGTATCATTTGTTTTACTTGTATTTTATTGTTTATGTTAACGTGTTTTTGATTGTCTGTCTTTAATTAAATAACGGCGCTTTAGTCGTAATTCTGAATGATCTCACTAATTTCGACCTAGACGTGAATTGCCTTGTAGCACAGATGGTAGTGCATCCTCGTATCAAGAGGAAGGTCGCGGGTTCAAGTCCCGTCTAGGCTTGAAATTTTTAAGATGATTTTAAAAATCTTGAAATTTTCCGCATGTGTTCGGATAACACTATAAATAAAAATACTATTTGAAATAAGCAACGCGACATCTCTTGTCAATGTACTGAACTGCAACGTTCGGCATTGAGCAGGTACAAAGAACTATATAAGTTTTCCTGTAGATGGAGCTAACGGCGCTTTAGTCGTAATTCTGAATGATCTCACTAATTTCGACCTAGACGTGAATTGCCTTGTAGCACAGATGGTAGTGCATCCTCGTATCAAGAGGAAGGTCGCGGGTTCAAGTCCCGTCTAGGCTTGAAATTTTTAAGATGATTTTAAAAAATCTTGAAATTTTCCGCATGTGTTCGGATAACACTATAAATAAAAATACTATTTGAAATAAGCAACGCGACATCTCTTGTCAATGTACTGAACTGCAACGTTCGGCATTGAGCAGGTACAAAGAACTATATAAGTTTTCCTGTAGATGGAGCTAACGGCGCTTTAGTCGTAATTCTGAATGATCTCACTAATTTCGACCTAGACGTGAATTGCCTTGTAGCACAGATGGTAGTGCATCCTCGTATCAAGAGGAAGGTCGCGGGTTCAAGTCCCGTCTAGGCTTGAAATTTTTGAGATGATTTTAAAAAATCTTGGAATTTTCCGCATGTGTTCGGATAACACTATAAATAAAAATACTATTTGAAATAAGCAACGCGACATCTCTTGTCAATGTACTGAACTGCAACGTTCGGCATTGAGCAGGTACAAAGAACTATATAAGTTTTCCTGTAGATGGAGCTAACGGCGCTTTAGTCGTAATTCTGAATGATCTCACTAATTTCGACCTAGACGTGAATTGCCTTGTAGCACAGATGGTAGTGCATCCTCGTATCAAGAGGATGGTCGCGGGTTCAAGTCCCGTCTAGGCTTGAAATTTTTGAGATGATTTTAAAAAATCTTGGAATTTTCCGCATGTGTTCGGATAACACTATAAATAAAAATACTATTTGAAATAAGCAACGCGACATCTCTTGTCAATGTACTGAACTGCAACGTTCGGCATTGAGCAGGTACAAAGAACTATATAAGTTTTCCTGTAGATGGAGCTAACGGCGCTTTAGTCGTAATTCTGAATGATCTCACTAATTTCGACCTAGACGTGAATTGCCTTGTAGCACAGATGGTAGTGCATCCTCGTATCAAGAGGAAGGTCGCGGGTTCAAGTCCCGTCTAGGCTTGAAATTTTTAGGATGATTTTAAAAAATCTTGAAATTTTCCGCATGTGTTCGGATAACACTATAAATAAAAGTACTATTTGTCTTTAATTATCCACTGTATGTAGTTTCTGTTTGTTTGTTAGTTGTGCCGAAATACATGTATATATCTATATATCTGTCAACATAGCAATTCATTACAGTTACTAGCTACATTATCTGCAATTATACAAAATTACTATCAATTCAAAAGCTACGAAAATCCGATGTAGTTGTCTTTCTCCCTTTCCTTATTTTCTTAGCGACACTTGCATATGCACTGTAGATGTAGTCAGATGTACCTACTAGTTTGCAGTCCACAGTGGTCGAAATTCAAGTGTTTTTAGCCTTCGGCCCTCTTTCTTCATACAAACTTTAACTATGCTGAATTTACACTTCTCCGTGCACGTAAGAAGCTTAAAAAGGGGGTACATTTATAAAACATAATAGTTATTCTGCTATTCGGGGCGGAGACAAATCAAACAAATCAAAGATCATAAAAAAATTTCAGCCGTTCTTGAGTTATAAATAGTGTAACTAGTGCTTCGCCCCGAACTGAGATCTCGCGAGTCTACCATAAAAACAAAAAAATGTTATATGTTATCTTTGACAGCATAAAAACAAAAAAAATATTATTTGTAATCTTTCAGTATCAAAATAGTGCCACCAAATTATTACCAGATAACTTGGCCAACAGTTTCATTCAAATAACAGGTAACGGAAGTTCATGTAATTGGTTCCTCTTTTTTGGGGTACAAATGGCAGTTATTCTGGATTTCAGACTTTCGCCTATATTTGTGTTACATGCATACCAAATTACAGCACTATGGGGTCACTGTTGTATCCTGTGAATTTTGTTCAGTTTTTATTATGACTACTATGTAACTATAAGGAATATAAGTCAAAAACTATAAAGACTTTAATAAAAAAATAAAAACGGAGTCTAAATGTACTAATGAAGACCTTTTATTTGACGTCCCATTTGACTTAATACTCTCATTTTCATTCTTTTACCCCTCTTGAACCTCAACATCTCAACCACCCTTGAACATTTTAGCTCGTTTAGTCACTCCAAAATTATGCCATCACTATCTATCTATGTATCAAATGTAAATAAATACAACGCCGATTTGCCCAAGTTGATTTGAAGATCAACTAACCCGACTTTGTTTTATATTATATAGATATCCAAAAAACGTCACAACAAATGTTATTCGTCTTTATAGTCATATTTATTTTTGTAATATTTATTTTGCAAATGGCAATAGCCCTTTGTTACCCCGCTATAAAATCTCAGCGCATCGGTACAACGACCGGCGCCCTCCGAGGTGCCAAGGGCAGTCGACCACTCACTCGTAATAACAAACGTATTATCATATATATGCATTTTATCACACAATCGATAATATGTTACGATAGCTACTTTGTTTTCGTGTAGAAAGATTATGCGGTAAATGACGTCTATCGTTAATTATTGTTTCCTATAACAACAACAACGTTTTCATTTATAGTATGTTGGACAGGTGTTTGGCCACAACAATAGCATTAGGTGAGGCGGTTTTTAGGTTCTCCATCGTGCAGGTGTTCGGACACACAGGGCACATTAGCAAGTGCTGCATTGACTGCGCGGGATCACCGCAGTCGCACTGCGTTAAGTTAGGGTCCCTAAATCCCCATTTGCACATATTCAGTCTGCAGCGGCCAACCTGGGTGCGGAGCCTGTTTAAGGACTTCCAGACTGGCTAACAACAAACTATCAACACTGTAAGGCTATATAGGTTATTTGATAATATACGCATAAAAATGAAAGGGGTTATTTTGATGAGCATAATAAATAAATTTGTGAAATGTTTACCATAGAAATGTGAAAATTATTTTGGCAGGTAAAAACAAACACTTTATTAAACTTGTGTTGTGCTATTGCATAATGCTTGCCAACTAACCACAGATACTGTATTGGTGACATCTCGAGATATCTCTTTTTGTTCCTTTCTAACCCAAAACGCCCAGCCATTTCCGAAAGAGATATCAAATCAGTCTTTATTTTTGGATGTCGATTGCAAGAGTAGGCAGTAAGTTTTATATCGAATTAATCACCTAAACATAGTCGATTTTCTTTAAAATTTGATAATATAATTAGTAGTTTTTTTTCGAGACGTCTTTTTTTATTTTTTGAGAAACCGTCACTTGATTATCGTCAGTATATTACCAAACAACCTGTATAGATTACTAAATGTTTGAATTTACTTCTAAATTCAAATTCAATCGTTTATTTGCTAGAAAAGCTATCCAACCTGCATGCAGGCGTGCAAATATTTGTCATTTGGTATTTATTTAACAATGTAAATAACGTATATTAAATTTCAAGAAAACCGACCAAGTGCGAGTCAGACTCGCACACGAAGAGTTCCGTACCAATATCTAGAAAAACGGCAAAAAACGTTTGTCGTATGTGTGCCCCTCCTAAAAAATATTTTCTTTTTTTTAATTGATTTATTTATTTTTAAAGTGAATATGTAATTAAATATTCTCTGAATATTTCAAGCGTCTACCTGTTTCCGTTATCAATATCGAGCTAAAACGAGCAAAAAAATCACATTTGTTGTATGACAGCCCCCCTTAAATAATTATTTTATTCTGTTTTTAATATGTGTTGTTATAGCAGCAATAGAAATACATCATCTGTGAAAATTTCAACTGTCTAACTATTGCGGTTCATGAGATACAGACAGACAGACACCAGAGCCTCAGTAATAGGGTGTCGTTTACCCTTTGGGTAAGAAACCCTAAAAATGCTGGAAAATAATACTTAGGTATTATCATCAGGTTCACCTATGTGCAGTTTATTTTGCAATAAAGAATTTTCAATCAATCAACTTACGACAAGCTCTGAGATTTAATTCTTTAAAGAAAGGCTAGTTTATCTGGTAAAACTTGAGATTTGATTTTTTGGGACTAAAATTGCTCCCTCTCGGTCAAAAATGGTACAATTTTAATTAACTAGTCGAGAGACGTAGACGCTGCGAGAAGTTGAAAAGAAAAAGATAGACGCTCTGGAAATGTGGTGCTGGAGAAGGCTTCATGGAATATCATGGACCGAGTTTCGTACTAATGTCTCTATACTCCAGGAGCTCGGCGTAAAACAGCGTCTGTCAGCTTTAGTACAAACTCGCATTCTGAAGTTCTTCGGGCACGTTTCGAAGCGTGACACGTACTCTATTGAGCGTCTTGTTGTACAAGGACGAGTGGAGGGCATCAGACCGCGTGGAAGGTAGCCCATGCGGTGGACCGATCAAATGAAACCTGCAATGGGCGGCCAACTGCATGAATGCACGAGAATGTCTGTCAACAGGGACAAATGGCGAGATATCGTGAGGCGTGTAACATCTGCCCCCAAAAATAATGATACAACATGTTGACCACGACCGTTCTGTCTTCGTTACGATTGAAAAGAAGATGTAAAAAAAGGATCATTAAAAAGAACAACCTTTTTTCCTGGTTTGGTCGCGAAGGAAAAGGCAGTAAAATTGACGTTTCAAAGTGATCCATGTGATTTTAATAAATAAAAAGTGGCACTCGGGGATTGCAGACAGAAGTGAAAATTTGAATAAAAGCAGACTACACTACAGATACTTATATACAGAGATGTCGGTAACGGTAACAGTTTCGCGAGTTCAATGGTTTTTTTTTCATCTCAAAAATGCCCAAGAAGTTTTCACTTCAAAAACGTTTTGATTTGATTTAGTACGTAGTATCTTTACTACGTACTAAATCAAATCAAAACGTGACCTAGTTTTAAAAATAAAGCATTTCGCCGAAATGATGTCACATTTCTTAATATTTATCAATACGTAAAACCTTGGAACAAAACTCCCAAACTCGAGGTCGCTTTATCAGTGTCCTCTGCGTTATCTAAACTGGGTCAATGTGTTAAGGATATGTTCTGTTTACCAGAACCAGTATAAATATTGTCTGACCGTGTTTTTATCATTGTTTTTGGAGCTTTTATTGGAATAGCCTTGGTTAGAGCATTTTATTGTTAAATGATTAACAGTAGTTTTTGAACAATAACTATGTTTTTAAATAATAAATAATAATATTTCATAATTTTTACATAATTTAGTAAAGTTGAATATAATATTCATGACACTCGATGTTTTACTTTATGCAATCTGAAAATGATTTTGCTGCACCCAATTAATTTATATTACCTATATAATAAAGAAAAATAGCTATTTAATAATTTGTTAATATTATTAATTTATATTTTTGTTCATAAGAGGGATGCTCGTGGACCAAGAGGCAGACCACCCGCCCGATGGTCGAATGACATTGAAAGCGTAGCTGGGTGTCAATGGATGAGACTCGCAAGGGACTGGAAAGAATGGCGTAATAAAGAGGAAGCCTATTATATTTATATACCCAACAGTGGGTGCAGACGGGCTGAGATGATGATTGTTGATAAGACTAGTCTAAGTACATGTGAATATTTCTATGGATGATTAAATACAATACAGCGCTATCTAGCCCCAAACTAAGCAGAGATTGTACTGTACGAACTAGTTATCTGATAGAATATATACTTTTTATATAAATACATAATTATAATATAAAGAAAGCATCTAGACCCGGAACAAATATCTCTAGATAATGGAAACATTTGTTCTGCGGCGGGAATCGAACCCGCTACCTCCTGCGTCTCAGCCGGCTGTTCACCCACTGCGCCACGGAGGTCATCGTGCATAAATAAAGTCGCTAATATACCCTTGAGTATGAGCAAGCTAAAGCAGGAGAGCAGGTGGGCCATTGTTTGTGTGGTGGCCCCGCAGTGGCACTGGCTCCGGAATGAGTCGATGTAGCCCCACTTGTCTAAATTGTCTAGGCAGCGGCCAACTTGAGTGCGCAATCAACCAACCAACCAAACAATGGCCCACCTGCTCTCATGTCTTCTATGCCCAACCATCTGCACACGGAATGACTTGTACCAGGCAACAGAGAGGGGTGTGGAAGTTGCTCTCTATTGGGCTAATCAGATTTATAAGTCAAATAGCCATTGACATGAAAGAAGAAGCAGAAGCAAGAAAGGGCAGTCGGCGGGGCACATAGCTCGAAGAACTGACGGTCGTTGGGGCAGAAAGGTTTGCGAGTGAAGACTTCACGATGGAAAGCACAGAGTAGAACGGTCCACCACTAGATTGAAAGATAAATCAGAACGAGGTGGAGGGGGTAGTGCTGCCGAGAAAGACGTCCGTCCGTGACCTAGGACTAGAAATGGTCCCTGACTTAAGGTTCCGGCGCCATATTGTAAATGTGTGCGTCAAATCTTTTAGAAACCTGGGTTTTATTCTGAGACAGAGTGTGCATTTTAAAAACATAAATGTTATTAAACTTTTATATAATGCCCTTGTAAGAAGTCATCTAGAAACAAATGCTATAATTTGGAACCCTAACGAAGCTAAGTACAAACTCATGGTAGAAAAGATACAAAATAAATTTACTCGCTTTTTGTACCTAAAAGAATATGGAGTCTATCCATATTACCCATTGATGTACCCGAGTCTGTTCGTGTTAGGTATGGTAGGGTACTGCAGGCTGTCAGTGCGCAGAGACGTCGCGCTGGTGAAGTACATGGTCCGTGTCCTGCGCGGGGAGCTGCACCAGCCGGCGGTGCTGGCGGCGCTACGGCTGCGCGTCCCCAACGACTACTTGGGCGCGCGCCGCCGCCCCGCTATGCTTGAGGTGCCCAACTGTAGGACCAACTTACTTAAGTTTGCCCCCATGTCACTCGCTATAAACTTGCTTAATATCCTGTCCGAAAGTAGCGTGGACATATTTTACCAAAACCTGCCGAAACTCTTAAAAATGGCACAGGTCGTCATTGAAAGTAAATGTATAATATAATGTATACCCAAATGTGTAGTTTCTATAGTATTTGTAATGAATTTGTATTTGTCATATTAATTAACATAAGTTACCTAGACATAGCATCGCCTTAGGGCTTAAAAAAAAAACCTGTAATGATGTTGTTTCTAAAATAAATAAATAAATAAATAAATAAAGGTCCCCGGAAGCCGTTGGGTACAAGCCGCACAGGATCCGTGATCTGGGAATTTATAGGAGGCCTACGGTCAGCAGTGGATGTCCCTGTGATATGATGATACATAAAACATAATAATAAATATTGCTGGACATTTCACACAGCGCTATCTAGCCCCAAACTAAGCAGAGCTTGTACTATGGGAACCAGATAACTGATAGAATACTTATATACTTTTTTTGTAAATACATACTTATAATATATAGAGAAACAACCGGACCCGGAACAAATATCTGTAGATCATGCAAACATTTGTTCCGCGGCGGGAATCGAACCCACTACCTCCTGCGTCTCAGCCGATTATTCACCCACTGCGCCATGGAGGTTGGATGATGATCCAAGATTACATTATTTACCTATTTTAAATAAACAAATCCATGAAAATACTTTCCTGAACACAAAATAAAACCATAAAAAATTAAACAACGAACTGTCTTATCGCTTAGAAGCGAATTATTTAATTTTTAAGGGATTTATGTTGCCCAGTTAATGATCTTAGACGGACCCAACATTTAAATGGCGTCTAAGAGTTCAAAGCTAAAATAACCCCCTTGTTTTTTTACGTCTGCATCTCATGTTTATCCACAGATATTTACTTTCTTTGTCTGAAGTATGACTCAAAGTGCGCAATAAAAAATGTTTTCTCGAAGCCAACATTCTTGCATGATAAGAGGTACTTGTATATGTTAGGTAAATAAGGAAATATAATACTATTTCTACATACCTACTTATAGCGAGAGAAGGGCATTACAAAGTTGCTCTTATAAAATAGAGATAATGTTTATCTGTGAACGTTTTTCTTCTCATATATTATCGAACGTACATATTACCATCCAAGTCGCAGAAATGAAGAGGCAGTGGATGTACGGCGTCACCAGGCTCGATAAAATCCGTAACGAGTATGTGCGAGGAAGCCTGGTGGTGCGCGACATCGCTGACAAGATGCAGGAGAATCGGCTGCGATGGTACGGTCACGTGAAGAGGGGTCACCTAACTACGGAATTTGGCACTACAACTTTCCATCCCCGGTCGAAGATCTAGAGGTAGACGAAAGATAAGGTGGAGAGATGTAGTGTCAAAAGACATGAGAGGGTGCCAAGTTTCTGATGACGACGTCGAGGATAGAGCAAAGTGGAGAAGAACAAAGCTGACCCCACCACAATGTCGGATACATAGCTGGGAAGAGAGAGAGAAAGAGAGAGTTCTTCTTCTCATATATATATTTTTATACATAGGGATGCATACGCTTAAGGCCCACCTGATGTTAAGTGTTAACCGTCGCCTATAACAGAAAATTGTCTCATAGGTCACGCACGTTAGAAATGTGCCCTACGACGCACTGCCCTGCGTCCATCATCTGAAGCATACAAGTGTAATTCATTTACCTGTAATTTTATCGGCAACCATTCTGTTCAAACGTGGTTCAAACCGAAACACAGCAATGCTGCTTGGCGTCTACACTTACTTACTGTATCTAATACTTACTCCGATACTCAGTGACCTGCCTACTGAAGTTGGTATTGGCTTCAAGACTGCACTAAGCATCTATTATGACATTCAAGGCAAATATATAGCATTCCATCTTTTGTATGATCTCCAAGAAGAGACAAGTTTGATACGCTTTTCCAAGGGCCCAACTGATAATCGTACATTGTCTCTGTGGAGACGCTTTCCTATAAGTTATTCTTCCAAAAATCATTCGTAATTCGTTGTGAAGTGGATAATGCTATGGTATCTAATTAATACGATTTTATTGCCTAAATATTCGTATATATTTAGGCAATAAAAAAATCATCGATCGACTTTTGCCTAGCGGTGATATGACACCGGTAAAATAAAACAAATAAAAAAATACGGTAATTGAAATACGGTAAATGAAATACGGTAATTGAAAATGTGTCTTTAGTTACTTCGTTGCCTCGAGGAGCAGTACAGCGTACATTATTATACCACATTAACACTCAGCCGCTGCCGCTGTTCCTGCCACTACCGGCAATATTGCCGCAAATATTGCTGCGGCAGTATAGACGCGAATGAGTGTTCACACTCAGCTTTCATACTTCTTTATTGAACGACACGCTACAATGGCTGAAGTCGAGGTTGTTGCGGCGACAACATTATGTCTGCTCAGTATAAGTAACTATTTATGTGTTTTAAAAAGAAACAAAGGTCGCCATCGTCGTCCAAGAAGATGGTGGATGAAGGAACGAAAAGGACGAACGAAACACGTTCTTTCGCGCTTGAACGCCGGCAGCAAGTGAGCGAGAATGCTGAACGTAAACACTCAGTCGCGCTCGTGCTGCCTTTGACTTCCGCGCGAAAAGCCGACAATCGAGGGAGCGATGGGCAATGGCAGTGGCATGAGCAGTGACAGCGCGAGTGACCTATTTACATTCTCGCGCTACCCAATTCCCTGTCCAATAAGGCTGAGTGTAAATGTGGCATTACAGTTGTACGCTCTACGTGCTGTACTGTACGCTAGGCCGTTGAAAAGCATACCCTCCTTCTTTCTGTCGGGTCTGGATGTTTTTCTATGTATTATAAGTATGTATTTACAAAAAAAAAGTACATAAGTATTCTATCAGTTATCTGGTTCCCATAGTACAAGCTCTGCTTAGTTTGGGGCTAGATAGCGCTTTGTGAAATGTCCAGCAATATTTATTTATTTATTATTTATTTCTCCTTGAGGGACGTAAAGAAGACGGGAAGCCATATAAATGTCTAGGCGGTCTCTGGTAAGCTGGACATAGATTAGGTTAAAAATAACAAAAAAAACAAAATTGTGTCTAATTCGAAATAGTCATTGTAAGAAAATAACATCTACCTTGAAGAAATTGTTCAATGCAATAAGACCGTCCGTACCATAAACATTTTCGACAACTGTCCCAATGCTAATTAATGTCAAAGGACATAAATTAGTCGTTGTCATCATCACCATCCACAGCCCGAATTCATAAACAGACCTCCCATAGCTTGTGCCATACATCAGATTTGTCATTTTGGCGGGGTTTCTTCTCATGCTGACTGTCGGCGCTGTAAGGTCAAAATGTAATTTTTCACTACTGGTTGAGCGAAGCAGTTGTGTCACGAGGAAGAAACAATGTATTCCTATGAAACGTTCCTGAATAACGCTGATGAGCGTCAGCGCTCTCTCTCTCTCTCTCTCTCTCAACAACAGCTCGAGGGCGCGCCGCGCCGCCGCCGCCGAACGACGACGGTCAGCATGAGTAAAAACCCGCTATTGTGTTTTTTGTTGGTATAGGAAACGACCCTACGGTAAGGCCCGTAAGATCAATAACAGTTTAAACAAATATTCATTCAAGCTTAAACCATCATTGACAAAGAAAAGATTTAGTGTAAGCTTAGAATATGAGTTTAAACTGCTATTGATCTTACGGACCTAAGACATTGATTTATAACTAGTGGTTCGCCCCGAACTGAGATCTCGCCTAATCTTTGACTATAAAAATAGTGCCACAAAATGGTTAACCAAATGACTTGATCTACAGTTTCTATCAAATTACAGGTAACGGTAGTTCATGTTAATTGGTTATAATTTTTTTGAGATACAAATTGCAGTTATTGTGAATTTCAGACTCTTGCCTATATTTGTTTCACTAAAGCTACACGCATACCTAGTTTCATCACTGTGCACGGTCACTAGTGTACCCTGTGAATTTTGTCAAAGTTTAGTTTTTATTATGGCTAATAACTAAAAAACTGCAAGGAATAATCTAAAACTAAAAACGGCGTCGAAATTTACTAATGAAAACTTTTTCATTTGACGTCCTATTTGACCTAACAGTCTCATTTTCTTTTTTTTTACCCCACTTGAATCTTATTATCTCAACAACCCCCCACAGTTTTAGATCATTTAGTCACACCAACATAGTGCCATCTCTACATACCTACATGTATGAAATTTCACGATGATCGGATCTATGCTTCGAAAGTTACCCTCGGACGTACAAACATACATACATACAAAGCCTTGCCCAAGTTAAATTGAATATCTCGCTTCACTCGATCAATAAAAAATGTATTATAAACACACAATAAAATGATAAATATAAAAATAGACGTCAGCTAATTGCATCAGGACTCACGATAAGGGCATATATCATTGACACTGAGGAACTGAGTGGGCAAGGTCAGTGATACGATACATAATTGATAGCACATCTATAGGACTTGTATGAATCAGTTTTACATTTCCTTAGCATACTCATAATATGAATACAAAGGAATTTATGACTATAACGTATAAATATTCCTTGTCCAAAAATTCAAGTCATAATGTCGGGCGTCCATAGGACCGGGCGTCCGAAGCGAATGGTTTCATTAGTGCAAAACTTAAGTATTTTCATTTTATGGTAAAAATAAAGGTAATTTGAAAATTTAAAACACAGGTCATCATCATCATATCAGCCGTAGGACGTCCACTGCTGGACAAAGGCTTCCCTCATTGATCTTCAGGAAATGCGGTTGGAAGCAGCCTGCATCCAACGCCGACCTGCGGTTCTTACCAAGACGTCTGCCCATCTTGTAGGTAGATGTCCTACGCTGCGCTTGCCGGTCCGTGGCCTCCATTCGAGAACTTTCCGGCCCCATCGGCCATCTGTTCTGCGCGCTATATGGCCTGCCCATTGCCACTTCAACGTGCTAATCCGTCGGGCTATGTCGGTGAGTTGAGTTCTCCTACGTTTCTCCTCATTTCTGATTCGATCCCGTAGAGAAACCCCGAGCACAGCCCTCTCCATAGCTCGTTGAGCGACTCTGAGCTTATTCATAAGGCTAATAGTGAAGGACCACGTCTCGGTTCCATTTGTCATCACTGGTAACACACACTGATTGAAGACTTTCGTCTTAAGGCACTGAAGTATGTTGGACGAACAGACGTTGCGAAGTTTCCCAAACGCTGCCCATCCGAGTTGGATTCGACGATTGACCTCTTTCTCGAAGTTGGACCTACCTAATTGGACTCTTTATCCTAGGTATACATACGCGTCGACAACTTCAAGAGCCGAGTTCTCAACCATAACTGGGGCAGGGACGACATGGACATTCGACATAATTTTCGTCTTGTCCATGTTCATTTTAAGCCCTACCCGTTGGGAGACTCGATTGAGGATTCGGAAACACAGGTGCTCTTATTTTTGTTGTATACAATTACTGTATATAGTTTCAAGATCTAGTTTGTAGTATTCATCGCATAAGAACGGTTTTATGATAAATTTGGAGTCATCTTTGGATTTTTTTTCTATGGAGAAAATTTTGTGGAATCGTGTTTTCACAACACAGGCATTCTAGCACGTATCCTTAACTAAAACATATATGAATTACAAATTGAAAGCACAAAATTTGTTGAACAAAACATCGTTTCTCAATAAGCGATTTATCGTCTCCCCAGGTATAGTGCGCCCTTAACTGGAACAGCGCAAGCCAAGTGGCAATGTAGCCAGTGCTTTGGGGACACTTCTGCCGGGTAATAATCTGGAGCAGCTGATATATGTATAGAACGTTGGCGACTGTCTTTAGATGGCTTAACTGTGTCTTTTGAATTAAAAATAAGTAATTAAATTAAAATCAAACATATATTTTATCCCATACAACAAACTTGATTTTTTTGCCGTTTTTATAGATAATGGTACGGAACTCTTCATGCGCGAATGCGACTTGCATCTGACCGGTTTTTTTATTAAAAAAAGTCACCTATCAATAAGAAATTGTGACAAACATAACAAACAAAATTAACATAAGTGGTGATGGATAGATCTCACGTAATAGGCAAGACAAATTAACCCAAATTGTCACCAATGGCAAGAGGTTTCTTCTAGGCAAGCGTGTACCACCGTAGACTGCATCATCCATCACTTACCATCAGGCGAGATCGTGGTCAAACGCTAACCTATAATTTATAAAGCAAAGAGAAACGGAGGAGGACAATGCCGAAGATGGGACGATGAGGTCAAACTCACAGCGGGCCCCAACTGGAGTAGGTTGCCCGAGAGAGACCATTACCATCATCATCATCTCAGCCCGTCGGCACCCCCTGTTGGCTGACCTCCTTTTTTATTACGCCATTCTTTCCGGTTCCTAGCAAGTCTCATCTATTGACAGCTTCGCTAACAACGTCATTCGACCATCCCAATCCCAACCCGAGCCGAGACAGATCCCAATGGAAAATGCTGGAGGAGGCCTTTGCCATGAGGCACACTGAACTGAGAGACCTATTGTAAATATGTACAGTGATCGCGAAAATTTGATAAATCTTTATATATAAAACAAAGTCGGGTTAGTTACATCATTTATAACTCAAGATTTTGATGATCTTCGATTTGTTGGATTTGTCTCCACCCAGAATAGCAGAATAACTATTAAAATGTCGGAAAAATTTACGCAAAAAGAAATTATGAAGAAAATTCATTTTCTCATACATAGATGCAGCTAATGATGGCCGATTGATAATTCTGCCGTGGCAACGCATTGGCAGCCCGCGTCATATGCATATCAAGGCGGTACGAAGTTCGGTGGGTCAGCTAGTAAAAAATTAAGAAAGAATTCAGCCAGGATACAGAGGCTATCACACTAATATTATAAATGCGAATGTTTGGATGTTTGTTTGTTACTTAATCACGCCGTAACGGCTGAACCGATTTCGATGACATTTGGTATATACGTAGATTAAAAACTGGATCACCACATAGGCTACCATTTATCTAATAAATCAGTTTCCATGAGATAAAAATGGGATGTCAAAGTTTATATATGTATTTTGCAGCCCAGAAAAACGCGGGCGAAGCCCCTGGCAACTAGTTAGTACATATTTAGTGTAACGCGTACAAATCAGAACGTTTATTTGCCAGAACATAATATGTACATTTGTTTCGATGTTACATTTGGTTGATCATATATTCTACCATACAGATGGTGTGCAAATATAAATTGACGCAAAGTCGCGGGCAACAACTAAATAAAAAATTAAAAATAACTGTGACACAGAGATTCTTTGTCTCCTTGTTCCATTTTTTCTTTCGTAACTAAGATAACAGAGTTGTTGCGACAGTTTTGCAAACACGTGCTATCTGTCTAAGGATGTGTTTCTTTCTTTGATGACCTCAGAGTAATTCTTTGTTTGATTATGAAGTTTATGTAAACATTTTGTAAGATAAACATAATCAACCTTAATTAGCGGTTAAGTGCGAATCGTAGCATACAGGGTTCCGTATCTTGGATTTGCAAGGCTACCAACTACACTAGACGTGGCCAGGTTCATCTCAATGTTACTATAGTTTGGAACCTGTAGCATACAGTATGTTTGATATACTGACGATATTCAAGTGACAATTTCTCAAAAGATAATAAAAGACTACTCGATACTAAAACAACTAATTATATTATAAAATTTTAATCCACGCTTTTTTGGATTACGGCCTTTATTTTTAGATGTCGATTGCAAAAGTAGGCAGTAAGTTTTATATCGATTTTCTTTCAAATTTGATGATATAACTAGTAGTTTTTTTTCGATAAGTCTTTTATTATGTTTTGAGAAAACGTCACGTTGAATATCCAAACACCCTATATGTATAAACGATTGACACGATAGAAAAAGAAGTATTTGTTTTGCTGTTTGTAAGATCATATCGCGGTCGCACAACTAAGCACTTACGTATTTCGGAATTTATATAAGATTTATATTAACATTCCAAAGTTTAAAGGGTAGTAGAGTCCCTTGTGGAAGTACTACCACCACACCTATGTGTGCCGCCAAGCAGTATTGCTGTGTTTCGGTTTGAAGGGTATGGTTGCCGGTGAAATGACAGGCACATGAGGCTTTACATGCTTCAAGTTGATGGACACATGGCAGTGCATCGTAGGGCACGTTCCTAAGGTGCGTGACCTACGGGGCAATACTACGTTAAAGGCGATGGTTACCACTTAACATCAGCTTCTTGATTTAATGATATTATGGTATATTACTACATCGTTTCCATTTTCCTGCGCAGAATGAAAATATTAATGTTACAGAAAATTTAGGTTATTCCATATTTTTCTAGAAAACATACGTTATATAGGGTGTAAAAAGTAAATGGGTAGTCTCGCGATAAGTACCTATTCTGAGGCGTGTCAGAATCAATGAATATGTTGCGCAGGGGCAATAATAGTACTTAATATATCATTTAATTTTGGCAACTATAAAATAATTACAGGATGGTAAATAACTTGTTCTACGGCCCATAAAGATTATAACTTAGCCTAAAATACATGTTTTTTTTCAACCTATGTCATCCCACAGCTGGGCAAAGGTCTCGGACTTTCGCTCGCGTGTCAAATCCCACCAATCTGTCTCGAAGGCATCGAGATTGTCACGCCAGCGTCTACTAGATTGTCCTCGACGCCGTCGCCCGTCATCAGGCACCCACTGCGTGACGATGAATATGATAATAAAAACTTCTATTTATTTACTTGACTGCATAAGCACTGCAATTTTAGAAGTAAGTTCTAGATGTTCGGTATTCGTCCTCGGAATCGACGAATTATGACACTTTACGGCCAAAAATCTTCTTTCATTAAGGTCGACAATGATCACACATGGAAACAAGTATATCACTGTTTTATTTACTTACTCTATAACTATGTAATGGTTTTTTTTTCAGTCCTTATGATTGGTATTTATAGTGAATTTTTTACATCCATTACTACGTCTACGAGAGACAACACATTTAAATAGGTAAAGTTGCTGTTGTTGTGAGTCGTATCCCGATAGGAGCGCGGGTAAAAATCTTAAAATTTTGATTTGCCACTTTTGATAGGTATTTGATTAAGTAGGTCAATCAAACTAATTAAAGACGAACTCAACTCTGACTATAGAAGTGGTGATCGGGCTGACTCAAGGCTCCAATCAAAGCTAATATAGACACCCTGTATACAATTTTGAGTGTATTTTCCCTGTACTGTCTGAGCGTGTTTCCATTGTCGTTTTATAATTGTATTTGGTACATTTTAAAACCCGGGTTTTGCCAATACTCCGTCGCCAAAAATATATTTATAGCATTAATTATTTTAATCAGGGTAAAATAACTATTTGTACAAAAATACGTCTATAAACCACAATGAAAAGGCATAAATTTAGGTGTATAAACTTACCTACGTCATAAATATATTATTTTATTATCTTACCGGATTTTATTAAGGTAGGTACATTGATTTCCTTGTGTTATTGGAATAACCCCTAAAGTACGCAGGTACGGTTAGGGTTACCAGATGAAAAAATCAAAAGTCCGGAGAAAAAGAATAGGAAGGAAAAGTCCGGAATGTAGTGAATTTGTAAAGTTTTAGGATTGCATTATTAGCATAATAGGTATTTTATTTTTCTTTATTAAGGGCGCACTATACCTGGGAAGACGATAAATCGCTTATTGAGAAACAATGTTTTGTTCAAATAATTATGTGCTTTCAATCTGTTATTCATATATGTTATAATTAAGGATGCGTGCTAGAACGCCTGTGTTCTGAAAACACGTTTCCATAAAATTTTCTCGATAGAAAAAAAATCCAAAGATGACTCTAAATTTATCTTATAACCGTACTTGTGCGATTAATACTTCAATTTAGATCTTGAAACTTTATACAGTAATTCTACACAACATATATAAGAGCTCCTGTGTTTTAAATTTTCAAAATAGGTTTTGATTTTACCATAAAATGAAAATACTTAAGTATTGCACTAAAGTAATCATTCGCTTCGGACGCCCGGTCCGCGATTCAGTCTGGCCTCGGCTTTCACACGGGGTACCCGTGACGCTTGTCGCTCCAAACAATCACGTAATTCATAAGTAGAATTTAATATTAAGCTGGTTTTTGTAAAAACGCAGTAATGAGAAATAAGCACAACAAGAAAATGAAGGGACTGAATGATAAAAAAAACCAGCAAACATATGAACTACGGCGAGATAGGATGCGCAGCGGCGCGCGGAGAAGCGGGGGTGAAATTCGAGTTTGGACTGAGGTATAGTCAACTCTTAAGGGCAACAAACAATTTTACAATTAGGTTACTCAATGCTAATAATTATAAGATATAACTAGAAAGCAAAATAAATTATTTCTGTGACTGTACACACGGCAACACATCAAGCTATACATTTCCAGTATACGCTGACCTCTCATTCTACGAAAAGCCTACACAATGCGAGGTCAGCTTATACTGGAAATATATAGCTTAATGTGTAGCCATGTGTACCAAAAGTTATGATTTGGTATTCGTTAGGAATAGAAAATATAATACGACAATACACAAATAGCATTGATGGAACAGATCTGATTTCCATTGAAAAAGCCTGAGATTTTTTACAGTTTGAGAATTTTCTCTCAAACAATTTTTAAAAAGTTGTAATATTATCGTTTTTACACGCTGCGGATCTCGCTCACGCGTTGCAATAATTAAAGAGAAAACCTTACTTAAAAAGGTATTTTCAACATAATAAGTATGATAAATCTGATTAAGTACCTACTTGTATAAATTAGTATTGATTTTGATTGTGCAATTATTACCAAACCAAGATTATTTTTAGTTTGTTTAAGTTATTAAACAGATCTTTAAAATGTAAGCTGTATTTTATAGAAAATTCTAAAAAGCCTGAGGTGCCATGAGATTTGCAAAATCCAGCCGCAATCCTGAGAAGAGTTTTAAAATCCTGAAATCTCAGGACAAATCCTGAGATATGGTAACCCTACTTATGGCGGCAGCTGATATCAATACCTACCTATTGTCCACGCTTTCTGAGCTAGGTATTGGTAACTTAGGTTTCTGGTTTTACCCTTATGTTTGCACTAAATATTTATTTTATTTAATACCTAATACTTAGATTCACAGTTACGTTACCGTATTATTATAAACTACCTTGGACGACCTCCGTGGTCCAGTGGGCGAATAGCCGGCTGAGATGCAGGAGGTAGCGGGTTCGATTTCCGCCGCGGAACAAATGTTTGCATGATCTAAAGATATTTGTTCCGGGTCTGGTTGTTTCTCTATTCCTTTATTATTAAATTAGTTATCTGGTTCCCATAGTAGACACGGCTACGCATCAAGCTGACTTCTCATTCTACGAAAAGCCTACACAATGCGAGGTCAGCTTATACTGGAAATGTATAGCTTGATGTGTAGCCGTGTGTACAAGCTCTGCTTAGTTTGGGGCTAGATGGCGCTGTGTGAAATGTCCAGCATTATTTGTTTATTAATTATTTATTATTAATTATTACAGCTCTAAACTTAAACCAAATTGAATCTACATTATGTATCCTTGATCTACTGTATCGATTTAGTTCATTAATTTAGACTGTCATCCTCCATAGATCAGGCTAGATAATGAATGCAAAAACAAAATGCGGGGTCCCAGAAATTTTTACAGGAAATGAAACATATAAATTTGTTTACGTTTGGCGCCTTTTTTAGGGTTCCGTACCTCAAAAGGTAAAAAAAGGAACCCTTATAAGATCGCTCCCATGTCCGTCTCTCCGTCTGTCCGTATGTCACCACCAATTATCTCAGAAACGGGTGGACCTAGCCAGTTAAAATTTATACCAGATACCGAGGTCTATAGTTCATATTAGGTGTATAAAAATCAAGGTCCTGAGTCAACACGATAAAAAGAGATGGGTAAATTTAAATTTTCGCAAAAACGTACCAAAGTTTGTCTTAATTTTCAACTGTTTTTATTTTTCGGAATTTTACCTCTACTTGCGCTGTAAGACCTTGCTTTTAACCAAAATTGACAATTCTAGGTCAACCGGAAGTACCCTATAGGTTTTGGTTCGAAAACCTATATGGTAGTTCCCGTTGACTTAGAATCACGAAATTTGCTAAAAAGCAAGCAGCACAAATACAAAAAAAATCCTAAAATAAAAATTTATGAAAATTAAAGGGTGTAACACATACATAGTTGACGGTAAACCTCAAATAAGGTAAATAAACAAAATTGTGCTATTGTGGTCCTTCACTATTGGCCTTATGAATAAGCTCCGAGTCGCTCAACGAGCTATGGAGAGGGCTATGCTCGGGGTTTCTCTACGGGATCGAATCAGAAATGAGGAGATACGTAGGAGAACTCAAGTCACCGACATAGCCCGACGGATTAGCACGTTGAAGTGGCAATGGGCAGGCCATATAGCGCGCAGAACAGATGGCCGATGGTGCCGGAAAGTTATCGAATGGAGGCCACGGACCGGCAAGCGCAGCGAAGGACGTCCACCTACAAGATGGGCAGACGACTTGGTAAGAACCGCAGGTCGGCGTTGGATGCAGGCCGCTTCCAACCGCAGTTCCTGGAGATCAATGAGGGAGGCCTTTGTCCAGCAGTGGACGTCCTACGGCTGATATGATGATGATGATGATGATGTGCTATTGAATAAAATAAATATTAAAGTTCGGCTCCCATACAACAGGCTTAATTTTTTTGCCGTTTTTATAGATAATGGTACGGAATCCTTCATGAGCGAGTCCGACTCGCACTTGGTCGGTATTTAAGGGTCTTTTTGTTTACATCAAATTCATTGTTTGTTATTCTTTTCATGTTACGTAATTTTACAGTGTAATTTTACATTTGTTTTATATGCTTAAGTGTGTAGTTTGTGGAATAAGTATTTATGACGGCAAAAAATTAGTTGTGGTTGTATAGTATATCAATTCTTGTTCGTGTTTTTTTTTGTACGTGTTTTTCGGCGCGGCTGCATTGTTTTGATTTTAACGCGCCTGCGAACCCCGGGCGCAACTTCAATTCGGCCGCGTCAAAAACTTCGGCCTGAATATCGCTATCCCTGTTTAGTGACGTAGTTTAGCCACGCAAGCGACAGTGATGGCAATAGAACGATTCTAAATTTGATTAGATTTTGACCGTGTTCCGTAATACCAAAAATTATGACTGAAAACTTGTTGTATTTTTCTCATTGTGTTGTTATTCTGTAACTAAACGATATAATCTATGTTTCCATGACTAGGATACGTAAGATGTTGTTATTTTTAATACGAAACAATTAGGTTGAAAACAGGTCTTTTATGACGTAAAAACATGCAGAATGCGATACGCTTCTATTTCATTTTAGGTTAGTATTTTGATCTAATATATGGTTGGGAACCTAGATAAATACTATTCAAATTAAAATAACACCTTATTAAGGTAGAAATATGCTCCAATTAGAAATGATCTTGGTAGTACGTGTTGTATGGGCGATTGTCCCTCCCCCCTCCCCTTAATTAGTTGAAATTATTCCTTAATAATCCTTATCTTATTTTGTATTTTATTTGGCTTAATAAAACCATAATATTATATAAATTTCAAAAAAAAAATATTATTAACCATATATTCTCGTGATTAACCATTCAACTTTTAACCATTATTTTAAAATAGGTCATGCGTTTTGTATTTTTTATATAAAAATAATTTTACTGTAACTTTTGTATAGAGGAATAAAGTATTTTTAATGTATTTGCTTTTGTTTAATAGGGTTATGTGTGTAGTTTGAGGAATAAGTATGTACAACGCCAATAAAATTTATAGAATTTTTTTACTAAAACAATTTTTGATATAAAGAAGTACCGCCTTCTTTATCTGACCCTTGATCCAATTTCCTTAGCTTAGCTAGTATTCGTCGAGGCTTTTCGCTATCAGTCCGTTGACCGACATAACTATCCAAACGATAATCGTAGATTCCACATCTCACATGGCGGTAATCACATGAGCCAAGTCAAGGTACTTGCTTAGCTTGTCTTTCTCGGCCGGTTTTATTATAAATATTATTAGCAAAGCTAAAGTGGCAGTGGTCGGGGCACACACCTCGAAGAACTGACGGCCGTTGGGGCAGAAAGGTTCTCAAGTGGAGACCACGTACTGGAAAGCTGAGCGCAGGTCGCACAAGATCTGTCGCTCTATAAATCTATGGAGGTCTATGTTTAACAGTGGACGTCTATGGATGTTAAGGTGATGATAATGAATGCACTCACTCTACCCTAGAGACCTACCTCAAGCGGCAACGCACACTAACGCGTCAAACGCACATTAAGATGCGTATGCGCAGGCGACGCAACCGGGTATTTTGAGACGCAATGTACTGGTGGAGGAAAAAATATATAGGTATAAACTTTGGCCGGTTTCTCATTTTAAGACTTAAATATAATAAAAATAGCAACTAACATTAATCAACATTAATACGTTTTCCTATGTACTTCCCCTTTTTGTGAGCACAATTAAAATATTCAGGAGTTACCGTTTATTTAATCT
Organism: Philereme vetulata; assembly: GCA_918857605.2. Lineage (NCBI taxonomy): Eukaryota > Metazoa > Arthropoda > Insecta > Lepidoptera > Geometridae > Philereme > Philereme vetulata. The sequence continues at coordinate 5,034,003 of OU975461.1, forward strand.
TTTTCGTATATTAATTTCGTTATTATTAAATTACATGCTCCATTAATGTATCCTCATGAATGCAAAAGAACTTATATTCATTAACTCAAGTTTCCTACCTTATCTAATAAATGACGTTTGCAACAATATGACTTTCTGAAGTAAAAATTCTTTACGCACGCTTGACTTGGGGAGTTAGCTGGTGAATGCGTTACGAAAAGTGCGAACAGAAGCTGAGAGGGAGATATAAGTTAGCGAAGATATAAAGAGAGAGAGTTACGTTAAGTATATTACTGTAGGGGCAAGAGAGAGAGGTTGCGAGCACACAGTTTCTTTCTCTCTTTCTCTCATAGCCAGTTGATTTGTCGCATACCTCCTGTCCCCAATTAGCTTAAATTATACAAACTGCAAAAACAAAACAGTCCTTCATGCTGTATAATAGAGTTCATTTTGCTATAGATAAAAAACGTATTTACGATGTTTCGTATTTTGAATCTAACAGCTTCTATTTACAAGATAAATCAGCTATTACACAACAGATGGCAGGCAGCAGCCTAGATGCACCTACAGAAGTTTTACTTCAGTCGTGTGGTCTAAAGCACACTCGTTTTTTTATACTACTTATATGGCAGGTGGAGCATGCAGTCCAGATGTTAAGTGACTACTGCAGCCCATGGATATCCACATAGAATTCAAAACAAGGTATTATGTTGTCTTGATCTCTATGTGGATACGTTGCTATACTATAGGACTTACTCGTAGCTGTTATGCCTATGTGCCAGTAATTACAGGTACATACCATTACCATCTAACTATTTTATTTATTACAAGCTTTTTAATAACTTGCAATGTATGTATGTTTGTTCAGGTGGAATCTTGCAACGGAATTTTAAACCCGTTCCCCGCAACCGATTGAGCTGAAATCTGGAATACATATGTAACTGGTGACAATGCAACAATATGGTACCATGGAGGTGGTCTCATGATGGAGACGGATGCTAGACAACGGAACTTCTGAATGGATTATAGTAGGCTACTAGTGTTTGGGCTCATTTGAATCTGCTTGTGGTTCCGATTATGAATTTTATAAAAGCTTGTTCTGAAAAAGTTTTTTTTCAACAACTGATATTGCATGTATTATTATATAATTAGTTTTTATAATTAGCTGTAAGTTTCCCGAAAATAATAAAAAATTAATTTAAACAGTCTTAGAAAAGGAGGGGTGTCTCAATTCACCAAACAATAGGTAGGTATTACCAACGTAGAGAAAATACTATTACAGTACTGTAGTGTAAGGTATTTATAGTTATGGGTCATTGTATTGATATTTTTATAAGTATTTTTACATATTGCCTGAAATAAACCATATATTTTTACTAGTTCTGTTTTTTATAATCCTACTATCTGCTGTCGGTACCCCCAACATCCACGCCATTGACTTTCTTGATGCCATTAACCGAATGACCCAATGCACAAAGAACTGCCAGCTTTCAAGGTGAACACACACATGCACACCGCATGCAACCTGTATACGATTCTAAATAACGACCGACCACTCTACCCTTAGCCCATCACACAAAAAACGACGCACTTTCAACCTTATGAATTAACCAATAAAGCTTATAGATATTTTCTTGCTGGTAAAGTCTAATAGGTCGTGACGAAAAGGGTGCACCCACACATATGAACCCAGACACGTGCATTTCAGTCTGGTCGCACACAAAGAAAGCTTAATATTGATTCTGTTGCAACTTTCATTGAACTCCTAGACCGTTTATTTGTTTGTAAATATTTACAGAACTTTCTATAAACATTCGTTTTTTAAACAGATTTAATTATACACATACTCGTAAACACAGACATTAAATTCAGGGAAATACAATATAACCATTATGCTTAGAAACGCACACATGTAACTGCAGACATATCCTGTAAGGATGCGTACTGTGTATATATTATGTGAACGTGTGTGTTTTAATATATTAAAATGCATTGGTAGTTGTTACAATGCTTCTGTAACTTTACGGTAGGTGGTGTTTTAAAACTTTATAACTACTTAATGAGTATTTTAGTTACATAATGTTGTGACTAAACAATGAAGTATTTTTTTTGGTAGCTGAGTCATGCTTGGAGATGTTTTCTTTAAAATCAATGGTGATTTTTCATAAGATGTGATATTAATCATAAAACGAAAAGGAATGTGTCCAGCCAACATTAACTTACGGTGCTCTGAGACATAGACGCTCACAAACGAGACTGTGCGCAGTATTAGAGTCGCACAGAGAGCAATGGATCGCGCCATGCTCAGCATCACACTGCTAGACCGAGTCCCCAATACCGAAATTCGCAAGCGGACGTTCAAGACGTTAGCAAGCGTATATTGGGACTCAAATGGAGTTGGGTAGGACATGTGGCCAAGCGCGGTGATGACAGGTCGAGCAGGGTGCTGACTGAGTGGTGGCCCCGAGATGGAACCAGGAACGCAGGTCGTCCACCGGCAAAATGGGTCGACATTATAAAAATCGCAGGTCGTATATGGGTTAAAACAGCGCAGGATAGAGGCGAATGGCTACAACGAAGAGAGGCCTATGCCCAACAGTGGGATGAGAAGGACTGACGATGATGATGTGATATTAGTCAGAAAGGAGTGAGTAATAAGATGAAGGTTGAAAGAGGAAATATGATGGGCTGAGCCGAGTGGGATGGTAGGAAAACATTATTATTTATATGATAAAAATGACTTTGCCTGATAAAATGTGCAGTTACAAACACAAGACGTTACAATAACGGTGGCCACCAGGATGATCATTTGTTGGGTATCCCCAAAATCTCAATCTTTCGAGAACTTAACGATTAGGTATTTTGACTTTACTCAGAAAAAACTTTCGGAATGTACATATTTCAATCATTATTATAAGCAGAATTTATCACATTGTCGTAACACCGATAAAACGTTACGATAAATCCCGTATTTATAATATTGATTATATTAACATCCAATTTATCAAAATCAACCCAGAAGTTTGGTTGCTACGAGACAATACTAGAATAACATACATAGATAACAGCGACAAAGAAGCTTATAGTCGTGCCAAAACAGATCAATGTTCATACGGACTTGTTAGCTTCAAAGAATCATAAGTATTTTCAAACATATCAAAATACATTATGAAATTTTGAACTCAGCAGTCACTTACGTAGGGTTCGCAGTACGCAGTGCTCTGACCTTGAGGTCAACAAACCCGTCACCTAAGGGATAGATAAAAGTCAGTACCCTCACAAAAATATGGAAAAGGGTAATGCACCCCCGGTCGTTGATATAGATAGGCTCTTTCTTGTTCTCAGATAATGATATTATGCTTCTGTTATAAGAAGAAAGAAATAAATGAATATAATAATTGTTCCTACAAAATAACATAAGACCAATATAAAAGAGGGATTTTAGTAGAAATAAGAATTTAAAGATGCAAAATTCCTGTTATAACCGAAAGAATAAAAAAATATTTACAAAACTATGAATGAATGAATGAATGAAAATTCTTTATTATACCTTACAGTCTAGACACAACAGATTTAAAGAAAAAAAAAACAAATAAAAGTAAGCATAATGGGCGGTCTTATCGCTTAACAAAGCGATCTCTTCCAGACAACCTTTGGATGGAGAGGATCATTGCTTAATGGAAGATTGGCCGAGGTGTAAAAAGAATAAACTTAATAATAGAAAAAGAAATTATTTATATACCCATACATATTAGGTACATAAATAACTTTAAATAAATAAATAAATATCATATATCAAATAAATAAATATGTACTTACATACTTATACTTACAATAATAATGTTAGAGATCAGATGAATCATGACTCTTCATGGAGATAAAAGTTTTTGAGTCTAGCTTTAAATACGGAAGGTGAGGGGGATTTCTTAATGGAGACCGGCAAGGCGTTCCATAATCGGACAGCTTGGACGGAAAAGGAGTTTGCATAGAAACTGGTTCTATGTATCGGGGTTTTGAGAAGGAGGTTTTCAGAGGATCGGAGTGTTTGGGAATTTGTGCAAAAAAGGAATTCAAAGCGTTCCTTCAGATAACAAGGCGTGTAAGGATTACGAAGGATGTTGAATAGGAGGGATAGGATGTGTATTCCGGCGAAGTCGAATGGGGAGCCATTTGAGTTTGTTACGAAATTCGGAGATGTGGTCGTATTTCCGGAGTCCGAAAATAAACCTTATGCAAAAATTTTGAAGACGCTCAAGCTTATTGAGCTGCTCCTCCGTGAGGTCAAGATAGCAGGAATCAGCGTAATCTAAAATTGGGAGAAGAAGAGATTGTGCAAGCGCAATTTTAGTAGCTATCGGAAGAAAGTTTCGCAGGTACAGGTGAAACCTATAATACAGGTGAAACCGTTGAATCATCTAAAGACCGTTTCAAACGATCTATAGATAGCTCAACTGCTCCAGACCACTACCAGGCGGATGTGTCCCCTAAACACTGGCTGCATTGCCCCGCAGAATTGCAATGCTTATGCGTTGACCCAGATAAGCGCCAGCTCTCAGATCACATGTCGCTTCCAAATTCTTTCTGTACCCGATGCCCAGAAAGAATTTTGAAAACGCGATGGGCCCCGGTACCGGTACTCAGGGTCTCGTCCCTAAATGGCTCAAATGTGTAAGCTTTGTCGAGATTTCCATATTTGGAAGAAGATTAACATGAAAATTCTTATGTATAGGATTTAAAGTTTACGTGCTCATTAAATTTGCTCCAACCCTTTTTTAACCGTTGGAAAACCAAAAAGTTTCTCTCTATATTGGTTTTCTTGTACATTTATAAAAAAACCAGGTATCAAATTATTAAAATGGAATCCTTGAACTTGTTGCGAACTCTGGTTTAATAAAATATGCAATTTGCTGAGGTGCTGAGAGGTGAACTGAGGGCTTAGCCAAGTTACATTCGATTAGCGACGACGCTAGTCGATAAGTCCGAAAATGGGATTGACACATGCTATGGAAATATCACGTGATCTATCAACAACAAACCTATGTAGAAAACGAATCGATTCGTAGCGAATGTAACTTGGCTAAGCCCTCAGGTCATTAATTCGCCGTAGTAATAACTACAATTTATAATTACGAATTAAATAGCTTGAAAACCTCAAAATAAATAATGCTTTCCCATTATCTACACGGGAATTATCAATATGGCATAACACTACCCAAATTCTTATGCACAAGTTAGCTACGTAATTAATTGAAAGATTAAGTACACCGCACTCCGTATCTTCGTAAACGCTCGATCCAAAGTTCGCCTGGATTGTCGCATTGTATTGTCTTATTTATTCTAGCATAGTACTTAATTTTGTATTATTTTTATTAGTGTGGTAATTCAATAAAGAGTATCTTATCTTATCTTACTAATATTATAAATTCGAAAGTTTAGATGTGTTTTTCTTTTACCTGGATTAACACATAGGCTACTTTTCATTGCAAAATACGCGTGCGAATCGGCGGGAGGAAGATTTTTTTATCAGATAAATAAAATAGGCTTACCCCTCTGAAGTTTTCAAGATTCGTTTTCTTATAGTTAGTTAACTATTATAACTATCGTATTTTGTAAAATACTACCATCATCATCATCTCCAACAGGAAAATATATTTGCATTGATAATGTTTTTGTAATATCGCTTCATTTGCATACAAAAGAGCATTAATGCGGCAATTTTATTGATAATTATTTTATCCTTCAGGAAAAGAGAAATTTATAATTTCTATATTCGGACTCGGACTGTATGGCATCCGGGTCTCCCCGATCCTGCGAATCCCGAGCATGTCCCGGTTCATAATCATCATCATCCACAGCCTGACTTCACCCATTGTTGGGTATAGGCCTCTCCAAGTTTGTGCCATCCACCACGATCCTGCGCTAGTCTCACCCACTGACGGCCCACGACTTTTACGATGTCGTCCACCCATCTCGCTGCTGGCCGTCTCGCTACTATACCCGCTCCTCGGCCACCATTCAGTCACTGTCCTGCTCCATCTGTCATCACCACGTCTAGCCAAGTGTCCCGCCCAAGACCATTTGAGCTCCATAACTCGAATCCCAACGTCATGAACCTTCGTTCGTCTACGGATCTCGACGTTTGAAACTCGATCTAACAGTCTGTTGTCGAGCATGGTACGCTCCATAGCTCTCTGTGCAACTCTTAATACACAGACTCCTGTATGAGCGTCCATGGTCCCGGTTGCTTCCAGGTAAAAATCGGAGTCGGATAGCCTTGGATCGTGTGTAGTCGATGCAGGAAAAATTTAATTGTTTGGTTGTGCGACGGATTGGTCAGGGGCAGTTAAAAACCAAACCATCTCTGACAAACCCAGATGACACATAGTCCGAACCTAAATGTAGGGGCCGCTTCCGGAATGTCGCTTCATCATCATCAACAACCTAATAGCAATCCACTGCTGCATGTCGATCTTTCCCAAGGTGCGCGATTGATCCAGATCTTCAACTCTTCTCAACAGAATAGTACAGAAGGCAATCGATAATATGCGCACCACACGTAGATCTCGGATCAAGTCTGTCGTATGCCAGACGCCATTGCCGCGCTTGTGACATAAATAATGAGTTGTGTGTCATAATTTGTTAGCTAGTTTTGAAGTGACTTGTGGTCATTGACGTTAAAACGTTTAGGTGACGATGAATAAATGTTATAACTGTAGGTAATAACTGTATTAATTCAAGCTTGTCGAGCGCATGTAGAGGATCTAGAGGGCTATGCTTGGTATTTCTTTAAGATATCGAATAAGACATGAGGATATTCGTAGAAAAACCAAGGTCTTTAACATAGTTCAGGGTATTAGACGACCTGCGTGGTGCAGTGGGCGAATAGCCAGCTGAGACGCAGGAGGTAGCGGGATCGATTCCCGCCGCGGAACAAATGTGTGCATAATCTACAGATATTTGTTCCGTGTCTGGATGTTTTTCTATGTATTATAAGTATGTATTTACAAAAACAAACGTATATAAGTATTCTATCAGTTACCTGGTTCCCATAGTACAAGCTCGGCTTAGTTTGGGGCTGGATAGCGCTGTGTGAAATGTCCGAAATCGGTTCAGCCGTTACGGCGTGATTGAGTAACAAATAGACAAACAAACATCCAAACTTCAGCTTTTATAATATTACTGTGATGTGATAAGTATGTATTTATAAAAAAAATGTGTATCAGTTATCTGGTTCCCATAGCACAACCTTTGTATTGTTTGGAGCTAGATAGATGTGTGAAATGTCCAGCTTTATTTATTTTGAAGCCACATTATACCGTTTCTTCATTAGGTAGCACGGGCCACGTTATTGCGTTGGTTTAATACAAAGAAAAACTTGTGTCACACATTCTAATGAATATTTTTATGACTTACACATTATGTAACATTGCTAATTGATAGAGCAACGACCGCCCGCCCTTGCATCGACTCATAACGAGATGACGCATTAAGAACGCCTTGTTTGTTGTCTGGATTGTTCTAGACTTGTATTTTACACTAATTTGTCATCGACGGCTCTGAGAACTAGCCGTTAGGGCTAAGAAGTTTTGAGTGGAGACCAGACACTGGAAACCGTAGAAAATACCAGTAGGTGAAAGGACGACTCATAAAGTTTACTAAGAGCTGTTGGATACAGCACAAAATCGGTCACTCTAGAAACCTTTGGGGAAGACATAGCCATAACATACCATTAGTCCATGTCGTGCATTGGATGGCTGATAATAATATCATGGTAATGTCTGCTTTCGGTGATCTAGTTTAAAAAGATATCTTATATTTATTCTTTTCTATCGTTTAGGAAATAGATGCACCGCCGTCATGTTTTACATAATGCTGTCCGCTCACTGTGTTAAGACCGCTCATTGTACTAAATCTATTTGTAAGAATTATGTTCTGTATTTTACTTTGGTGTACAATAAACAGTTATCTTATCTTATAAGTAACATGCCATCCAAAGGTTGTCTGGAAGAGATCGGTTTGTTAAGCGATAACACCGCTCATTATGCTTACATTTATTTGTTTTCTTCTTATCTTTGTATTTGTTGTGTCTAGCTTGTAATGTATAATAAAGAATTTTCATTCATTCATTCATTCATGCCAATATGTCTGAAAACTACGCTCTAGCTAGACACTACGGATCATGAACCCAAGCTTCTTACCATGTCTGACATACAGATGCCAGACGTGGAAATTTACAGCAAAGGCAAAACAAAAAAAATGAGCGTGCTTTAGACTGAAGTTAAACTTCTGTTTCATAATATTAATTTATAAAATTGTTCAATTACAAAACTGTCCACACGTCTGTAGGTCGATCAGTCTATGTTCATTCTCTTTCGCACAATAACGTTTAAAAATATACGAAACGTAACTCTCTCTCTTTCTATCTTCACTAACTTATATCTCCCTCTCAACTTCCGACCGCAATTTTTCGTAACGCATTCACCAGCTTACTCCCCAAGTCAAGCGTGCGTAAAGAAGTTTTACTTCATAAATCAGCACCTGCCAGAGAGGACTAGAGTGTAGCATGCTAAAGATAAAGAGACCATAAAATACGACACACAGAATTAAGAGAAATAACAAAAGCAGCAAACGCTTTGAGCTACGCACTAAAGCTAAAGTGGAAATGGGCAAGTCACATAGCAAGGCTAGAGGCCCACACGGCAAAAGAGGCAGAGGAAGACCTCTGACACGATGGGAAGACGGCATTATAAAAACAGCCGGCACAATCTGGGGACAAATAGCTAAACCCTCCGTCGTCCGAGACACGTTCTCGGAGACCCGGATGATGAAATCACTTCCGCTAATGCGGGTGAGTCATCCACATTAGACAGAGCAAACACTCCACAAATACACCGACCTCGCCGGCGAGGTCGACGAGTCCCTTTAGTCGCCGCCTACACGAGGTACAAGCACGTACGCGGGCGTTTCTCTCCTATCCCCGTCCCGGCAACAGCCCAAGCCGAGGTTCGTACCTAAGTGGTGCCCTTGCGCTAGTTGCCTCATCAAAAAAATAAAATTATAGGGCTGAGCGCCTTCTGCGCTCGCCAAAAGCTCGGTTAAGCTGCAACGGCCTCAGAGGCCAACAGCGAGATAAGTCCATTCGAAAAAAAAGGGGGACAAATAGCACAAGATAGAGACAAATGGCCATCTTTGGAGGAGGCCTTCATCCAATCTGGGGCTCTTAATAAAAAAATAATTATGAAATGTAATACCTAATACATAGTTAAATACTAACCAATAACTTAACTAACAATTTAAAATTTCTAATAGTTAGTATGTTACAAGTGTAGAAAAATATAAATGCAACAAATAAAAGGCTTAGGTATATATATTTATTTATAACGTCTCGTCTGGTTTAATCGGAGTTTTTTTTATTCATATTATTTTTTATTCTACTAAGATGAAAACAAGCATCACGCCACCTGATGGAGGTGGTGGAATGCGTTTACCGTGATACCTTTTGTGTTACAAACATCCATTGGCTGGACGTTTGTCACCAAAATAAAACTCACCCGTTGCCGACCCATTAAAATTTGTCTGTTTTTTGTTTAAAGGAACTGAACGGAATCAGCTACTTCGACAGCATTATGTCATACGGTATACTGCTGTGGGGGAGTGCTGAAGATATAAACACCGTTTTTGTGCTGCAGAGAGTGCTTATATTTTTATAAGCTTATTGTTCGTGCAAATAGGCCCCAGAGAATCAACACGCCATAAGTTTAAAGAAATAAATATTATGACATTCCCTTTTCAATCACCATCATCATCATATCAGCCGTAGGACGTCCACTGCTGGACAAAGGCCTCCCTCATTGATCTTCAGGAACTGCGGTTGGAAGCGGCCTGCATCCAACGCCGACCGGCGGTTCTTACCAAGTCATCTGCCCATCTAGTAGGTGGACGTCCTACGCTGCGCTTGCCGGTCCGTGGCCTCCACTCGAGAACCTTCCGGCCCCATCGGCCATCTGTTCTGCGCGCTATATGGCCTGCCTATTGCCACTTCAACGTGCTAATCCGTCGGGCTATGTCGGTGACTTGAGTTCTCCTACGTACCTCCTCATTTCTGATTCGATCCCTTAGAGAAACCCCGAGCATAGCCCTCTCCATAGCTCGTTGAGCGACTCATAGCTTATTCATATATCCTTCCCTTTTCAATATATCTATGAAAATCTGATGTATGTTTATAAAATATTAATTTGTTTAATAAAAATAGCGATAATCATAATTTTAAGACTAGAAATAAAGATAAACTCGCTGTTGCCAATAGTTTCCCAGTTAGTATATCGTTTAAAGGACAAGGTGTACGCTTTTGTAACAAACTCCCAAGTGATGTACAAAAATTGACAATTAACAAATTTAAAAACGCAATTAAACTAAATCTTTATTAAAGCCTACTGTAAAATATCGGATTATTTAGATGATAGAGAAGCTTGGGATTGAAATTGCTCCAACTCGTTCAAAATGTTACAATTTAGACGTAATTTATTTCCTGGATTGTATGTATTCTAATAGGATCATTAAAAAAAAACAACCAGCCTTGTTTTCTTGCCTTTATTTCCTGGCTTGGACGTGAAGGAACAGGCAGTAAAATTGACGTTTCAAAATGATTTAAGTGATCCTTGTGGTTTTAATAAATAAAGAGATTTTGCTATATATGTTTACCTTCAAAGGTATGCAATAACGCTGAGATTAGAACTAAGGACACAGTTGAAGGTGGGGTCACTGCCCGTACGATTAGGATGCTGTTTTGGCTGCAAGAACGCACAGGGACGAACTTGCCACGTTAGATATTAACGAAATTAAAATCCTGGGCATTCTCTTCCAGGATTCTCGTTCGGGAGCCCTTTGCCACTTAGTTGGATAATGTGATAAAAAAATAACTAATATAAAGATCGATAGACATTTCGTGGAAATAATTTCAGAAACATGATAATTTAAATCTAGTTGAAATTGGTTTATTACCTTTTTTATTAATAAACATAGTGAATGAATGAATGAATATTCTTTATTATACCATACAACGTGGCCCGCCCATTCCCACTTAAGCCCAGCCGATCTCTTCCCTACATCTGCAATGCCGGTAAGTGAGCGCAGCATGGTGTTACGCACTCGGTCGACAGGTTTAAAGCCGAGAATGCTGCGCTCCATTGCCCTTTCACAAATCTTGAGCTTTGACTTTTGGGCTTCAGTCAGAGACCATGTCTGCGCACCGTAAGTTAGGATGGGCAGGATACACATGTCGATGAGTTGGCGCTTAAGCGTCAGAGGAAGGCTTTTCCAGGCATTCTCGATACGGCGGCGATCGATTTCCTTATCTTGCCTGTTTCCGAAGCTAGCTAACTGACCCAAGTAAATGTACTCAACGACATACTGTAATACCTGTTGTCCGAATGCACTCCGAGAAATGGGCCCATATTGCGACACCATGGACGCCTGAAGACGGAAGGCGACGTCGGGGTCGGCCGAGAAAGCGATGGCGGGACGATTTTGACACCTTCCAAAGAGGATGGCGGGAAATAGCGACAGATAGGGATGCTTGGAGGGACTTGGGGGAGACCTTTGCCCAGCAGTGGGACGAGATAGGTTAGGAAAAAAAATACCATATAAGCAAGACACAACAGATATAAAAATAACAAGAAAACAAATAAGTGTAAGCATAATGGGCTGTCTTATCGCTTAACAAAGCGATCTCTTCCAGACAACCTTTGGATAGAGAGGGTCATTGCTTAATGGAAGATTGGGTGAGGTGTAAAAAAAGTTAACTTAATAATAGAAAAAGAAAAATTACTTAACCTTATATATGTAGTTATATAAATACATATTAGGTACATAAATAATTTTAAATAAATAAATATCATATATATAATAAATAAATATGTACTTACACACATATACATATATTATTAATATTAGAGATCAGATGAATGAATAACGACTCTTCATGGAGATTAAAGTTTTTGAGTCTAGCCTTAAGGTGGGTACTGACCAACGTTACGAGGTGTAATGTAACATATTACACAGCGAGCATTTATGTAGTCAGTACGTAGTGTTACGGAGAAATCAGAGAGCAACGAGCCGCTCGTTGCTCGCTTTGAGTGCTCCACCCAGCTGTCGATTTTTTGGCGAAGCCTTTGACAGTTGACTGTTGTTACGCGGTCGGTTCAGTCAGTACGCTGTTGCAAGTCGTCACGAGCGCACGCGGTGCGTCCAATTAAATTCAAGAGTTCTTTAAAATCGATCGGATACATGCGTACAAAATTTTTATATGGTCCAGTAATCATTTGGTTTCTTTAATATTGCCATCAATGAGAAACCACCACATACGCCTCTGTTTTTAAATGAGTTTGATGTCAAGTAACGTTTTTTATTCTTCTTAATTTGGATTAAACAATAGTTAAGTAGAATCGTAGATACCAACACGTCGCTCGCTGTCGGCCATCTTGACTGAACTGGCTGGCGAATGGAGCACAGAGTTTTGACGAGCATGTTACGCTGATTTTTAGAACACAGCGAACATACTCATTGCGTAACATGCTCGATTCGAAAGTTACATTACACCTCGTAACGTTGGTCAGTACCCACCTTTAAATACGGAAGGTGAGGGGGGGTTTCCTAATGGAGACCGGCAATGCGTTCCATAATCGGACAGCTTGGTCCGCTGGGATAGTTTTTTTATCTAGCCTATGATGTCTATGATGATAGTGGTTACGAAAAAATAATAATATCGCTAAAACAACCGGGTTTAATCTCCACAACAGCAGTTTTTCGAGTAATTTGTACACACCTAAGGAAAAACATTGTTAATAAATAATACTGATACTCGCAACTAGTTCAGCAGTATTGATCCGGTTTTTCTTGGATTTTTATTTAGGACATGTGGAATTATTTAACGTTACACGAGGTATAATGTCGTTGATAAAATGTTAGGGAAGGAAGGAACGTTTTAACAAAATACTAAAAACTATGTGATGAATAATCGGTATTTTGTGTAAACAGCTTAGGTGCTGAATAACAGTAGACCCGTCAGTTTATTGTGAAAGACTTACACACATCACTTTTTGAATTTTTTGAATGACACGCACTTCTCAATTGTTTTTATAGTGAAGAAGACACTGACATATTTTAACAGTATAGTCTGCGACTTCCATCAAAAACACACTTGCCAACAAGACAGGAAGAATGGAAGAATATCGTAGGGGAGCAGGGTGTTATGGGAACCAGCGGGTAACGGGAGCGGTGCGACTCGTATTCACTCGGTTGCCAATTGCCTTCGTCACACTGCGGCCGTGTTCCCGCGCTAAGCTCGCCAGTGCCACGCGTTACGTGACGGACGCTTGTCAATTTTTAAATTAGATTTATAATGTTATTATGAATAAGTGAGACTGACTTAATAATTAAGTAGCTCCTATTATACATATAGGAATTTATAGGCTCTCATTTCCCGCAAAGTTGGGTAATGGGAGAGATTCTGTTTTTTTTCAAAAAAGTTTACCTGGGGCCAAATGCCTAATAACGTAACGTTGCCGCTGTTATTAAATGATAGTCAAGTAAATAAGAATTTAGTTTCTAATAAAAAGTTTCTAACGTATTCATAAAATTGCCTTTTATTGAGCTGTTTCCTTAGTAGGCTCCAATTTACCTTGCTCCCCTATTAGGTATAAGATATGAGATACGACGAAAATGGTAGTAATTAAGTACGAACCAGAAGTGTCCCCAAAACATCGCTTTACTGTATTATGCTTTAGGTTCACACTTTACTTTGACGAGACGAGGTCGACGTGATCTTAATCTCAAACGTTAGCTCTGTCGAGATTTCTATGTTTACGCCGTTTGAGATCCTCTGCTAAGTTTGTCGTCGCATCGGCCGTCTCAGACGGAGTATATTAGTTATTAGGGAGGTTTTAATGCCAGTATGCTATCATTCATCTTAATCCACAGCTGAAGATAGGCCTCCCAATAGGTTTCCAGAGCGGCCGATATTGTGCGGGACCGTACCGAACAGCTCCCATCAACATTTTCTCAGGTCGTCTTTCCATCGGGGGAGGGGGGGGGGTCTTTCACTTCGCTTTGAGTGCATTCCTCAAGCGCAATCGGTGACCCAATTTTAATGATTAGTTAATGACAACACTCGCAGTTAGGTATAAGGATAAAATGGTCAAGGTAAATTCTGCCGGGAGGATAAATAGCATTAAAATGTTTGAAACGAATCGATTTTAGCGTTCGTTGCTGAAATATTTAATCTATATGGAGCATTTCATCTTCGTTTGATATTATACCACAAAACAGATAGGAAGACACGTTAAGTTTAGTACTGCGAGCGAAAACAGACACACACACATACACACATGGATCAAGTCGGTCGAAGTGTCAAATAAATTGATCCATCATCATCGTCGACAGCCCGACTTCACCCACTGCTGGTTGGTGGCCCAGAGACTGGTAGGCCTCCCCAAGTTTTTGCCATCCGTTACGATCCTGCGCTAGTCTCACCCATCGACGGCCCGCGACTCTAACGATGTCGTCCACCCATTTCGCTGCCGGACGTCCTACTCTTCTACAGCCATGCCTCGGCCACCATTCAGTTGCTACCCTGCTCCACCTGTCATCACCACATCTTACCAAGTGTCCCGCCCAAGACCATTTGAGCTCCATAACTCGATTCCCAACGTCATGAACCTTCGCTCTTCTACGGATCTCGACGTTTGGAACCCGATCGAAGAGATTGATGCCGAGCATGGTACGCTCCATGGCTCTCTGTGCAATCGGTTATTTTCAAATATACAGAAGAAACAGTTGGATCATCTAAATACCGTTGCAAACGATCTATAGATAGCTCAACTGCTCCAGATCACTAGCAGGCGGAAGTGTCCCCAAGACAAGCTTCATCGCCCCGCTAGATTGCAATTGACGCAGATAAGCGCCAGCTCTCGGATCACAAGTCGCTTTGACCAGAAAGAATTTAGAAAACGGAATGGGCCCCGGTACCCCGTCGACCCAAGGTCTTGGCCCCAAATGGCTCCAATACGTAAGCTTGGTTGAATTTACCGCCGCACCAGCCCTAACTGCTATACCAGACAGATGAGATGGCGCAAAGGTATCGACGCACGTGGCGTCCCACACCAAAGGCCTACCCTTCTCCCAAGGTACAAGAGTCATACCGTCAGGCCTCTTACCATCGTTACGTATCAGACCGTTCGATTCAAGAACGGCTGGAACGTTGACGCTGCAAAAATCCCGACGTATGATACTTACCATTAAGGCTAGCGTGACGGGAAATCCTACCGGCAGCCCTGGAATACGATTATCCATGGTGGCCAAGCTGTTCGACTGCCGAACCGCACTGGCATTGATGAGGAGCGCAGCACCGCGCACCCAACCTTAAACAAGTTATTGCCTACGAAGAAAAAAGAAAATCAAGGCCATAGGACGTCCTCTGCCTTGTTACAAAGTATTGCCTCATAGATCACGCACCTTAAAAACGTTCCCTACGAAGCACTGCCCTGCGTCCATCAAGTTTAGGTATACAGAAAGTGACAGTATCCCTGAGGCTATTTATATAATATTATACTTCGATAAAAATCCATTCTAATCTGGGGTGGGTCACCTCCGCTAACGCGGTAGTGATTTCTGAGTCATCTACATTAGGCAGAGCAAACACTTCATAGATACACCAACCTCGCCGGCGAGGTCGACGAGTCCCTTCAGTTGCCGCCTATATTATGAGGTACAAGCACGTACCCGGGCGTTTCTCTCCTATCCCCATCCTGACAACGGTCCAAGTTCGAGGTTCGTACCTAAGTGGTGCCCTTGCGCTAGTTGCCTCATCAAAAACTTACAGGGCTGAGCGCCATCTGCGCTCTCCAAAAGCTCGGTTAAGCTGCAACGGCCTCAGAGGCCAACAGCGAGATTAGTCTATTCGAAAAAAAAGAAAAGAAAATAGTATATAGGTGAAAAGTGTCAGTAAAAGTAATGAAAAAATAGTGAGAGTGTCTCCTAAGTTTGCTCCTGTAGGGATGAAAGAGAAAGTTCGCTAATGTCGGCTGTCGCAAATAAAATTGAGTTTTCTTGAGACGGGAGCTTCGACCCTGGCCAATCCCTCGCTCCCGGGCCTTCGTCACTTCAAATATTTGTGATTTTGCTTTATCGTATCGGTTTTAAATTTATTATCACATGACAGAGAACCAAGGCCATCGACATTGCCCTGAGGATTAGCAAGCTGAAGTGGCATTAAGCTGGACATATATGCTGCAGAACCGAAACCTTACATATAAGTACGCAAACCTTTGAAGATATCCCACGTGGAGATAGTTTAGGAGTAGTACAGTTCCTTGTGAAAGGGCTCGCCCGGAGAAGTACTAATTACCTATTTCTGCTGCCAAGCAGCGTTGTTGTGTTTCGGTTTGAAGGGTATGGTAGTCGGTGAAGTTACAGGCACGTGAGGCTTTACACCTGTATGCCTCAAGTTGATGGACGCAGAACAGTGTTTGTAGGGCACGTTACTAGGGTTACTACGGTACCTAACATAAGGTGGGCCATAAACTTGTTCCAGTCTCCATGTCGTATAAAAAATATGTTAGCCACAGGCAAATCCAAATATTACGTCTAATACATGCCCAGTTTTTGCATAGTAATTAAGCATTCACGTGATAGGTTGCAAGTCTATCGTCTTTTTTAGATTACTAACCCGATGGCAAATGCCTTCGAAGACATGCCGGGTTCCTTACAATTCCTTACTTCAAATAAAATATACATGTATACTAGTCTATACCTACTAATATGTTAAAGAGGAAAGATTTGTTTGTTTGTATTGAGTGGGCTCCGAAACTACTGGACCGATTTAAAATATTATTTCACTGTTGGGAAGCTACACTATCCCCATGTGACATAGGCTACTTTTTACCTAACTGCGTAAAAGAAGGGTAATGTTTTATTGAAAAACTACGCGTGCGAAGCTGCGGATTGGTCAGCTAGTAAATAATAAATTAATAAGAATAATAAACCGAGGAAGGCCTAGTAGAATAGAATAGAATAGAATAATCATATATTTGGTACACACAAAATGACACATGAAATAATTGAAAGGAACAGTAGATACAATTGAATCCAATAAAACAAGTTCTACTCATGTGTTTGCGTACCAAAATGGCGTTCAGCTCAGCATAATGTTGGATGTTAAGCACCCAACGCTGATTTTCAGCTGAAACCAGAAGCAATAGGTAGTGCAGCAGTAGACGCTGGCGTGATGCGTCTGCCAGACAGATTGCTGGGATATGGCAAAGGAACGATAATCATAAAAGATAATGGGGGAAACCCTTGCCCAGTTGTGAGGTAGCACAGGTTAAATACATTATTATTATTTGTTATGTGTGTTATTTGTATGTTTGTTGTGTGTGTCCCACTGCAGGGCAAAGGCCTCCCTTCCCTCTTTCCACTCGTCTCTGTTGTTCGCAAGTTCGCCAATCCTTATGGTAGGCGGCCTATCCCGCCACGTTCGCATGGGCCTTCAAAATAATAATTAAATATTTCTGGACATTTCACACAGCGCTATCTAGACCCAAACTATGCAAAGCTTGTACTATGGGTCACAGATATCTGATAGGATACCTATATACATTTTTTTTGGTAAATACATACTTATAATATATAGAGAAACAACCAGACCTGGAACATATATCTGTAGATCATGCAAACATTTGTTCCGCGGCGGGAATCGAACCTGCTACCTCTTGCGTCTCAGCCGGCTCTTCACCCACTGCACCGCTGAGGTCGTCAGAATAAAATGGAAGGTTAAATAAAACAAATATAAGAAGACATTTTATATCGGACTGGAAAATCTACGAGAGGCTTGTATGATTTATCCTGTGACTCTGGAACCAAACAGCCACCGAATAGGTTTTATTGCCCTCAGGTTAAGGACCTCATATTTACAACAAAGTTCGTTGATGTGTTAGAAATAAATAAATTCAAGTTAGTAACATTAACATAATGTAAAAATCAGGAATTCAAATGCCGGTCGATGGTTAATGGACTAATTTAAAATGTATTTTTTTTCGATTTTGGGTGTAAATTATGAAGGTTTATTATTAAATGCAACAAAATTAAGACCACTTATTTTTATCATACATTTTTCAAGGGAAAACTTCTTTAGGCGCGTTGAGCATTTTTTTAGATTACGACATTTAAACATTTAAACTTACGACACTGTTACTGTAACCGACACCTCTGTATACAGAGTGTTTGGTAATATACTGACGATATTCAAGTGATGGTTTCTCAAAACATAAAATATTTCTCGAAAAAAAAACTACTATTTATTTTATCAAATTTTTAAGAAATTACACTGAGTTTAGGTGATTAACTCGATATTAAACTTACTGCCTACTCTTGCAATCGACATCCAATAATAAAGGCGGATTTGATATCTCTTTCGGAAATGGCTGCGGGTTTTGGGTTAGAAAGGGACAAGAAGAGATATCTCGAGACGTCACCAATACAGTATCTGTGGTTAGATGGCAAGCATTATGCAATAACACAACATAAGTTTAATAAAGTGTTAGTTTTTACATGCCAAAAAATATTTCACATTTCTATGGTAAACATTTCACAAATTTATTTATTATGCTCATCAAAATAATCCCTATTATTTTTCTGGTTCAAACACCTATTATTATTATCTGTATTATTATTGTAATTATTATTATCTGTAGTGTAGTCTGCTTGTAAATTTTGAATACCCAAACATTGAGCGCTAAATTTAAAACGTAAATATAGTAAAATGAAAAAAAAAAACACTTAACGCGCCGGCGAACCCTGAGCGCAACTTCAATTCGGCCGCGTCAAATACTTCGCCCTGAATATCGCTATCCCTGTTTAGTGACGAAGTTTAGCCACGCAGAGCGACAGTGATAGCAATATAATGATTCTAAATTTGATTAGATTTTGACCATGTTCCGTAATACCAAAAATGATGACTGAAAACTTGTTGTATTTTTCTCATTGTGTTGTTATTCTGTAACTAGACGATATAATCTATGTTCCCATGACTAGGATACGTAAGATGTTGTTGTTTTTAATACGAAACAATTAGGTTGAAAACAGGTATTTTATGACGTAAAAACATGCAGAATGCGATACGATTCTATTTCATTTTAGGTAAGTATATTGATCTAATATATGGTTGGGAACCTAGATAAATACTATTCAAATTAAAATAATACCTTATTAAAATAGAAATATGCTCCAATTAGAAACGATCTTGGTAGTACGTGTTGTATGGGCGATTGTCCCTCCGGTGTCCCCTGCACAATAAAATATGTAGTGACAATTCAAAAAATACACATGTAATTTTCAAGTTTTCACTTCTATCGGCACTTGCGGAGTGGCATTTTTTTAAATGTTTTACGGATTTAGGCCAGGTAATCAAAACAGGTAACAAACTACATATTTTGTTGAGATTTCGAAATTTTTGACGAGTCCATAACAGCTTGATTGGGTAAACTCTTTATAACACTAAATAAAGAACGTAATACTTAAAAACTAACAACAGCAGTAGAACAGAAATGTACGATGAACGGCCTTAACTCTTAAAGCGAGTTCTTCCAGCAATTCACATACATATAAACTAGCTTCCGCCCGCGGCTTCGCACGCTTCGCACGCACACTAGTCTTATCGTTATTTGATCAGGATCCGAATGAAATATTTAATCACAGGCAGGTCATATCTATCAGGTATGACCTGCAGAATACTGCTTTATCAACACTAAATATTCGAGCCACAGACTAAACGATAATAAACGGCGGAAGAAAATAAAATTATGTCACATTGTGTTTCATAGACGCCTACGCGGTCATTGACCCTCGAATTGTAACTCTACTACGCACAAAAATGGACTTTAATTTATGTACCACTAAAATATTTTAAGGGTTCCGTACCCAAAGGGTAAAACAGCTTTTACTAAGGCTCCGCTGTCTGTCTGTCTGTCCGTCTGTCATCAGGCTGTATCACACGAACCGTGATAGTTAGATAGTTGAAATTTTCATAGATGATGTATTTCTGTTGCCGCTATAACAACAAATATTAAAAACAAATTAAAATAAATATTTAAGGTGGTCATATACAACAAACGTGATTTTTTGCTCGTTTTAGCTCTATATTGATAATGGCAACAGGTAGATGCTTGAAATATTGACAGATTAGTTATATATTCGCTTTAAAAATAAATCATTAAATTTAATTAAAATAAATATTTAAGTGAGGCTCCCATACAACAAACGTGATTTTTTTGCCGTTTTGTAGACCATGGTACGGAACCCTTCGTGCGCGAGTCCGACTCGCACTTGGCCGGTTATTTTGTTTTTATTTTAGTGCAAACAAAGCACAACTGTTGCTCAAAATTTAGGGATGATATCGGCTAAACCAATTTGTATGTGTACTACGTACAGATTTTGAATGAATTAATGAATGATACTTCTTTATTATATCTTACTAGCCGACCTGGCAAACTTCGTGCCGCCTTGACATGCATATGACGCGGGCTGCCAATGTACGTCGCCGATAGAATTGTCAATCATCCATCATTAGATGCGCCTATGTATAAAAAAATATTTTATTCTTAATTTCATTATGCGTGAATTTTCCGATATTTTAATAGTTATTCTGCTATTCGTGGCGGAGACAAATCCAACAAATCAAAACCTGACTTTTAGATATAGCTAATTCTACAAAATAAGAAACAAGAAATTCTATTTTAAGTAGTCCTATTGCTAAAAAGGGCTCTCGGTTTTTTGACGGCGTTCAAGGGCAAGTTAAATAGTCGTTACTTGGTACGAGCTTCGCTAAGGTAATCTTCCAGCCTTTTCCTATCACGCATGTTTAAAATAAAAGTTGTGAGACCGTGACAATATTTTCAAAGGAGTGTGAGAATATTCCAATTGGACAAAATCCAATTAATGCTTTTTAACGTCTCGTCTACCTAAAATTTACAAAGACGTTTCAAAGTGATCGTTAGATTGTAGTGAATAAAATAGTTTATCTATGATGTAATAAAAAAAATTAAACGGAGAAAGTTAGTTAAAGATCTCTAATGAGTATTTTTCTAAACCTCAGATTATCATTAGGACTTTTAGCGCAAAGTGGTCCTTAAATGAATGATCGTGACGACCGACGTAGGTAGTGATATCGGTCACTGACCTCTGCGGATTTCGCGTGTTTTTCGGTTGAGTCTTTGCCCGGAATTCCGCTACGATAGCAGATTAAAATGAAAGTGTACTAAAAGATTAACTGTTCTGAAATGTTCTAGGAGTCTAAGAATTTCTTGAAAATCATATAGTATGAAAATTTTTGTATGGAGGCCTAGTCCCCGATCCGCCATTTTTGAAGTAAAACTTCTTTACGCACGCTTGACTTGGGGAGTAAACTGGTGAATGCGTTACGAAAAGTGCGAACGGAAGTTGAGAGGGAGATATAAGTTAGTGAAGATAGAAAGATAGAGAGCTACGTTTCGTATATTTTTATATTGAACAATTTTAAAATTAATATTTTGAAAAATAAGTTTTACTTCAGTTGTGTGGCCTAAACCACACTCGTTTTTTTCAATATATTGTCTCAATTTGAAACTTATATATTCGAATTGGGGAAATATAGACGAACTAACAATGTAAACTAACAAAATATCCCTAAGAATAGAATAGAATAATTCTTTATTATACAGCAGGAATACCTATAAACTAATATAAGTTAAATATAGTACAATGGGCGGCTTTATCGCTGACAGCGATTTCTTCCAGGCAACCTTTGGATGGAAAGTAATGTGCGAAACAGTAATGGACAGCGGTGCACAGAGTATATTTACAAATGAAAGCAATAAAAAAATATCTATTAAATACTGTATTACCCGTGCGCGATAAGTTGGGACCTGAGCGCGGTGACGTCATATTGGCGTGTTTGTACCGCCAGCGAACATAACAAGCAGCCGCCCGCGGCTTCGACTTTGTTTTTTTTAACCTAATTTATTATGTTACTCAGGGAGGACGCTGCTTTTTATCTAATCTTTTTTACACTATTTGAATAAAATAAAATTACAATGTTTAAGTTTATACATTTAATTTAATCTATTATTTACATTATCTCATCTTCGTCACTACTTAGTGGACAGGTAAACAAAACTGTTTGTTCCGTTTTTCGTTTTCAAAAAACTCTAACACTTTTAGCACGAGGTTTCTTTCTCCGCTATGCAAAGGTTTACCCTTCATAATGATAACAAAAACAAAACAATGACACAAACTATAAAAACAAAAACTACAACAACAAAACAATAACACAAACGAAAACTAAAAGAATTCCAGAGCGCGTCGTTACGTGACGTAAGCCAGTACGAGACTAAAAACCCTAGTAAAAAATAGTGATGCAAACGGTACAATACGGGCGCCTTCGGGGAAGTGCAGGGGAAGCGGTCGGGGAGTCGCATTCCTAGCAGGTCCCAAGTTATCGCGCACGAGTAATATGTATGCTTTTATGTCTGAGGATAACTTTCGAAGCGTTGATCCGATCATTGTGAAATTTGATACATAGGTAGGTAGTGATTGCACAATTTTGGTGTGACTAAATGAGCTAAAAATGTTGGGGGGTTGTTGAGATATGTTGCCAGCGGCTTCGCACGCGTGGTTTGCCAATAAAATACTTATAATCCTGATACATAAATAAATACCTAAAGATACCCGACTAATAACCTAAATCATTATTCTTACAAATCTTTTAAAACGGATATATATAAATAAAGATGTATACTTGTATATACAGATAATGTATTCGCAGGAAGTTGGTACAATTTTACACTGGTCTTATTGTATACAATTTAAGCTCTTAACATTCTACCAGATAATGTCCTGGTGTGCAAATATTCCATATAATATAATTAATAATTAAAATTAGCTATTCCTACACAATATAAAAATGACAATAAAACTAATATCATGTCTACTTATAACTAAAATATTCCGCAATAGTGTAAAAACATTTGTATGATAACCATTTATTAATTCGGCGTTTAAATAAAGTCAAAGGTATATCTTTTAATTCGTCTGGTAATTTATTAAATATTAACTCAAATGACAAGGAAGTGATGCTGCTTCAATCTCAAAGCATTCCACGGGCGCACTGCTTCGACAGTGAATTATTTCCCGTAGAAGGACCTAGTACAGGTGTTTTGAGGGATAAGTTTTACGTTATGGATATCATTTGACTTAAAGATATGATACTTTATTCTATACTTAAATAATTACTTTGCAATCTGTTAGTCCAATTAACTCCATAACGTGACACATTAGGTAGGACATTATGCAATTAACAAATGTTTTGTTTGTCTATGTGTCCTCAATACAAATTTAATTAACAAGTATCACTGCGTAATGTGATTTTGCAAAAAAATGTCTTATTGCGTACTATGTCCAAAAGTTTTCAAACTCCTTTGCACGCGATTTTAACCTCTTAGATTTTGCTAAAGATAGCAAGTCATATCTTTTAATATAAATATATATATATAAATATAGATAGCACTTTATTGCACACTACATAAACTAAATAATAAATATTTAAGAATCACGGAAAAGCAGTTGCTGGACTTAAATAAATAAATAAATAAATATTGCTGGACATTTCACACAGCGCTAACCCCAAACTAAGCAGAGCTTGTACTATAGGAACCAGATAACTGATAGAATACTTATATACTATATTTTTTTGTAAATACATACTTATAATATATAGAGAAACAACCAGACCCGGAACATATATCTGTAGAGCATGCAAACATTTGTTCCGGGGCGGGAATAGAACCCACTACCTCCTGCGTCTCAGCCGGCTGTTCGCCCGCTGTACCACGGAGGTCGTCTTATCGCTTAACAAGGAAAAGGACGATTGCCAATTTAATAATAACTTATCGTACAGCTTTTAATTTTAAATTTTACATTGATTCAAAAATATATTGTAATTTTAAAATAATGGTATTATTCCATGAAAATCGATCCAACCTTTAGCCACGATTCAAGGCCAACGAACAAATAATTCACTTATATTATTAGGAATAGGTTAATTAACTTTTAATGTTCTTATCATGTCATGTTGCCGAGTGAAATTGAAGGGTCATCGACCGATACGCCTGTGTTACACATTTCACGTTGCAGAAATAACTATGATGTCATAATCACGTGTAATATCATGTGGTCATACATTCATCATCATCATCATCACGGCATAGGACGTCTCCTGCCGGAGCTATACCTCGCGAAAGATTTTGGGCGATCTTGTGCTCCTGGCGACCTATAATAGGTAGTATTTCCATCTGCCCCCGGGACGTGCTCTGTATGGACGATGCATGAGAAGGGGCTCTGGTGCGTTTCTTGTAAGGTCCCAGATCCCTTGACATGCATGGAGGCCGGCCACCGGGGAGGTTTTAGTGGATCGTCGAGTTCGACAACCCTACATAACCCGTATTGTACCCTAACATGCAATACGGGTATCCGGGTGCAGACTTCCGCTTCTAAGAAAAAAAAAAGGTAGTCATTCCATTTAGTGGGGGCTGCAACGCTGTAGTCTCCTGCCCCATCGACCGTTAGTTCTTGACTGAAGTGCTTGTTAATCCTCTGATATGCAATCCTGTCATTCAAACCTCTGTCATACAATTTTTTTATTACTTGACCGGTACTTTGACTTGAATGTCATTTGATATGATTAATCCACACTCCCAAAGCAATTCGGGACGCGGCTATTTACACGTATATTATTATTTGTTTATCTCTTGTTTAATTTTGTACAATGTTATTGCAAAAAAAATCCACTAAACCACTAAAATCCTCTAAACCACTAAAATCCACTAAACCACTAAAATCCAAAGAAAAAACGAGTGTACTTTTGACCACACGTCTGAAGTACAACTTATTTAGCTCCATTTATATGTATGTATATATATTTATATATCTATACTCTATATTAATATTATAAAGAGGCAAGATTGTTTGTTTGTTTGTATTGAATAGGCTCCGAAATTACTGTACCGATTTAAAAATTCTTTCACCGTTGGGAAGCTACACTATCCCCGGGTGACATAAGCTACTTTTTACCCAACTGCGCAGAAGGAGGGTAATGTTTTTATTGAAATACTACGCGTGCGAAGCACCGGATTGTTCAGCTAGTGTTTATATATACCTGCTCGTATTTGCAGTTTTTATAATTTAGGTTAATAGGAGATATGCGACAAATCAACCGGCTATGAGAGAAAGGGAGAAAGAAAATGTGTGCTCGCACCTCTCTATCTTGCCACTACAGTAATATACGAAACATAACTCTCTCTCTTTCTAACTTCACTAACTTATCTCCCTCTCAACTTCCGTTCGCACTTTTCGTAACGCTTCACCAGCTTACTCCTCAAGTCAAGCGTGCGTAAAGAAGTTTTACTTCAAAAACAACTTTAAAACGATAAGACCGCCTATGAACTTAAGGCTGAGCGCTTTGTTATTTATTTAGACTTATATCATTTGAGGTATACATTAAAGTATTTTTATTCATATTTATAAACAAAATCCTTCGACATAATTGGTAAACGGGCAATCTGAGTTCATAACTGCATAAACATCCATTCAGTCTAGGTATAGACAGTGCTGCATTACGTTTGGGTGATAACCTGAACGTCTGCGTCTGGGAGGTGATTTAGCTGCCTTTGTTGTCTGGCCGCGTTTTACAGCTTATTACCAGACGATATGCTGAAAATGCACAATTCTAATGTTGTTTCTTTGTCTTTAAATACTGTTAAACATAAAACTGAAATAAAAGAAAAACAACGAGTGTGTAGACGACACGACTGAAGTAAAACTTTTTCAAAATATTAATTTATAAAATTGTTCAATTACAAAATTGTCCTCACGTCTGTAGGTCGATCAGTCTATGTTCATTCTGGACAGACGCAACTCGCACTCGCACATTAACGTATAAAAATATACGAAACGTAACTCTCTTTCTATCTTCACTACCCTCTCAACTTCCGTTGGCAGTTTTCGTGACGCATTCACCAGCTTACTCCCCTAGTCAAGCGTGCTTAAAGAAGTTTTACTTCAATAATGCAAGTTTTGTCTGGAAGAGATCGCGTGTTTTATTTTCTCATATATTTTTATTGATATAGTATGGTCGTAACGAATTTACCAACTCATCTTCCAACTTTATGGGTGTGGAGATAGACATGTGTGACAAATAATTCAACTGTATTGAAAGTAACGTTACATTTGATTCTCTCATTGCGTGTACGTGAAAGCGTTGTGGGTGTACGGAAATTGCGACATATATTAACACAAACTTGTTCGTTAGATACATATAACACCGTATTATCAACCGTTAGTCCATTTAACCTTCATATATTTCTAAGAAATCACACGTCCTCATCATCATCATCATCATATCAGCCGTAGGACGTCCACTGCTGGACAAAGGCCTCCCTCATTGATCTCCAGGAACTGCGGTTGGAAGCGGTCTGCATCCAACGCTGACCTGCGGTTCTTACCAAGTCGTCTGCCCATCTTGTGGGTGGACGTCCTACGCTGCGCTTGCCGGTCCGTGGCCTCCACTCGAGAACCTTTCGGCCGAAAAAATCACACGTATATCTATCTAAATATGAGGCGCATAGAATCAAAGGCAGCTATATCCACTTTCGCTGATTTTTGGCCTATTGAAAAAAGGCATATTTCACCGTATTTTTGCTATAAATAAAAGAGAAAATCTCGTAAAAACTTACTGTAGGAAAATAAAACTGGGACCAAAGCACTCCGACGTCCCTAATGGTGGTTTAAATAGATAATGAATAAATTAAAATCCATTTTCAAGTGAAATTAGACACAATACGGCCTTAGCTGCCTTTGATCATCACCCCTCATAAATAAAACAAAGTTGGGTTAGTTACACCATTTTTAACTCAAGAACAAATATATAAGATGTGGAATGAGCTACCATCTGAGGTTTTCCCATTAGACTACGACATAGCATGCTTCAAGAGAAATTTAAAGAGGTTTCTACAGTGTAGGGAACGAATCGACAATACCCCGGGTGTTGCCGGTGTCAATAGGCGACGGTGACCACTTACCATCAGGTGGGCCGTAAGACTGTTTCCCCAATAATAACATAAAAAAAAATACCGAATCCACCCCAAATAGCAGAAAAACTGTTAAAACATCGGAAAAAATCACAAAAAAAAATTATAAAGAAAATTAATTCTCTCATACATAGAGGCAGCTAATGATGACCGATTGACAATTCTATCGGCGACGTACATTGGCAGCCCGCGTTATATGCATGCACATGACGCGGCGGTACAAAGTTCGGCGAAATTCTAGAATAATTCTATTTCGATTCAATCTAGCCCAAAACACACAATCTTAGTATAAAATACTTAATTTTAGAAACGTCACTTTCTAATTTGATCTTTAGCCTAAACAAAATAAGACCGTTCATATTTTACACAATTTTAGTTACTCAGTGTAAACAACAGAATCGCCACCATTGGTGAATCTGTGGTTTACGCTGACTAACTAAAGTTGTGTAACATACGAATGGTCTTATTTTGTTTACGCTAAAGATCAAATTAGAATAACATTTAAAGTGGCATTTCTAAAATGAAGTATTTTTTTCTAAGATGGCTTGTTTTTGGGCTAGTTTTAGTTAACAGTCAAATTGGTGCTGATTAAAACTAGCCCGCCAACACGCCATCTTAGTAAAATCACGTAATTTTAGAAATGTCACTTTACATGTCATTCTAATTTGATTTTTAGTGTTAACAAAATAAGACCATTCGTATTTTACACAATTTTAGTTAGTGTAAACAACAGAATCGCCACCATTGATATAATTAGCGGTAGGTATACTTAACGATAGGTATAAATAATAAATTTGATTTAAAACCAAACTCACACATTAAAGGTTATTTAAGTAGGTACTTTATATTGATTTTTTATAAACTAAATAAAACGAAAATTGATGTCAGGTGACCAAAAATTGCTTATAATGAAGAGTAAAACACAGTTCTTTTATTTTTGTAGGCGAGTTTTCGAAATAAAAACGATTTATTTGTGGTTTAAAACATCAACATTTTATTGATTGAGCGAAGCGAGATCTCTAAATCGACTTGGGCAAATCGGTGTTGTAGGTATGTATGTATGTATGTATGTTTGTTTGTCTGAGGATAACTTTTGAATCGTTGATCCGATAATCGTGAAATTTAGTACATAGGTAGGTAGTGATAGCACAATTTTGGTGTGACTAAATGAGCTAAAAATGTAGGGGGATTGTTGAGATATTGGGGTTCAATAGGGCCATAAAAAATGAAAATGAGACTATTAGGTCAAATGGGACGTCAAATGAAAGGTCTTTATTAGTTTTTTTACATGTTGACATCGTTTTTATTTTTAGTAAAGGTCTTATAGTTTTTGAGTATAGTAAAGCGCTATAATAAAAAAATAACTTTGACAAAATTCACAGGGTATACCATTGACCCTACAGTACTGTAATTTGGTATGCGTATAGCTTAAATGATACAAATATAGGCAAAAGTCGGAAATCCAGAATAACTGCAATTTGTACCTCAAAAAAGCATATCCTCTATACTCCTGTTACCTGTAGTTTGAATCAAACTGCAGCTCAAGTTAATTGGTATATAATTTCGTGGCACTATTTTGATAGTCAAATATTACAAATAATATTTCTTTTTAATCGGAGACTGTCATGCACTACCTACAAAAATATTTTTTCAACACTACGCAAAGGTTAACTGGAAGAGAATGCTTGCTAGCATTAAGTTCGCCTATGTACAGATTTATGTATTTTGTGCAATAAAGAATTTTCAATCAATCAATCAAATGAAGCTTTTATAAAATTCATAATCGGAACCGCAAGCAGTTCAAATGAGCATAAACACTAAAATCCTACTATAATCCATTCAGAAGTTTCAATGTCTACTATCCGTCACCATCAGGAGACCTCCATGGTACCATATTATTAAATTGTCACTAAAGTTACATATCGGCCATGAAGTACCAATATCTCCTATCTCAAAAATGCCAATTTTACAGGAGACGAAAAAACGTCTCAAATCGCACGCCACCACAAGTAGGTATAAACACACCAAACCGTCCGAATAGCAACAACACATCACTCGCACTAGCAGCGAGCGGTGACCGCCCCACCCCGCCGCCGCGTCTACGGCCGGTACTCAATTTGATTTGCTCTCATTCATTCTCTGCAAGTCAAAAGCCAATAGATGTCGCCGCGTTCTTCAATCAGTTGCTCATTACGAAATAAACTGTCAAGTCAAGACGCCAGATAGTAGAATAGATGTTAGATAGGAGGTTTTCGCAGCAATATTTTTTAGAAAATTTCAACTCACTAACATAGTAGATATTTCTACTTAAAGTTAGAAGGTATTCGCAGCAAAATCAGCGTCTCATAACTTAGAAGTTATTTCTATTAGTGTTTAATGGGATAAATAGTCAAATATCGTGTTAGGAGGTTTTGCCAGTACACGCGAAATTGTATTTTACGTCGATTGACATAAGAAACAGAAAATCGAAAAAAAGGTAGTTAGGAGGTATTGGTACTTCATCGTCGATATATCTATTCCAATATTCAGCACAATCGGTTGGAGGGAACTTAAAATTCATTGTAGGATTTGATCTAAACAAACAAACATACAAGATAATAAAAATAATTGTACCGCCTGTTCTTCTGCGACCAAGTCAAGAAATAATCGTACAAGAAACGAAGTTGTTTATTCTTTCATACACCACCTGCTCGACAATGTCAAAATATGTGTCATGTAAACCTTACCGAAACCAGGTGATTAAATCCGGCTGAGCCGGGAGTAAAGTTTTACTGAATTTCTGAATTTAATGATTTTTTTTCTATACAACTTATATGGCAAACGAGCATGCAGTCCACCAGATGTTAAGTGGCTACTGCAGTCCATGGATATCCACATAGAATTCAAAACAAGCTATTATGTTGTCTTGATCTCTATGTGGACACGTTGCCATACTATAGGACTTAGCTGTTATGCCTATGTGCCAGTAATTACCGGAACATACCATTACCATCTAACCAGAACCCAGCAGCACAAGTACTGCTATTTGGCGGCAGATAAAGGTAAGACGGTGGTGCCCACTTCCTCGAGCTCGTTCACAAAAGCTCTGCCACCAGTAAATTTTGAACATAATGAAGTGATTTGAATCTGGAAGCTCATCTGTATTAACATTTGAAACAAACAGACCCACACAATAAGAACTTACTCGTAAATCGAACTAACCTCTGCACAGAATGCACAAACCTAGATTTGGTTTTTATTGTCTCGCAGAAAGTGTGAAAAGTAGAGTATTGTCCTCGTGGATAAAGCTGTCTGCATCTTGGGCGTGCTTACATCCCTGTACTCAGGATTCTAGTACCTCCCTTGCACCGCTCGTGAGTTAACTCTAGAATCCTTTGTTACGTTCGGGATTCAATATAGCACCCGTGACGTAAGACACTGCTTTATGTGGGATATAATAGGATATTTACCATGGTTTGTGGTGGCTGTAATAGTAAATGTAGTATGAGTGGATTAATTTCCAGCAAGAGACTGATAAAGAGAGTAGAACTTTATATCTGCCAATAACCATCCACTCAAAAACCAGTTTACCCGTGATCATGGAGCATACAACTGCGTCAAAATATAGGGATACTGAATAACTCAAAAATCATGGTACATATCCCGTTTTTATTGCAAATAGTGTTCATGACTATGATAGCTTCAAATCATAATTATATTGTAAAAAAGAAAACTAGTACACACTGATAATGCAAAATTGGTGCACAGTGACGGCATCCTTCATCCCTGCTAGTCCTGCAACTTTTTACCTCTCTATAAACTAGTGGTTCGCCCCGAACTGAGATCTCGCGTCTCCCAAAACAAAAAAACATTCTTAAGGCGACTCGCAACGATGCCTAAACGTATTTAGTGGCTAAATATGATTTAAGGAGTTGTCAAATCATACAAATACGTACAATTTAAACATTTTTAATCGCTAAATACGTTTAGGGATTGTTGTGTAAGCCAGCCTTAATTTTTGACTAATTAAATAGTGCCACGAAATACGGAACCAGATTACTTGACCTACAGTTTCATTCAAGTTACAGGTAACGGGAGTTCATGTTATTGGTTATTATTTTTGGGGTACAAATTGCAGTTATTCTGGATTTCAGACTTTTGTCTATATTTGTGTTACTAAAGCTACACGCATACCAAATTTCAGCATTTCAGCATTTGTTTCAGCAATTTTAGGCTTAGAAATTAACAGACAACTAAACTGGAAAAACCACATCGAGACACTAAATAGGTGAATTAACAGTGCATCATATGGATTGTACACACGGCTACACATCAAGCTATACATTTTCAGTATAAGCTGACCTCGCATTGTGTAGGTTTTTCGTAGAATGAGAGATCAGCTTATACTGGAAATGTATAGCTTGATGTGTACCCGTGTGTACAAACTATCCTCAACTGTCAACACAGCGTCACTAATCACAGCATATCATGGAATAGTTGAATCCCTACTCAGATTTGGTATAATATTTTGGGGTAACTCAACCAACAAAGACGTTATCTTTAAAATGCAAAAACGGTGCATTAGACCAATGTTTAAAATACAAATGACTGATAGTTGCAAGCCCCTATTTTTAAAATATCAAATTCTTACACTTCCGTCCCTATATACAATGGTAATAGCAATATTTTTAAGAAAAAATCGTTATCTATTTCCACGTATGGCTGATATTGTAGTACGAAACAGACGAGATGGTCGAACAGGCTAGCTACAAAACAGCATTATTACATAAAAGTGTAGTCTGTATGGCGATACGTATCTACAATATTATACCAAATGAATATAAAATGCTCAGTGATCATCTATTTATGTATATCTAAATT
Organism: Philereme vetulata; assembly: GCA_918857605.2. Taxonomy (NCBI): domain Eukaryota; kingdom Metazoa; phylum Arthropoda; class Insecta; order Lepidoptera; family Geometridae; genus Philereme; species Philereme vetulata. The sequence continues at coordinate 5,066,012 of OU975461.1, forward strand.
AAAGCAATTAGTAGTAATGAAATGTTATTAAAATATTCGGGAATTTCTAGAGGACATAATATAATTTTAGGCTATTTTTGACATTTAATTTATATATACCTAATTTAAAATTAATTTTATTTATTCACTATTCTAATACATGCCTTTTACGATGATTGTACATTAAAATAATAACTTTAAATTTCAGAAGTTCTATTGTATTTTAAAAATTTGCATGCTAGAATATAAGGCAGAATGTAATTGAAACTTACCTACATAACTAAGACCTTTACACATTATGTTCAAGCAAATAAATGTATCTTTATCTTTATCTGTATACCAAATATCACGATGATCGAATAAACGCTTCGAAAGTTATACTCGGACAAACAAACATACATACATACATGCAACTAGGGAATGCAATCCCGACTCGAGATTGCAAATTCGAGATCCCGTCTAGTTTAAAAAAAATGTTAAATTTTGATGACTGAAAAAGCTAATGCTTGTTTGTGATAGTGAGGTTAACTAAAATAACATATTACTCAAAAGAAAATAAAAATCTTTATTCTTTAATCTTACCAACTAAATAATTATCGTCACCTGTCGCTAATATTCGGAAATAGTCGGAATAGTTTTCTAACGCTGTTTGGCGTTCCTGCCGCTCGCGGCCGTCAGTCAGCGCGCCGCTTGCGCCCCGAGTGGACGTGTGTAGCGTCGCTGACCACTGCCGCCCAATCCCGTCAATCTCGAACGGGATCTCGTCATATGATGCGTCGGAATTGATCCCGAAAAATTACACGAGATCGGAATCCCGCGGGATCGGGATTGCATTCCCTACATGCAACGCCGATTTGCCCAAGATGATTTAGAGATCTCGCTTCGCTCGATCAATCATCTTCATTGGTGTAAATATGTACCTCCGTTATAATAAAATATCTTGAATAACATTGTACACAATTGCCGGTCAATGTCATGACTTAACGTAGAAGAGAACTCACGCGTACCCAATCGTGACGAATATCAAATAGACTTCAATGACAATGATAATTTGAAGAATTTACGCCATTTAGTTCTGATATTTATACTGTTAAACTAGTTTCCGTTATTCTTAAAGGTATTTGTACCGAATGCCCGGACAATACTGAATGGCAATGATGTAATTTTATATTAGTGTTTGGAGAAATGTCACGTTTGCCGAAGTGTGATGAATACAAAACTGATTCTCAATGCCGATTTGGCGATTGTCTTGCGTAGTAATCCAGAAACAACACAGTCTGTGCGTTATTCAGTGAGGTGTTTGTACGGTGTGACCGGTCAGTAATGGCAAATGGTTATAGCCTAGTAGGAGTGTTTGGAGAAATGTCACGTGTTATGAGTCATAATCATCATCATCAGCCGGAAGACGTCCACTGCTGAACATAGGCCTCCCCCTTAGATCGCCACAACGAGCGGTTGGTAGCCGTTTGCGCCCAACGGCTCCCCGCGATTCTTACTAGATCGTCGGTCCACCTTGTGGGGGGCCGGCCTACGCTGCGTCTTTCAGTCCGTGGTCTGCACTCGAGAACCTTTCTTCCCCAGCGGTTATCGGTTCTACGAGCGATGTGGCCTGCCCATTGCCACTTCAACTTGCTAATTTTGAGAGCTATGTCGGCAACTTTAGTTCTGCGGATTTCCTCATTGCGGATTTTGTCACGCAAAGAAACCCCGAGCATAGCCCTCTCCATAGCTCGTTGAGCGACCTTGAGCTTGGTCATGAGGCCATGAGTAAAGGACCACGTGTACTGAGTGAAAAAGTAAATTTAAACAGTAATTACAACAGAATTTCGCTATTTTGTATGGTATATCATTTGCGGCAAAGTTACTGGCCTTGTAGATTTTGAAACTAAAAAAATTTATAACCTTAAATTTTCTTTCGTGTCAAAGGTAAGCTAAACTATTTTAGAGTAGTACACCGGCTACGCATCAAGCTATACATTTCCAGTATAAGCTGACCTCGCATTGTGTAGGCTTTTCGTAGAATGAGAGGACAGCTTATACTGGATTTATAGCTTGATGTGTAGGCCGTGTGTACATACTTTGTCACGTCTATAGCGTTGGGCGTGGCTTTGTTGAGGTCATTGTGCAGATGGTAGGGAACAAAGGACAGGACAGCCGATGGGACATAGACTTAATGAGTGAAGCAGTCGCATTCAGTCCGGGATGAGTTTCTTATACCACATTTAGACTGGCTTTCTCTGCAGCGGCCAATTTAGGCCCGGAGTCGTCATTGACTTCCAAGGCTGATCATGACCTTTTGGGAGCTGTTCCTGCGGAGTGAAATAATGAAAATATAGTCAAATATAAACACAAAAATAGTCGATAACAAAATTATAAGGTAAAAAACTCTAAAAAATATAACTAACTAGCTTCTTCTCGCGGGTTCGCACGCGTGTTTTATCAATAAAAAGTAACGTATGTGTCAATCCACGTCATAATCTATCGACATACCAAATTTCATAGAAATTGGTTCTGTCAATATGACGTGATTGAGCAACAAACAAACATACAAACTTACTAATTTATAATATTAATGTAATTTCAGATAAAACGCCGAAATCTGTCGACGTGGTAAATAATTATTCGCGCAAAATGTTGCGCAGAAATGAGGAGATACGTAGGAGAACTCAAGTTACCGACATAGCCCGACGGATTAGCATGTTGAAGTGGCAATGGGCAGGCCATATAGCGCGCAGAACAGATGGCCTTTGGGGTCGGAAGGTTCTCGAATGGAGGCCACGGACCGGCAAGCGCAGCGTAGGACGTCCACCTACAAGATGGGCAGACGTCTTGGTAAGAACCGCAGGTCGGCGTTGGATGCAGGCCGCTTCCAACCGCAGTTCCTGGAGATCAATGAGGGAGGCCTTTGTCCAGCATTGGACGTCCTATGGCTGATATGATGATGATGATGAATGTCGCGCCGATGCTTTTGAAAAGTTTAATGGTTTTCTCATAGGATCCATCATCAAATTTTGACCTAATTTATATAAATATTAGTTTGTTTACTAAGTGAAGGCTTTCACAATATAAATTAGACAATTGGGTAATATTTAACGTTTTATAATGATAAAATTGAACTCTTAACATGAAATGTAATTTTCTTGACATCGTCAAAATTTTTCAGACATTTAATTTTGCGATTTGACATACGTGTTTTTTTTATAATGATGTATCCCTGAGTACACTTTCTAACAAATTTTTCTATATATTTTAAGTATTTATTTACAAAAAAAAAGTATATAAGTATTCTGTCAGATATCTGGTTCTCATAGCTCAAGCTCTGCTTAGTTTGGGACTAGATAGAGCTGTATGAAATATCCACCAATATTTATGTATTAATAAGCATTAACATCGGCCAACATGGCAAAGAATTATGGCAGTTTAATATTAGTAGTTATAAATTAAGAGCCTCCATATGAGAGCCTCTGCATGTGAGAACATGGAGGCTCACGAAGGAAGCTGTGCACAAAATAAGTGTAGCACAGAGAGCCATGGAGCGCGCCATGCTCGACATAACACTCTTAGATCGAGTTCCCAATACCGAAATACGCAAGCAGACTAAAATACAAGACGTCAGCAAGCGAATATTGGGGCTCGAGTGGAGTTGTGCAGGACACTTGGACTGAGGCACTAACAGAGTGGAGGCCGAGAACTGGGCATTTAAATAGGGGACGTCCACCAGCGAGATGGGTCGACGACATCAATAAGACCGTGGGTCGTACGTGGTTCAGACCGGCACAGGATTGGGAAGAATGGCAGGAACAAAGAGAGGCCTATGCCCAGCAGTGGGTCGAAACGGCCCGGAAATGGTGATGATGATGAATTTAGAATCTCCTTTTTTGAAGCCAGTCAAAACCGTCTCTCAATGCCAACGGTCTTGCAGTAATCCTAAAACACCTTAATTTCACTCTATGTGCGTTAATCGTAGAGGTTTTTGTGCCGAATGACCGGTCAATGTTCAATGGCAATGATCTGACCTACGTAGTGTTGGGAAAAAACTCACGCGTATGAATGCGTGATAAATTTAAAGCAGACTTTTCAATGGCGGTTTAAAAATTGTCTAACGTTTACTGTCAGTTTCTCGAACGTTGATCTAGAAACAATTTATCCAGCACATTGTGTTTGAAATAAAGAAAAAGAAGAAATACGAAACATTTGTTACACATTAATTTTGCAACGAAGGCAAGTTCGTGAATAAATACTATTTTGGTAGAACTAAATATTAAGTTGATCAATTTAATCTTACTTGGTCATAGTATAAATAATGACAAACTCGGGGTTGCCACTTGTAGACTCCATACAATTAGTAAATCGTTTAATGGGTAAGGTGTACGCTTATATAACTTTCAATTGATAAAACAAAACCTTCAAAAAAACCTTACTAGGTATAACATATCGGATTATTTAGATGATAAAAAAGCATGGGTTACAATTTAGACGTAATTGATTTTCTTTATTGTTATGTACTCTAAAAGGATCATTAAAACGAACAATCAGTCTTGTTTCTTGCCTTTCTTTCCTGGCTTGGTCGCGAAGGAACAGGCAGTAAAATTTATGAAGTGATCCTTGTGGTTTTAATGAATAAAAACATGTTGATTTTGAGTTGTTGGCATAGGACTATCTTTGTTGATGACACTGCCAGTTTGAATCACTATCACGAACGTTGTGTTGCGACATGTAACAACTTTCAGAGATTAGCGTCCTCTGCCCCATGCAAGAGTCAAGCTACCTACTGTCATTTAATAATAACAATGCACGCAATGCAATCATCGACGTAACTGAAAAGCGATCTAGCCTATTTACAATGTAATGTGAAAATGGTTTAATCTACCTTTAATCAGACAATATATATATATATATATAATATTTAATTTATGACCTTATTTTGTAACATATCAGCAAAGAATAAATGACTTAATTGACTTATGACTTAATAAAGTTGAGATAATTATCCTTAGGACACCCAGCTGACTTAATTTTGAGCCATAACAATAGAATAGTAGATTATCAAACGAGGGGATAAAGCAGTGTCTTACGTCACGGGCGCCATATTGAATCCTGAACATAACGAAGGATTCTAGAGTTAACTCACGAGCGATGCGAGGGAGTTACTAGTATACTGAGTGCACAGAGGGATATAAGCACGCCCAAGATGCAAGAATGTCAAATCTAGGTTGGTGCATTATGTGCAGAGGTTATAGTTCGACTTAGAATAAATTCTAAGGCACGGACTATATGGCATCCGGGTCTCCCCGATTCTGCTAATCCGGAGTATGTCCCGGTTGCTTCCAGGTAAAAATTGGAGTCGGATGGCCTCGGATCGTGTGTAGTCGAGTCGATGCAGGAAACATTCAAATAAATAAATAAATAAAAGCCCGGATGCCATAGAGTCTGAGCCTTACATGTAGTATGGATCTCTTTGATTCAAATTTTAATACAGATCAGGTTCCAAATTCAGATCACATTATGCCCGAGGGAATATTGAAATTCTGTACAACTTTACTCCCGGCTCAATCGTAGGGATTTAATCACCTGATTTAGATGAGGTTTACATGGCATATAATTTGACATTGTCGAGCAGGTGGTGTGAAAAATCTACTGTGTTGTTTTGACAGGTTAAAGTTCAGTTTCTGAGCAGCCAGTTTATTAGGGTAATTGTACTGAACGACCGGGCGATAATGTGTTTGTATTGAAAATTCACGCGTTTCGAAGCGTGACAGCAGAATCAATTGCCTTTACTGACTAACTTGAACCCATTATATAAACGACATTTGCAGCAGTTTAATAAAAACTTATTGTGAATTATTAAATGTACAAGCTGTTATAGTATAAGCTGTAAGAGCGAGACGGCACGCTGCGGCGCATCTTCGGATAGACGCGTCCCGTACGCACAAAACCTCAAGCACACTTCGCCTTAAAGCTTTTTATTGACACATAAGTTATATTTTTATTTGTAAGTGATAATTTAAGTTTGAGCTGGGCACATTTTGATAAATTTCACTAACTTTAGCCTTATTTCATAAAACACTTCTTTAGTTTTCCTGAAACAATATTACAGGCATATTTTCATGTATTATTCGTGATATTTTCACTTTCTCATGATCCCATCAGAGTTCATTGCTCGATGGTATTCAAATTCTTAAAATGTCTATTTTGGTACGCTTCAATAATTTTAGTGTTTGAAGAGTTTTATTAGTAGGTTTGTTTTCTTTATGATGAAAAATGGTAAATATTGCAGTTTCGGTATAGATAAGGATTTGAAAATCCTGCGATTCGTTGACTTCGATTCTTACTAAAACTCCGCTGCTGTCTGTCTGTCCGTCTGTCACCAGGCTGTATCTCATGAACCGTGCTGATAGTTAGAGAGTTGAAATTTTCACAGATGATGTATTTCTATTTTACTCTTTGGGTACGGGTTCTGTACCCAAAAAGTAAAACGGGACACTCTTACTAAAACTCCGCTGCTGTCTGTCTGTCCGTCTGTCACCAGGCTGTATCTCATGAACCGTGCTGATAGTTAGAGAGTTGAAATTTTCACAGATGATGTATTTCTGTTTTACTCTTTGGGTACGGGTTCTGTACCCAAAGAGTAAAACGGGACACTCTTACTAAAACTCCGCTGCTGTCTGTCTGTCCGTCTGTCACCAGGCTGTATCTCATGAACCGTGCTGATAGTTAGAGAGTTGAAATTTTCACAGATGATGTATTTCTGTTTTACTCTTTGGGTACGGGTTCTGTACCCAAAGAGTAAAACGGCACACTCTTACTAAAACTCCGCTGCTGTCTGTCTGTCCGTCTGTCACCAGGCTGTATCTCATGAACCGTGCTGATGGTTAGAGAGTTGAAATTTTCACAGATGATCTATTTCTGTTTTACTCTTTGGGTACGGGTTCTGTACCCAAAGAGTAAAACGGGACACTCTTACTAAAACTCCGCTGCTGTCTGTCTGTCCGTCTGTCACCAGGCTGTATCTCATGAACCGTGCTGATAGTTAGAGTGTTGAAATTTTCACAGATGATGTATTTCTGTTGCCGCTATAACAATAAATACTAAAAACAGAATAAAATGCATATTTATGGGGGGCTTTCATACAAAAAACGTGTTTTATTTTATCGTTTTTGCTCGATATTGATAGACGCGATAGAGCAGATCGACGCTTGAAATATTCAAAGAGTATTTAATTATATACCTATTCAATTTAAAAATAAATAGTAAAATTACAATAAAAGAAATATTTAGGAGGGGCTCCGTAATTTTTTTGCTCGTTTTTGCTCGATATTGATAGCGGAAACAGGTAGACGCTTGAAATATTCATAGAATATTTAATTATATATTTAGTTTAAAAATAAATAAATATATTAAAATAAAATTAATATTTAAGGGGGACTCTCATGCAACAAACGTGATTTTTTCTAATTTTCTCGGTCTTAATAACGATGGGGCTCCCATACAATAGACATGATTTAATTGCCGTTTTTAAAGACAATGGTACGGAACCCTTCGTGCGCGAGTTCAACTCCCACTTGGCCGGTTTTAAGAAAGTGGGTACCTTAGGGTGGTCCCAAATTTGGTCAAGATTTGATGATGGGATCCAAGAGAAAATCATCAAACTCTTCAATTCGCAAAGGTACCTGGATATTTTTTAAATTTTCTGTAGCGTATATTTTGACCATAAAGATTGTTGCATACATCTGTATATCCTAATAATACAGAGTCCAAGTTTATATATAAGCATAAGGTTAGGCTGTACTCAACAAATCGCCATCAGAATAAATGGCATAGTAACAAAACTCCCTTCATACATAAATTATACATTTATGTAGGCGAAGACGCCCAGGATTGCGTTAGAAGAAACCAGTTCCGACCCACCTGGCCAGCACAGTTACCCTGTAATCCTACTAACATAAAAATGCACGCATTTAACGCCACCTGGTGGTATAATTGACATCTATACAACCACTCATCTAGACCCACCATTCTTTGAAACTAATTATGAAAACAGAGGTCTGACAAAAGTGGTGTAATTTACCAATAATCAAGACCTACGATTCCTTCAAATGGTTTGGAAAACAAGGGTCAGTGAATACTGGTCTTTGTTAAGCGACCAGTGATTATAACCTGTACATCTTCGGAGTTATTGTGAAGGGGCAGGTCTAAGAAAATTGGCTATAGCGGATGTGATGGTAGTAGAAATATGTAGGCTGTGTAGGAATGGCGTTTAAACGATGACACGGTTTAGTGATAGTTCTGTACCTTTTGATTGCTTGAAGTAATTTGATCATAATTTTCTGTCCATATCAACCTACTGTCGTGAATAGACCTCTGTATAATCTCAGAGTTCTGCGCCTCTGTTTATATCACTCGTACCGATTCTGTGCAAGTACAAAGCCTCAGAGATGTTTTCCCGAACCAGGACTGATGGATTCCATGCCATCATTCGCTTAAAGACTGCATCTCCGATGAGCAGAGTAGGTACTAGGCAGTCACAACAGCATCCTGAAAACAGTTGCTGAGAGAAGTACCTCTCATTTACCTACACCTAGAATGAACAGTTATTACGGGAGACGCACCACTGCATACCTAATTCCAACTTTGACCAATGAGATACCAGCTCCAACTTTACATGAAATTAACATAAAAAATCATATATATAAATTTAAAAAATACTTCATGGATACTTTTGAGGATAGCTAACATATAATTAAAACATTAAAATATATACATTATGCATAAAATATATATAATTATTGTTGTTTATTTATCTTATATAAGTATTTTAGAAAATCAATTAAGTGGTTAAATAGGTACCTATTTAAAAAAAATTGTGCGGCTTGAATGTCTCTAAGCACCGAGACAAACCTATAAGGTTTAACGATGATTTATGTATTAATTAATAGTTGCATGTTATTATTTCAAATAACTAAAAAAGAAACAACCTCGCGTTGACAATCAGCGTTGGGTGCATAACATCCATCATTATGCTGAGCTGAACGCCATTTTAGTACGCAGACACATGAGTCGAACTATCTTAATAAATTCATTTGAACCTACTCTTCTTTATAAACGTTTCACGTGTCATTTTCGTACCTAATTCCAATATTAGTTTTACAAATGTTAAATTTGGGATAATGTAAGGGGTTAAATGACCTCATGACCAAGCTCAAGGTCGCTCAACGAGCTTTGGAGAGGGCTATGCTCGGGGTTTCTTTGCGTGACAAAATCCGCAATGAGAAAATCCGCAGAAGAACTAAAGTTGCCGACATAGCTTTCAATATTAGCAAGTTGAAATGGCAATGGGCGGGCCACATCGCTCGTAGAACCGATAACCGTTGGGGAAGAAAGGTTCTCGTGTGGAGACCACGGACTGGAAGACGCAGCGTAGGCTGCGGGCCGACGATCTAGTAAGAATCGCGGGGAGCCGTTGGGCGCAAACGGCTACCAACCGCTCGTTGTGGCGATCTAAGGGGGAGGCCTATGTTCAGCAGTGGACGTCTTCCGGCTGATGATGAAGGGGTTAAAGTTTTGAGGTATTCTTTAGATGCACTCCCTATGTACCGTTGGTATATAGATAGATTGTGACCGGGATTGGGGCATAGGCTACTTTTTACCCAACTGCGCATAAGGAGGTTAATGTTTTATTGACAAACCACGCGTGCGAAGCCGCGGGCGGGTCAGCTAGTATATATCGTTATGTTAGTACTTAAGCTACTAGTAGTGCGATATAGTCTCCCTCTATTGCAAAGTGCAACCAACTAGCTATTTGGTGCACTGGCAAAATTGTATAACCTGTAAATTCTTATATTTATTTTACTTCAAAAAACCCGGCCAAGTGCGAGTCGGACTCGCGAACGAAGGGTTCCGTACCGTTATCTATAAAAACTGCAAAAAAATCATGTTTGTTGTATGGGAGCCGCACATAAATATTTATTTTATTCAATAGCACAATTTTATTTATTTACCTTATTTGAGGTTGGTGCCGATTAAGCTAGTCCTTTAAATTGTATGAGCGCCCATACAACTCAGAAGACTATCTTAATTGGCGTTAACTATGTGTGTATGGGGACACCCTTTAATTTTCAACTTTATTGTTTTTTAGAATTTTTCCTTTATTTCTGCTGAAACCTTGCTTTTTGCCTAATTTCGTGATTCTAGGTCAACGGGAACTAGCATATAGGTTTTAGACTCTAAGCCTATAGGTAACCTAAGGGTACTTCCGATTGACCTAGAATTGTCAATTTTAGTTAAAAGCAAGTTCTTACTGCACAAGTAAAGGAAACATTTCAAAAAATAAAAAAAGTATACATTTTGGTAAATTTTGGTACTTACAAGTTTACGCGATTGATTTTTATACACTTAATAGAGACTAAAAACCTCAGTATCTGGTATAAATTTCATCTTGCTGGGTATCCTAAAAAAAATCGATGGTGACACACGGACAAATGGACAAGAGAAAGAAGAAGAAAGAAGACATTTATTCACATAAACTGTATACACAACTGTACTTACGTTTAAGTGGTTGCAGACGCAACACTTAAACGAATATAATTATACACAATAAAAATATATACACCCAGGAGGAGAATAATACATATAAGGGTTCCTTTTTTACCTTTTGAGGTACGGAACCCTAAAAATGGTAAAAGTTGTCCGAAATAAGATATGATTTGAAAGCACATACAACGCAGTCTCGATGATGTCGCCTGTGTCAGTTAAAATAGCTGTTTTCATGAGTTTTACCTTACAACTTTTGCTCAAAAGAAGTCTCTAGTATCCGAAGAATGAATTACGAAGACAGTATGATGTAGGTTGTCTATATTTAATAGTAGTCCCGCATAGCACCTGGCTGTCCCGTTATGCCTGGTATAATCTCTGGAGGCGGTTTTACAACGTCCGATGTTCGATGTCCGATCGTGATCGACCATGATCACAACGTTTCTGCCTCCCTTTTTACACCACTATGGAAAACCTAAAAGGAAGGATAAGATAAGATAACTCGTTATTGTATACCAAAGTAAAATAGGGGTATGTTTAAGCAGTCTATAAATAAATAAATATTGCTGGACATTTAACACAGCGCTATCTAGCCCAAAACTAAGCAGAGCTTGTACTATGGGAACCAGATAACTGATATAATACTTATATACATTTTATTTTTATAAATACATACTTATAATATATAGAGATACAACCAGACCCGGAACAAATATCTATAGATCATGCAAACATTTGTTCCGCGGCGGGAATCGAGCCAGCTACCTCCTGCGTCTCAGCCGGCTATTCACCCACTGCACCACAGAGGTCGTCAAGTTAAGCAGTCTATGTATGTATATATTAATGTATGTATATAATTATTGATTAAAACGGGTATTTCTCGCGTATGTACCGTTTTTGTGCTATTCCGAGACGTTTCGGCTGTGTTGCAAGTCGTGGTCACGGGTTGACTGGAGTACTTGGAGCTACCGTTGGGAAGTGAGGGTAGCTGCAGCATCTACCCTCACTTGGTCTTCAGAATTAGAAATGTCCTCGTTCATATTACGACACACTACACTAACCGTATCTACGCACTGAGATGACCGATCACGATGCGCTCATCTAGCAATCACCGGGTTCCAGGACGCTGAGAGTCTATAGCCATCTGCCCGATTGAAATTTGGAAATTTCTTTATTTCAATCGTTTCACGAACCATTCTCTTGTAATAATGGCAGGTACATACGCGATAAATAACCGTTTTATTCAATAATTAAGTACAGTGCTCGCAAAAGTTTGAAAAATACTAATGTACGTATGTTTGTATTTTCCTATGTTCCACAGTATTACCTATGTGTGTACCTATTTAACCTACCCAGAACAAAGTTTCCAGAGTAGGTAACGCTTCGACAATACGCCGGGTGTTGCCGGTGCTAGGCGACGGTGACGGCTTACCATCTGATGGGCTGTAAACCTGTTCCCTACAAAATTAAAAAAAAACTTTTATAGCCGGATAGTCGACTGAAATACGGGTTCGATTCCCGCCGCGGAACAAATGTTTGCATGATCTACATATATTGGTTCCGGGTCTGGATGTTTTTCTATATCAATATGTATTTACAATATCAGTTATCTGGTTCCCATTTTACAAGCTCTGCTTAGTTAAAAGTAGATAGTGCTGTGTGAAATGTCCAGCAATATTTATTTATTATTATTATTTATCTTCACGAAGGAGACTGTGCACAGGATTAGAGTCGCACAGAGAGCCACGGAGCGCGCCATGCTCGGCATCATCACTGCTAGACCGAGTCCCCAATACTGAAATTCGCAAGCGGACTAAAGTTCAAGACGTTAGCAAGCGTATATTGGGACTCAAATGGAGTCGGGCAGGACATGTGGCCAGGCGCGGTGATGACAGGTGCAGCAGGGTGCTGTCTGAGTGGTAGCCCCGAGATGGAACTAGGAACGCAGGTCGTCCGCCGGCAAGATGGGTCCACGACATTATAATAATCGCAGGTCGTATGTGGGTTTGAACAGCGCATGACAGAGGCGAATGGCGACAACGAAGAGAGGCCTATGCCCAGCAGTGGGATGAGAACGACTGACGATGATGATGATGATTATTTATCTAATATATCAATATTTTATATTACTGACATGAAAAATAATCATGCCAATACACTTTTGTAATAAATTATAGCTTGGTTGTGGTTACCTGTACCCATACATTTCTATCATACGCGGTCTGCACCCAACGGCTCCCATGAACCTTTAAGAGGTCGTCTTTACACAAAAGTAGTGAAGTAGTCATCAAAAAGTGGTACCTATTGAAAATCCTAGATCATATACCGTAGGTTATAAATGCATGAGAGTTTGTTATGCCATTTGCGCACCTGCCGTGTATCGACCACTTTTTGTAGTAAGTTAAATAGCTGGTAATTGTCGGTGAGATACATCTCCTGCCCAAAACTAGGCAGAATTACCAAGAAAATATTCAATAAGTGAACGTGTCAAGAAATTTGATTGGTTTAATAGTTCTTTTGTCTGTCCTACCTAGGAGTAATAATTGTATCGAAAATCTATACCTACCTTTAGAACATAAATATTTGATTGATTGATTGAAAATACTTTATTGCACTTATAAAACTAGTACAAAGGCGAACTTAATGCTAAAGAGCATTCTCTTCCAGATAACCTTTGTGTATTGTAGATAAAGATGTGTAGGTAGTGCACAGGAAAGGGAAATAATGAAAATTTGCACAGGACTAATACAAATAGCATAGGTACATACTACCTAAATAAACCTACATAAATACTTTATATCATAGACTAAACCATACCAATATCAAATAAAAATACATACATAACAATAGAAAAAAGGTTGTCTGGGAGAGATCACTTTTAGCGATAAGACCGCAAATTGTACTATCGCGTATCTAGTTACATGAATTGTTAATTTAAGTACAATAAATCTTTTACACGTAACAAAAACAATATGAAAACTGGAAAATGCATTACTGCATCGCAGTTTCCAGTGCAAGTACACATGGCTAGACATCAAGCTATACAGTTCCAGTATAAGCTGATCTCTCATTCTACGAAAAGCCTACCCAATGCGAGGTCAACTTATACTGGATATGTGTAGCCGTGTTTACTAAAGGCGACTTGCGGAACGATGCCTAATCGTATTTAGTGCTTAAATACGTTTTATAGAGTTGTTAAATAATACAAATACGTCAAATTTCAACATGTTTAATCGCTAATTACGTTTAGGGATCGTTGTGGAAGCCGAGCTTAGAACTAAATGAGTTTGTATAACTTTGCAAGCTCTATGGCAGATAATATCGTTAATCACTAACATAATTAATTTTAAGATATTTTTTTAACATATTATCAGCAAATAATAAATGTCTTAAGACGTTCCTGATTGTAGGTATACAATTCATCCATTTACAATATATTTTTGTTTTAAATAAACAAAATAATAAAGAAAATTTAAATTAATTTACATGCTATACCAGGGTAATATTATTAGATTAAGGGAATTGTCCTATTCCTTTCTTCATAAAAAAAAGTTTAAAGAAATGCAGGCAAAATGTACGTGCAATATACTCGTAATGTAACTGTCATAAGTGCGAGGGCCTGCGAATCGCGCTGCCCTTGCTTCGGGACAGCGACCTCGCCCAAGGTCGACACGCACACACACACACAGAGACAAAGGCGTGTATGCACTGTATGCAAGTAAATACACACTTGTCTGCAAGGCGTCTACTCTGAAGTTTATTTAGGGTAATGTAAAAGTAAAAATTCGTTTATTTTATAACGTAATAATATTTATAGGTTTTAGGAGTAAGATGTATTTAAATACATGAGGCACACAAAAAGTTTTGCACTTCTAGCTAATCGGAACTATTTGAATTTCGAATGTTATATTGTTTGAAACGTTGCAACCTTTTAAGAAAAAAAAATTGGCGGAAAATCATTTGTAAATTGTTTTTTATCACACATCAAAGTTCTACGTACGCAACGAAAATGGAATTAAGTCGAAAAGATTTTAGAGCGATGATTTTTTATGATTTTAAAAGTTCTCTCTCTCCGCAAGACTGTGCCGCTCGTCTTCAAAATGCTTTTGGGAGAGAAGGACCTTATTTGAGCACCGTAAGGCGATGGTTTGCTGAATTTAAGAGAGGTTGGGTTTCTTTACATGACGAATTTCGTGAAGGGCGGCCTTCAACTGCCATCAACGAAAATAATGTGGCTACTGTTAAGCGGCTAATTGAAGAAAACCCACAGATTACCTATGAGACAATTCGAGGACTATTGGGGATTGGTATTAGCCATATTCACAACATTTTACATGAAGAATTGAAAGTTCGGAAACTTTGTTATCGTTGGATCCCTCATGAACTGACAGCGGAGCAGAAGCGGGCTCGCGTGGAATGGTGCTCACAGATGCTACTGAAGTACGACCACGGACATTCTAATGCTGTTTATGACATTGTCACAGGAGACGAAACTTGGATTTATTGTTTTTAACCCGAAAAAAAACCGCAATCTTAGAATGGGTGTTTGAAAATGAAATCAGGCCAAAAAAGTGAGGCAGGCAAGAAACGCTGGTAAAAAATTATCGCGTTTTTTTCTCAGCTACGGGTCCCATCTACACAATTCCACTTGACGATCACAAGAGTGTTGATGCAGAGTGGTATTCTACCATTTTTTTACGGGTGTTAGAAAAAGTTCGCGAAAGACGACCAAAAAGCCGCATTCTCCTACGTCATGACAACGCTTCTTCACACACGACCAACAAAACAAAGTCATTTTTAGCTTCCGAAAAAGTACAACTCGTCACCCATCCTGCACATAGCCTTGACCTAGCACCCTGTGATTTCTGTATTTTACCCAAAATCAAAGACTTGATGGGAGTTTTCACTTTTACCAACTCCGAAGAGGCAGTGATAGCGTTCAATCAGCACGTAGAAAACATGCCTTCAGATCTGTGGTCCTCCTGTTTTAAAAAATGGTTCGATCATATGAAAAAATGTTTAAAATGTAAAGGAGAGTATTTTGAAAAACAATAAACATAATATTTTGGTTATAACATTTTTTTTTCTAAGTTACGCAAAACTTTTATCACGGTGTCCGTGAGGTCAACACTGGCCTCAGCAAAAGACCAGCGCTGCAATATACTCGTACATGCAGTAGCAAATGCTGAGCTGAGGACCCTTTCGCCCCCACTCTTATAATTTTAGTAAAAATAATAGTGTTTTTTTGTGTCATTTGTTTCTGTGACTGAATCAAATCGGTCTGAATAAATGTTTTTTCTTCCTCTCTTTCTAAGATTCAAAAGATTATATAACTCTGTAGAGTATTATGTAGATATGACTTGCCTAATTGCTGGACTTTTTAAATAATAGTTTTTTTTGTGAGAATGTTTATCATCATCATCATATAGGATGTACATAGGCCCCGACCCTAGATTTCCAGAGCGATCTATCTTATGAGGGCTGCGCCCAACGGCTCTTAGCAACCCGTATCAGGTCGTCTTTCCTTCTAGTCGCAGTCCCACACTGCGCTTTGCAGTACGTGGTATACACTCACGAATGTTTCTGCCCCAATGGCCGTCAGTTAATCGAGCTATGTGTCTCGCTGACTGGCACTCCAGCTTGCCAATCCTCTTGACAATGTCAGTGACCGGGATTGGCCTACCAATCTTCTCATTTCTGATTCAATCTCCTAGATTTTACAGCAATCCCTAGGCTTTTATCCTGATATCAGTATTATTGAAGTAAAACTTCTTTACGCACGCTTGACTTGGGGAGTAAGCTGGTAGCTGGAGATATAAGTTAGTGAAGATAGAAAGAGAGAGAGTTACGTTTCGTATTTTTTAAACGTTAATGTGCGAGTGCGAGTTGCGTCTGTCCAGAATGAACATAGACTGATACAGACGTGTGAATAATTTTTTAATTAAACAATTTTATAGATTAATATTTTGTTTAATATTCACACTCATTTTTTTATAACAAGCGTTTAAAAATGTCGTATCTGTAACGTATCGTATCTGTCGTATCGTATGTGTAACGTTTGCTAAAAGTTGAGAGTAAGCCCCGAGGTTTTCTCTGTGCGTGTGTATTTAAAATCGAAGTTTGTACGGCTTGAAGGGCCGGCGATGACGACACCTAGGTATTTGCAAAGTGAACATCTTGTGTACGTTTTTATTATGCGTCTGGTAGTTAGTTCTGTTGGACTATTCAAATGTGTTTGTAGCTTCAAAGTCAAATGATATTAATCTGTCAAGCACCACAACCATCATAGATATATTAGCGTGATCCTTGACGGATTTAACAAAAATGTAAATCTATACTAATATTAAAAAGAGGAAAGATTTGTTTGTTTGTATTGAATAGGCTCCGAAACTACTGGACCGATTTAAAAAATTCTTTCAATGTTGGGAAGCTACACTATCCCCGGGTAACATCGGCTACTTTTTACCCAACTGCGCAGAAGGAGGGTAATGTTTTTATTGAAAAACTACGCGTGCGAAGCTGCCTATGAGTCAGCTAGTAAAATGTAATTCATTTCAATATTCTTAAAAGATAACTTTTTTAAAGGTTGTGGACGTATGCTGGTCGCAAGGCTGAAGTGAAAATGGGCGTAACTCTTTCACACAAGATTCACATAGAGCTAGAGTCCCGATGGTCGAATATTGTTAACTTGCCTAGGAAACAATGGACGAAGATTGGAGAGACAGCCATACCTATGGAGTCCAGTCCTCTTTGTAGCATGTGCTTTGTTTCAAACATTTCGACAGCACAGCCATACCACAGAGCCGCACAGCTCAATGTGACATGACGACCTCCGTGGCGCAGTGGGCGAATAGCCGGCTGAGACGCAGGGGGAGCGGGTTTTATTCCCGCCGCGGAACAAATGTTTGCATAATCTACAGATATTTGTTTCGGGTTTGGATGTTTTTCTATGTATTTACAAAAAAAAAGTATATAAGTATTCTATCAGTTATCTGGTTCCCATAGTACAAGCTCTGCTTAGTTTGGGGCTAGATAGCGCTGTGTGAAATGTCCAGAAATATTTATATTTATAATGTTGAATGGTCACCCTAATTCTATTTAAGTTTATTAACAACAAATTTGTAATATGTAAACAACCACCAACCAACGGAGAGCTTTTTAAACATTATAATGTTACTGACAATTAGAACATGTTTTTACTAAAAATAAAAACTTGCTTTATCATTAACTTATTCAATCTACCTATATATATAAAAATGAATCCCTATTTCCCTTGGTCACGCCAACACGCGTGAACGGCTGGACCGATTACGCTAGTTCTTTTTTTGTTGTATTTCTGATTGTCACGAGAAGGTTCTTATGAAAGAAAAAATTAAGAAAATTGCGCGCTAAATTAGAAAATTTAAGAATACTTAACCATATAAAATTATTTATAATCTAACCTTAGCGCTTTTATAATGTAACCTTATGACGTTTGACATAGAATTGACAGAATGCGTGCTGCAAATATCGTCAAAGAGATGTAAAAAAAATGAATATCGTTCGAAACAGATGCTTCGTTCGGAGTTATCCCGAGATATTGTCTATATATATAAAAATGAATTGCTGTTCGTTAGTCTCGCTAAAACTCGAGAACAGGTGGAGCGATTTGGCTAATTTTGGTATTGAATTATTTGTGAAAGTCATTCATTTTCTCATATATAATGATGATCGGGGACAACAATTGACAATTCTACCTGGGTGACATATATTGACAGCCCGCGTTATATGCAGGTCAAGGCGGTACGAAGTTCGGCGGGTCCACTAGTAAACAATAAGACATACATATATTATTAAAGGATGACAGACTATGTACTTCTAATTTTTGTAAAGAAAACCAGAGCTAGTAAAAATTTAACAGGTTAGTGATGTTTTCTTCTCACAGATAATAAAATCAAGGTATGCATCTTCCTAATTAACGATATGTATTTCCACAATAATTAGGTAGTCAAGTACTACCGCCGGCACTCAAGCCCTTGAAACCTAACTGAGAGACATTTGTCACCACAAAAAAGTTAAACGACTGTTTAACGCGTGTTTAAAAACACTTCACTAAGTTTAATTTTTTTTTACTGACAGGGAATATTTAGTAGGAGTGAGTTTACGTACAGAATGAACTAGGTACATAGAGGTTTCAATTCTGTAACATGCCTCGTTTTGGTTGAGATTTGGCCGGGTTCTTGTGGCCATTTAAACGCACATTTTGTGTCGTGTATAACGACCACATACCATCAGATTTGATTGCATTGAATCACCGCGAATGTCTGGTCGATGATGCAACTACTTACGCAAGCGGTCGACGACCACAAGGTGACCCTGCCCACCCTTCCAAGGTTAAGGACACTAAATGACCAATATACTAGCGTCTGTTTACTGTTTTGCTTACTATACTATTTCCATTTCTTTATTTTCTCGATGACAGTGCCTGTGAAAACTTGAACTAGCGTCTTTTTTACAATATTATGCATTATTTTATAAAAATATGACGCTTACGCACGTACAAGGTTATACCAGAGTCGTAGAAACTGATAGGGATGGAGCTGTCCATAAACGTAACACGATAACAGACCCGATATTGTTTTACAAAATGTAAGAAACTAAACTACTGCCGGATACTTTTGTACAAATTTATTAACTAATATTATATTTCATTACAAGATGTTACACGTATTCATTCTTGATTGATAATGCCAACTTCTTTAAAATTTTCGAAGCTGTTGTAAAATAAGTAGGTATAGGTAGGTACTCGACAATGAAACGAAATAATTATAACGACACGGAGGAACACAAAATACACAACGTAACGTACTGATAATGTGAAAAAACTCAGCGAACAGAAATGTAGTGACTAGCACGACCTTCTTGTTGGGAGTGACAGATTAAAACTAACACAAAATGGCGGTGGGCCATTGTGTGTTCCCACCTCAAAAAATATATTTGGATGTTTTTGTTGTTTTGTCTTTGTTCAAAATATTATATATAAATATATTCGATCGATATCATTACTTATTTGGTCACAACACTACAACTATCAAATTAGAACTGTCACTGAGAAAATAAAGATATGGAAATAGTATCTACCAGGGTTAAAATTACATTTGTTAGCTGCACTTAGACGCCCAAGACAAGCTCCATGCTTAGTTTGGGTCTCGCAGTCAACCTCTTAATTTTTTTGTACGTGGATCATTTAACCTTACGTCAATGATTCATTTTTCATATGTCAATAAACATTTGTATCTTTCTCGTTAAAAGGGATCTGTTACGAATTCAGTTCTTCTTCAATCTTTCTTGCAGCGCAAGTTAAATTTTCATTATATCGAGTTATAGAGAATATTTCTATATTTACTAGACTACATTATTGGGTTTTTTAAAAGTGATTAATAATACAAATTCTAATTTTAAGAGTAGTAAGTAGTTCCTTGTGCGGCTAGCCAGGGGAAGAACTACCAACATAAATATATCTGCCGCCAAGCAGCATTGCTGTGTTTCGTGAAGAATATAGTTGCCGGAAAAATTACAGGCACACAAGGCTTTACACCTGTATCCCTCAAGTTGATTGACGTAAAGCAGTGCACATGTGTAAATAATATGCTATATGGTGCGTGACCCACGAGGCAGAATTTTGTTATAGGCGATGGTTACCACTTAGGCGGTTGACACACTGCCACGCACCGCGCTGCATGTTGCGTGTCGACGCACCTACGCGCGTACTTGCGGGAGTGCAGATCTGCATCATCGTGCGGTTTTTTTACGCACTCACGCGCGTAGTTGCGTTTTGTGGATTCACGGCGGCTCTGACTCAAGCCCTTCCAAAATCACGCACGGCACTGCGGGACTCGGTGTGCCATACCTTGCGTCTCGCCCCGCAACGCGCGTTTTTTTATGTTATTTGTGGGGAAACAGGCTTACGGCCCACCTGATGGTAAGCGGTCACCGTCGCCTATTGACACCGGCAAGACCCGGGGTATCTACACTGTAGAAACCTCTTTACGTTTCTCTTGAAGCGTGCCATGTCGTAGCCTAATAGGAAAACCTCAGATTGTAGCTCATTCCACATCTTGCAAGTATGGGGTAGAAAAGATCGCGTGAAGCGTGTGGTGCGCGATACCCAATTATCAACGATATGTGTTTATTGCGTGGATGCATTTTCTGTGTGTCGGACTGTGCGTTTTTTCTATACAAACGGAGATACTTGCAAGCAACGTTAGAACACGCATTCGTGCGACACGCTGATACACGACACACTGCCACGCAACTTGCGTGGCAGTGTGTTGAGCGCCTTAACATCAGATGGGCCCTAAGCGTGTTACAACTCCAAGTTGTATAAAAAAATCGTCGAGCACACAGTGGTTCGATATTTGATCATTCAGCATAAACATGTAGATATAAGGAGATATTATATACATCAATAAGGTATAAATAAATGGTTAGAAAATATACGCTTCGTAATCACCACACACGTTGCATACCTGGTGATGCAATTCGGAGTCATCGACCGAAAGGTGACCGAATCCTCCAGACCCTTCCAAGGTTACCGGCCAAGGACTGGTACCTATCGGCTTTGTTCAGATAATGTGTTTACGCGACCGATAATGGATTTCCTGCTAACTAGTTAGTGTGGGTTGTTACGACGTCATAGAAATCTTTGGTTTTCTCTTTTGTTTTCAGGGTTCCGTACCCAAAGGGTGAAACGGGACCCTATTACTAAGACCCCGCTGTCTGTCCATCTATCAGACTGTATCTCTTGAACCGTAATAGTTAGACAGTTTAAATTTTCGCAGATGATGTATTTCTGTTGCCGCTATAAAAACAAGTATTAAAAACAGAATAAAATAAATATTCAAGGGGGGCTCCCATATAACAAACGTGATATTTTTGCTTGTTTTTGCTAGATAGTGATGAGAGCAATAGGTAGACACTTGAAATATTTACAGAATATTGAGTTATATTATTCACTTTAAAAATAATTAATTAAAGTAAAATATACTGTATGTTTACGGGGGGGGGGGGGGGGGGGCTCCCATATAACTAACGCGATTTTTTATAGACAATGGTACGAAACCCTTCGTGCGCGAGTCCGACTCGTACTGGGCCGGTTTTTGTATTTTACGTGTGGTCCAACGAATGACTTGATCAGTTTCAATACACATCTTTCTTTCAGTTAAGATAATCACCTAACCAATTAGGTATTTACTAGCGTAAATGAATGTACTGCAATTTAATGTTGTTTAGTTAGTTTGTACAGTAGGATGGCCCTCCAATAAATAGAAATATGAATTAATAAAACCTTATTAGGTCTTATTTCATCTAAGATACTCCTTCTTTCTAAGATTTCCTTCTAAGATGTTGGTGACGTTGAGTGAAAGTCGCTCAAGATCGGTCGCTCTGGAAATCTATGGGGGAGGCCTATGTTCAGCAGAGGACGTTCTTTGGCTGATATATATGATGATGATAATGATGGTGAGTTGGTTTGTGATCCAGCGAAGCGAGATCTTTAAATCAACTTGGGCAAATCGGCGTTGTATGTATGTATGTGTGTTTGTCTAAGGATAACTTTCGAAGTTTTTATCCGATCATCGTGAAATTTGGTACGTAGGTAGGTAGCGATGGCATAATTTTTGGTGTGACTAAATGAGCTAAAAGTGTGTTTTTATTTAAACAGTTTTTGAGTTATTAGCCAACATAAAAACTGAACTTTGACAAAGTTCACAGAGTACACCGGTGACCCCAATGTGCTGAAATTTGGTATGCGTGTGGCTTTAGTAACACAAATATAGGCAAATGTCTGAAATCCAGAATAACTGCAATTTGTACCCCAAAAAAGAGTAACCAATTCACATGAACTCCCGTTGCCTATAATTTGAATGAAACAAAGTTTATGGTATACATTTCGTAGATCTATTTTGATAGTTAAAGATTACAACTAATTTTTTTTTTGTTTGTATGGGAGACTCGCGAGATCTCAGTTCGGGGCGAACCACTAGTTATATTACATGTATATGAACTAGATGGTATATGTATAATTTTTTTAGAAAAACAAAATTCTCTTTCTAGTATTTTATTACACTAAGTTTATTTAAATTAGTTTTTCTTATATAAACACAAAAGGTCTACGCTTAGGTTCACATTCTTGCATAATAATGAGACTCCAATAACCTTACCCCATATAACTTTAAACGTTTTTTTTATTAGTCTCTTTTAAATTCTTAGTTAACCCGATATAGGCCTCTTAGCTAGCATTTGAAGTGGAAAATGGGTTCAGTACAAAAAGGTAGCAATAAGCGTGTTAGCTCTCTGACGCGCCCAATTTCATGCGCCGACGCCTGCGTAATTCAACCCAAAAACTCGCATCTTAAGATGGGCCATATTTTAAAAACTTTATAACATCCAATTTAGATCTGAAAATATCAAATTCCAAAACAAAATCTGCGCAGTTCCCAAATGATGCGAGCAAATAAAAACTGAGAATGTATTTACTTAGAAAGCGGATTACTGACGCGCCTGCTCACCAGTACATCACAGTCATTACAAATAAGCTTTTATTAATAAAAAAGCATTATACTTTATGGCTCAGATTTGGACAAACATGCAAATAAAGAAATCCAAAGACGAAACGCAACCTACGTAAGTGTCAGAATTAGCATTTGAGGTAGTTAGGCCACAGAACACAAAAAACAATAGAATTCGTAAGTAGGCGGGGCCCGCGTAACACCAAGTACGCGGAGTTCCGCGCACTACAAGCCTCGCTCACTTCAGTCGTGTTTCAATTACTGTGGGGTAAACGTACTTCAAAAAAATATATAAATGCCATATTGTGCCGTTTTGGAGTGTAAATATTATAGCCGAACCAAAAATTTTACAAAAGGGGGCATATCCTATTACCGGTAAGTATTATTTTATTGTTTTTTGTTAGTTTTGTTTAAAATGCAAAATCGTCAAACAAAATAGGCTGTAATTCATACTCCTTAAGATCGCGTTTCTCTTAAACCTCAACTTAAGCTACTCAATTAGGGATGTGACCCCAATATACTGATGAATGTGTTATCGATAGCTTTAATTAGTTACCCCCTATTAAAAGGTGTATAAGTTTTAGGGCGTTAATTCCTTGTTGTTTTATTGACGATTTTCTGAATGTATTTTGGACCTATGGTGTGAAATAATATAATAACTTCTGTTTTCAGTTTCCCCATAACAGACATAAAAAAAACGTACAACTTATGAGTCATCCAGCATACAGAGTCATGACCTGGCACCGTGTGACTTTTTCTGTTCCCAAAAATTAAGAACCAATTACCCGATCAACGGTTTTCATCACCAGAAGAGGCTGTCGAAGAGTATGAATAACATGTATCTGACGTCACCACCGGAGGAGTGGCACAAATGTTTTCAAAATTTGTTCTAAAATCAAATCTTATAAAAAAGTGCATTGACACAAAGGGAGAATATTTTGAGAAACAATAAATTCATTTTTGACCATTATTAGTATTTTTTTATTGATTCCGGAAACTTTTAGTGTGCCCCTCAAATATTAATTCAGTATACAGAGTGTTTTTTTTAACTGTAACAGTACGGCAGCACCCATAACCAGAGGAGATACAGGTGCAGTTTCTTTCAAAACATCAGCTCGTTTTCGAAGAAAAACATTTTGGCATTAATTTTTTTTTGTCAAGTGTGAGTAGCGCTTTAAAATGAATCAAGTTGGTAAAAAATTTTTTTGATGCCGATCCATGCAGTCTTTTGTAAGGATCATTCTATTGTATCGTATGAAAAAAATCTGAACAGCGGAAGTTAATCAAATTTGATAAAAAGTATTCTCATACAACAGGACAAAAAAAAATCCTTCTACAAACATTTTATTAGATTATCATTGCACATTAAAGAAGTATTAATACTGTAGTGATTAAGAAGTTTAGGAACTCCGTGCTCTTATGAGCAATTCAAAAACATTTCGTATTTCAGAACAATTTTGAATATCGAACATGGTTCTTGCACCTGTCGGACTTTTATATCAGTCATTGCATCATTTTATTTGTCCTATCATGGCATTGTCAAATACGAAAAAAGTAGACTTAATTGAAGCATACTTTCTTAACCGACGAAACCCAACTAATGCGCTGAAGTGGTATCAGGAACGCTACCCAGACCGCGATTTATTATTTATTTTTTGTTAATCATTGTTTACATTGTTAAGAAGTGCTGTTGATTCTGTAATGAATAATAAAAAAAAAGTTATAAAAACACTGTATAATATTCCAGTAATATAATATTTTTTTAAGTAAGTATTTATGAGTTGGATACCTGTGATTATGGTAAGAAAGAAAGAAAAGAAAAGCTTTTTATTTCGACCACCACAAATATAACCTGACGTACCTATTTCGTTACCTGTAGTAGGTAGGTGATAATCGATATCGATATATTCGTCTTGTGTCCTCATTGGTCCATCACTAAGTGAGTAGCACTGTTATTTGAGCAAGCGAGTAACAGCCAATGCATTATCGATCTTATACTTTGCTGTTAGAGACTATAACAAAAATCGTTAGCGACAGCGCCATCTCTTGTTTGTTTTGTGGTTAATCAAGTAACAGCCATTGCATTATCAGTCTTATTTCTAATTGATAGAGACTAAAATAAAAATATTTTCTAAAGCGCCATCTTTTGCCGAGTAGAAGAAGTAAACTTGAATTTTTTGTTACTGTTTATTTTATTGAATTTTAAACCATGTTCCCTTAGTGGCTAAGGTTTTATATCCGTTAAATTAGTTTTATAGTTTTAGGCCTTTTTGAACGTTCTCTTTCAACCAATTATAACTTTTATTTCTAAGTGTGCTAGTTTTTACATATGTGAGTTTAGCTACACTGGTTTTCTTAGTAAAAAGTCATCATGCTAGTTCTATTGTTTTTATGTTCTGTGAGATAGGCAGCGTAAGTATAGTTTTGTGTGTAGAGCCAACAACCGATGGGCTCTTAAAGGACACCACTAACTTTCATACGGGGAGAAATAGCACCTACCTCATCATCATCCGCTGTAGAATGACCACTGCCTCCCCCGAAAATTCCCAGAGCGACAGATCTTATCCGTCCTTCACATAACGCCGCCCAGCAATATTTACTTTATTTTTCCATCTAGTCTTCTGTTTTAAGCTGTGCTTCGATAATCGGTTTTTAGAATAGTGCAATACAATCCATACTAATCTGCAAGTTTTGTCCTGGTAAGTGCTGGAAAATCAGTGAGAACCCGCTTTACATAAAAATGCGCAATTGTGCAAGCGATGAACGTTCATCGACCGACAAGGTGACCTATCATTGTTTGCGTTGGCGAATCTTCTATATAACGCGTATTTGGAAACTATACTCCTATTTATTGTTTAAAGACATGATTAAGAATTTCAGAAACAACTAAGGCATTTTAGTATATAATGTACAGTGTGACATAATATTAGATCAAATATTGCAAGGAACAATTCCTTTAGCACAACAACATTGTCATAACAGACATAAGACGACCACAGGACGTCCATAGGACGTCCAATTTATGAAGAGTCCTATGCTCAGCACATAGGCCTCCCGCATGGATTTCCAGAGCCACCGATCCTGTGCGGCCTGCACCCAATGGCCCAGAACAACCTTTATCAGGTCGTAGGGGAAACCCTACATAATATACATATATATATATATATAATACATGCATTAAAAACGCAAAAGTATGTATGGATGTTTGTTACTCTTTCACGCCGAAACGGCTGAACAGATTGCGATGAAATTTGGTATGTACGTAGATCATAACCTGGATTAACACATAGGCTACTTTTTATTGGCAAACCACGCGTGCGAAGCCACGGATTGGTCAGCTAGTATATGAAAAGGGAAAGGCGGTAGAAATTGCAGTTATTCTGGATTTCAGACTTTTCCCTGTATTTTTGTCACTAAAGCTACACGCAGTGTGGGGTCAATGGTACTGAACTTAGACAAAATGTACAGGGTACCTGTACATTTTGTCTAAGTTCAGTTTATATCATGGCTAATACCTTAAAACTACAAAGAATAAACGAAAAAAAGAAGAAAAAAATATAAACGGGGTCGAAATGTACTCACAAAAACCTTTTATTAGACGTGCTATTCGACCGAATAGTCTCATTTTGTTTTTTTACCCCTCTTAAACCCGAATGTCTTAACAAACCCCCCATTTTTATAGCTCATTTAGTCACACCGAAGTTGTGCTATCACTACCCACCTATTTACCAAATTTCACGATGATCGGATAAACGCTTCGAAAGTTATCCTCGGACAAACAAACGTACATACATACAACGCCGAATTGCTCAAGTTGGTTTAGAGATCTCGCTTCGCTCGGTCAATTATGAGATAATGTTTTAGCTAATAAAGAATACAAGGTGCATTACAAGGTGCTTGGAACATCGAGAAGCTATTTGATTTTAGCAAGTAAATATTTTCGTTCTTTACAAAAACTTACATTTTTTTGGGATTCCGTACCCAAAGGGTAAATCGGCACCCTATTACTGAGGCTCCACTGTTTGTCTGTCTGTCTGTCCGTCAGTCTGTCCGTCTGTCACCAGGCTGTATCTCATGAAGCGTGACAGTTAGATAGTTGAAATTTCCCCAGATGATGTGTTTCTGTTGCCGCTATAACAAAAAAATACTAAAAACAGAATAAAATAAAACGTGTTTTTTTGCTCGGTTTAGCTCGATATTGATAATGGCAACAGGTAGACGCTTCAAATATTCACAGAATATTTAGAATATATTCACTTTAAAAATAAATAAATAAAAATAAAACAAATATATAAGGGGGCTTCCATACAATAAACGGGATTTTTTGCCGTTTTTATAGATATTGGTACGAAACCCTTCGTGCGTGAATTCGATTCGCATTTGGCCGGTGTTATTTTAAACGTCCATTATTTGCAACAAGCCTCCTGATGGCCCACCTGATGTTAAGTGGTAACCATCGCCTATAATAAAGCATTGCCTCGTAGGTCACGCACCATTGGAACGGAATTATACCCTATATCATTGAAAATCTACCACATTTCCATAAAACTAATTGAATCACCAATAAGAAGGACGCATAACATAGCACATCGTCCCTCATTTCCTCCCAAGGTCCCTGGTTCATCGGCCGCAAGGTGACTCAAAAGTCCTGACGACCTACCCTAACTCCCTGTTCCTAGAACATATCGCCTGGAGCGGATCCAATCATAGTGAAGGCACAGCTTCGACTAAAGCAAAGCGGCCTAAGTGGTAATAATAAATTTATTCGACTACCTCAGTAGGCGAATAGCCGGCTGAGACGCAGAAGGTAGCGGGTTCGATCCCCACCGCGGAACAAATGTTTACATGTTCTACAGATATTTGTTCCGGGTCTGTATGTATTTCTATATATAATAAGTACGTATTTACAAAAAAAAAGTATTTAAGTATTCTATCAGTTATCTGGTTCCCATAGTACAAGCTGTGCTTAGTTTGGGGATAGATAGCGCTGTGTGAAATGTCAAGCAATATACAGTGTAAACTCCATGTAACGTCACTCGTTTTAACGACAAACTCTCTAAAGCGTCGAAATCACTCGGCTTTGGTTGGTTTAGCTTGTCTTGCATACAACGGTACACACTGTATAACATTACACCCACTCTCAATAACGACAACAATTTGTAATAAAAAGTTCTTTTTAAGTTGCCAAATTAGTAAAAACTGCGCAACTGTATATATCCTTTTATCGTTTTATTATCCTAGACCATAATAAACTCGACTGTCGGCATCATACACACCAAACTTTCTAAGAAATCCGTTCTTTTGTTTACAAAATAGGATTGCTTGCACGTGTAGCTGCAGATTGTTGTTAGTAGAAGTGATGGATTTTATCTATACGTTGTCATATTCTTAGTAGCTCACAAACTTTCAAATTGTAAACATGGCTAGTAAGAGAAAATCACTGTGACACACACAGATTTTACTTCTCTCCATTTAACGACAACTCTTTATAACGTCAAAATATGCTCAGTCCCTTGAGTGTCGTTATATAGAGTTTACACTGTATATATATTTATTTTATTATTGTCCTTTTCCTATTCAGGGCAGTTATAATAATAATTGAATTTAGTAAAATAATAACAAAATTACAAAAATGACAGGTTTGATTTGCTTGATAGTAAGCTACAAATTATATATACTGTCATAAATAAAAACTACTTTACAGTAATAGTAGTTTTTTATTAAATGTTAACGTTATTTATACTAATCATGGACGATTAAATTTCTACGGTTTAAATGCGTTGTTGTGACGATCTTTAGTCTACCCGTTTGCATAATAAATGGTGCCTAGTTTGCGAAAGTCTATTATTAAACTGTATCTGTTCGCTTTCATTAAAAATCATTATTTATTATCAGCCATCAAAAGCGAGCCTTAAGTAACACTAGCTGACCAATCCGCAGCTTCGCACGCGTAGTTTTTCAATAAAAATATTACCCTCCTTCTGCGCAGTTGGGTAAAAAGTAGCCTATGTCACCCGGGGATAGTATAGCATCCCAACAGTGAAAGAATTTTTTTAAATCGGTCCGGTAGTTTTGGAGCAATGCAAACAAACAAACAAATAAATCTATCCTTTTTATAATATTATTTTTGTAGATATTGATATGTTCTTTAATATTGTAGAACATACTTTTGTTCTATCATCAATAGTTTCCGCAGCGCATGCGACAAAAGACGTTTTAGGGCACTTTTTTATACCTTGAACGACGAATAACGTAACCCACGTTACTTAAGTTTTAGTAAGGATCCCTATTTTTTTCTAGCAATAAATATAGTGTATGTCACTCAAGGTAAATGTAGCTGATCAATGAAAAAAGAATTTTTGAAATCGGCACAGTAGTTTTTAAGTTTATTCATTACAAACATACACACAAAAATACAAATCTTTCCTCTTTATAATATTATAGTATAGACGAGTGTGCTTTAGACCACACGACTGAAGTAAAACTTTTTCTTAATATTAATTTATAAAATTGTTCAAGAACGAGATTTTATAGATTTCATATACTGGCTATAAGAGGAAGAGAGAAAGAAAATGTGTGCGCGCACCTCTCTCTCTTGCCCCTACAGTAATAAATGAAACGTAACTCTCTCTCTTCTTGTCTTCACTAACTTCCGTTCCCTCTCAACTTCCGTTCGCAATTTTCGTAACGTATTCACCAGCTTACTGCCCAAGTCAAGCGTGCGTAAAGAAGTTTTACTTCCAAAAAAGTAGCACTCCGGGAGCGCCGACAGAAAACTTGAACAATTACGTGTGTATTTTTTGAATCGTCAGGAAAGGTAACGGTAACAGTGTCATGAGTTCAATCGTTTTTTCCCATCTCAAAAATGCCCAACGGGCCTAAAGAAGTTTTCACTTCAAAAATAAATTTTGATGTTGTAAAATGATCATGATGGATGTCGCATAAACATGAAAATCCACTAAGAAAGTTGTCTTATGCCCCTCCACAAACTAATAAAAATCAAATATATACGAATTTATCGATAACAGTGTCGCGAATTCAATGGTATTTTCTCATCTCAAAAAATGCTCAACACGCCTAAAGAAGTTACACTTCAAAAATAATAAAAAACTCAGTGGCCCTACAACGGAATATATCTTGTTACTAAGCGTTGCATTTGATAGATGAAATAACCTCAGCTTAATAATATTCTGTCCCGCTTTAGCAGACAACAGGCTTTAAAGACTGGTTTAGCAGACGTGCAAAAAACTGTTATTCGATTGCGTAAGGTCAGGGGGACGTGCATTATGATAGAATTCTGAAACGTCTGGCCTTGGGCTCGTATTACTGCGGAATAAAGAACTGTTTAAAAATAAGTTAAAAGGGTATTTTTATTAGGACTTTTGAAAAATCTGTACCAAGTTTTAAAAGAAAGTGATCTTTGCAGGAAAGGGGTCCGAATGGGATGAGGTGACCGTTTGTTGCTGGGCACACTTTAAGTCCAATAACAAAAGTGATTTTTGAGATTTTGTTGTTGGCCTCGATACCTATTTTGTGAAGAGAATGATATTTCCGTTTGCCTTCTATTGTCAAACTTTGAACCTTTTCATATGCAAAAGCATGTGAAATGTTACATATTTTAAAATAAAAAAAAAATATTTACTTGCCCAAGATGAGATGGATAAATTATGTGAACGATGATTATGGGCAGAGCTGGGCAAAATACATGCTTTGCGTTAATTAAAATACAACTTACAAAATACTATCTCGCACGTATTTAAAATACGATGTACAAAATATTTTAAGTCGTGTATTTTAAATAAAAAACACATACTACAATATTTTAACTCTTTGTATTTAAAATACAAATTACAAAATACAGTCAGGTGTTAGGTACATGACAATTTGACGTACAGTACAGGTGCAGTGTTGCCAACTTTAAAGATTGACATATTTAGCGGTCACCTTTTTGCTTACTAATAATTACGAAAACTATCGAGCGCTATTTCCTGTAGAACGCACCATTAATATGATCGCTAAATGTATTTCTGTTCAGATGTATTTTGAAGCAGTGTTTGAAATACTAACTACAAAATACCTCAGCATTAGGCATTTGAAATACCAATTACAAATTACATTTTTACGAAGTAATTGAATTACAAATACAAAATACGTATTTGTATTTCAATTACGTATTTTATGTACTAATAATTCAAATACGGGCAACTCCTGAGTATGGGTTGAGATGACGGCTGATAGAGAGGTATAAAACAAAAATACATGTTCTGCCGACCCCACGTAATGAGGAAAGAGGGCAGAAAAATTATGATGACTTGTCCATAATTGTTCCAGACATAACCTAAGCTGTGTATTTAATACGACGACCTCCGTGCCGCAGTGGGCGAATAGCCGGCTGAGACGCAGGACGCCGCGCAACAAATGTTTGCATTATCTACAAATATTTGTTTCGGGTCTGGTTATTTTTCTATATATTATAAGTACATGGTGGGCCAAACGAAATCACCCTATTGGAAGATGCTCTCATTTTTGCAAATGGCTGCCAATGTCAAATCTCTTTTGACATTTGTGGACTAGACAGATGCAGAATACCAGTGAACAAGCCATGGAGCGATACACTCTCCAAGAACGCGGAATAATCGTGTCTATTTTTTTGCGTAACAATTCGTCTATGGTGTTGGCGCAGCGCGAATTCCGTCTCCGATTCCCCGGCCCTCCGACACCGACTCCGCAAACACTGCGCCGTTTGGCCACCAACCTTGATGAGTATGGGACCACACAAGACGTTGCCAAGAGTGGTCGGCCCTAGACGCCGTGCCACGCCATTAGCCATGAGCCGGACGTCCCTAATGCAAATTTTGGTCAAAGACCTGCGCATGTTCCCATACAAAGTCCAGTCCGTGCATCAGCTGCTGCCTGCCGACCGCCAAACGTGCGTAACCTACGCCCAAGCCATCCTCAATCTCGAGGAGAAGTGGACGATTTTTCGACCAAAATCATAATGAGCGATAAGGCTCATTTCCACCTCAGCGGGTACGTGAACAAGCAAAACTATCCCTTCTGGGGCACCGAAAAATCTACGAGTGATGCACGAGGAGTCATTGCACTTGCTCAAAGTGACTGCATGGTGCGCTGTTTACGCTGGAGGAGTCATCGGGCCATGTTTTTTCGAGAATTCCGCTGGCCAAACCATAACAGTGGACGGTGCGCGCTATATGACCATGTTGACCGAGTTTTTTCTGCCTCAATTGGACGAATTAGGACTGAGGGACATGTGGTTTCAACAGGACGGTGCAATGGCATATACTGCACGAGCCACAACCGATATTCTGAAGGCAGCATACCCGGGTCGCCTCATCTCTCGTTTTAGCGATTTGCACTGGCCCGCAAGATCGCCCGATTTAAACGTTCCAGCCTTTTTTTGTGGGGTTTTTTGAAGTCCTGTGTTTACGTGAACACGTCCGAGACTCTGGAAGCCCTCAAGGACAACATTCAACACGAGAGCGAGAATCTGTCGCCCGAAGTTCTCGCCGTAGGTAGTGATGAAAAATGCCATAAAACGAGCCCGTATGGCAATCAATTGTGACGGCGCTCATTTGGCCGATATAATCTTCTGGACTTGACCAATAAAATTCTAAAGGTTCAAATAAACATAATTAAAAAACAGAATCGAAGTTTTTCATTTAAAAAAAAAAGAGAGCCAAACAACATCGGATGATTTCTTTTGGCCCACCTTGTATGTATTTACAAAAAAAAAGTATATACGTATTATATCAGTTATCTGGTTCCCATAGTACAAGGTCTGCTTAGTTGGGGCTAGATAGCGCTGTGCGAAATGTCCAGCAATAATTATTTTATTTTTATTGTTAATAATAAATAAATAAATAAAATAAAAATATTTTATTTCAGACAACCAGAGTCCATATCTTAATACTAACATACACACAAAAAATATATATATAACAACAAAGAAGAACAGCTAAATATACAAAAATAAAAAATAGGCACTGGGTGAAAATAGAAAACACCATTTTGTGCCAAGGGTGACTAACTGAGGAAATTATTTCCTTCATTAATCACCCTCCGCACAAAACACTTCCAGAGCGGAGATGTGCAGCACTCAGCCACTGTCCTCAGGATGCTGTTGCGACTGCCCATGTCAATAATGAGTTTACTAAAAATATTAAGTTTATCAAAATAACTTTATTATCAAACCCAGTATAACAGAAGTAAATAAATGTGGAACCTTTTATAAAATACTCCAGGATCTATTATAGTTTTTTGTTATTCTTGTGTCGTATGACATGCTAAGATGAGGTGGTGCCGTTCTAGTTTATATTTCTTCGTTAAAACCACAGCAGAACAGGCAATCATTCATTGACGTCAATCGTGAGTTACTCATCTAAAAACTTGTAAAGGTATTATACATACCTAATCCAAATGCGTCCCATCTATATTGGAGGATGAGGAAAGGGGCTCTGGGCACTTCAACGAGAACTATTAATGACTAGCTTCCGTTCATATTCATAATATACCAAAATTCATCTAAATTGGTTCAGCCGTTACGACGTGATTAAAAAACAAACAAACTCACTTTCCCATTTATAATATTCGATATCATAGGAGTTAATCTTTATTCCCGTTCTAACATTCCGTAATCCCATTAGTTCCTCGTTTTAAATCTCTTTTTTCATCCGTGCTTTAATTTATTGATAGAGCGAAGCGAGATCTCCAAATCAACTTGGGCAAATCGGCGTTGTATGTATGTTTGTTTGTCCGAGGGTAACTTTCGAAGCGTTTATCCGATCATCGTGAAATTTAATACATAGGTAGGCAGTGATGGCAAAATGTTGGTGTGACTAAATGAGCTACAAATGTTGGGGGATTGTTGAGATATTGGGGGTCAAGTGGGGTAAAAAAATGAGACTATTAGGTCTAGTGGGACGTCAAATGAAAGGTAGTAGTAGTAAAGTTAGTACATTTCGATTCCGTTTTTATTTTAGTAAAGTTCTTTTATTTTTTGAGTTATTACCCATGGTAAAAACTGAACTGTAACGAAATTCACAGGATACACCAGTCACCCCTGACCCCACAGTGCTGTAATTCACAGGGTACACCAGTCACCCCTGACGCCATAGTGCTGTAATTCACAGGGTACACCAGTCACCCCTGACCCCACAGTGCTGTAATTCACAGGGTACACCAGTCACCCCTGACCCCACAGTGCTGTTATTCACAGGGTACACCAGTCACCTCTGACCCCACAGTGCTGTAATTCACAGGGTACACCAGTCACCCCTGACGCCATAGTGCTGTAATTCACAGGGTACACCAGTCACCCCTGACCCCACAGTGCTGTAATTCACAGGGTACACCAGTCACCCCTGACCCCACAGTGCTGTAATTCACAGGTAACACCAGTCACCCCTGACCCTACAGTGCTGTAATTCACAGGGTACACCAGTCACCCCTGACCCCACAGTGCTGTAATTCACAGGGTACACCAGTCACCCCTGACCCCACAGTGCTGTAATTTGGTATGCGTGTAGCGTAAGTGACACAAATATAGGCAAAAGTCTGAAATCTAGAATAACTGAAATTTGTACCCCAAAAGAGAACTGAAAACTATTAAAATGAGCTCCCGTTATCTGTAATTTGAATGTAACTGTTGGTCAAGTTATTTGGTTATTTATTTCGTGGCACTATTTTAATAGTCAAAGATTACGAATAATATACTTTTGTTTTATAGGAGATTCGCAAGATCTCAGTTCTGGGAGAACTACTAGTTACACATACAGCGAACTAATCTGGTGCTGGAGACACAACTCTGCGATGGATTGAAGATATTTTTTCACTGCAGGATAGAAGCCTCCCGGCGTGAAAAGGCTCCCGGCGGAAAGAAACTGCTGAAATTATAAAAAAATCTTTGTGTATTCTTTGACTCCAGCATTAGATAAGTTAGAAAAATAGCTCAGAATAGGAAGAAACTTATGGAAAGAGGGACTTCCAATTTAAATCATTTTTGGCCAGTCTAGGAGTCCAGCTAATCAGCAACTTTGGTTGCTATGCCTTAGAGTTAGTTTGAAAGCACCACCAATGACAGAGAAGTTATGAAGCAAAAGACTAGCGTGGTATGGGCATGTCACGCGTGAAGAAGAGAGTCATGTGACTAGGAGAGTGTTGGATATGAATGTGGATGAAGTCCTCATCTCATCAGTCTAAAGAAGAGATGGATGAACTGTGTGAAAGATGATATGAGTAAGAAAGGTCTGAATTCTGAGATGACGGTTGATAGAAGAATTTGGAAGAAGAATACTTGTTAAGCCGACTTCACGTAAAGTGCGAGAAGGGCAAAAAGAAGACTAATTAATTAGTTAAACAAGCTTGCCCCTGTAAGTGATGTTCGACTGGAATTATGCCAAGTGTTGCCTGGTCCGAAGATGATGACTAAGTGACTTGAGGAGATTAAACCGAGACTATAGAAGTATATTATCAGTTTCTCATATCGAGGACCAGGCAACACGATGCATATTCCGGAGAACTCTGGGGTAAAACCACACTGAGTAGTTGGGTATAAGAATACTAAACTTGTTATGACAAGTTTTGCCGTAATCTACTAGTGGTAGAGCTTTTGTGAACGGGCTTGAGGAAGTGGGCACCACAGCCTTACCTTTATCTGCCGCCAAATAACAGTGCTTGTGCTGCTGTGTTCCGGTTAGATGGTAATGGTATGTTCCTGTAATTACTGGCACATAGGCATAACAGCTAAGTTCTATAGTATGGCAACGTATCCACATAGAGATCAAGATAACATAATACCTTGTTTTGAATTCTATGTGGATATCCATGGGCTGCAGTAGCCACTTAACATCTGGTAGACTGCATGCTCGTTTGTCGTATAATTAGAAAAAAAAACACAAAAAAAATCTCTGATGCGTGTTAATTTTTTCTCCCAACCTATCTCGTCCCACTGCGGGGCAAAAGTCACCCCCAAGTCCCTGCAAGCATTCCTATCTGTCGCTATCTTCCACCATCCTCTTTGGAAGGTGTCGAAATCGTCCCGCCAACGCTTTCTCGACCGACCCCGACGTCGCCTTCCGTCTTCAGGCGTCCATGTTGTTGCAATATGGGCCCTTTTCTCGGAGAGCATTCGGGCAACGTGGCCCGCCCATTCCCACTTAAGTCCAGATTCCATTACACTTAAGTGTTAGAAATATATTTAGTTCATTTAATTAAAACGCACGCACAAACAATTACATTTAAACTGAAACTATAATTAAATTAATACAGTTTACGTCTATATCCAGTCTAAGAATTGAGTCGTGTGATTTGCGCCTGCGCGTGTGCCAAATGTCACGTAGATATGTATGGAAACCGGGAACAACAGTTCATAGGTATTTTCGTGATGTCATTTTTCTCATATGTTGTTTTTACATGACGCCCTTTTATGGATATTTTAAATAATTGTACTTTAATAATATTTTGTACGTTTTAGCAGTTTATGGGATATTGAATAAAGAATAATTTTGGGTTCCACTAAATGTTTGTAAGAATGGTTTTCTGTAATGATCCTTATAACGGACTTCAAAAAAGGTGGAGGTATTCAGTTTAATTAGATTATATTTTTTTCAGGGTACCGTACCCAAAGGGTAAAACGGCACCCTATTACTGAGGCTCCGCTGTCAGTGTGTCTGTCTGTCACCAGGCTGTATCTCATGAACTGTGATAGTCAGACAGTTGAAATTTTCACAGATGATGTATTTCTATTGCCGCTATAACAACAAATACTAAAAACAGAATAAAACAAATATTTAAGTGGGTCTCCCATACAACAAACGTTATTTTTTTGCTCGTTTTTGCTCGATATTGATAACGGCAACAGGAAGACGCTTGAAATATTCACATCATCATCATCATCATCATATCAGCCGTAGGACGTCCACTGCTGGACAAAGGCCTCCCTCATTGATCTCCAGGAACTGCGGTTGGAAGCGGTCTGCATCCAACGCCGACCTGCGGTTCTTACCAAGTCGTCTGCCCATCTTGTGGGTGGACGTCCTACGCTGCACTTGCCGGTCCGTGGCCTCCACTCGAGAACCTTTCGGCCCCATCGGCCATCTGTTCTGCGCGCTATATGGCCTGCCCATTGCCACTTCAACGTGCTAATCCGTCGGGCTATGTCGGTGACTTGAGTTCTCCTACGTATCTCCTCATTTCTGATTCGATCCCGTAGAGAAACCCCGAGCATAGCCTTCTCCATAGCTCGTTGAGCGACTCTGAGCTTGTTCATAAGGCCAATAGTAAAGGACCACGTCTCGGTTCCATATGTCATCACTGGTAATACACACTGATTGTAGACTTTCGTCTTAAGGCACTGAGGTATGTTGACGAAAAGACGTTGCGAAGTTTCCCAAACGCTGCCCATCCGAGTTTGATTCGACGATTGACCTCTTTCTCGAAGTTGGACCTACCTAATTGAACTGTTTGTCCTAGGTATACATACGCGTCGACAACTTCAAGAGCCGAGTTCTCAACCATAACTGGGGCAGGGACGACATGGACATTCGACATGATTTTCGTCTTGTCCATGTTCATTTTAAGTCCTACCCGTTGGGAGACTCGATTGAGGCCTTCGAGCATCGTGCTGAGCTCTTCCATCGACTTTGCCATGACCACAATATCGTCGGCAAACCGAAGGTGAGTGATGTATTCGCCGTTAATATTGATGCCCAGTCCTTTCCATTCCAGAAGCTTGAAAGTATCTTCCAATGCGGTCGTAAACAGTTTCGGAGAGATGACATCTCCCTGTCTTACGCCTCTTTTTAAGGGAATCGCCTTCGAGCTCTGTTCGTGTACCCGGATTGACATAGTGGCGTTTTTATACAAACACTTCAACACTTCGATGTACCGATAGTCAATACGGCATCTTTGGAGAGACTCATGTTTCGATCGAATCGAAGGCTTTCTCATAGTCCACAAACGCGAGACATAGCGGCAAGTTATACTCTTCGGTCTTCTGTATGACTTGCCGCAGCGTATGTATGTGGTCTATGGTACTGTAGCCTTTACGGAACCCGGCTTGTTCGGGAGGCTGGAAGTCATCAAACCTGCGTTTGAGACGGTTCGCGATGACCCTCGAAAACAGCTTATAAACATGACTCAAAAGCGAGATGGGTCTGTAATTCTTAAGCAAGGTGTTGTCACCTTTCTTGAAGAACAGAACCACCACGCCCCCCGTTCTATGCTTTTGGCGTCGTATATATTCACATAATATTTAGTTATATTTAAAAATAAATAAAATTAAAATAAAACAAGGGGGGCTCCCATACAACAAACGTGATTTTTTCGCCGTTTTTATAGATAATGATACGGAACCCTTCGTGCGCTAGTCCAACTCGCGCTTGGCCGGTTTTATTTCATGTTTGTTACCTCAGAACTCCGTCATTTATCAACCGATTTGTATATTTTTTTTTATGATATACTTTCAGATTAGTCCCATAGAAATTTCACAGAAACCGGTCCAGTGATTGGTTTTTAAATCAAAATAACTGGAAAAAATATGTCAACCAAGTAAACGAAATTGCGTTTTTTGCTTTCCTGTGACTTTTCAATGTTGTTTACACCACAGACATACTATTCATGCATATCAAGGAATTTAACTGATCTATACTAATATTATAAAGAGGAAAGATTTGTTTGTTTGTATTGAATAGGCTCCGAAACTACTGGAACGATTTAAAAAATTCTTTCACTGTTGGATAGATACACTATCCCTGGGTAACATAGGCTTCTTTTTACCCAACTGCGCAGAGGGAGGGTAATGTTTTTATTGAAAATCTACGCGTGCGAAGCTGCGGATTGGTCAGCTAGTCATGTACTGTGTCACGTAGACCTTAGTCATGTATTTGGGTACTAGGCGGTCCGTCTGCCCAGTTTTTTTTATCTTAAATCGTTCATCATCATCATCCACAGCCTGACTTCACCCATTGTTGGATATTCTTCTTCTTAGTCGTAGCACTCTTGGCAGAGTGGTCGTGGTCGTCATGTCAGGGTTGTGACGCGCTTAACTACCCTTCGCCATTCTTCTCGTACCGCTGCTTTTCAAGCACATTCGTTCGAAGTAACATCAATGGCATCCTTTACTTGATCCGTCCATCTTATAGGCGATCTGCCACGCGCTCTTTTGCCGTCAACCTTCACTTGCACCACCAAGCGTTCAATGAAAAGCTCCCCACGCCGCGACACGTGTCCAAATTCCAAAAAGTTGTTGGATACATCCCTAAGTTTATGCCATCCACCACGATCCTGCGCTAGTCTCACATACTGCACGAATGCATTTATATAGTTACTAGCTTTTAAATCACTTTGATTTACCTACCAATTGAGATTACCTTATGAAAACTATTTATCAGAATAGGTTAGCTTTCTATCAGTGAAATAATTTTCAAAATCAGCTCAGTAGTTTCTCAAAATAACCCTTATAAACAAAGAAACAAACTTACAAACGATAAGATAAGATAAGATAAGATAACTCATTATTGAACACCAAAATAAAATACAAAACATCATTTTTACAAATAGATTTAGTACAATGAGCGTTCTTATAGGTAAAAGCGGTCTCTTATAGACTTCCGTTGTATGGACAGGATAATACTTAATCACATGACGACTTTACGAGTACCTCTTTGACATTCGTTGCTTGTAATTATTTTATTTATTCCTTTTTTATTGATTTTTTGTATGTGTTTTCTAAGAGTTTGATGCCGAGCATGATACGCTCTATGACTCTCTGTGCAACTCTTAACCTGTACACATCATCCTGCGTGAGCGTCCATGTCTCGGCACCGTAAGTCATTGTGGGCAGAACACATTGGATAAAAACCTTAGCGGGTCTTCAGACTCTGTGGATTTTTAGGCGAATTTAGATGTCGTCCAGATTGCCGAACGCGGCCCATCCCAATTGGATCCCTTTAGATATCTCCTTTTGTTGATATACTCGGCATCAAACTTTTAGATCGAGTTTCAAACGTCGAGATCCGTAGAAGAACGAAGATTCATGACGTTGGGAATCGAGTTACGGAGCTAAAATGGTCTTGGGAGGGACACTTGGCAAGACGTGGTGATGACAGGAGCAGGGTAGCGACTGAATGGTGGCCGAGGAATGGCTGTAGAAGGGTAGGACGTCCGGGATGGGTGAACGACATCGTTAGAGTCGCGGGCCGTCGATAGGTGAGACTAGGGCAGAATCGTGGCGGATGCCATAAACTTGGGGAGGCCTATACCCAGCAGTGGGTGAAGTCGGGCTGTGGATGATGATGATGTGTTTTCTTTTCTTGTATTATGTATTTTATCACAATGATAATCTTATTTTGATTAGGACGCTGAAAATATGACATGTAAATAATTTTACCAATAAAGTACTTATTACTTGTAGTAAATGCATTCAAAATACATATACCTACCTGCAGTCAGGCAAGCTAGACACCGTGATGTAATACTAAGTTTATTTGAACAACCTTCTCCCTTCCTGGAAGGCAGTCTAGACGGTGCTACTACCTAGATGCTAAAGGTATAACCTAGATGTGTTATACATGCGACATTAGTTGTTTAAATACGTACGCTCTAACATATGCATGAGATAGGACACTGTTTACTGCAAACAAAACTTGTAATAAAATCATTTTAGTCATATAACAATTAACAATTTGAATGTTAAGATATATACAACTAGCTTCCGCCAGCGGCCTCGGACGCGTAGTTTGTTTACAAAAAGTAGCCTATGTTTGAATCCAGAGTATTAATCTATCAACACACCAAATTTCATCGAAATCGATTCAGCCATTACGACTTGTTTGAGTAACAAACAAATAAACAAACATTACCTCATTAGCCATTATGACGACCTCTGTGGTGCAGTGGGTGAATAGCCGGCTGAGACGCAGGAGGTAGCGGGTTCGATTCCCGCCCCGGAACAAATGTTTGCATGATCTACAGATATTTGTTCCGGGTTTGGTTGTTTCTCTATATACCTCTATATGTATTATAAGTATGTATTTACAAAAAAAAATGTGTATAAGTATTCTATCAGTTATCTGGTTCCCATAGTACAAGCTCTGCTTAGTTTGGGGCTAGATAGCGCTGTGTGAAATGTCCAGAAATACTTATTTATTTATTTATTTTAATTTTCGCATTTATAATATTAGCTACAAAATTGAGCACTTTATGTAGATATATTTATGTATTTCGTTTACATATGTGTATTATTATTATTTTTTGTAAGTTTATTTCTAAACTAAAGTTTGTTTAACTTTTCATTTTCTGACACTGTCACTTTCTCCACACTACACAAAGGTTAGCTGGATGAAAATGCTAATTAGCATTAAGTTCGTATATGTATTCTTTTATTAGTGTTTCTAATCTAATATAATCTATTAGTGTGATGTGTTATTCATAAAACATTAACATTCAGCATACAATAACACAGAGGCCGTACCAAAACATACTTCCCGCATAAATTTAAAGAGAGGCCAATATGCAGTGGCACTCAATGAATCCCAGCAAATTATTGAGTTACATCTAATTTAATATTTTGTTCACTATGTTTAAAAAACATTGCTTAATTTTTCCACGCTACTCCAACAAGGTCAAAAAGTAATCGCGCATGTACATTATGCAACACTTCCTTATTAAATATCTACATAATACATGAACCGACCATAATAGGACCAATTTCCTGGTAATAACTGTTTACTTCTTCATTCCATGAAGTTATTATCCTCCGGGAAGGGTTAAAAACATATTTATTTGGGCTAATTAGTGGCATTTATATATTTATATAGTGGTTTGATAATATATATTTATTCCGTGTTATTATGTAATTGTTAACGGAATTATGGTTGTAAATATACGGTACAAGTAGTGTTGCCAGGTCCAGTGTGGCAAATTTTGGAACGGAAGATTAAAATAATCCGGATATTGATTTTAAAATCGGGAGAGCTAAAATGGCTACAAATAGTTGTAAAAACAGGTTTTTGTGTATCATCATTTATTTTTATAGGGTGGTTAGTTTTTTTGATAGAGCGAAGCGAGATCTATAAATTCATTTGGTTAAATCGGCGTTGTATGTATGTATGTAGGTTTGTTTGTCCGAGGATAATTTTCGAAGCGTTTATCCGATCATCGTGAAATTTGGTATACATATAATAATAATAATAATCCTCCTAGCCGATTTCGGCTACAGAGACTTGACTTTGTGATTATTGGCCTAGGTGTTTAGCCTGTATGTGGCTGATGTACCCTATTTTTGCGCTAAAAGTCCGGTTACAATGAACACAAGTTAAGGCGCCATTAATGTAGTTGTAATTGATATTAGCCGGCGGTCGACTTTTAAGCTGATCTCGTTTTAAGTCTAGTTCTTGCCTCCTTTCTTCTTCAAACTCGTACACTTTGTCCTGAACATGACGCCTCCATTCAGGTCGTTTTTCAGCGAGAGCCTCCCAGCGCGACGGATCGATACAACACCTCTTCATGTGCCTCTTCTGTACGTCTTTGAAACGTAGGAACTGACCTCCGCGTTTCCGCTTACCATGTTCTAGTTCACAGAAGAAAATGCGTTTCGCCCTTCGCTCATCAGACATCCGAGACAGGTGCCCGCACCAACGCAGCTGACGCCGCATCAAATATGCCTCTATGCCACAGACATTAGCCCGTCGTAGAACATCGGTATTACGGACCCGATCCGACCACTTGATGTTAAGAATGTCGCGGAGGCATTTCAGATGGAATCTGTCTAACGTGCGTATGTGTCTGCGATACAGGCACCATGTCTCTGACGAGTACAAGATGTTAGGAAGTACAATAGCCATATACACCTTAATCTTGGTACTCAATTTGATGTTATGGGAGCGAAATACCTGGACTCGTAGTTTACCAAAAGCAGCCATAGCGGAGCCAAGTCTGCTGTTGATCTCCGAGTCAAGGTCGCATTTTGTTGTTATGCTGCTTCCCAGATATCTGAATGTATCGACCTGTTTTATGGGCTTTCCATCGATTTGCAGATTCAGTGGAGCTTGGTTAACAGTGTCCATGGCCATCACCTCTGTCTTTGTAATATTAATTTTGAGGCCAAATCTACAGCACGCAGCGTCAAGCCGAGTCATCAAGTCCTGGAGTCCCTCAGAAGATTCCGCAACGAAACATAGGTCATCAGCATACATCAATTCGGTAATGAGGTCATACGATACCTTTGTGTGCGCTTTTAACCTAGCCAGGTTAAAGATACTGCCATCTGTGCGAAAACGTATGCGGATCCCTTCGGTGTTGGCTTGTAAAGTCTCCCTCACGACAACGGAAAAGTACAGAGCAAAAAGAGTGGGTGCTAATACACAGCCTTGTTTTACACCACAAGTGACAGGGAATTGCTCTGTCTGCTCACCATTGACGGTTACGCAACAAGTCATGTTGTCGTGAAGAAGTCTTATCAAGCGTATAAATTTGTCGGTGCAACCAAGTTTCGAAAGCACAATCCACAAAGCTTCGCGAGGTACACTGTCAAAAGCTTTCTCCAGATCAACAAAACAGAGAAACAGAGGTTGACACTGTTCCCTGCTTTTCTCTTGCAGTTGTCTAAGAGAGAATATGGCCTCGCATGTGCCGCGATTGGGTCTAAACCCAAATTGCGTTTCAGGCAATATACTTATATATATAGGTTATATATATATATATAGGTATACATATAGGTAGGTAGTGGTGGCACAATTTGGCTGTGACTAAATCAGCTGAAATTGTGTGAGGGTTGTTGAGGTATTGGGGTTCAAGAGGGGTAAAAAAAACAAAATGGGACTATCCGGTCAAGTGGCACATTAATAAAAGGTCTTTGTGAGTGCATTTCGATCATGTTTTTATTTTTAGTTTAAACCTTGTAGTTGTTAGCCATAATAAAAACTGAATTTTGACAAAATTCACAGGGTACACCAGTGAGCCCACATTGCTGAAATTTGACATGCATGTAGCTTTAGTGAGACAAATATAGGCAAAAGTCTGAAATCCAGAATAATTGCAATTTCTACCCCAAAAAAATTAACCCATATACATGAACTCCCGTTACCTGTAATTTGAATGTTTGTCTACAGTTT
This sequence comes from Philereme vetulata, assembly GCA_918857605.2. NCBI lineage: Eukaryota > Metazoa > Arthropoda > Insecta > Lepidoptera > Geometridae > Philereme > Philereme vetulata. The sequence goes on from OU975461.1 coordinate 5,110,200, forward strand.
CTAGATCAAGTAAAGTGGTTATGCATTTCGTTGCATTATTTTGATAGTCAAAGATTAGGTACAAATATTTATTTTTTGTTTTTAAGGGAGAATCGCGAGATCTTAGTTTGGGGCGAACCACTAGTTTAATAGATGTGAATAATTGTATATAATTTCTGTTAAGAACTGTATTCCATATAAAGTACTAAAAAGTAGGTATTCATTTTCTCCCTTACAGACATATCCAACAATTTAGTTATTTGCATAGAATAAATACAGACTAAGGAGGGTAGTGAAAAATCAGGAAAATCGGTCGATCGAAGGGGGAATCGGGACGTGTCACCAGACCCCTGAAAATCGGGACGTCCCACGCAAATCGGGACACCTGGCAACACTATTACAGGACACACTGTGTATTTTTGTATGTGCCGGAAAGCTCGTAGTATTTTTGAAATACATAATCAACGATAGTTACACCACATCTTAAAATCTAAGGTTTCTAGTTCGGCTACGTAACTCTAAAAACTGTGCGATAAAACCTTTTAATCAAACCATAAACCTGATTTACTCAGTATATATAAAGGGTGTTCAAACAAAACAGGCAGGTTGCAGCCAACAATACTGTCTACCAAGTCTTTTGTGATGCGTCCTTCAATGGAGCACCCATTGCTTGTTTTTGAAGCTATAGATATTCCGAGCCTTGCATCTGCTGATTGGCCTTGAGGTAACTAGTGGTTCGCCCCGAACTGAGATATTACGAATAAAATATTATTAGTTTGACCATCAAAATAGTGCCAAAAAATGCATAAGCAAAACTTGGCCTACAGTTTTATTCAAATTACAGGTAATTGCAGTTCATGTTATTTGGTTGTTCTTTTTTCGGGTACTAATGGAAGTTTTTCTTGATTTCAGACTTTTTCCTATATATGTGTCACTTACGCTACACGTATACCAAACAACAGTACTGTGGGATCACTGGTGTACCCTGTGAATTTGGTCAAACTTCAGTTGGTATTGGCTAATAACTCAAAAACTACACGGATGTTACTAAAAATAAAGACGTAGTCTAATTTTACTAATAAAGACCTTTCATTTGACGTCCCATTTGACCTAATAGTATCATTTACCAACCACCCAACTCATTTAGTCACACCAAAATTGTGCCATCACTACCTACCTATATACTCGTATTAAATTTCACGACGATCGGATCAACGCTTCGAAAGTTACCCTCGGACAAACAAACATACATACATACAACGCCGATTTGCCCAAGTTGATTTAGAGATCTCGCTTCGTTCGATCAAAATTACGTGATACCATTTTGTGTGATTATTTTAACTGATTTTATTAATGTTTCAACGGATTTTCTTTCACCACGTGAACATATGTACAATTTTTTTGTAAGTTCAAATATGCAGTTTTCGTTGAAGATTATGTTATGTCAAACTTTTAATACTTTCTCAAGGAGAAACGAGACTTTGTCCGTTACCGACAGATATACAAACCGGGCATTAGTCAGTTCAATTGTTTTTAGTTTTTACCCGACCGGCCAAAAAGGAGAATACTGATTAGGAATAGTCTCTTCCTGCGATTATCAAAATTCGCTAGCTTGTTTGTTCTTCTTCATTTGTTTTGCAGTCAGTTTTATTAAAGTTTTAAGTGCGAGCATAAATAAATTCTATATACAACGCATTATGCTACTAAATCAGGTCCAGACAGACAGTGCGACATACCCTGCACTCTACATATACCTAAAGTGCAGCACGATTAGCAAGTCAAAGACTGGGCACGTTCCTGGAACGTTGAGTCATGTCGCGACACTCCCCGCCCAATCCTTGCCCCCTTTGATCCCTTTAGGGTGGTTCTACACTTGAATGCTTAGTCCAAATTATGTACAAAGATTATAAGTAAATAAAGACCACATAATAACACATAGCGGCAATAGTCAACATATATTCACTGTTAACTTCTATAGAAAAAGTGTTCTGACGAGCCTCTTGTAGGGTATTTTCTCGAAAATGCGTACTAAATAAGAGATCCGAGGATGCCCATCATGGGGATTAATATAGTCGTCAGCTATATTATTACTAGTGGTTCGCCCCGAACTGGGATCTCGTCTCCCAAACTTATATTTGTAATCTTTGACTATCAAAATAGTGCCATACAACCAAAAACTTGAACCACAGTTTCATTCAAATTACAGATAACGGGAGTTCATGTATTTGGTTACACTTAGTATTTTTCAAACTTTCACGATCACTGTACATAATTATTGATGAAACCGGATATTTATCGCGTATGTACCGTTTTTATTTGTTATCCCGACGTTTCGGCTGTGTTGCAACAGTCATAGTCTCGGGCTCGGGAGAGTCAGCCCGAGACCATGACTGTTGCAACACAGCCGAAACGTCGGGATAACAATTAAAAAAGGTACATACGCGATAAATACCCGTTTTAATCAATAATTGGTTGCAATTTTTTGGGGTAGAAATTGCAGTTATTCTGGGGTTCAGACCCCTATATTTGTGTACACGCATACCTAATTTCAGCACAGTGAGGTCACTGGTGTACCCTGTGAATTTTATCAAAGTTCAGTTTTTATTATGGTTAATAACTTAAAAACTACATGGTTAAAAATAAAAATTAAAACAGGGTCGAAATATAATCACAAAGACCTTTTATTAGACGTAACATTTGACCGGATAGTTTCATTTTGTTTTTTTACTCCTCTTGAACCCCTCTGATCGGATAAACGCTTCGGAAAGTTATCCTCGGACAAACAAACATACATGCATACATACAACGCCGATTTTCCCAAGTTGACTTAGAGATCTCGCTTCTCTTCTTCTTCTTCTTCTTCTTCTTTGCTCTCAGAAATCCAGAATAACTGCATTTTGTACCCTAAAACAGGGTAACTAAATAATATGAACCCCCGTTACCTGTAATTTGAATGAAACTGTTGGTCATGTTTTTTGGTTATTTATTTCGTGGCAGTATTTTGATAGTCAAAGATTACTAATTATATAATTTTGTTAGGGAGACTCGCGAGATCCCAGTTCGGGGCGAACCGCTAGTTTAAGTGTGTATAAAACCTTACAACGTCCTGTTACAAAGACTCCGCTGACTCACTACTTCCATTATACTAGTGGTTCGCCCCGAATTGAGATCTCGCGAATCTTCCAAAACACAAAATAATATATTCTTAGGTATCATTGTGGAAGCCGGCCTTAATCTTTGACTAATAAAATAGTGCCACGAAATTCATAACCATACACTTGACCTACAGTTTCATTCAAATTACAGGTAATGGAAGTTCATGTCCATCGGTTGATTTCTTTTGGGGTAGAAATTGCAGTTATTCTGGATTTCAGACTTTTGCCTATATTTGTATCACTAAAGCTACACGCATACCAAATTTCAGCACAGTGGGGTCACTGGTGTACCGTGTGAGTTTTATCAAAATTCAGTTTTTGTTATGGTTAATAACTTAAAAACTACAAAATTTAAACTAAAAATAAAATCGGGGTCGAAATGTACTCACAAAGATCTCTTAGGAGACGTGTCATTTGACCAGTCCCAGTTTGTTTTTTTACCCCTCTTGAACCCCAATATCTCAACAACTCCCCCCCCCCCCTCATTTTTAGCTCATTTAGTCACACCAAAATTATGCCAACACCACCTACCTAAATACCAAATTTCATGATGATCGGATCAACGCTTCGAAAGTTATCCTCGGACAAACAAACATACATACAACGCCGATTTGCCCAAGTTGATTTAGAGATCTCGTTTCGTTCTATCAATAACGTAACTTTTACGCATGCGTTGACAAACGGAAAATCATAAAATATTCCATTACATTGTAGTCCTGTGGAAACTTTTCTATTTCCGTAGTAGACCGGAAAATGTGACGCAATGCGATGGTATTGACTGACGGTAGTAAAGGCTGAGAGGGCCAAATAAGGCCATATAATTTTACTGGTCAAGAATAAGGCTAGAATTACAAAATTAATAAACAAATAATTAGTAGTTTGCCAAGACCTGAGAACTCGCGAGTCTCCCATAAAAACAAAAAAATATTATTTGTAATCTTTGACTATCAAAATAGTGCTACAAAATATTAACCAACTTACTTGACCTACAGTTTCATTCAAATTAAGGTAACGGGAGTTCATGTAAATTGGTTCAATTTTTTTGTTGTAGAAATTGCAGTTATTATGGATTTTAGAGTTTTCCTTATATTATACGCATGCCGAATTTCAGCCCTGTGGGGTCACTGGTGTACCCTGTGAATTTTGTCAAAATTCAGTTTTTATTATGGCTAATAACTTAAAACTACAAGGTTTAAACTAAAAATCAAAACGGGGTTGAAATATAATCACAAAGATCTTTTATTAGACGTGCCACATGATAACTCATTTAGTCACTCCATGTTTGTGCCACCTTGCTTTCCTATATATTATCAGGTTGGGGATAAAGTTTCTTCCCATTTTTTAAGAAAATTCAAAACATTTTTTATTATAGATTATTTACATTTAACTAATGTATGTAGGTACCATTTTGTTCGATGACTTTTTGCCATCTTGTAAGTAGGGACATGATCCCATTGCTATAGAAATATTGGGGCTTCTGATCAAAATACCGCGACAAGTAGTTTTGGCAGTCCTCTTGTGATGTTAACCTGGCACTGCCTAAAGAATTCTGAAGAGACCGAAACAGGTGGAAATCTGAAGGTGCAAGGACAGGACTATACAGCGGATGCATTAACACCTCCCAGCCAAACTCTCTTAATTTTTGCTGAGTTGGTAAATATGTGTGAGGTCTAGCGTTATCATAATGAAAAACCACACTTCTTCTGTTGAATAATTCCGGCCGCTTTCTCTCAACTTCTTGCTTTAATCTCATTAGTTGTTCGGAGTAAAGTTCAGAATCGATGGTCCTGGCTGGTGGTAACAGCTCATAATGAATAATGCCCTTCCAATCCCACCACACACACAGCATCACTTTGTTGCGAGTTAACCCGGGTTTAGCCACAGTCTGTGAAGCCTGACCGGCCTTTGACCACGACCTTTTTCACACGTTCTTGTCGTACGTGATCCACTTTTCATCACCAGTTATCAGCTTCTTCAAAAATGGTTCGGTTTCATTACGTCGTAATAAAGAATCACAAATGAGTACACGGTTCATTAGGTTTCTTTCAGTGAGCTCGTGGGATACCCAAATATCGAGCTTTTTTGTATACCCAGTTTTTTCAAATGCGCCAAAACTGTTTTGTGGTTAATTCAAAGTTTTTCAGCTACGTCGTAACTACTGATATGCCGATCTTGCTCAACTTTTTCAAAAATGGCATCAATTTTATCCGTACTAGGGCGACCAGAGCGACGTGCATCTTTGCCATCAAAATTTCCGGATTGAAAACGCTTAAACCAAATTTGTGCTACTCTCACAGACACTGCACTAGGTCCATAAACAACGCAAATTTCTTTCGCGGCTTGCGTTGCATTTTGATCTTTTTTGTAGTAAAATTTTCAAATGTATCGAATTTCTTCATTAGATTCACTCATCTTTACAGTACGAAAAACAAATAAAAGTCACACATTTTCCTAATTTGAATTTAGAATTATCTTCTTTAAAATGTAAACTTTGAATGATACCAAAACCAGCCAGATACAAATAGTATAGCCAAAGAGATTTTATTACAAGTTCATACATACTATAATGCGAAAAGACTTTTTCCCCAACCTATTACTAAATTTCACGATGATCGGATAAACGCTTCGAAAGCTGTTATCCTCGGACAAACAAACACATACATACATACAACGCCGATTTGCCTTTGATTTGGAGATCTCGCTTCGCTCTATCAATTAAACAAAGCTCTTTGATATGGTACCTCACATGACCTGATATTACATATTATACTTTATTTTGTTATGTAGGACATTAAATGAAAACACGGGTGGGGTTGATGGCTAGTTTCGTAGTACAATAGGTTTTTTCAAATGCATTACTATAGAACATTTTATATTTACTAACAACCAGAATTATCAAGTCCTAAAAATTAATGAAACAGCCAGTATAAAATAGGTAAACAAATCATATTTATCTATACTAATACTATAAAGAGAAAAGATGTGTTTTTTGTGTGTATGTTTGTAATGAATAAACTCAAAAACTACTGGTCCGATTTCAAAAATTCTTTCACCATTAGAAGCTACATTCACCCTGAGTAACATAGGCTACTTTTTACCCAAATGCGCAAAGGAGGGTAATGTTTTTATTGAAAAAATACGCGTGCGAAGCTGCGGATTGGTCAGCCAGTTCATAATAAAGAAGGTACCTGTTAAACTGACTTTCAAATTTACTTACTAGGGCCGTAAATCACACTTACGGTGGCATTTTCCGTTGGTTTACAATGGCCAACTTTCAGAGCATGAAAATATATTTATCACATGGTAGTTTTTTGATCGGTATTCGGGCAAATATCACTCACCAAAATAAGCAGTAACGTTCCAGACTTCGTCACAAAGACAACCCTTCAGACCAAAATAACACAAGATACATACAGTTATGTATACTGTCGCGACAAAATAAAAAGGGTGATCGCCGACGGACCATAAAAAGATGCGCCCGCGCATCGGTCCTAAAATGGAACGCTCTCAAGGGCAGCCGAGTTCATGAGCATAATACCTACTCGAACAGTCATGCAGAAGGAAGCTTGTAATATGGTATTGAAATTTACGTCTTTGCGCTGGCCTTGTTGAATTATGACTGGGATTTACTCGATGAGATGATTAAGATGAGATGATGGCATAAACATAAAAAAGATATCCCAGCCACAGAAAGAGAGAGCTTATATTCAATAATTGTCTATACATTTATGTTTTATTTAATATTTCAGTAATATTTTTTAGGGTTCCGTACCCAAAGGGTCAAACGGAACCGTGTTACTAAGACGCCGCTGTTTGTCTGTCCGCCTATCACCAGACTGTATCTCATGAACCATGTTAGGTAGACAGTTGAAATTTTCACACATGATGTATTTCTGTTACCGCTATAACAAAATATACTAAAACAGAATAAAATAAATATTTAAGGGGGGCTCCCATACAACAAATGTTTTTTTTTGCTTGTTTTTGCTTGATATTGATAACGGCATCAGGTAGATACTTGAAATATTTATAGAATATTTAGTTATACTCGTATATTCACTTTCAAAATAAATAATTACATTAAAATAATATTGATTATAGATAATGGTATGGAACCCTTCGTGCGCGAGTCCGACTCGCACTTGGCCAGTTTTTATGTTTTTTGTTTTTATGGGAGACTTGCGAGATCTCAGTTTGGGATGAACCGCTAGTTATTTTTAATTAAAAAGTCTTCAATAAAGAATATAGATTATACGTCTAAATTGTAACATTTTTGACCAAGTTCGAGCAATTTCAATCCCAAGCTTATCTATCATCTAAATAACCTGTTAAGTTAAAGTAGGTTTTTTATAAAGATTTTGTTAAATAACGTTTTATAATTTGTTAATTGTTAATTTTTGTATATCGCCTGGGAGTTTGTTATAAAATCGTAAACAATGCCTTTTAGGGTTTCGTACCTCAAAAGGTAAAAAAGGAACCCTTATAAGATCACTCCCTTGTCCGCCTGTCTGTTTGTCTGTCCGTGTGTCACCGCCGATTTTTCTCAGGATCAGGTGGATCTAGCAAGTTAAAATTTACACCAGATACTGAGGTCTATAGTCCCTATTAGGTGTATAAAAATCAAGGTTCTGAGTCAACACGTTAAAAAGATATCGGCCAATTTAAATTTTCGTGATCTTTTAAGTACCAAAATTTACCTTAATTTTCAACTTAAAGCAACGTTAAGCATAATCAGCACAAACAAAGAAAAAAATCCAAAAAATATAAATAAAAAGGCGCCAATTAAGATAGTTCTCTGAGTTGTATGGGCGCTCATACAATTTAAAGGATCAGCACAAGTTAAAAAATAAAAGTATATATTATATATATATATATATATTATACTAGTGGTCCCGCCGAACTTCGTATCGGCTTGACATGCATTGGTATAACGCGGGCGGTCAATATAAGTCACCCTGGTAGAATTGTCAATTGTTGTCCCCGGCCATCATTATGTATGAGAAAATGAATGACTTCCACAAATAATTCAATACCAAAATTAGCCAAATCGCTCCATCCGTTCTAGAGTTTTAGCGAGACTAACGAACAGCAATTAATTTTTATATATATTGACAATATATCTCGGGATAACTCCTACTGAAGCATATGTTTCAAACGATATTCATTTTTTTTACATCCTCTTTGACGATATTTGCAGCACGCATTATGTCAATTCTATGTCAAACGTCATAAGGTTACATTATAAAAGCGCTAAGGTTAGATTATAAATAATTTTATATGGTGGTTAAGTATTCTTAAATTTTCTAATTTTGCGCGCAATTTTCTTAATTTTTTCTTTCATAAGAACCTTCTCGTGGCAATAAGAAATACAACAAAAAAAGAATTGGCCAAATTGGTCCAGGCGCTGTTGAGTTATGTGCTTACTAACACATTTTGCGATTCATTTTTATATTATAGATTACATAAGGTAAAGAAATAAAATTGTGCTATTGAATAAAATAAATATTTAAGTAGGGCTCTCATACAACATACAAGATTTTTTTGCCGTTTTTATAGATAATGGTAAGGAACCCTTCGTGCGCAAGTCCGACTCGCACTTGGCCGATTTTTTCATCATTAAAGATACCCAATGGTTCGAACAGCGTAGGTATATATGCGCGGCTGTCGTCAATACTGTCCGAAGGCATGGAACTTACGTGACCCATCTAATCGCATTGTTATCCCATTTTCCCCAAAAGGTATTTTTTTTTATTGATGATAGCCAAGCGCTTGACCACTACCTCACCTGATGGTAAGTGAAGGTGTGATCGAAGATGGAGCACGCTTGCCTAGAAAGAACCTATTCACTCTGGACTTGAAGACTCCAAGATTATACTGGTTTGGAAAAACATACGCCGGAAGTGAGTTCCTCTCCTCACTAGTGCTAACAAGAAAAGTTTTAGAAAGAAAGAAAGAAAGAAAGAAAACATTTTATTCAACAACCACACAGTAATAAAGGAATATAAAACACAACAACAATAAAATCTAACCTAAGCACTAACAAACTTAAAAGCTCTGTGTGGAGATGAATAGGTACTCAGCTCAGCATGATGCTACGGTATATTAATATGCCGCAGCGCTGGCCGTCCGCTGAGTCCAGTTTATGTTACCTCACGTACCTCTTGATCAAGGGTAGCTATAATAAGACAAACACAACTATTGCTCAAATCAAACCATATTAAATACATGCATTACAAAATTAAATACCTACTAATTTAAACCAATAAAACTATCACTACTAACTATCACACTAAACAAAATAATAAAAAAAAATCACGGGTATATTTAAGACAAGACATGGAGACCGGGGAGAGAGAAAGAGATAGAGAGCTTCAGCTACTGCCACTACGGTTGGTTTAGCTGTGTTGACAGAATATCAGCTTTGAGTCTTAATCTAAACAAATTAACTGAACTAACATTACATAGAGGTGGAGGGATATTGTTCCAACACTTCGTAGCGCAATAGCTAAAGCTACCACAAAAAGCTGCGGTGCCATGCGCAGGCGTCACCAGAAGAGACTCTGAAGCTCTGGTATTATATATATTATAATCACGGAACCAGGTTAATTTGCGAGAGAGATATTCTGGTTTCCGGCTCTTGATGACACCAAAGAGAAGGATAGCAAAATTTTGATGTCTTCTGGAGGACATTTTAAGAAGTTTTGCTCTATTTATAAAAGGTGTTACATGTGCCCTAACTGGGATAGAAAAACAAAACCTAGCACAAGCGTTCTGTACACGTGAATTAACTTCTCAGTCCGAGCCAATAATCTGAGGCCATAGACTGTATCCACATAATTAAGCCTGGAAAAGACTAAAGATTCACATAACCGCACACGTAGATCAACATTGAGACATTCACGAATACGGTATAGAACCTTTAGCCTATAAAAACAATTTCGCACGGATTCTGTTATATGTTTCTCATAGCGTAGTTCACTATCCATTAGTAGTCCCAAATTTTGAGCTTCATTTGTAGAGTCAATGGATTTAGCAAATCGTATGAAGAGGAAAAAGGTAAAATTCCGTATAATACAGAGTATATTCGCTCGGTTTAAGGGGACACCGGAGGGACAGTCACCCATACAACACGTACTACCAAGATCATTTCTAATTGGAGCATATTTCTACCTTAAAACGGTATTATTTTAATTTCAATAGTATTTATCTAGGTTCCCAACCATATATTAGATCAAAATACTTACCTAAAATGAAATAGAATCGTATCGCATTCTGCATGTTTTTACGTCATAAAAGACCTGTTTTCAAACTAATTGTTTCGTATTAAAAACAACAACATCATACGTACCCTAGTCATTGGAACATAGATTATATCGTCTAGTTACAGAATAACAACACAATGAGAAAAATACAACAAGTTTTCAGTCATCATTTTTGGTATTACGGAACACTGTCAAAATCTAATCAAATTTAGAATCGTTCTATTGCTATCACTGTCGCTCTGCGTAGCCAAACTTCGTCACTAAACAGGGATAGCGATATTCAGGCCGAAGTTTTTGACGCGGCCGAATTGAAGTTGCGCTCAGGGTTCGCCGGCGCGTTAACACGCGATGTCAGACCACGTGTGCATTACGTATTAGTACAAAAGTTACACTTAGCAACTGAATTTGCAAAAGCGGTTCACCCACATTGGAACGGTCAGTCGGCCAGTTACGTCAGTCGATTGATTTGCAACGTTCACTGGATCAGAATGAACGTACTGAAAACAAGACACATTTAACAATAACTTTACTGACTTCAGTAAATCACACACACAAATTTTGTATATTCGTAGATTATAACCTGGATTACCACATAGGCTACCTTTTCTCCCATAAATCAGTTCCCATGGAATAAAAATGGGATGTCAAAGTTTATATATTATGTATTTAGCACCCCAGAACAACACGAGCGAAGCCGCTGGCAACAACTAGTTTTAGATATAAATAATAATAATAAATATTGCTGGACATTTCACACAGCGCTATCTAGGCCCAAACTAAGCAGAGCTTGTACTATGGGAACCAGATAACTGATAGAATACTTATATATTTTTTTGTAAATACATACTTATAATATGTATATAGAAAACACCCAGACACGGAACAAATATCTGTAGATCATGCAAATATTTGTTCCGCGGGGGGAATCGAACCCGCTACCTCCTGCGTCTCAGCCGGCTATACGCCCACTGCGCCACGGAGGTCGTCAAACTAAACTTCAACAAACAACTAAACAGCTTGGTCGCTAAACTTGTGTAAAAAAGTTTAAGTAATCACATTAATACTAGAAATGTGATAGTTTGGATGTTTGTTTATTTGTTACTCAATCACGCCGTAACGGCGGAACCGATTTCGAAGAAATTTAGAATATACGTTGATTTTAACCTGGATCACCACATAGGCTAACATTTCTCTCATAAATCAGTTCCCATGGGATAAAAATGGGGTGTAAAGTCAAGTTACAAACAGCGAGTTTAGCTTTATTTCTAGGTTACTACACATTTAGTAGTGTAACGCGTACGAAGTCGCGGGCAACAGCTAGTTTTTTTTATACCACTAAGTTAGCAAACAAGCATACAGCCCACCTGATGGTAAGCGGTTACCGTAGGCTATGGACATTTGTAACACCAAAGGTATAACTTGCGCGTTGCCGTCCCTTTACAATTTTCAAAACGCCCTTTTTGAAGAATCCCATACTGTAGTCCCTAGGGACAACCTCCTACCTACAATAGGGGGAACCTAGTATATACTAAAAAAGTGTAACCTTAGACCAATTAACCACATTAGAATGACTTCTAAGGTTGTATGGATTAAATATTTCTCAATAAAAAATACGATTGAATATTTCGACACTCAATTGTACCTACATGAACACCTATCGGGTGATAGAGCAGACAGTATGTCGCTTGCCCTATTTCCATTTTTAAGTGTCACATACGTATTGAATAAACATTACTCCAATTCTCGTAATTAAAACTTAACTCAATATAGCAATCACACTAATATTATAAATGCGAAAGTTTGGATGTTTGTTGATGTGTAACATCTTTCCTCTCGGTTTGTGGGTGTGATTTTGGCAAAAGGAACGGAAATTTTTAAAATCATCTCTCGCTCTAGCCTCAAAGGTTTGCTGGAAGAAAATTCTTTTTAGGGTTAAGCTGTATTCTTCTATTTCTGTATTTTCTTGTGTGCAATAAAGAATGAAGATATGTGTAACAGGAAACCGGGGATTGATTTGATCAATGAGCGCGCGCGGTGATCAGATGTTACACATCATATGCGACTACTGTAAGGCTCGTAGTTTTTGAAGTAAAACTTCGTTTTAAGCACGCTTGACTTAGGGAGTAAGCTGGTGAATGCGTTATGAAAAGTGCGAACGAAAGTTGAGAGGGAGATATAAGTTAGTGAAGATAGAAAGAGAGAGAGTTACGTTTCGTATATTTTTAACTGTTAATGTGCGAATTCGAGTTGCGTCTGTCCAGAATGAACATAGACTGATCGACCTACAGACGTGTGGACAATTTTGTAATTGAACAATTTTATAAATTAATATTTTAAAAAGAAGTTTTACTTCAGTCGTGTGGCACACTTGTTTTTTTTCATTTATTTGTTACTCAATCACGTCGTAACGGCTGAACCAATTTCGATGAAATTTAGTATGTACGTAGATTATAACCTGGATTAATACATAGGCTACTTTTTTCATATAAATTAGGTCTCATGGGATAAAAATGGGGTGTCAGTTTGAAACAGCGAGTTTAGCTTTATTTCTAGGCTACCTACACATTTAGTAGTGTAACGCGTACGAAGTCGCGGGCAACAGCTAGCCATTACTTTGATATAAAGTAAGCGATCAATTGCACCCGTGATATTTTGGCGTACGAGTGAGATGATGGAATCTATCCTTTAGATTAGGTGGGTTTTTTATTTCAAAAACACTAACTTTTTGGTCACATTACAATATACATATCAGAAAAAAAACTTTTTATTCATTAAAATCACAAGGATCAGTTTTATTTATCAATCACGTCAATTTTACTGCCTGGTCCTTAGTTACCAAGCCAGGAAAGAAAGGCATGAAACAAGGCTGGTTGTTTTTATAATGATTCTTTCAGAATACATAACAATAAAAAGAATAAATTGCGTCTAAATTGTAACGTCTGTCGCATGCCCGAAAATCTATGGTCAAAGATAATATCTGATTGGGTCCCTAACGCAACACGCCCACGCGGCAGACCACCACGGAGATGGCGTTACGACTTGGATATGCATTTACCAGACTGGCCCACTACAGCAGGGGACAGAATAAACTGGAGAGATGGGAGGGAGGCCTTTGCCCTGCAGTGGGACAACACAGGTTAAAAATAAATAAATTGTAACATTTTTGAAGGAGTTGGAGCAATTTCAATCCCAAGCTTTTCTATCATCTAAATAATCCGATATTTTATAGTAGGCTTTTCTATAAAGATTTTGTATAATTACGTTTTTAAATTTGATAATTGTCAATTTTTGTACATCACATAGACATCAGTCGTCAATATTTATTACGGTACATTATTCCACATTTTGTTACATTGTATTTACTAAAAAATGATGATTCACGTGTTGTTAAGCAATATAATGAATGACAGTTATTTAAATTTGATATAAAACACGTTATAGAATGGAATTATTCTAAACGTGTTTATTAATTAAAGATTGTCAAAATTTTCAGTGAATTGCAGAATTATCGTAAAACGTATTGTATTTTTTTAAGTCCTCTTTAATTTGTTATAGATTCGACGTAGCAGGTTCGGCGTTCATTTATTCACCATATATTACCATACATTTCGTCCAACATACCTCAGTGCCTTAAGACGAAAGTCTTCAATCAGTGTGTGTTACCAGTGATGACATATGGAACCGAGACGTGGTCCTTCACTATTGGCCTTATGAATAAGCTCAGAGTCGCTCAACGAGCTATGGAGAGGGCTATGCTCGGGGTTTCTCTACGGGATCGAATCAGAAATGAGGAGATACGTAGGAGAACTCAAGTCACCGACATAGCCCGACGGATTAGCACGTTGAAGTGGCAATGGGCAGGCCATATATCGCGCAGAACAGATGGCCGATGGGGCCGAAAGGTTCTAGAGTGGAGGCCACGGACCGGCAAGCGCAGCGTAGGACGTCCACCCACAAGATGGGCAGACGACTTGGTAAGAACCGCAGGTCGGCGTTGGATGCAGACCGCTTCCAACCGCAGTTCCTGGAGATCAATGAGGGAGGCCTTTGTCCAGCAGTGGACGTCCTACGGCTGATATGATGATGATGATGATATTACCATATAGGACCCGCCCGCGGCTTCGCACGCGTGTCAATTAAAACGCCACCCTCCTTCTGCGCAGTCGAGTAAAAAGTAGCCTATGTCCCAATCCCGGTTACAATCTTTCTATATACTAACAGTATATAAGGAGTGCATCTAAATAATACCTCATTATTTTAACTCCTTACTTTATCCCCACCCCTCCTTTAAAGATGATTCAAAACACGTATTTCTTTATTTCTTACCAAAAATCTAAATATGAATTTTCAGATCCCTAACTTAAAATAATCAAGCTTTTGACAACGACCTTTAATTTTTTTAATCCTTCTATTATTTGATTTAGATCTATCAAACTCGTTTTAACGGCCTATTTAACCTCCAAGTTTAGAATCAGCCACGAGCTCGTTTCTTATTAACCTGCATTTTCTCACTATTGGACAAAGGTCTCCCCGCATTCTCTCCACATCTTGCAGTCACTCGCCACGTCCCACCATTCTGAAAGGCATCAAGGTCGCCCACGCTTCTTCGTTCCTCGGTAGTGTTTACAAATTTATTGAAGTGAAACTTCTTTACGCACGCTTGACTTAGAGAGTAAGCTAGTGAATGCGTTACGAAAAGTGCGAACGGAAGTTGAGAGGGAGATAAGTTAGTGAAGATAGAAAGAGAGTGAGTTACGTTTCATATATTACTGTAGCCCCTAGAGAGAGAGAGAGAGGTGCTAGCAAACATTTTCTTTCTCTCTTTCTGTCATAGCCTGATTTGTCGCATATCTCCTATCCCAATTTAGCCTAAATTATACAAACGGCAAAAACAAAACACTCCTTCATGTTGTATAATAGAGTTCATTTTGCTATAAATAAAAAAGTATTTACGGCATTTCGTGTTTTGAATCTACCAGCTTTGATTTACGAAAAAGTTCAACTATTCCACAACAGATGGCAGGCAGCAGCAGAAAATAACTTATGTACTTACTTACTACGAAATAAGGTTGACATTTCCTGAAAACATTATTTATTATTATTATACATACATATAGATGGAGCTAAAGAAGTGTTACTTCAGTCGTGTGGTCTAAAGCAAATTCGTTTTTTTAATGGTTCTGTAATTTCAGATTCGACGTAGCAAGCCCGCTCTGGCCCAGTTCTGTCGTATGTACTCAGTATTGCGCCACCGATACTTGCATAACTGAACTATTTCGATACAATTGTTGGCTTACTTTAGGTAATTGTATTGTATGCATGTGTATGAGATAAATGTGTTTGTTTAATTGTTGGGCAATTTAAATTGGTCTAAGGTCGTGAAATAGATATGTACAAACGAGTTCGAGTACCTAAAAGCAGTGAATCTCAAGATACCACTAACTAGAAGAAAATATATAAAAAATGAGTTCGTACCCAAGCTGAGAATCTCAGAACATAGTGTTCGGTACTGTAAAGTTTTTAATAACTTGCCTATCATCTATAAAACCATGTACAGTTCATTTAAGTTCAAAATTAAACTGAAGGAATTCTTGTTGAAAAAGTGTTTCTACTGCATAGACGAATACTACAAAGACAAATAACATAATATGTAACGCAAATCTTTTATTTCAAATTTAGTTTAATTATTTTGACGCAAATCTTTTATTTCTAATTTAGTTTTTATTTTGACATTGTCATAATTTGTTTTAACTTTATATTTTGACGCAAATCTTTTATTTCTAATTTAGTTTTATTTTGACATTGTCATAATTTGTTTTAACTTTATATTTTGACGCAAATCTTTTATTTCTAATTTAGTTATAATTTTGACATTGTCATAATTTGTTTTAACTTTATATTTTGACGCAAATCTTTTATTTCTAATTTAGTTTTTATTTTGACATTGTCATAATTTGTTTTAACTTTATATTTTGACGCAAATCTTTTATTTCTAATTTAGTTTTTATTTTGACATTGTCATAATTTGTTTTAACTTAATATTTTGACGCAAATCTTTTATTTCTAATTTAGTTTTTATTTTGACATTGTCATAATTTGTTTTAACTTTATATTTTGACGCAAATCTTTTATTTCTAATTTAGTTTTTATTTTGACATTGTCATAATTTGTTTTAACTTTATATTTTGAGGCAAATCTTTTATTTCTAATTTAGTTTTTATTTTGACATTGTAATAATTTTATTTAACTTTATATTTTGACGCAAATCTTTTATTTCTAATTTAGTTTTTATTTTGACATTGTCATAATTTGTTTTAACTTAATATTTTGACGCAAATCTTTTATTTCTAATTTAGTTTTTATTTTGACATTGTCATAATTTGTTTTAACTTTATATTTTGACGCAAATCTTTTATTTCTAATTTAGTTTTTATTTTGACATTGTCATAATTTGTTTTAACTTTATATTTCGAGGCAAATCTTTTATTTCTAATTTAGTTTTTATTTTGACATTGTAATAATTTTATTTAACTTTATATTTTGACGCAAATCTTTTATTTCTAATTTAGTTTTTATTTTGACATTGTCATAATTTGTTTTAACTTTATATTTTGACGCAAATCTTTTATTTCTAATTTAGTTTTTATTTTGACATTGTCATAATTTGTTTTAACTTTATATTTTGACGCAAATCTTTTATTTCTAATTTAGTTTTAATTTTGACATTGTCATAATTTGTTTTAACTTTATATTTTGACGCAAATCTTTTATTTCTAATTTAGTTTTTATTTTGACATTGTCATAATTTGTTTTAACTTTATATTTTGACGCAAATCTTTTATTTCTAATTTAGTTTTTATTTTGACATTGTCATAATTTGTTTTAACTTTATATTTTGAGGCAAATCTTTTATTTCTAATTTAGTTTTTATTTTGACATTGTAATAATTTTATTTAACTTTATATTTTGACGCAAATCTTTTATTTCTAATTTAGTTTTTATTTTGACATTGTCATAATTTGTTTTAACTTTATATTTTGACGCAAATCTTTTATTTCTAATTTAGTTTTTATTTTGACATTGTCATAATTTGTTTTAACTTTATATTTTGACGCAAATCTTTTATTTCTAATTTAGTTTTTATTTTGACATTGTCATAATTTGTTTTAACTTTATATTTTGACGCAAATCTTTTATTTCTAATTTAGTTTTTATTTTGACATTGTCATAATTTGTTTTAACTTTATATTTTGAGGCAAATCTTTTATTTCTAATTTAGTTTTTATTTTGACATTGTAATAATTTTATTTAACTTTATATTTTGACGCAAATCTTTTATTTCTAATTTAGTTTTTATTTTGACATTGTAATAATTTTATTTAACTTTATATTTTGACGCAAATCTTTTATTTCTAATTTAGTTTTTATTTTGACATTGTAATAATTTTTTTTAACTTTATATTTTGACGCAAATCTTTTATTTCTAATTTAGTTTTTATTTTGACATTGTCATAATTTGTTTTAACTTTATATTTTGACGCAAATCTTTTATTTCTAATTTAGTTTTTATTTTGACATTGTCATAATTTGTTTTAACTTTATATTTTGACGCAAATCTTTTATTTCTAATTTAGTTTTTATTTTGACATTGTAATAATTTTATTTAACTTTATATTTTGACGCAAATCTTTTATTTCTAATTTAGTTTTTATTTTGACATTGTAATAATTTTATTTAACTTTATATTTTGACTCAAATCTTTTATTTCTAATTTAGTTTTTATTTTGACATTGTAATAATTTTTTTTAACTTTATATTTTGACGCAAATCTTTTATTTCTAATTTAGTTTTTATTTTGACATTGTAATAATTTTTAAACTTTTTATTTTGATTTTCCATACCATTTATTGTTAAGAATTTACTTGATATGTTAATAATTATTATTATTCTTTTCCGTTGACATGTAATTTATTATTAATATCTATCATTTTTCGTTGACATGTTATATCATAATGTATTTTTATTTTTTTTTGACTGATTATTAATTATTATTTTCTATTATGTATTTACCAAAACCGTTGTTCCTTCGCATTAATTAAGTATTTGTAAAAGATTTTCTAACTATAGAATGACAAAAGTTCCGACACAATATTTTATTGTTTGAGAATAAATGAAATGAATAAATGAACAGATCTTGACGACCTCCGTTACGCAGTGGGCGAATAGCTGTCTGAGACGCAGGAGGTTGCAGGTTATATTCCCATCACAGAACAAATGATACCAATCTATATCTACAATCGTATTTGTCGTCTGGTTTTTTTCTCTATTTATTATTAGTATTGTTACGAGCTGAGGGTTCGGGATAAAATAATTAAAATGAATCCAACCAATAACGCTTTTATTCAAAACTAAAAGGATAAATACACCATATTAATCACAAGGATTCACAACACACCAAATCACACCACTTTTACACAATAAACCACTGAAATGTTCGCACGTATCGCCAAATTAAGACTGACCCCACGAGAGTATCTACGCACTATTTATACCGCGATTACTTCCAGAACCTTCCCGATGTTTCTACTACTTACTAGAAAATAGTAGGTATTTCGACTGACTACTATTTCTTAATCTGTACAACTGTAGGTAAAAACGTAATATGTAGGTATATTCCATACCAAGTATTACCTATTCTGTGACACAGTAGGTATAACTTCGAGAGAAGCCGACTATTACTTATTCTGTAACAGCCTCGGCGTACCAGTATGTATTTACTAAAACCGGCCAAGTACGAGGCGGACTTCCGCACGAAGGGTTCCGTACCATTATCTTTAAAAACGAGCAAAAATTAATCACGTTTGTTGTATGACAACAGGTAGACGCTTAAATATTTATTTTGTTCTGTTATTAGTATTTGTTGGTAAAGCGGCAACAGAAATACACCATCTGTCAAAAATTCAACTTGCCAAAGTCTAACTATCACGGTTCATGGGATACGACAAACAGACGGGCAGACAGACAGCGGAATCTTAGTAATAGAGTCCCGTTTTACCCCAAAGGTAGGGAACACAAACAATGAGCAAGTTTATAAATTAGTATTCTATCAGTTATTTGGTTCACATAGTACAAGCTTTGCTTAGTTTGGGATTAGATAGCGCTGTGTGAAATGTCCGGCATTTTATTTGTCTCTTGTCTCTTTGTAGCTCTTAGGAGAACAACCACAGGGAAAATACCCGACCCCCATCTATTACCTCTTACATCACGCCTTTGTACTTCAACATGCTTCGTACGTGAATGTACTTCCGATAAGGCCTAGTAGGAACTTCCGGCTGGCCTTACGCGGTGATTAAAATGACTCGCTTAGAAAAGTTTACTTCCTTATACTAGAACATCAATCCGCACTGACACAATTCGGATAACCTTAGTAAATGCGAGCCCCGGATCTGGGGGGGGGGGGGGGGGGGGGGGGGGGGGTAAACCGGAGCTCTTGCCTCGAGCGGCAGCTTCAGGGGGTTTTTGATGCCGATCGATGCAGTCTTTTGTAAGGATCATTTTATTGTATCGGATAAAAAAAATCTGAACAGCGGAAGTTAGTCAAATTTGATAAAAAGTATTCTCATACAAAATGACAAAGAAGTATTACTACTGTATCGATTAAGAAGTTTAGGAACTCCATGCTCTCATAAGCAATTCAAAAACATTTCGTATTTCAGAACAATTTTGAGTTTCGAACATGGTTCTTGCATCTGTCGAACTTGTATATCAGTCATTGCATCATCTTATTTGTCCTATCATGGCATTGTCAACTACGCAAAAAGTAGACTTAATTGAAGCATACTTCCTCAATCGCGGTCTGGGTAGCGTTCCTGATACCACTTCAGCGCATTAGTTGGGCTTCGTCAGTTAAGGAAGTATGCTTCAATTAAGTCTACTTTTTGCGTATTTGACAATGCTATGATAGGACAAATAAAATGATCCTTACATAGCACTGCGTCGATCGGCATCAAAAAAAATTTTACCAACTTGATTCATTTTAAGGCGCTACTCACACTTGATCAAAAAATTTTTAATGCCAATATGTTTTTATTTTCTAAAACGAGCTGATGTTTTAAAAGATACTGCACCTGTATCTCCTCTGGTTATGAGTGCTGCCGTACTGTTACAGTTAAAAAAACACTCTGTATATATTAAAGAAAGTCGTGTTAGTTACACTATTTATAACTCAAGAACAGCTGAACTGATTTGGCTTAAAATTGGTGGGGAGGTAGCTTAGAACCAGGAGACGGACATAGGATACTTTTTATCCCGTTCGACCGCGTTCCCGTGTTACGTGACATAAAACTTCAATGAGAATACATGTCACTATAAAACGTGGTATAACAAAAACGCATCTGACAAAACGCAAATGACAGCTAAACGTAAATTTGTCTATGATTAAGTATGGTTGTAAATATATACCTAGTCAGGTCAAGTATTGTCACATAGTAAAAACTTTTCTTTTAGAATGCTGGCCACAAAAAAGTTTATAGAATTCGAATTTCGAATTGTTCATGAATATAAAAATGTATACTTTTTAGAATTTTACTCATTTTTAAATATGGAGTGGACACTTAAAGAAGACCGTGTTGCAGTTATTGCGTTGCATTATTGCGGTTACGCGCCAATTCAAATTTTTAACATACTGAAAAATTTGAATATAACCAAAAGATTCGTTTATCGCACCATCAAACGATACAATGAAGACTCTAGTGTAGATGACAGATCAAGAAGTGGTCGCCCTCGGTCTGTTAGTACTCCAGCAGTGATAAATCTGTGAAGGCGCGAATTCAAAGAAATCCCAAACGTAAGCAGAAACTGTTGGCCCTTCAGATGGGGTTAAGCAGAACCACGGTGAAAAGGGTGTTAAATGAAGACTTATGGCTTCGGGCATATCGAAGAAAAACAGGACATCGTTTGAATGCTCGTCTAATGGAAATGAGACTGAAGAGATAACGCGCTTTGTTGAAGCGGTACGCGGGAAAAAAATATCGGAAAATTCTTTTTTCGGATGAAAAAATTTTTACCGTAGAAGAGAGCTATCAAAATACAGTCCTGCAGTTGTGTATCAAAATACAGTCCTGACGAACCTTGTGGAACCTGTTTCTCATACCATGTTCAATAACAGGCACTGGGTATTCCAACAAGATTCGGCGCCAGCTCATAGAGCGAAGAGCACACAAGACTGGCTGGCGGCGCGTGAAATCGACTTCATCCGGCACGAAGACTGGCCTTCCTCCAGTCCAGATTTGAATCCGTTAGATTACAAGATATGGCAACACTTGGAGGAAAAGGCGTGCTCAAAGCCTCATCCCAATTTGGAGTCACTCAATACATCCTTGATTAAGGCAGCCGCCGATATTGACATGGACCTCGTTGGTGCTGCGATAAGACGACTGGCCGCGCAGATTGAAGGCCTGTATTCAAAATCACGGAGGTCATTTTGAATAAACTTTAGTGTCATAAGAATCTATGTTTTGTTAAGTTCATTTTGGTATATAAATGGTTAAATAATGAATAAACTTGTTTCAATTATTTTATATTAAACATGTGACAGAATTTATGACCTGACTAGGTATATAAAATCGGGTTAGTAATGATGGCAGGGGACAACAATTGACCATTCTACCAGGGTAACGAATATTGACAACCCGCGTTATATACATGTCAAGGCGGTACGAAGTTCGGCGGGTCAACTAGTATCTTATAAAAATGTTTACTAAATCCATTAAATAGTTAATAATAATTCACAGTTGTTGCATTATAAACACCTATTAATAAACATGCATAACTTAACATTGCAATAACGAGTACACATAGTTAATTATACTGATTTTTTTGGGTTCCGTACCCAAAGGGTCAAACGGGACCCTATTACTAAGACTTCGCTGTCTGTCTGTCTGTCCGTCTGTCACCAGGCTGTATCTCATTAACCGTGATAGGCGAGATTAACAGTTGAAATTTTTACAGATGATGTGTTTCTGTTGCCGCAATAACAACAAATACTAAAAACAGAATAAAATAAATATTTAAGGGGGCTACCATACAAGAAACGTGATTTTTTTGCACGTTCTTGCTCGATATTGATAATGGCGACAGGTAAACGCTTGAAATATTCACAGAATAAAGACTTATATTATTCACTTTAAAAATAAATAAATAAATTAAAATAAAATTACTATTTACTTTGGGGCATACAACAAACTTGATTTTTTTGCCGTTTTTATTTAATATTCATTTTAGGCTCGCGTTTAACCACGATCTCGCCTGATGGTAAGCGATGATGAAGTCTACGATGGAACACGCTAGCCTAGAAGAAACCTGTTCACTCGCGACTTGAAGACTAGATTGTCAGACTTGAAGATCAGGAAACACATCTTAGGCAAAGAGTTCTAATCTTAGTAAATAATGCTCGTACTCGAGAAAAGTCAAGTCAGCTTTTATTTTAGTTGATTTGATATAATAAAGTGTCTGAATATCGGTCGGGAATATCCAATTTTGAGGAATACCCTCAAACTCGGTAAAATAATCTGCATGGGTTTACCCTGGCTATAATAACATTATTTAGAGGTAACATTTGTGAGGTTGTTTGGTAATCTCCAGTACTACTGATTCAATTCTGAATTTATTTTCAGTAATAGGAAGCTACATTATCTCTGAGTACTATAAACCATATTTTATTTTGATAAAATACGAAGCCGGGGCGAGTAGCTAGTTGAAAATAGAAAAACGAGTATGCTTCAGACCACACGACTGAAGTAAAACTTCTTTAGCTCCATCTATATGTATGTATATAAAACATATATGTTTAGAAAACATATAAAATAATATTTTAAGGAAATGTCAACCTTATTTTGAGGCGCATACAGTATGTACATAAGTTATTTTCTGCTTCTGCCTGCCATCTGTTGTGGAATAGCTAAACTTTTTCGTAAACCGAAGCTGGTAGATTCAAAATACGAAACGTCTAAGGCAAAATGAACTCTATTACACAGTATGAAGGAGTGTTTTGTTTTTACAGTTTGTATAATTTAGCCTAATTTGCGATAGGAGATATGCGACAAATGAACTGGCTATGAGATAAAGAAAATGTGTGCTCGCACCTCTCTCTCTTGCCCCTACAGTTATATACGAAACGTCACTCTCTTTCTCTTTCTATCTTCACTAACTTATATCTCCCTCTCAACTTCCGTTCGCACTTTTCGGAACGCATTCACCAGCTTACTCCCCAAGTCAAGCGTGCGTAAAGAAGTTTTACTTCAAAAAAGTTGGAAACCCTAGATCTACCCCCTTGTAGGTATATGTTAGTTTCGTGTTACGTTTAACCACACATTATATCTATACTAGTCTATACTTCTATCTATCTATACTAATATTATAAAGAGGAAAGATTTGTATTTTTGTGTGTATTACCCGTGCGCGATAAGTTGCGACCTGAGCGCGGTGACGTCATATTGGCGTGTTTGTCGGGGAGTCGCATTCCTAGCAGGTCCCAAGTTATCGCGCACGAATAATATGTTTGTAATGAATATACTCAAAAACTACTGGACCGATTTCAAAATTTCTTTCGCCATTAGAATACTATCCCTGAGTATCATAAGATACTTTTTACCTAACTGCGCAGAAGGAGGGTAATGTTTTTATTGAAAAACTACGCGTGCGAAGCTGCGGATTGGTCAGCTAGTAAATAATATAGGTTTAACTAACAGCAGTACCGTACTATAAATCGTACGTAATGAGAAATTAGCGTTGCGTATTTTTAACCTTGTCATACCCTTAAATATCAATCGCGATTACATCACAGAGCGATTACGTAATGATTTCAAAATGATCTACGTACGACGTACAAATGTTATTGTTTAGCACGGAGATATTTTAGGAATTTGACCGCCAAAATACCCAACCGCAGCGCGGAAAAAGGATTTCTATTCAATTGATATTTGCGTAGCAAATATAGGGGAAATCCTACAATTCTGCCCAGCCCCTGAATTGTAAAAACAAATAGAAATAAAAGAGTCGAGCTCCTTGTGAAAGAGTTTGTCCCGGGAGGTACCTCATCATCATCAGCCTGAAGACATCCACCACTGAACATAGGCCACCCCCTTAGATCGCCACAACGAGCGGTTGGTAGCCGTTTGCGCCCAACGGCTCCCCGCGATTCTTACTAGATCGTCGGTCCACCTTGTGGGTGGCCGGCCTACGCTGCGTCTTCCAGTCCGTGGTCTCCACTCGAGAACCTTTCTTCCCCAGCGGTTATCGGTTCTACGAGCAATGTGGCCTGCCCATTGCCACTTCAACTTGCTAATTTTGAGAGCTATGTCGGCAACTTTAGTTCTTCTGCGGATTTCCTCATTGCGGATTTTGTCACGCAAAGAAACCCCGAGCATAACCCTCTCCATAGCTCGTTGAACGACCTTCAGCTTGGTCATGAGGCCATGAGCACGTTTCAGTGCCATAGGTCATCACTGGCAACACACACTGGTTGAAGACTTTAGTCTTCAGTCTACTAAAAAGTATTATTGATCGAACGAAGCGAGATCTCTAAATCAACTTGGGCAAATTGGCGTTGTATGTATGTATGTAAGTACCTATGTATGTATGTATGTTTGTTTGTCCGAGAAAAACTTTCGAAGGGTTGATCCGGTCATCGTAACATTTGATACTGACATTTGACTTACTTACATTTAAGTACTAACATTGTACAATACTACGATTTAAAATTGGTACCTACTAAAAAGTATTATTGATCGAACGAAGCGAGATCTCTAAATCAACTGGGGCAAATTGGCGTTGTATGTATGTATGTATGTAAGTACCTGTGTGTGTATGTATGTTTATTTGTCCGAGAATAACTTTCGAAGGGTTGATCCGGTCATCGTAACATTTGATAGTGACATTTGACTTACTTACATTTAAGTACTAACATTGTACAATACTACGATTTAAAATTGGTACCTACTAAAAAGTATTATTGATCGAACGAAGCGAGATCTCTAAATCAACTGGGGCAAATTGGCGTTGTATGTATGTATGTAAGTACCTATGTGTGTATGTATGTTTGTTTGTCCGAGAATAACTTTCGAAGCGTTGATCCGGTCATCGTAACATTTGATACTGACATTTGACATACTTACATCTATGTACTAACATTGTAACTACGATTTAAAATTGGTACCTACTAAAAAGTATTATTGATCGAACGAAGCGAGATCTCTAAATCAACTTGGGCGTTGATCCGATCATCGTGACATTTGATACTGACATTTGACATACTTACATCTATGTACTAACATTGTAACTACGATTTAAAATTGGTACCTACTAAAAAGTATTATTGATCGAACCAAGCGAGATCTCTAAATCAACTTGGGCAAATTGGCGTTGTATGTATGTATGTTTGTTTGTCCGAGGATAACTTTCGAAGCGTTGATCCAAACATCGTGACATTTGATACATAGGTAGGTAGTGTTGGCACAATTTTGGTGAAACTTAATGAGCTAAAAATGTTGGGAGGTTGATGAGATATTGGGGTTTAAGAGAGGTAAAAAAAAATGAAAATGAGAGAGGTCAAGTGAGACGTCAAATTTAAGTTCTTCAGTACATTTGTACCCTGTTTTTATTTTTAGTTTAGTCCTTGCAGTTTTTGAGTTATTAGCCATAATAAAAACTAAACTTTGACACAATTCACAGGGTACACTAGCGACCCCACAATGCTGAAATTTGGTACGCGTGTAGCTTTAGTGACACAAATATAGGCATAAGTCTGAAATCCAGAATAATTGCAATTTGTACCCCAAAAAACAATAACCACATAACAAGAACCCCCGTTACATCTAATTTGAATGAAACTGTAGATCAATTAGACTGGTAAATTATTGTAATGTAATGTATTAGACTGGCACTAATTTATTAGTCAAAATGAATCAAACAATAAAAGTCAAAATTAGTCAACTTTTGACGTTTCAAAGTGATCCTTGTGATTTTAATGAAAAAAAGATTTTGACTTTGACTTGCACAAAAATTACTAAACGTTTTTAGCGACTAAATATTTTTAAATTTGAAATATTCGTAGATTTGACAACTCCTTACATCATTTTTAGCCACTAAATACGTTTAGGCATCGTTGTGCAAGTCACCCTAAGAATAATATATATTTTGGAAGATACGCGAGCTCTCATACAAGCACTCCCGTACAAGCATTGCTTAGTGTAGCGCTGTGTGAAATGTCAGGCATTATTTATTTACCTGTAAGTACGTGACGAGAAAACATTGTTCCCCATTTTAAGCTTATTGCGTGCACGGAGGAGTGCGACATCACACTGTAGTTTATGTTTGATTATTTGTTTGTTTGTTACTCAATCACGCCGTAACGGCTGAACAGATTTCGATGAAATTTATTATAAATTTATTTTTACTTGTGGTAGAGCTTTTGTGAACGGGCTCGAGGAAGTGGGCACCACCGCCTTACCTTTATCTGCCGCCAAATAGCAGTACTTGTGCTGCTGTGTTCCGGTTAGATGGTAATGTTATGTTCCTGTAATTCCTGTAATTACTGACACATAGGCATAACAGCTTAGTCCTATAGTATGGCAACGTATCCACATAGAGATCAAGACAACATAATAACTTGTTTTGAATCCATGGGCTGCCACTTAACATCTGGTGGACTGCATGCTCGTTGCCATGTAAGTTGTATAAAAAAAATATACGTAGATTATAACCTGGATTACAACATAGGCTACGATTAATCCCATAAATCAGTTCCCATGGGATAAAAACGGGGTGTCAAGTTAACTTGCAACAGCGAGTTTAGCTTTATTTCTACGTTACATACACATTTAGTAGTGTAACGCGTACGAAGTCGCGGGCAACAGCTAGTCGTTCATAAAGTTTTTATGGAGAAGGATTTGCGATTGCTAAAAATAACTAACCGCTTACTTTTTAACATTCAGTTGTAATGACATCAACTGGATATGCGAACAGCTCTCCTAATTGCCAATAAACGACCAATGGACGATCCGGATCATTTGGTTATGGTGGCAACACAGCGGTAAATAGCAAACTATTTGCGGTCGAGTTTGGACCCCTGCACTAGCTACTAGTTCGGTGTTAATATGGAACACAAAATGTTACTATCCATACCAACTAATTTTAAATTCGAAAGTAGCTATGTCTATAATTACTGATAAAAACGGGTATTGATCGCGTATGTACCTACCTCAAAAGGTAAAAAAGGATCCCTTATATTATCACTCTCTTGTCCGACTGTCCGTCTGTCCGTCTATCTGTCCGTGTATCACCGCCGATTTTCTCAGGAACGGGTTGACTTAGCAAGTTAAAATTTATACCAGATACTGAGGTCTATAGTCCTGGGCAAAAATGTATCAAAATGTACCTTAATTTTCAACTTATTTTGGTTTTCTGTATTTTCCATTTAGTAGTTACCTTGCTTTTAACCAAAATTCCACCTGAAGTACCCTATTTTGGTTTTGGGTCGAAAACCTATATGGTAGTTCCCGTTGACCTAGAATCACGAAATTTAGCAGAAAGCAAGGTTTTTACAGCACAAATAAAGGAAAAATTTAACAAATAAAATAAGTGAAAAATTAAAGGGTGTCCCCATACATACATAGTTGACGCCAATTAAGATATACATCTGAGTTGTACGGGCGCTCATTCAATTTAGAGGACTAGCTTAATCGGCACCAACCTCAAATAAGGTAAAGAAATAAAATTGTGCTATTGAATAAAATAAATATTTAAGTGGGGCTCTCATACAACAGACATGATTTTTTTGCCGTTTTTATAGATAATGATACGGAACCCTTCGTTCGCGAGTCCGACTCGTACTTGGCAGGGTTTTTATTTGTTATCCCGACGTTTCGGCTATGTTGCAACAACTGTGGGCACGGGAAGTGTAGGTAGATAGATAGATAGATAGAGAGAAAACGCTTTATTGTAAATCACACTTAAATTAAAAAAAACAATATAAAAAACAAATAACAATACAAGTAGAAATACAAGTGGCGGTCTTATCGCTAAAAGCGATCTCTTCCAGACAACCTTTGGATGGACTGGATTTCACGAGAACGTTATAGGATGGTAGCTATTAATAAAAATAATTGAATATTGAATAAACAGTGTATTTACATAAGCAAAATAAATAATTACAAACAAATATATAAATAAATAAATAAAAATGTATGTTATATACATAATAATAACTACACTAATAATAAAAATGTATATTATTTAAAATACTATAAGTATAGGTGTACAATAGAAGGATGAAATAAAAAACCAGGAGTAGCGTAACGATAGATTAGAAAATGCAACTACCCTCACTTGGTCTTCAGAATTAGAAAATGTCCTCGTTCATATTACGACACACTACCTACACTAACCGTATCTACGTACTGAGCCGACTGATCACGACGCGCACACCAAGCAATCACCGGGTTCCAGGACGCTAAGAGTCTACAGCCATCTTCCCGATTGAAATTTGGAATTTTCTTGATTTCGATCGCTTCACGAACTATTTTCTTGTAACAATGGCGTTCACTAGAGAGAACCTTAGGATCATGAAGTTAAATACAATGATTCGGTTCCGAGTCTACCAGATGCTCTGCTATCGCTGACTTGTTTACCTGGCGATTTTTGACAGCTGCGATATGCTCTTCAACACGCTCAATAAACTCCCAAGTGATGTACACAAATTGACAAATAACAAATTTAAAAACCTAGTTACAAAATATTAAATTAAGAAAATCTTAATACTAAACCTACTATAAAATATCGGATTATTTAGATTATAGAGAAGCTTGGGTTTGAAATTGCTCCAACTTGTTCAAAAATTTTGTCAAAATTTAGACGTAATTTATTTTCTTCATTGTTATGTGTTATTCTAAAAGGATCATTAAAAAAAACCACCAGCCTTGTTTTCTAGCCTTTCTTTCCTGGCTAGGTCGCGAAGGAACAGGCCATAAAATTGACGTTTCAAAGTGATACTTGTGATTTTAATGAATATTGTGTTAATAAGTTGAAATTTGTGATTTTGACTAACACTTTTGCTTTTGACTTTGCTCGGCTATTGTTACGTTTGGTTAGCCCGATCTGTCTGTCTGTATGTGTGTGACTTTGTTATGTTTTCACGACTAAACTGCTGGACTGATTTTGATGAAATTTGGTATATAAAAGATTATGACCGGGATTAAGACGTAGGCTACTCGACTGCACAGAAGGAGGGTAATGTTTTTATTGACAACAAAACACGTGTAAACCGTGCGGGTCAGCTAGTAAAGACATTAGTGTACTCCCACGTCCCCTGCCCTGCGTCAATTAGCACATATGTTGTGACATCGTAGGATGTCCTGGCGTATGCAGAGGAACGGCATTACCGCAGTTATGCAACACCACAAGTAGGACAAAGGGATTTGGAATTACAAAATAGGTTATTTAATGTTGAATTACTGGTTTCCTTCTAGTTCGATGGCTTTAATGGTGAGTTTTTTAGGGTTCCGTACACAAAGCGTAAAACGGCACCCTATTACCAAGACTCCGCTTTCTGTCTGTCACCAGGTTTTATCTCATGAACCGTGATAGTTAGACAGTTGAAATTTTCACAGATGATGTATTTCTGTTGCCGCTATAACAACAAATACTAAAACCAGAATAAAATAAATATTTAAGGGGGGGGGGGGGGGGCACCTACACAATAATCGTGATTTTTTTGCTCGTTTTAGCTCGATATTGATAACGGCAACAGGTAGACGCTTGAAATATTCACAGAATATTTGGTTATTTATTCACTTTATAAATAAATAATTAAATTAAAAAAAATAAATATTTAGGGGGGCTTCTATACAAAAAAAGTGATTTTTTTGCCGTTTTTATAAATAATGGTACGGAACCCTTCGTGCGCGAGTCCGACTCGCACTTGACCGGTTTTATATACTACCTTGAGATGGACTAAGCATGTGGCCCACCTGACGTTATGTTGTAACCATCGCCTAGATCAAATATTGCCTCGTGGGTCACTCACCATATAAATGAGCTCTACGATGCCCTGCTCTGCGTCCATCAACTTAAAGGCATACAGGTGTAAAGCCTCATGTGCCTGCAATTTCACAGGTGGTGGCAGAAATAGTTACTTCCCCGGTGAGTAGAAGGAACAGGATAAATAACACTAATATTATAAATGCGAAAGTTTAGACCTGTGTTTGTTACTCACTCACGTCGTAACGGCTGAACTGATTTCAATTAAATTCAGTATGTACAAAGATTGTAACCAGAATTAACACATAGGCTACTTTTTATCTCATAAATCAGGTCCCATGTTGCAACAACGAGTTTAGCTTTATTTTTAGGTTCTTCTTCTTCCTGCCCTTTTCCCACATTACGCGGGGTCGGCACAACATGTACTCCTCCTCCACATCTCTCCATCAGCCGTGATCTCCGTTGTCACTTCCTACCCATATCATTCTTCACACAGTCCATCCATCTCTTCTTCGGCCTTCCTCTAATTCTATATCCATCCACACTCATATCTAACACTCTTTTCGTCCCATGATTTTCTTCCCTACGCATGACATGCTCATACCACGCTAGCCTCTTCTCACTCCTCAATTTTTCTATCACTGAAGCTACTTTTAAACTTTCTCTAATATACTCATTCTTTATCTTATCCATACTCGTTACCCCACACATACATCTCAACATTCGCATTTCCGCCGCGGCACTCTTCTTTCATCCGTTCTTTTCATGGCCCAACACTCAGAACCATACCTTACGACAGAGCTTATGATCGTCTTGTAAATTCTCCCCTTAAGTTAAAGCTATATTTCTATGTTACCTACACATTTATTAGTGTCATGCGAGCCGCGGACAACAGCTGGTAGTAGATAAAATATTCTTATGCGTTATTCAAAAAGCCAGCGTTGTCTTAGTCTTCTGTACTATTGGTATAATTTTAATCATAATCATAAAAAGAAAGAGAACGTTAAACCTAACAAATATCAAAACCTTTTAGAATAACACAGTTACAACAATCCCCCGTTTTAACAATCCCCCCCGAGATGGAAACAATATTGCAATATGAGGGGCTCATTACAAATTGTTTCCATCTCGTTCCGCCAAATCACTCCGGTAATGCACCAAAGTATAGCCCGCACTACAAAATAAATGACAAACAACGCGTGCTAGTTGCCGGGTCAGATAGTTGTATAAAGAAGCATAGGTAGTCTTGGAACCATTGTACCAAACTACCAGCTACACTGTCTGCTTTGCCCCGCTCAATTGTAATGCTTACGCACAAATTAATCTAACATTTGACAACCTAATAACACAACCGAGTATCAAGGGTTCAATTCGAAATTTCAAAAACCACAATGTACACTATACCCTAACACAAAGTATACCTAAATAAAGCATTCTACTTTTTTCCAATAAATATAATGAATACATAAAATTATAGAGAATCATAATACATAAATTATATTATAAAATACAACGGTACAACACGTCACACAGTAAACAGTGAGTTGCGTAACAGATACCAAACAATAAGGTCATTACAATTGTTATTGTATTAATTAGAATGTGTAATGAGACAGGTTACCTTCGAGACATTTAATACAATTAATGATATCTTTAAATATTAGGTTGGGGAAAAAGTTACTTCGCATTTTTTAAGAAAATTCAAAACATTTTTTAATATAGTTTATTTACATGTAACTAAAGTATGTAGGTACCATTTTGTTCGATAACTTTTTGCCATCTTGTAGGTACGGACATGATCCCATTGCTATAGAAATATTGGGGCTTCTGATCAAAATACCGCGACAAGTAGTTTTGCCAGTACTCTAGTGATGTTAACCTGACACTGCCTAAAGAATTCTGAATAGACCGAAACAGGTGGAAATCTGAAGGTGCAAGGTCAGAACTATATGGCGGATGCATTAACACCTCCCAGCCAAACTCTCTTAATTTTTGCTGAGTGGCTAAAGATATGTGAGGTCTAGCGTTACCATGATGAAAAAGCACACCCCTTCTGATTCAGGCCGCTTTCTCTCAACGTCTTGCTTTAATCTCATCAGTTGTTCGCAGTAGAGTTCAGAATCGATGGTCCTGCCTAATAGTAACAGCTCATAATGAATAATGCCCTTCCAATCCCACCACACACACAGCATCACCTTGTTGCGAGTTAACCTGGGTTTCAAAACAGTCTGTGAAGCCTGACCGGCTTTTGACTACGACCTTTTTCGCACGTTCTTGTCGTACGTGATCCACTTTTTATCACCAGTTATTAACTTCTTCAAAAATGGTTCGGCTTCATTACGTCGTAATAAAGAATCACAAATGAATACAAGGTTCATTAGGTTTATTTCAGTGAGTTCGTGGGGTACCCAAATATCGAGCTTTTTTGTGTACCCAGTTTTTTTCAAATGCGCCAAAACCGTTTTGTGTTTAATTCCCAGTTCTTCAGCTACGTTGTAACTACTGATATGCCGATCTTGCCCCACTTCTTCAAAAATGGCATCAATTTTATCCGTAATAGGGCGACTAGAGCAACGTGCATCTTTGACATCAAAATTTCCGGATTGAAAACGCTTAAACCAAATTTGTGCTACTCTTACAGACACTGCACTAGGTCCATAAACATGGCAATTTTTTTTCGCGGCTTGCGTTGCATTTTTACCTTTTTTGTAGTAAAATTTTAAAATGTATCGAATTTCTTCATTAGATTCACTCATCTTTACAGTACGAAAAACAAATAAAAATCACACATTTTTCTAATTTGAATTTGGAATTATATCTTCTTTATAATTTAAACTTTGAATGATACCAAAACCAGCCAGATACAAATAGTATAGCCAAAGAGATTTTATTACAAGTTCATACATACTATAATGCGAAAAGACTTTTTCCCCAACCTATTATGTTATGTACCTAGATTGTTTTTTTTTATTTGTATTTATTGAAGTAAAACTTCTTTACGCATGCTTGACTTGGGGAGTAAGCTGGTGAAAGCGTTATGAGAGCGTTACGAAAAGTGTAATCGGGCGAGGCGAACGGAAGTTGAGAGGGAGATATAAGTTAGTGAAGATAGAAAGAGAGAGAGTTACGTTTCGTAAATTATTGTAGGGGCAAGAGAGAGAGGTGCGAGCACACATTTTCTTTCTCTCTTTCTCTCATAGCTAGTTGATTTGTCACATATCTCCTGTCCCAAATTAGTCTGAATTATACAAACTGTAAAAACAACACTCCTTCATACTGTATAATAGTACATTTTGCTATAGATAAAAAAAAGTATTTACCCTCTTGAACCCCAATATCTCAAAAACCCCCCCAACGTTTTTAGCTCACGATGATCAGACCCACGCTTCGAAAGTTATCTTCAAACAAACAAAAACACATACATACAAACAATGCCGATTTGCCCAAGTTGATTTAGAGATCTCGCTTCGCTCGATCAAATATTTGATCCAAAGAGGGTCTCTTACAATAATAATTTATTCGTAAATCGAATAACCCCATCACAGAATGCACCAGCCCAGATTTGGTTTCTATTGTCTCGCAGAATTTTGAAAAGCAGAGTATTCTCCACGTGATTAAAGTTGTCTGCATCTTTGGCGTACTTATATCCCTCTCTGCACTCAGGATTATAGTAACTCACGAGCACGTCGTTTAGAAGGATTCTAGAATCCTTCGTTACGTTCGTTCGTGATTCAATATAGCGACGTAAGACACTGCTTTATCCCCTCGTTTAACAATGTACTATAAATCTATCACACTACTATGAAAAATGCAAAAGTTTGGATGATGTCTGTTTTTATTAAATTTTATTAACTATAGGTACATGTATCTATGGATTATGTAATTATGTAACATATGTTATGTAATTGTTTGATCTGGCTTGTCCAAGCACATGTAATTTGTCAAAGGATATGAATAAATGAAAAAAAAAATGAAAAAATTGTTTGTTTGTTACTCAATCACATCGTAACGGCTGAACCGATTTCGATAAAATTTAGTATATAGGTAGAATATAACCTGGATTCAAACATAGGCTACTTTTTATTGACAGACCACAATACATAAAATTATGACAGCAAAAATAATACACGTTTACCTTACACTGCAAACAGTTTTTCCTCTCAAACCGTGTTTACAAGCGAGTCAAAATGCAGAAGATCATCAGATCAAAATCATCAACATGGCCTGACACATCAAGTAAAAGTCAGTACTCAATGCTCAATCAATTATTGTATTCCACAATTGAATAATAGGTACCCTGTTGGGCACAACAATATCATGGAGAGATGAGGACGTCATTGTTCTTGTCAAGTCGAATTTCATTATAGTGTGACCATTAGTGCTGTGCACTCCCTGAGGTATGCGCGCGGCGAGACGGGGGGGAGAATCGGCTGCTGCGCTCTGTCAGTTCGCCGTCAACGCTCGTGGCGGCAGGCAGTGTTATTTGTATCGGACTGTCTATGTCATGTGCGTCTGACATATGTATAACACTACCTGCCGCCACGAGCGTTGACGGCGTTGACATTCAAATATAATTGTCAAAGTAGGTAATAGATAGAAGATCATCAAAATCATCACCAGGGCTTCATTAAGACAGTCTCGGATCTAGGGGGGGGGGGGGGACCAAAGCGCTTGCCCCGGGTGGTAATATCAGGGGGCGCCAAATTTTTGTTTAAAAAAACCTTGTTTTACAAAGCGCTTAGCTATCTCTTTCTCATTCTCATGTATCGATTTTTAGTACTTTTGCTTTTTAATTTGATTTGAGGCCCCATAACCCACATATTACACTGATATTGGGTGTAGCCAGAGGGCGGGCTACACCCAATATCACTGTAAATATGTAGTCCTGTCAAATAGCCCCAAAATGACATAAAATTTATCCAAGAAAGTGAAACTTTGACGTTTGACAAAAATGTGATTTGACAAAAACTCATATATTATACATGTGCGACCTCCGTGGCGCAGTGGGCGAACAGCTGGCTGAGACGCAGGAGATAGTGGGTTCGATTCCCGCCGCGGAACAAATGTTTGCATGATCTACAGATATTTGTTCCGTTCTCGTTGTTTTTTTATATATTACAAGTATGTATTTACAAAATGTATATAAGTATTCTATCAGTTATCTGGTTCCCATAGTACAAGCTCTGCTTAGTTTGAGGCTAGATAGCGCTGTGTGAAATTTCCAGCAATATTTATTTATTTATATTAATATACCCCCGCAGAGCCATCTCCTCCCATCTCTAAAACGCTGGAGGGGGAGGGGGGGGGGGGGGGGGGGGAAGGTATCAAGTTTCTGCCCCGGTTCGGAAATATCGCAGATCCGGTGCTGCATCAAGTCAACATAACAGTAATGATGAAGTAATGTTACGCAAGCCAAGGATACCGCGCTGGTTGCAACACATCAAATGTCGACTTAGGAAAGGAACGGCTGGCGTGTCAAGGCAGCCTCGCTCCTTTCCACGTTGCAGTTGCCCAATGGGATGTATCCCAACAAATGCCAACGGTTGGCTTAGTTACAATATTTCACAATATCTGGATAACGATATCAGACACAAAAAATATACCCTTCTCACTCTATTGTATGTAGAAAGAAAAGGAATATACATCTTTTAGTGTTATAATAACTAGTGGTTCGCCCCGAACTGAGATCTCGCGAGTCTTCCAAAACACAAAAAAAATATTCTGAATATGATTGAAGGAGTTGTCAAATCATACAATTATGTAAAATTTAAACATATTTGGTCGTTAAATACGTTTCGGGATCGTTGTGCAAGCCTTAATCTTTGACTAATAAAATAGTGCCACGAAATGCGTAACCAACTAACTTATTACAGTTTCATTCAAATTACAGGTAACGGGAGTTCATGTAAATTACTTCTTTTTTTTGGGGTAGAAATTGCAGTTATTCTGGAGTTCAGACTGTTGCCTACGAGTATATTTATGTTACTAAAGCTACACGCATACCAAATTTCAGCCCAGTGGGGTCACTGGTGTACCCTGTGAATTTGGTAAAAATTCAGTATTTATTATGGCTAATAACTTAAAAACTACAAGGTTTAAACTAAAAATGAAAACGGGGTCGAAATGTACTCACAAAGACCTTTTATTGGACGTGCCATTTGATTGGATAGTCTCATTTTGTTTTCTTTTTACCCCTCTTGAACCCCAATATCTCAACAAGCCACCCACATTCTTTGCTCATTTAGTCACACCAAAATTGTGGTATCACTGCCTACCTATATACTAAATTTCACGATGATCGAATAAACGCTTCGAAAGTAATCCTCGGACAAACAAACATACATACAACGCCGATTTGCATAAGTTGGTTTAGAGATCTCGCTTCGCTCGATCAATAATTTGTTTATTTGTCTAGCTAACAATGGATCCATTTTGTTAGTAAACGCTTAAATCTAAGGGAACTAGTACTTGCGATTTAGTCCTCTGCGTGAGCTTCAGATCTCCTTACAACCTTTCAGTTGCGTCAAACGTAGCTTTGACAAACATTGATATGATTAGATTTAAGAAACAGGATTCGGCAGTGCAAATAAAGGATTCTGGCTGACAATATCTGGTCCTCTAATGACAATAACCTAGAATGTCTAGTATGCTCAAAAGTCTAGTGTCCAGTCCCATATTGTCCAGTGTTTCATAATGATTAGTGTCCAAACATGAACTTGTTGATCGACAAAACGCTTTAATTCGACGAAATAGATTATATTGAATTGTGTAAAATTTAAAAAAAAATGACGATCGATAAGTTCCGTTCATGCACTGTCTGTTCGTGTAGCCAAGTATTTACAAAGAGCAAAGGCCTCCTTTCCCTCTCTCCAGTCTCCTCTATTTTGGGCTATTGTGGTCCAATCCTGTAAATGGGCATCAATTTCGTCCCTGCATCTTCGCCGCGGTCTGGCACGAGGTCGTTTCCCGTTTAGAGGCGTCCACTCTGTGGTGGCTTTAGCCCATAACGCATCCGATATGCGGCAGACGTGGCCCGCCCAATCCCACTACAGTTTAACCGCGCGCGGGTTAGGAAAGTTGAACAAAAAAAACGAAAGAACATTTACTTAGTTATGTATACCGATGTTATGTTAGTTATATTTAGTCCCCTATTGTATTTGTTGTGTGTTTGTGTACCTTTTTGAACTTAAATATGTAATTTTTAAAATGAATGTACCTATCTATATATTATAATTTGTATTTTTTTCTTGTGGTAGTTTTAGATATAGCGTTTTAGATTAATTCTGTAAAGTTATATTTAAGTGTAAATAAACAAATTTGAATTTGAATTTTTGAATATTTACCTTTTTATTTGTTACAAAAATGCAAGGTCAAAAGGTCTCAAAGCGTACCGAATGCCCAAATTTCTATTACAATCGCAATAGTCGAAATACTACCGAATAACGGGTTATCGCAATATGGCGTAAACAGTTAGGTTTTGCAAACATTTCGCGTAGATATGGCAATTTGTTGGCGTTTCGAAATATATGCGTTCAGTATTGCACGACAATAAATTATTGTCGTGTTGCGTTGGCACTATGACTTCCAAATCGGCGGAGGAAATCGCAGTTTTATATTATAATCTGTGGAGCAGTGTTAGCCAGACACACTAGACATAAAAAAATAATGTATCTACCAAAACACAACTCGAAATTTTTTAGCACTAACGCTCATTGCATGGCAGTAAAAATCTATATATATGTATATAAAAATGAATTGCTGTTCGTTAGTCTCGCTAAAACTCGAGAACGGCTTGACCGATTTGTCTAATTTTGGTATTGAATTATTTGTGGAAGTCCAGAGAAGGTTTAAAAGGTGAATAAATATGAAAAGGCTGGGAATAAAATAAAAAAAAACAATTTGGGTTTTTCTTTGATGTGTTTTTTTTCTTTTTTTCCTTCCCATCCCGTCGTTCAGATATCAAATTGAAAGAATAGTGACGAATTAATAGATTTACCTTTGACTTTATTTAAACGGCAAATTTATAAATGATTCTCATCCAAATGTTTTTACACCATTGCGGAATATTATAACTATAAGTAGACATGATAATATTTTATTGACATTTTTTATATTGTATAGGAACAGTAAATTTAAATTTTTAATTATTCTATGTAATATTTGCACACCAGGACATTATCTGGTAGAATGTTAATTGAGTTTAAATTGTATACATTAAGACCAGTGTAAAATTGTATTAACTTTCTGCGAATAAATGATCTTTATCTTTATCTGGTCATTTGATTTTCAATCAATCAATCAATTAATATCAATGAATACTAGTTTTATAAGTGCAATAAAGTATTGAAAATACTTTATTGCACTTATAAAACTAGTACAAAGACGAACTTAATGATAAAGAGCATTCTCTTCCAGATAACCTTTGTGTATCTATAATATAAAAATGAATCGCAAAATGTGTTGGTAAGCGCATAACTCAACAACGCCTGGACCAATTTGGCCAATTCTTTTTTTGTTGTATTTCTTATTGCCAGGAGAAGGTTTTTATGAAAGAAATAAGAAAATTGCGCACAAAATTAGAAAATTTAAGAATACTTAACCACCATATAAAATTATTTATAATCTAACCTTAGCGCTTTTATAATGTAACCGTATGACGTTTGATATAGAATTGACAGAATGCGTGCTGCAAATATCGTCAAAAAGGATGTAAAAAATGAATATCGTTTGAAACAAATGCACCGGAGTTATCCCGAGATATATTGTCTATATATATAAAAATTAATTGCTGTTCGTTAGTCTCGCTAAAACTCGAGAACGGGTGGAGCGATTTGGTTAATTTTGGTATTGAATTATTTGTGGAAGTCATTCATTTTCTCATACATAATGATGGCCGGGGACAACAATTGACAATTCTATCAGGGTGACTTATATTGACAGCCCGCGTTATACCTATGCATGTCAAGCCGATACGAAGTTCAGCGGGACCACTTGTTGTGGATAAAAATGTTTAAGTAGTGCACAGGAAAGGAAACTAATGAGAATTTACACAGGACTATTAGCATAATATAGGTACATCCTACATAAATAAACCTACTTAAATACTTTATATGAAAGACTAAATTATACCAATATCAAATAAAAATACTTAACAATAGAAGAAGCGATAAGTTGCTCATTTTGGTCGGTGTGTCCGAGAAGGTGCCTATAGGTTCTCAATCTGAATTATTCTGAATGCTTCCACTGAAGTAGCTTCGAAATAGTTTGATGGCATATTATTCCAGAGACGAGTAGCGGTTATGGTGTAAGAGTCAGAGTAAGTGGCCGTGTGCTGTGGAGTAATCAATTGGAAACGACGAGATGATCGCACAGGTCTGTCCTCAGTTGATACGGATGCAAATCGCTCTCTGAAGTAGCTGGGAGATAGAGTATTACGAAGAATACTATACAGGAGGGATAGCATGTGTGTAGTACGTGGGATATTAGGGTTAACATTACATATTGATGGTTGTAGCTCTAAGGGACTGCAGATGTGTGACTATCGATATAGGTATTTTTTTTATTAAGTAAATGGTTAGTTCAAGATAGTTTAACGCTAGATAGATAACCATATTCTACTGTACACTAAAGATAACCATACGTCGATTAGACGTAAGCATGTTTGAATGGGCATATTTTGGATTGTTTTTATTACAAGTAAATGAATGTTATAATTTGTCTGAAGGTATGTAATTGTTCGATGGATAAATTAAAATCATCATGGGTAATAAGTATTTTTATTAGAAAAAACTTAAAAAAACAAAACACAGTACTTCTTATTCTGCAAAACTTGAACGTTTAAGAACTTATCCGTCAGTCTTATAATTTAAGCAATAAACATTATCAAATTAACATTTTTATATACTCTACAATATAAGAAACCGTGCTAACTATAATTTTATATTAATTTTAGCTTCAAATGCACTTAGGGCAGGCGCTCAACTTGTGCTCTCCACAAGTGGGGTTTTTACAGTTGTCGCACGTAGTCTTTGTCATCCTTCTGATGTTTGATGGACAAAAGGCACAATATCTTCTTTTCTTTGGTTCAGGTGCACCTTCACCTTGTGGGAGCGGTTCAGCTGTACTTGATCTTCTAATAAAATTGTCTTCAGTTTTACTGTCTGACCCCTGAGTCTCTTCATCACTAGGTTCATGTAATAAACGACTAATTACAGCATCTTCTGGAAGGACTCGGAACGTCATGTCATTATAATGTTTTATTATAGCATAAACAAATAAAAAAATATATATTTATTCTCACAAAAGTCCCAAAAAACATTTTCGCAAAGGTGAAAAAACTGACACTAAAGATAACCATACGTCACTTCGACGTACGGTAGGTAAATATTGACGAAAGTATTGCACTTACCTGAGCGACACGGGTCTCTCCTGCAAGCTCCTTGGGCCGACTGAGTTGGCAAGAATGGAACGGCCAGTGCAGTGCCGCGAAATATAAACGAGTTATATCGATTTTTTAAAATCGATTACGTCGATTCGACGTAGGTTATCTATCTAGGGTTAAATACAGTTAACGATTATTTCAAAGGGTTCTTGTTGTTTTTTCAAATATCACTATAAACATTGTATGTTAATTAAAAGAAACATATTGGTTAAGATTTTATTTGAACTTGGTTTAATATTCTCTATTTTAATGTTTAAGCATTTATTTCTCAGAAGAATTACAAATTCACTTACAATTTATTTAAAAAAAAAAGAGGATGTGCAATTTGGCGTAGCAAACTATTTTATACACTTAACTGTTTGTAAGGTAATACTATATTCAAATATAAAATACTCGTATATTAATGTTACTGTTTTTTTTATATGTGGGTAGTTCTGTATTTGAACAAACAGGAGTCGGACCATTGCGTAGAAGTGTACCGCACCATGCATGCAAATAAAGGAATGTGTAAATAAAGGAAGGTCAGTGTCACAGTGTAAGAGCACCACAGTGTATTTAAATATTTGTATACCAGATGTCTGTGTTTGATGGTAACTAGTGGTTCACCCCGAACTGAGATCTCGCGATTATCTCACAAAAAAAAATTAATAATTTGTAATCTTTGACTATCTAAATAGTGCCACAAAATGCATCGCCAAATAACTTAACCTACAGTTTTATTCAAATTACAGGCGACGGGAGTTCATGTTAAATGGTTGTGTTTTCTGGGGTAGAAATTACAGTTATTCTGCATTTCAGACTTTTTCCTATATTTGCGTCAATAAAGCTACACGCATACCAAATTTCAGCACTGTGGGATGACTGGTACTCTGTGAAATTCGTCAATGTTTAGTTTTTATTATGGCTAATAACTTAAAAATTACAAAGCTTAAACTAAAATTAAAAACAGCATCATAATGTACTGATAAAGACCTTTCATTAAACGTGCCATTTAACTAGATTTTTTTTTATTTTAATCCGAATATCTCAACAACCTACCAACATTTTAGCTCATTTAGTCACACCAGGATTGTGCCATCACTACCTACCTATTTATCAAATTTCACGATGATCGGAGCAACGCTTCGAAAGTTATCCTCGGAGATACAAACATACATACAACACCGATTCCTCCAAGTTGTAAACGTATTTATAAGCTTGCCATTTTTGTACATTCAGCAGAAAAATATATTTTATTATACTCTTCTTTTGAAAGAATTCATATTGAAGTCCTGCACCAAATACTTAGAGGGATGTTCATACCAAATCTGCGTCGACGCAATTAAATCAAAGCCTACTAGGGTAGACAAAAATAAAAATAAATTAATTAAATTTAAAAATGGTAAGTTTCAAATCATTTAATTTGGATTTAAACACAACAGAAAAAAACGAGTATGCTTAAACCACACGACTGAAGTAAAACTTCTTTTTCAAAATATTATTTAATAAAATTGTTCAAGAACGAAATGAAATTACGAAAAATACTCAAACGAACTACTGACTGAGATATATATATATATTTCATACACTGGCTATGAGAGGAAGAGAGAAAGAAAATGTGCACACGCACCTCTATCTCTTGCTCCTACAGTAATATACGAAACGTAACTCTCTCTCTTTCTATCTTCACTAACTAATATATCCCTCTCAACTTCCGTTCGCACTTTTCCTAACGCATTCACCAGCTTACTCTCCAAGTCAACCGTGCGTAAAGAAGTTTTTCTATATTAGAGTTTAGTTGCAATGCTTACAACACTTGCAATGCTTAGGGCATTTACTTTGCCCTATAAAAGACTTCAGCAGAGGAATCAACCCCTCTGCAGAAATGGGACAAGATCCTTCTGATCCATACTGCTCTGGGTACAAATACCCATAGCCATAACTGCCACAATTATTTCCATAATACGTTCCAGGGGTACAAGTATTTTGAGGTACAGTGTTTATTGGTACAACAGTATTCAGTTGTTTTGTCACACACTTGCAGTCGGTTTCGCAAATTGTTTGGCAATTGGGATAGTTGCAGTTGTGCAGAAGTGGTGTTTGGTTGACACATGTATAAGTTGGACATTGGTTGCCACATGTTGTACAGGTTGGTGAATGGTTGCCACAAGTTCTCTGATAATCGGTAGGAGAACGGTTGCCAATTATTATTTGGTTGTCAGATAACATATGATCGTTTGGTGACACGTAAATAGGACCATCGTGGTTTTGGATGTGGACGGTCGTAACGGGATCAGGGCAAGCCGATGCTAAAATCAGGACCTGTGAAATACAAAAAGTGTGTGAAAACAATACCCTTCTTCTGCGCAGTAGTAATTAATTATTCAGAAATAGGAACGCGAATACCATACATATTTTCACACAAACACTGAAATGCTAACATTGAATTCTAGGACTAATATGTATGCTTATAGGCCTACACATACAATACTGAATTGACTTTTTTGAGACAACAAATTTATGCAACGATTTCATCTATACTAATATTATAAAGAGGAAAGATTTGTTTGTTTGTTTTGAATAGGCTCCGAATCTACTGGGCCGATTTAAAAAAATCTTTCACTGTTGGGAAACTACAATATCCTCGGGTGACGCATGCGAAGCTGCGGATTGGTCAGCTAGTATAAAATAAAAACGAAAAGAAACAGTAAACAGTACACATAATAGTTGATTACAAGTTAACCTTATACTTAAGTAACAAGGAGAACTATTATAAATATAAATATCCTTATGTAATATAAACTAAATTGCTTTTAGGTAAAATCAAAAAATCCAGAGTTAAAAGTTTGTATTTGTCAGAAACGTCGTAGTATCGCACAACTCATTTATATATGTAATCGCATTTATCAGCTTATCTTTATAAACCATATTGTTATATTAGGTATGTATAATAATATGTATTTATTATATTCTATATGTGTCATCATCATCATCATCATATCAGCCGTAGGACGTCCACTGCTGGCCAAAGGCCTCCCTCATTGATCTCCAGGAACTGCGGTTGGAAGCGGCCTGCATCCAACGCCGACCTGCGGTTCTTACCAAGTCGTCTGCCCATCTTGTGGGTGGACGTCCTACGCTGCGCTTGCCGGTCCGTGGCCTCCACTCGAGAACCTTTCGGCCCCATCGGCCATCTGTTCTGCGCGCTATATGGCCTGCCCATTGCCACTTCAACGTGCTAATCCGTCGGGCTATGTCGGTGACTTGAGTTCTCCTACGTATCTCCTCATTTCTGATTCGATCCCGTAGAGAAACCCCGAGCATAGCCCTCTCCATAGCTCGTTGAGCGACTCTGAGCTTATTCATAAGGCCAATAGTGAAGGACCACGTCTCGGTTCCATATGTCATCACTGGTAACACACACTGATTGAAGACTTTCGTCTTAAGGCACTGAGGTATGTTGGACGAAAAGACGTTGCGAAGTTTCCCAAACGCTTCTATATGTGTATATATATATATATATATATATATATATTTAATGTAAGTGCATATGTTCTATTTGTATAAGTATTTATTTATAAAATTTATTATCTATTTATATTTTTTTTTATTATGGTATTAGACGCACTCTCTTAATAAATAGTTTGACCATAAATGTACACCCCCGACCATTATCTTTGTTATAACAAAATCCTCTCCATCCAAAGGTTGTCTGGAAGAGATCGCTTCTAAGCGATAAGACCGCCCATTGTACTATTTTCTTTATATTTTCTATTGTTTGTATTTTTTTTTTGTTTATACTGTGTACAATAAAGTGTTTTCATTCATTCATTCATCAAAAAAACGAGCGTGCTTTAGACCAACCCCTGAAGTAAAACGTCTATTTCAAAATATTAATTTATAAAATTGTTCGATTACAAAATTGTCCACACGTCTGTAGGTCGATCAGACTATGTTCATTCCGGACAGAGGCTACTCGCACTCGCACATTAATGTTTAAAAATATATAAAACGTAACTCTCTCTCGTTCAATCTTCACTAACTTATATCTCCCTCTCA
Source organism: Philereme vetulata (assembly GCA_918857605.2). Classification (NCBI taxonomy): domain Eukaryota; kingdom Metazoa; phylum Arthropoda; class Insecta; order Lepidoptera; family Geometridae; genus Philereme; species Philereme vetulata. Next base: position 5,155,109 of record OU975461.1, read on the forward strand.
ACTTCCGTTCGCACTTTTCGTAACGCATTCACCAGCTTACTCCTCAAGTCAAGCGTGCTTATAGAGGTTTTACTTCAATAAGGAAAAATTTAATATATAAAATCTAGTGTTACGGTGTTTGCGGTCGCACTCCTCTAAAACGGGTCGACCGATTTTAATGGTTTTTTTGTATATGTGGTAGGCATGAGAATAAGGTCGTAAATAATTTTTCACCCTTCTACCCCAACCCCCATTATTTAATAGTAATTTTAATATTTTTGTATGAACAATATCCATATAATTTAACCGTCGTTCATTGACGTGAATTCATTTACATGAAGTGTCGCGTCTTTGACAAGAGTGTTTTATGTAGTTTTTATCCCGAAGTTCCCACGGGAACGGGAAATTTTAAGCGTGCTAAGCCGCGGGCGGGTCAGCTAGTAATACATATAAAATTTTATACTTCACTTATAAAATAATACTAGGCACACATAATGCTAATTAGCATTGTTTCCAGCTAACCTGTGTGTCTAGTAGATTATGTGGTAGGTAGCGCTTTCAAGAAAATAGATTTAGAACTATAATTTCAGAAAAATATCATAAAAAAACTAACAACGATTATGTTATATTAATTAATATTAAGTAGAACTTTTAAACAAGAGAGAACTAGAAGAAGAAGAATCAACTTACATGAGTGATAAATATAATCACAAAATAATTCATTTTGATTTAATTAAATGTATAACACTTAAACTGAATAAATAAACTTTCAAAAACTCTTTTATATCCAAATTCATTATCGTTTTTTGCAAAATTTCATACATTGCCAAAATTATTTGAAGACATTTTCAAAATAAAAACACGTTCTGCATTATCTGATAAAATATTTGCAAATATGTCTTCATCATCATTATAACAGCCATAAGAAGCCCCCCCCCCCCCCCTTCTATGCTAAACATAGCCCTCCCCATAGATATCTAGATCGACCGATCTTGTGCAGCCTTCACTCAACGGCTCCCAGCAACCTTTAACAGGCCGTATTTCCATCTTGTGGGAAATAAATATGTCTTACGAGCACATTATAAAAAAAAAGGTTGTCTGGAAGAGATCGCTTTTAGCGATAAGACCGCCCATTGTACCTTTATTTATTGTTTATTTCCATTATTGTATTTTTATTTGGTGTGCAATAAAGAGTATTTCATTCATTCATTCATTCATTATTAGCTCTTTTATTATTTCAAATGTCACCTTGAGCTTCTTCGGGTTTCGCTCACGCCTGCTCTTAACGTTAGCTCATACATCGAGTGTAAGGCTAAAACAGCTGCCATGAAGCTGGGCATCCTCAACAAGGTCAAGAGATACTTCACACCGGGACAGCGTCTTAGTCTGTGCAGAGCACAAGTCCGGTCTGGTATGGAGTACTGCTGCCACCTTTGGGATGGTTCAGCCAAACACCAGGTACCTACCTTAGACTCGATAGAACGTAGAGCTTTTAGGCTTATAGGTGATCAATATATGGCGGAGACTAAGACCCAAAGTCTCGAACACCGCCGTAAAGTTGCAAGCCTATCGATCTTTTACAGAATATATTTTGGGGAATACGCCCAGGAACTTTACGATCTGATCCCGCCGTCTCCCTTCCATCAAAGGACAAGCGTTGCACGGCTCAGTACCATCCGTACCTGGTGAATTTACCACCCATTCGCACACACCGTTTTGGTTCTACGCTCTTGATGCGTACAGCTAAGGTATGGAACACTTTGCCGTCGTCTGTTTTTCCTAAAGAATACAATCCGGGCCTCTTTAAGCTAAGAGTGAATAGGTTTCTTCTAGATCTTCGTGCTTCATCTTAGACCACATCATCGCTTACCATCAGGTGAGATTGTGGCCAAACGAATATTTATCAAACGTAAAAAAATCAACTTTCAGTTAATACAAGCGCATTGACAACGATTAAGTTTAATTAGGTCAAAACTTGAATCGGAATTTGGCCTTTAAATACCTATTTAGACATGACAATTAAAACGTTACCCCCCTTCTGCGCAGTCGAGCAAAAAGTGGCCATGTCTTTATCCCAGTCCTAATCATAGGGAGTTCAATGTATTCTCGGTATCGGGGTAATATACTAATGATGAGGGTAAATAAATTATCTCATTAGTTTATGACACTCATTGAGGGTATAAATACAAAATTTTATTTGAATGTCGCCATTAGTATTCCAAATATCATTTCGGAAAGGCAACTACGATGACTGATATGACAATGTTGAAAAAAATCGAGCATCGCGCTGTGATAAAATTCCTCACAAAACAAGAAAAGACTCAAAAAGCAATTCACGAAGAAATGATGGCTGTTTACCAAGATTATGCCCCTTCATTATCTATAATTCAAAAGTGGTCAAGTTAATTTAAACGGGGTAGAGAAAGTATTGAAAACGACCCTCGTGCCGGTGGGCCGGTTAGTGCCGCTACTGAAGAAAACGTAAAAATTGTTGAGAAACTTGTACTCGAAGATGCCCGTAAGAGAGTGAAAATATCAGCAGAAAGAACCAAGCTATCCGTGGGTGCCAATCACACTATCTTTCATGACCATCTGAATTTGTCAAAGGTCAGTGCAAAATGGATGCCGCGAATGCTCACAGCGCTTCAAAAACAAGTGCGAGTTGAACTCGTACATAGCAAATTCCATTGAAAACGGTTAAGTCGTTTAATCGTGAAAACGTTATAAACAGACAGACAGAGCTTATTTCCAATGTATAGGCTGGCTAATAAGGCTGGACATTTCACACAGCGCTATCTAGCCCTAAACTAAGCAGAGCTTGTACTATGGGAACCAGATAACATAGAAACTTATATACTTTTTTTTTGTTAATACATACTTATTATATATAGAGAAACATCCAGACCCGAAACAAATATCTGTAGATCATGCAAACATTTGTTCCGTGGCGGGAATCGAACCCGCTACCTTCTGAGTCCCAGCCCAGTGCGCTACGGAGGTCGAGTATGAATAAGTATTTTATATCTCAAGAACTAGACCTTGTTAGAAGATGTGATTGGAAAGAATTTTATCTCCTCGGCTTATCAATACGTGTTCGCAAGTAGATCAGTGTGCCGGCTCGTTCGGTATGTGCTGACGGTAAGAATAGTGAGGATAAGACTTCGCTTAAACCTATATATACCGATAACCGTTGGGGAAGAAAGGTTCTCGAGTGGAGACCACGGACTGGAAGACGCAGCGTAGGCCGGCCCCCCACAAGGTGGACCGACGATCTAGTAAGAATCGCGGGGAGCCGTTGGGCGCAAACGGCTACCAACCGCTCGTTGTGGCGATCTAAGGGGGAGGCCTATGTTCAGCAGTGGACGTCTTCCGGCTGATGATGATGATGAAACCTATATATTAGGTATATAATAAATAAATAATAATAAAATTATTTATTTGGAACATAAACAATGGTACAAATGATGTGAAAAACGATGATATCTGCAGAAGTATTAAACTGTGTCGCAGACATCAACGCCCTCCTAGGGAAATATTACAGTAGGTCCAAATCAAGGTGCATTAGTTACACATACAATATGTACATGTATGTATATATTAATGAGTGTGTATGTAAGTGTGTGTGTGTGTGTGTGTGTGTGTGTGTGTGTGTGTGTGAGTGTGTGTGCGTGTGTGCGCGTGCGTGAATGCGCGAGGGTGTATTCGGGGGTGCGTGCAAGTGTGTGTGTATGGATGTGTGTGCTAAGCTACTTAGAGGCATAATATGCATGCAAATACTTATATATTAGTCTATTTTAAAGTTTTCAGGGAAATTGACTAGAATTGATTTCAAGATTTTTAAAACCATCTCATAAATTTTAAAACCATTTTTTTTTTTTAAATTAGCAATTCGACATCTTTTGTCAATGTACCTACTAAACTGCAACGTTTGCCATTGAGCAGGTCAAAAACTGTATAAGTTTCCCTGTAGATGGAGCTAACGGGGCTTTAGCCGTAATCTTAATCATTTCACTAATTTCGACCCTGACGTGACAGAGCCCGGTAGCACAAGTGGATAGTGCATCCACGTATCAGGATTGAATATATTTGAGATGGTTTTAAAATTTTTGGAATTTTCCGTATGTGTTCGGATAATACTATAAAAATAAAAATATGTACTACCAGCAGTTGCCAGCGACTTCACACGCATGGTTTGCCAAACAAAGTAGCCTATGTGTTAATCCAGGTTATGATCTACGTACATACCAAATTTCATCGCATTTGGTTCAGCCGTTCCGGCGTGAAAGAGTAACAAACATCCATACATCCATACAAGCTTTCGGCTTTATAATATTAAGTAGGATTAGAATTGATTTGACTAATAACATAGTGAGTTTGATTTAAAATACTTTCCATCAATTAAACATATGGGTGAAGGTCGTTCCGTATCCTCTACTAACAGAGAGACAGAGGGACAGAGCTCCTTTCGAATGTATAATACTAGTATGGATGGATGCAACTGGTACGTAATATCCACACTAGTCCGTCTCTCAGAGTCCCGTTACGTGGCAGTAGGTTAACATCCGCTGAGCACATCCCTGTGATGCTGCAAGCCCAGGGTTCACACTAAACTTGTGATGCAGTATTGCATATTAACAATATTGCAAATATAGGTAATTAGAAATGTATTGTGATTGTGATCTAAATTGATGGTATTAAGAAATAATTAAGTATTCATTAATTAATAATTAAAGTATTAAGTATTAATTGAAGTATTTACAATTAATGAAAACCGTTTATTATCGTCTTATCTTATACGCGTGACAATTAGGCTAAGTTCATAAGACTGCGCGGTACCGCGCGGAACTACATACTAACCGCGCGGTACAAGATCAAACTAAATAGTGTTTATCGTCTACATTAACGCACGCCACGGTAGCGTGCGGTAAGGCTAAGTTCATATGACAGCGCGGTACCGCGCGGAACTACTAACCGCGCGGTACAAGATCAAACTAAATAGTGTAAATGAGTAGCGCTAGTAATAGTGAGTAGCGCGCGGTAATATAGACGATAAACACTATTTAGTTTGATCATGTACCGCGCTGTATGTAGTTCCGCGCGGTACCGCGCGTTCATATGAACTTAGCCTAATGTAGACGAGTATGGCAAACAATTCTATAACCGTACTTTTGACAATTATTGATACACGTCTTATCCCAAGGCGCGCCAATAGCGTTCTTCGAAAACCACCCATTTTATCATTTAAATGAATGCATTTTCTCATCTGCTGCTACCAATTGTTTTTCTCAAATCTCAATGCTCTGTATAAATGTTATTTGTTTATTTTTATTTATTTTTATTATTAACTGACATTTGTAATATACCTAGTCAGGTCATAAGTATTGTCACACAGTAAAAACTTTTCTTTTAGAATGCTGGCCACAAAAAAGTTTATAGATTTAGAATTTCGAATTGTTCATGAAAATAAAAATGTATACTTTTTAGAATTTTACTCATTTTTAAATATGGAGTGGACGCTTAAAGAAGACCGTGTTGCAGTTATTGCGTTGCATCGTTGCGATTACGCGCCAATTCAAATTTTTGACATACTGAAAAATTTTAATATAACCAAAAGATTAGTTTATCGCACCATCAAACGATACAATGAAGACTCTAGTGTAGATGACAGGTCAAGAAGTGGTCGCCCTCGGTCTGTTAGGACTCCAGCAGTGATAAAAGCTGTGAAGGCGCGAATTCAAAGAAATCCCAAACGTAAGCAGAAACTGTTGGCCCTTCAGATGGGGTTAAGCAGAACCACGGTGAAAAGGGTGTTAAATGAAGACTTAGGGCTTCGGGCATATCGAAGAAAAACAGGACATCGTTTGAATGCTCGTCTAATGGACCTGAGACTGAAGAGATACCGCGCTTTGTTGAAGCGGTACGCGGGAAAAAAATATCGGGAAATTCTTTTTTCGGATGAAAAAATTTTTACCGTAGAAGAGAGCTACAACAAACAAAATGATAAGGTGTACGCACACAGTAGTGAAAAAGCGAGCAACCGTATGCCGCGTGTCCAACGAGGTCATTTTCCATCCTCGCTCATGGTATGGTTGGGAGTTTCTTATTGGGGCTTAACAGAGGTACATTTTTGTCAGAAAGGTGTAAAAATGAATGCATTTGTGTATCAATATACAGTCCTGACGAACCTTGTGGAACCTGTTTCTCATACCATGTTCAATATCAGGCACTGGGTATTCCAACAAGATTCGGCGCCAGCTCATAGAGCGAAGAGCACACAAGACTGGCTGGCGGCGCGTGAAATCGACTTCATCCGGCACGAAGACTGGCCCTCCTCCAGTCCAGATTTGAATCCGTTAGATCACAAGATATGGCAACACTTGGAGGAAAAGGCGTGCTCAAAGCCTCATCCCAATTTGGAGTCACCCAAGACATCCTTGATTAAGGCAGCCGCCGATATTGACATGGACCTCGTTCGTGCTGCGATAGACGACTGGCCGCGCAGATTGAAGGCCTGTATTCAAAATCACGGAGGTCATTTTGAATAAACTTTAGTGTCATAAGAATCTATGTTTTGTTAAGTTCATTTTGGTATATAAATGGTTACATAATGAATAAACTTGTTTCAATTATTTTATATTAAACATGTGACAGAATTTATGACCTGACTAGGTATTTCTGACATACCAATAGAATACAATGTAATAAAATCTTTATCCTTATCGTTACATATAAATGAAGTCGCTTCCGCTGTCTGTTCGCTTAGATCTTTTAAATTATTCTACGGATTTTAATGCAGCTTTCAGCAATTTATAGAGAGATTCAAGAGAAAGTTTTATATGTATAATACATACATAGTAACTGCAAAAGCAACTGTTTGTTTGTTTGTTAGCTTTTCATAAATAAACGGCTGAACAGATCGTAATGAAATTTAGCAAGGAGATAGATTATATCCTGGGGAAGGACATATGCTACTTTTTACCCGAGTGCGCAAAATGAGGGTAATGTTTTTATTGAATTACCACGCCTGCGAAGCCGCGGGCGGGTCAGTCAGTGGTGAATAAATGCATAATTAATAGATACGCATGACGGCATGCCGTCACGCCATGACGGCATACGAATTGATCTTAGCTCCAAAGCATGTCAATAGATGTTTCACATCAAAACTGTTGACATTGGCCCGAAGAATTTTTTTTTATATATATTATAGGCTTGCGTTTGACTACGATCTCGCCTGATGGTAAGCGATGATGCAGTCTACGATGGTATACGCTTGCCTAGAAGAAACCTATTCACTCGCGACTTAAAGATACCCAGGTTGTAGCTATCTGGAAACACAGACTGGCAAGTCGTTCTACTCTTTGGCGGTGCGCATAATAAAGGTCGAAGAGAACCGCTTTGTGCGAATGGGAGGTATTTCTACCACATAGCGATGGCGCACCGCAGAGCGTCTGGTTGTCCGTTGATAGAAAGGAGATGGTGGGATCATGTTGAAAAGTTCCGCCGCACACTCCCCGAAATGTACTCGATAAAAAACCGAGAGGCTAGCAACCTTTCGTCGATGCTCCAGGCTGAGGAGCCTTGCATCAACTAGCTCATCGTTGCCTATGAGCTTCTTGGCTCTTCTCTCAATTGATTCTAGAGCTTCAAGTTGGTACTTCGCTGATCTGTCCCAGAGGTGAGAACAGTACTCCAAACACGAACGGACTTGTGCTTGGTACAAGTTGAGCAACTGTCCCGGTGTGAAGTAGTGCCTCACCTTTACCTTAGTATACCAAGCTTTTTAGCAGCCAACTGGGCTTTCGACTCAATGTAGGAGCCGAAATTGAGAGTCGAAGTTAATGTTATACCAAGAAGCTCGAGGTGGTCAGATATCGGCACGGATACATTTCGGAAAGTAGGAGTCAGATTAAATTGACTTTGTTTTGCGGAGAACAGACACGCCTGGGTCTTATTCGCATTGAACTTGACCAGATTGGCATCACCCCAGTCGGAGATTGCTTTCAAGGACAAGTTTAAGCGCTCGACCATGGCCTCCCTGAGTGACTGAATTTGCGCTCTACTGGCTCGTGCACTAGAGGTATAGCTTTCCACGACTGTGCTATCGTCTGCATACCCAAAGGTACCGGGTTTTAGCAGATCGTTGATATGCAGCAAGAACAGAGTTGCGGATAGTACTGACCCTTGTGGGACCCCAGCGTTAATCGCCAATTGATCGGACGAGCAGCCTTCAACGACAACTCGTATCGAAGGTCGACCGCGTGCGGCCTATTTTATCTCGTACTCGTTCATTGTGTAAACATAAAGTTTTTTTATGAACAATTAATCCAAAATAGATTTAATTTTATTTAATTTCATTAATCTAAGGTAAAAGCTAAGCTAAAGGAAAATTATTCTAGAATAGCTCATAATCGTTTTTCGCAGTGTAAGACGGCCCCCATAGATGCTAAGACGACCTGATAAAGGCTACTGGGAGTAGTTGGGTGCAGGCCTCACAAGTTCCGTAGCTCTGGAAATATTTTGGGGAGGCCTATATTCAGCAGCCGGTTGTACGAGTTTTTATACATTCCAGCTGACCCATAAAATTGCCCCTATATGTACTTATAAAAATTAATGTTTTCCCACGTGTTCAACAGATCAGTCAACAACTTTTTGACAAAACTAAGGCCTTTAGATATTGTTACGAGCTGAGGGTTCGGGATAAAATAGATTGATTTCCATACCAATGTTACCAAAATAACACTTTTATTCAACACAAAAATGATAAATACACGATCTTAATCACAAGTAATCACAACACACTAATTCACAACACTGTTGCACAATAAACCACTAAAAGTCACCGAAATATTCACACGTATCGCCAAATACAGACTCACTCTTCGGACGTCTTTACGGTCCATTTATACCGCACACAGTTACTAGACGTTTCGAGAACGTTCTAGATGGTTCCACTGTCAACTAGAAATGTGTAGGTATTTCCACACGACTACTACTTCTTATTCTGTGCACCTGTAGGCAAAAACGTAAAAGGTATAAAATACACCTACCTATTCTGTGGCACAGTAGGTATAACTTCGAGATGCCAACTATTACTTATTCTGTAACAGCCGCGGTGTCACAATAATAATTCATTCCATTTAAAGCTGGCACGGACTATAAAGCCATCAATTGTATTACCTTTATAACCCACTTCAAAAAAAAGGAGGCTCTCAGTTATGTTTGTTTCGTTACCTCAGAACTCCGTCATTTATAAACCGATTTGGATTTATTTTTAATTTGAAAGGATATACTCAGATTGGTCCCATAGAAATTACAACAATGATGTTTGTTAAAAAGTTTTATTTTAGTGTTATATTTTCTCTGTGGGGTAATAAGACGCTTTAAAACCTGGCCTTTATATGAAGTATGCTTGTCCCAACATGGCCACAGACTATCTTTGTCTAGAATAAATAACTTATTTTTACTGCGTGGTCTGACAACCCTACCTTGCATCCGGCTCGTTACTGGGTAAGCGGATTATGTCACGGTGCAAGTGCGAGTAATGTATGTAACTCCTAACTATGGGAAGACACACATACGGCCAGACAGTGTTTACCACTCGATACTGTAGGGTGCCCATATGTTAGGCTTCATTGAGATTAAAAGTAGGATATTTATTGATCGTAGACAGAGAACACGGATTTAAATTTGATTGTGACTGACTTTTTTGCTTCATTCACTTATGTATATCACATTAATATTTCCAAAAATAGGGTACTCTTAACTCATACCTTCACTTAGACGCCACCGGTAGATACACACGGCTACACATCAAGCTATACATTTCCAGTATAAGCTGACCTCGCATTGTGTAGGCTTTTCGTAGAATGAGAGGTCAGCTTATACGGGGTCAAAATGTACACATAAAGACCTTTTATTAGACGTGCCACTTGACCGGATAGTCCCATTCTAGCATTTTTTACCCCTCTTGAACCCCAATATCTCAACTCAGCTAAAAATATGGGGGAAAGGGGGGGGGCCTTTCCTCCATAGTTTTAGCTCATTTAGTCACGCCAAAATTATGCCATCACTACCTACCTATATACTAAATTTCAATGTTCGGATAAACGCCTCGAAAGTTATCTTCGGACATACATACAAACATACAACGCCGATTTGCCCAAGTTGATTTGGAGATCTCGCTTCGCTCGATCAATAAACACTTTGCCATTTATTTTTAAACGTCTAAATCGGGTTGGTGATATTTCTATCTCGTCTTGAAAGAATCCTTCTTCTACTCTATAGCTTACATTCTAGGCATGGAACTGAATCGAAAACTATGGTATCATCTTTTCAAAACTTTAACAACATTAGTATTTTATTTAGTGTTATCCGAACACATACGGAAAATTCCAAGATTTTTAAAATCATCTCAAAAATGTCAAGCCTAGATGGGACTAATTTCGACCTAGACGTGAAATGACCTGGTAGCACAGCTGGCTAGTGCATCCTCGTATCAAGAGGAAGGTTGCGAATTCAAGTCCCGTCTAGGCTTGACATTTTTGAGATTATTTTAAAAATATTTTAACAACATTGTAAAAAGAACAGTTTATGCATATCAAACTGACTTAGTTTGGAATCCACATTGCATAATCTATAAACATAAAAATTCAGCTTACGCATGTTTGTGTCCGCAAAACTCGAAAAGTAGTTTATGGATTGACTTGAAACTTTTACAAAACGTTGCATTTCTATTAATATGTGTGTTTATATACTTTTAATCATAAAGTTCCCACGGAAACGGGAAATGCCAAGTAGTTAGCCGCGGGCAGGTCAGCTAGTGATTTCACAATATGTACTTAAACTTTTCCTAACAAAGACAAAGCCTATAAAATTGAAGTTAGGTTTGCGTACCTATTTACAGTTCTATTTATTGATATTTTACTTCACAAGCTGACGCCCGCGGCATCGCATGCGTGGTTTGTCAATAAAAACATTACCGCGCAGCAGACATTATGCGCAATCGGGTAAAAAGGAGTTTACTGGTCTTCACGATATAGGCTTGCCTGGTGTGAAAGCCTTTGCTTAATTGTGATCGTAGAAAGAAAGAAAGAAAGAAAGAAAACATTTTATTCAACAACCACACAATAATAAAGGAAAATAAAACACAATAACAGTAAAATCTAACCTAAGCACTAACAAACTTAAAAGCCCTCTGTGGGGATGAATAGGTACTCAGCTTAGCATGATGCTACGGTATGTTAATATGCCGCAGCGCTGGTCTTCCGCTGAGTCCAGTTTATATTACATCACGTACCTCTTGATCAAGGGTAGCTATAATAAGACAAACACAACTATTGCTCAAATCAAACCATATTAAATACAAGCATTACATAATTAAATACCTACTATTTTAAACCAATAAAACTATCACTACTAACTATCACACTTAAGAACATTTCACAGGTATATTTAAGACAAGACATGAAGACCGGGGAGAGAGAGAGAGAGAGCTTCAGCTACTGCCACTACGGTTGGTTTAGCTGTGTTGACTGTTGACAGAATATCAGCTTTGAGTCTTAATCTAAACAAATTAACTAGTAGTAGTAGTGGTAGTGCCTTCTGCCTTAAACTGTATAAAATGTATATTGCTATTATACCAGACATCTTAGGTAAATTACGAAAATTATCTTCATGTAATCTAATCTTATTGATAAGTTTTTGGCTGTATATAAATATTAATTATTTGTTTTATTTATGTCTCAATCTCGTTCCATAATAACACTAATATTATGAATGCGAAGGTTTGAAGGTTTATTATTAGTTCTTAGACTCCCTGGAGGTGGAACAAGCATAGCCCACCTAATCTTAAGAGTTGACTATACCTCAGCCCAAACTCTAATTTCACCCCCGCTTCTCCGCGCGCCGCTGCGCATCCTATCTCGCCGTGGTTCATATGTTTGCCGGTTTTTTTTATCATTCAGTCCCTTCATTTTCTTGTTGTGCGTATTTCTCATTACTGAGTTTTTTTAAAAAACAACATAATATTAAATTCTACTTATGAATTACGAGATCGTTTGGAGCGACAAGTGTCACGGGTACCCCGTCTGAAAGCCTAGGCCAGACTGAATCGCGAACCAGGCGTCCGAAGCGAATGCTTTCATTAGTGCAAAACTTAAGTATTTTCATTTTATGGTAAAATCAAAAGGTATTTTGAAAATTTAAAACACAGGAGCTCTTATTTATGTTGTGTAGAATGACTGTATAAAGTTTCAAGATCTAAATTAAAGTATTCATCGCATAAGAACAGTTTTAAGATAAATTTGGAGTAATCTTTGGATTTTTTTTCTGTCGGGAAAATTTTTACTGAATCGTGTTTTCACAACACAGGCGTTCTAGCACGTATCCTTAAGTATAACAGTTATAAATTACAGATTGAAAGCACACAATTTGTTGAACAAAACATTGTTTCTCAATAAGCGATTTATCGTCGCCCCAGGTGTAGTGCGCCCTTAAGTGTTAACCATTGCCTATAACAAAGCATTGCCTCGAAGGACAGACAGAGACAGAGTTACTTTACTTTCTGTAAACAAAATTCTACCCTGTAGGTGTCAGATGTGATTAGAAATGTCCTCTTCCCATCGTAAAGAGTAGTCACCCTACATAGGTTGCAATACGGATGGCAATGGGAATCGGACCAGTGTCACAGTGTCATGTCCATTGTACAAGCTTCCAGTTACTCTATGAGAATGAGGGGGTATTGAACTATTGAAAATGACAAGCGGGGAAAAACTGTGTGAATGGGGGAAAGTGGGGTGTTAGGCTATGTGGGGACCCACATTTTAGTTCAGCCGTTTGTTGATTTATTTCTGTTTCTTGGTATAGAAAGTAGTTTTGTAAGAATAAAAATTACAAGCTTATGAATAGTGCCAAAATTATATCGCCAAAAATACTCCCATATAAAGTAGGGGATGATTTTTTTACTGACGCACCTCTACTTTTGGGGTGTCGTTGAATCTGTGCTGTGATCTGCACTAGTCGTAAAGTTAAATCTAATATCATGTTAGTCTTTAGAAAGGTTTTTTTTAAATATCAGTAGATATTTAAAAGAACCAAACCTTATTATTTATCACAAAAGATCTCTTAATTCTAATATATTTGAACTAATCATCGTTAAATTGAGCCCAGTACAATAATGTACTAACAATATCAGCCGTTACAAATGGTACATTAATTTTGTGTAACCTAATTTACTCCAACAACCGATTCTTCCAACCAAAACTCAACTTTAAACTCGAAATCTTAGATGTCAAAATGGTTGAACGCAGTTTAGTTTCGGCTTACAGTTACGTAAGTTTTTAAGGTCACAATGGTTGCATAACGGCTTGCAAGAATAACTAGTGTAAGTTGGCCCGCGGGAACTAATAGTCCTATCTAAATTGAACCGCTTTGTTGAGGATCTAAACAGGGCAGGAGGTCTAGTTGTACTGGTTAGATACATGATTAGTGTTGGCTAATTTTAGAAGGTTGGTTTTGAAATGTTAATATTGTGAGATTTACTGACTCTTGTTTTGGTCTAGGAATTTCAGTAATAAAATGGTAACCTGGACTACAGTATCAATAGCTTACACATGTACTAACACAAACTGTACCTTTGCATATACTGCGTGTTTTGTTCTGTAGGTACAACATTAAATAAAAACACGCGTAGGGCTAATGGCTAGTATTGTTGTAAATTGTTTTTTTTTTCAAATTTATTACCATAGAAAATTTTAAATTTTTAAACAACACTAATATCAAATCCTAAAATATCAATGATACAGCCCATATAAGTATGCATGTAAGTAGGTACCTATTAAACTGACTACGAGGGCATCGTCGCAACTGCGTCGCCGAACCTTACATTTTTTTTATTGGAACTGTATCGATTACTGGATAAATATTGAAGCTACCGGTATTAAACCAACCTTTAAAATTAGATAATACGATTCCGGATGTGTCTTCTAAATTAATGTCGTACATAACAAAATAGGTTGTATATTGTAGTTTTTAGGGTTCCGTACTCTAAGGGTAACACGGGAATACTAAGACTGTTGTCTGTCTGCCTGTCCGTATGTCACCATCTCATGAACCGTGATAGTAAGACAGTTGAAATTTTCACAGATGATGTATTTCTGTTGCCGCTATAAAAACAAATACTAAAAACAGAATAAAATAAATATTTAAGGGGAGCTCCCATACAACAAACGTGATTTTTTTGCTCGTTTTTGCTTGATATTAATACCGGCAACAGGTAAACGCATGAAACATTCACATAATATTGAGTTATATTATTCATTTTAAAAATAAATAATTAAATTTAAATAAAATTAGGGGCTCCCATACAACAAACGTGTTTATTTGCCGTTTTTATAGATACCCTTCGAAACCTTCCGGAACGGTACGGAACCCCTCGTGCTCGAGTCCGACTCGCACTTGGCCGGTTGTTATTTTTAATAAACAACATTAATCACCCAAACTTCAAAACGCAGTTTTATATAAGTAGTATATCAGGGACTTCAGTTTTCATGACGAAACTGGGTCGTCCAATAGATCCACCGACGTGACGAAATGAATTGCATCATTTTCGGCCCAGTTTTTAAGCATGTCAGCCAAGCCAAGGTTTTGAGATTAGGTCACCGTAAGTAATAATGTACTTATAACAATGATGAGTTTTATTTAGATGTTGGAAATACATGACCTTCATGTAGTGAGATAGAGACAAAATACCTACCTATACTTACTTTACTTTAGACGACCTCCGTGGTGTAGTGGGCGAATAGCCGGCTGAGACGCAGGAGGTAGCGGGTGCGATTCCCGCCGCGGAATAAATGTTTGCATGCTCTACAGATTTATTGTTTCGGGTCTGGTTGTTATAAGTATATAAGTATTCTATCAGTTATCTGGTACCCATAGTACAAGCTCTGCTTAGTTTGGGGCTAGATAGCGCTCTGTGAACTGTCCAGCAATATTTATATATTTTACTTTACTTTCTATCATTTGATTGAGGTTGCTATTTCGCCGAACTGATATATGTTTATTTATTGATCGAGCGAAGCGAGATCTCTAAATCAACTTGGGAAAATCGGCGTTGTACGTATGTATGTTTGTTTGTCCAAGGATAACTTTCGAAGCGTTTATCCGATCGTCCTGAAATTTGGTATATATGTAAGTGATGGCGCAATTTTGGTGTGACTTAATGAGCTATTTTAGTTCCTAATTAAGTTCCAAGTCATTTTCATAATAGGAAAGACAATCAAGCAGGTTTAAAAACTTTCTCATCAAAAATTAGTTTATCATATAAGTGAAATGTAAATTTCTGTTGGGAAAAATAAATATTCTTTAACCATAAAACTGAAACCCGACTACGTAATACCTATGTATATTATATGTTGTAATTTAAACTAATTAAATTAAAGCGACGGTTTCTACAAAATAAATAAAAATACAATGTACCTGTAATAAAACTATTTTATGTTATTATTAAAATCTCGAGAAAATCGATAGACTGCTGCTCGACTAAATAAACATACTGTACGATGCCATGTATTACTAAAACGTTACTACGACCCGTTCAGCGAATCCACTCGTTCCGTGACCCAGCCCAGTCAATGACCCGGACCGGAGTGCACCCAACCAGCCAACGGAGTGCGTCCGGTGCGTACGGCAGGGCGGTAAGTACCTTTTAGGTACAAAAACTATAAAAAAAGTTTTACAGATTTAAAAAAACCATTATTTAATTTTTATTTATGATCTCAAAAATATACTCTGTCATTATTTGTGATTTAAGTTACACCATCTTATATACACAATAATAAAGAAGCGATTGGCACCTCATTCCTCAAAATCGGATTAGTTGTTTAGGCGCTACGGTGGATCATAGAGAAATGCAAACATACGAGTACATAAATAGACTGCTAACAACATAATCTTTCCTTTTGGATTTGCCGTAGTCGGGTAAAACGAACCAATAGAACAACGGAGATGATAAAACGTGTTCAATCTACCAGTGTAGGTACTACCACGACAGCCGCTCTAATCTGTATTTCGCCATCATACTCAAGCAAGTAGAGTCACAATATTAGACAGAGGCACTAAGGCAACCCTCTCACGTCAATTACCTAGAGGTAGGGTGAAAATAAAACAAAATGAATCCAAAAGTTTACCTATGTACAATATGGCCGCATTTTTTTTTATGTTATTTGTGGGGAAACAGGCTTACGGCCCACCTGATGGTAAGCGGTCACCGTCGCCTGTTGACACCGGCAACACCCGGGGTATTGTCGATGCGTTCCCTACACTGTAGAAACCACTTTACATTTCTCTTGAAGCGTGCCATGTCGTAGTCTAATGGGTAAACCTCAGATGGTAGCTCATTCCACATCTTGCAAGTATGTGGTAGAAAAGATCGCGTGAAGCGTGTGGTGCGCGATACCCAATCGTCGATTATATGTGGATGAGCTTTATTACGTTGTCGAGAAGTGCAGTGGTAAAATCTCGACGACGGGATGAGATCAAATAGCTCCTCAGAACATTCCCCATTCGCAATTGTGTTATTTTGTTCACAATGTGGCCGCAAGAGTCGGCCATATTTATAAATAGAGAATTTTATTTACGATATGGCCGCCTTGGTATATTATTGGAATACTCGTATCTGTACAGTTAGTTATAATATTAATTGCTGCATTGTGCATGTAGCTGTATTATTTGGTTCTCATTAAATTTTTTCACCTTATTATAAAACTGAGTTTTTGTATCTTTACATCGAACGGCGGAGGGAAACATTGCTGCTTCTTCGCGGTTTATTCTTGAAATCCCCACCGCTGCATCCCTACTGCTACGAATCAATGGAAATGGGTATTCTTTTAAAAAAGTTAAAAATAGTCTTCGAAATTCACACTGCTACGACGTAGAATATGTAGTAGGGATTTCGAGCAAACAATTTTCCCCTACCTTTTTTCAAACACCATACATACCTATTTCTGCCGCGAAGCAGCATTCCTGTGTTTGTTTATAAAAGTTTTCCGGTCAAATTACAGGCATATGAGGCTTTACACCTGTATGGCTCAAGTTCATGGAAGCAAGTGAATCGTAGGGCACGTTCCTAAGGTGCGTGAACTACAAGGCAACACTTTGTTATAGGCGATGGCTAGCACATAATATCAGGTGGGCCATATGCTTGTTCCATCTCCAGATGTTCGTGTTTCATGTTCATACTAGCGCGCTCAGGGTTAATTTCTTCATGCTGCTATCAACATAGGAACATTAAGCAAGAGAACCCAACAGATCAAGCTAGTTTGAACGTTCACCTTGACATCATTACTGCGATGTTACATCAACATTGCACACTCTTATTTCATACAGTAATGGAGACTATTATGAACGCATTTGCTGTTATGTTGGCGAAACCAGTTTGAGTTGGTTTACAAGGCGTAACAGAATATGTACAAGTAAGCCTCGAGCTTAGATCTTGCGATGTTCTAATTGGATCTTACACCACGTAAACACTAAAATAAAGGATCAATATGTCATTTAGACATCACATCACAATTCACACTAATATTATAAATGCGAAAATTTGTATTTGTGTATGGTTGTTTGTTACTCTTTCACGCAAAAACTACTAAATTGATAAAAATGAAATTTGGTATGGACGTAGATTATAACAGGGAACACATAGGTTACTTTTTATAGACAAAACACGCGAGCGAAGCTGCGGGCGGCCGCGGCGTTTAAGTTCCGTCTAGGCTTAAAATGTTTGAGACGGTTTTAAAATTTTAGATACAATGAATAGATTACTAATTGTTGTCATCTGTGTGTCCTTTGGCATAGGCTTCCTTCAATTCCTTCCATTTCTCTCTAAATTTTGTTGTTCTTGTCCACAGTTTACCGTCCGTATTTTCGATATCGTCTTTCCAACGTTTGTGAAGTCTAACTCTACTTCTTTTTCCATTTCTTGGGTTCCAACTAACTAGCATATAGGTAACTTGCATATAAGGAACTAGCATAAAGTGAACTAGCATATAGGAAACTAGCATAAAGTGAACTAACATATAGGGAACGAGCATATAGGGAACTAGCATATAACGAACTAGCATATAAGGAACTAGCTATAGGGAACTAGCTATATGGAACTAGCTATAGGGAACTAGCTATATGGAACTAGCATATAGGGAACTAGGATATAAGGAATTAGCATATAGGAGACTAGGATATAGGAAACTAGTATATAGGGAACTAGGATATAAGAAACTAGCATATAGGGGACTAGCATATAGGGAACATAGGAAACTGGCATATAGGGGACTAGCATATAGGGAACATAGGAAACTGGCATATAGGGGACTAGCATATAGGGAACATAGGAAACTGGCATATAGGGGTTACCGTAAAAAACTATTTATTATTTAGTTTTACTTCATATAACTTACTAGGTTACATACCTGTAAGAATAATAAAATGTACGTAATTTGCACATTAAGACCGCCCATTGTACTTGTGGCTTTGTAGATTTTTATATTTATGTTTGTTTCTTTTGTGGTGTAAATTAAGTGTCTTCATTCATTCAATCAATAATACCCATTCATTCGATCTCTTTAGACAAGCTCAACTACTTTACTTAAAGATAATGTAACACAAGATTAAACCACAGATAGTTATGATGTAACTCACTCGTACTAATGTGTCAAGGTTCTCTACCTAGCGTTTTGTTTGAAATAAAAACAAACATAATCCAACTGTATTTATCAAAAAACCTGCCAAGTGCGAGTCGGACTCGCGCACGAAGTGTTCCTTACCATTATCTATAAAAACGGCAAAGAAATCACGTTTGTTGTATGGGAGCCCCCTTAATTATTTGTTTTATTTTAATTTAATTATTTATTTTTAAAGTAAACATATAACTAAATATTCTGTGAATATTTTAAGCGTTTACCTGGTGTTGTTATCAATATCGAGCAAAAAAATTACGTTTGTTGTATGGGAGCCCCCCTTAAATATGTATTTTGTTTTGTTTTTAGTATTAGTTGTTATAGCGGCAACAGAAATACATCATCTGTAAAAATTTCAACTGTCTAGCTGTCACGGTTCATGAGACAGGTGACAGACGGACAGACAGACAGACAGACAGCGGAGTCTTAGTAATAAAATAAAATAAAATACATTTATTTCAAGCAATTATATAGCTCATATAGGAAAGCGCACAACACAATAAGTAAACTAAGGTTTATACAGGGTATTTGAGAGCATGCCTGTGACAGCAATGTCTGGTGTACGGGCAGTCTACTCTGCCGGCTATCATTGCCAAGACGGTGTTGGCGCTGGCCCGCAGCCTGTGCACCAGGGACGCGGCTCGCTTGCGCATGACGGTATGGAAGCAGTCGACCCGCGCCGCCGCGAACATCCCTGATGCACTGCAGTAGCGGGGCAGTCCCAGCATCGACCTGAGTGCATTGTTATAATAGAGTCCCGTTTGACCCTTTGTGTACGAAACCCTAAAAATTATGAAATGCATACTCTGTTTATTGGTTTAAGTTTTAATGTAAGTGAGGACACTTGAAGGAAAATATAGAATACATAAATGGATTGTGGTTGGTCAATATTAGCAGAAAATTGTTGGCATACGGAATAAAACTATGGTTGTATGAGTTTTGTTTCCTACCGTTGGCTCTAAGTGTACCGTCTGTCTAGTAACTATTTGGTAATCTAATTCAGATAGGTGGATAAACGCGTTACCGCTATATCGTTAAAATATCTCCCATTCGCACAAAGCGGTTCTCTTCGACCTGTATTATGCGCACCGCCAAAGAGTGGAACGCCTTGCATGAGTCTGTGTTTCTTTATAACTACAAGCTAGGGGTCTTCAAGTCGAGAGTGAATAGGTTTCTTCTAGGCAATCGTGTACCATCGTAAACTGCATCATCACTTACCATCAGGTGAGATCCTGGTCAAAAGCAAGCCTATCTTTACTATTATTATAAAGAGGAAAGATTTGTTTGTTTGTTCGTATTGAATAGGCTCCGAAACTACTGGACCGATTTAAAAAATTCTTTCACTGTTGGTAAGCTACACTATCTCCGGGTGAAATAGGCTACTATTTACCCAACTGCGCAGAAGGAGGGTAATGTTTTTATTGAAAAACTACGCGTGGGAAGCTGCGGATTTGTCAGCTAGTAATGTATAAAAAACAAATCTCTCCCAAATTATTCACAAGCGTTTTAGAAGAAGTCTTTAAACCATTATCAGCCCCATGACCGACAAAGGGTATTGAAATCGGTGACCAAACGCTTACAAACCTTCGGTTCGCCGATGACATTGTTCTCTTCGCTCCTAATGCATCGGAGCTGCAGGAAATGCTCTAAGACCTGAGCACGGCGAGCCTCGGAGTTGGACTTATGATGAATCGGTCAAAGACACAAATCATGACCAATAGCACGAAACGTAGGGTAGTGGTAGACGGGCAGGAAATACACTATGTCAATGAGTACGTCTAATTAGGTCAGTTAGCTTCCTTCGACAACAGGCAGGACAAAGAAGTCGACCGTCGTGTCGACAACGCCTGGAAAAGCTACTGGTCCATGAAGGGTGACCTTCCCTTATCGCTAAAACGCCAACTCATTGACATGTGTATTCTGCCTGTCCTAACCTACGGTGCCCAGTCTTGGTCACTGACCGAGTCTCAGAAGTTTAAACTAGGAGTTTGCCAAAGAGCGATGGAGCGCAGCATTTTGGGTGTTAAGCGGATCGACCGGATGCCAAACTCCTCGCTGCGCTCGAAGACCGGCATCACTGACGTGGGCATCAAGGCTGCAAAGCTGAAATGGGACTGGGCGGGTCATGTCTCTCGTATGCAACTCGATAGGTGGGCCAAGAAAACAGGCATATGGACTCCTAAAGACGGAAAGCGACGCCGAGGAAGGCCTAAAAAGCGCTGGAGCGATGACTTGGACGTCTTCCAAAGAAACTGGCAGGATGTGGCTCTGGACCGCGATAGGTGGAGGGAAGAGGGGGAGGCCTTTGCCCAGCAGTGGGACAGTATAGGCTAGTAAAAAAAATGTATAAAAAAACGGGTCGAATGGTTGTTATCTTGGTAACCGTTGGTTCTACCCCCACTTCCAATTCAGCCGGTTTCGGTTCCGGTGAACATTTTTTTTCGTTTTTATATCTTTGAAGCGATACATTGTAAGAATCCGTGGCTTGCTAGCTCTGCATTAGTAATAACTAGCTTCCGCCAACGGCTTCGCACGCGTTGTTTGTCAATCAAATGTATTCTATGTGTTAATCTAGGTTATAATCTACGCGCGTACCAAATTTCATCGACATCGGTTAAGCCGTTAAGACGTGATTGAGTAACAAACAAATATCCAAACTTATCCATTTTTATTATTAGTGTGATCCTTTGGATTAAATTATCAATAGGTAACTAGCTGACGCGCCGAACTGCTTACCGCCTTGACAAGCATATGACGCGGGCTGCCAATGTACAATTGTCAATCGGCCATCATTAGCTGCATCTATGTTCTGCAAAATGAATTTCCTATATATTTTTTTTTGTGCGAATTTTTCCGATATTTTAATAGTTATATAAAATATAACGGGGGAGACAAATCCAACAAATCAAAGATCATTCAAATCGGTTCAGTCGTTCTTGAGTTACAAATGGTGTAACTAACCCGACTTTGTTTTATATATATAGATGTATTTCCTTTGGATTAAACTGACAAGTGTGCCTAAGGCACTTCAGAAACTGCGTTTTACTTTAATCGAACAAATGACTAGGCATTGCGTCTTTGATAAATGTTAAGAAGATTAGGAGGTTAGGTCATCATGAGGTCCATCAATATCTTCAGTATCAAACCAGCCATAGGACGTTTACATAGGCCTCCCTCTTAGATTGTCAGAACCACTGATGTTGTGCAGCCTGCACTGAAAAACCGTATAGGTTGTTTTAACCTTTTTCAACCTATATTTAAGGTTAATATAGCACCTACCGACATGATTTGTTGAATTAACAAAATAAAAATAGTTGAACTGTAAAGGTTAATTTGACCTGATTATATAATATTTAATAAGTCGTCCGCCGGCAAGATGGGTTGACGACATTGTAAAGATCGCAGGTCGTATGTGGGTTAGAACAGCGCAGGTCAGAGGCGACTGGCGACAACGAACAGAGGCCTATGCCCAGCAGTGGGATGAGAAAGGCTGACGATGATGATTCGGAAGACTATTGCCGAACCTTGGGGGAGCGCACGTGGGCTGCCGGCGTCTTTACATGGGAATCGTGCGCTCTATGGCATTGTATGGAGCTCCGGTGTGGGCTGGCACCCTGAACAGCCGGAACATCACTCTTTTACACCGGCCTCAAAGAGCGATGGCAATCAGGGTGATACGGGGATACCGCACCATCTCCTTCGAGGCGGCATGTGTGCTTGCGGGGTCACCGCCTTGGGACATGGATGCGAGGATCCTTACGTCAATTTATTTTTGGCGCGAAAACGCTATGGCTCAGGGTGAGCAACCGGCACCGAGAGAAGTGGAGGAGCAAAGAGTTGAACTCCGTGAGATCCTCTTAGAGGAGTGGCAGGAGAGGCTGGCAAGGCCAAGCGCCGGTATCCGGAACATCGAGGCGATCCGCCCAGTGCTTCAGCAGTGGATGGACAGGAAGCATGGTACCGTTTCCTTCCGGATGGCGCAGGTGCTCTCAGGATACGGCTGTTTGGGGAAATACCTGTGCCAAATTGGGAGGGAACAGTTACCGATGTGCCACCACTGTGACGATTGCCTCGAGGACACGGCTCAGCACACCCTCGAGTTCAGCCCTGCCTGGGTTGAAGAGCGCCAAGCTCTCGGTGACATGGTAGGTCACGACCTCTCTCTCTCTCGACCGTAGTTTGCGCAATGGTCGAAAGCGATATGTCGTAGCAAGCTGTTAAGTACTTTTGCGAAAAAGTAGTGCAACAGAAGGAAGCAGCGGAGAGGGACAGGAAATCTGGGAGCACTCTCCCAACCAGCCGCACGAGACCAAGACGAAGGAGGAGGCGTATGGAAAGCGTATGGAGCGTATGCCAAGCTCCATCCCCCATAGCAGTGGCCTAAAACTAAACCGAGATGACCCTAAACCCTATAGGATGGGGCCCGCAAGAGCGGACTAACCCCACCGGGGTCGCGGAAGAATGTTTTCTGTACCCGTGTCCCCGGTATAAAGCGAGCGGAGGAACGCCGTGGAGGTTTAGCCAGTAGGAGTCCGACATACCGCTCTCTGGGTCCAGAGCGGTATCCATGAAGATTCCTCCACGTAAAAAAAGGCTGACGATGATGATGATATAATACTTAACTTAGTTATTTTGTTGACTATTTCGATAACATGTTGGCTTTACTAAATTATCAGTTAGAATTATTTAGATTCGAATATACCAAACATGTGTTGTAATAACCTCTTTTAGTGGTTGGCTTCACATATTAATTATTAACAATTTTATTTTTGTAGAAATACATGTACTATATGTAGTATATATGTATATAAACCGAATAGGTAATCAACATTATGGAGTTCAACCTATTCGGTTTTTCAGTGTGCGCCTAACGGCTCCTAGCAACCGTTAAGTGAGGGGATATCCTACGCCGTACTTTTAAACACGTCACTCGAGAACCGTTTTGCCCCAGTTCTTCGGCCTAGCAAGCAAGAGAATTCTTGCATAATTAAGAGCTTAATTAGCATAATCGTTTAAGAGCAAGTTAATTCGTTAACTATGAAGCAATGCCTGATAAATGCAACGTTGCTTCCAACATTGCTTCCAACCTTGACATGTTACGTAAAGCCAAGGTGAAGATCGGTAACTGGATTGGTTATGTAAGACTTGGGTAACCGCATAAATTGTTCTGAGAAGTGGCAGTGGAGGTAAGAAGGTTGTAGAAGCGAGTTCGATTCCCGCTGAAATATTTATAGTTTAAAATTCGTCATTTTATATGCAAATTTTATGGCAATCTTAACACTGCTCCGTTATTGTGCATTATGAATGCGAAATGCTTGAATATATTAATCCAATATGTAAAATTATGGTTATTATATAAAATTATGAACGCTAACCCTGAAGGAGGAGAATCAGCTTTTAGTATCAGAGAGAAAAGTTCTCCGTAAAATCTTGGGCCCAGTAAGAAGAGTAAATGGTAGCCTGAGAGTCCGTAAAAACGCTGAAACTGAAGATCTTGTGGCCAAGCCAACATAGGAGAATACAAGTCACACCGACTCCACTGGCTCGGCTATCTACTGCGAATGGGTGAAGATCGAAGTCTAAAGAGAGCATACTTGGGCTGACCGACTGGCCGCTGACCGGTTGCTCGTCCCATGTATCGCTGGAACGACAGGATGGAGGCTGACCTGCGCGACCTGGGAGCCGACAACTGGCAAGAGATGGCAATGGACAGGGGAAAGTGGAGAGTTCTCATATCGGAGGCCAAGACTCACTTTGGGTCCCTGCGCCAATGGAGTAAGTAAGTAAAATTATAGTTGATGTTATTCAACTTCAAAAAAGGAGTAGGCTGTCTTTATGGTTATTTTTTTACTCCATATGTTTACCGATTTTGATAATTTTTGTTTTATCCTATAGAATGTAACTTCCAGAGGGGTGAGGATCTGATGATGGAGTACAAGATAGCAAATGAAACTCCTCAACTCCTTGACAGCAACTAACCTTGTCTGTTTTTAGTATTTTGTAAGATGATTGTATTTTGAGGCCGATAAGATCGGTACCTGTCAATACAAAGTTTGAAATAATTTACTGAAAAGTGTGGTAGCCTCTAGGTATAGGCAATTTTTTTTAAATATTAGTTAAAGATGCAACTATTCAAATGGCATAAACTGATGATAAGTAGTTAACCATCGCTTTTAACAGGCAGTGCAACGTAAGACACTTTCCTAAGGTACGTGTGTACCTTACTATGCACAGACCTGCGTCCATCAACTTGAGTTATGTAGGTGTACAGCGTCACGTACCTGATGACAACCTCAGTTATCTTTATTGCACACCATTAATATAAAAAAAAACTACGAGCCTTACAGCAGTCGCATATGATGTGTAACATCAAATATCATCAAATAGCGCGCGCTTCCCCGGTTTCCTGTTACACATTTCCGTTCCTTTTGACACAATCACTCCCACAAACCGAGAAGAAAGATGTTACACATAAAAAATGTTTAAACCATAGCTACAATGGTTGAACTTATCGCGATCTCGTCCAGGCAACCTTTGGATAGATAGGATCTACAAAAACAAATTTGAACAAATTATAACTATTTGCTAACACGTAATGCTGCCTGGCGGCAGAAATAGGTACGATCTGGTACGGAGAGTCCGTTCACAAAGAACTCTTATACTATTATTTTGTAACTAGCTGTTGCCCGCCACTTCGTACGCGTTACACTACTAAATGTGTAGGTAACCTAGAATTAAAGCTAAACTCGCTGTTGCAACTTGACTTGACTCCCTATTTTTATCCCGTGAGAACTGATTTATGAGGTAAAAGGTAGCATATGTGGTAATGCAGGTTATAATCTACGTATATACCAAATTTCATCTAAATCTCTAATTGAACCGAAACATTGTCGGTCGAAATCAATTCGTGAACCTTCATCAGGGTGAGTGCGATCCGCTGCGAATACATGTGGGGCGCCAGTGACGCAAGCGGTTAGTGTGATGCTACTAAAGTGAAAATTAAATAAATTGTGTATTTCCCCCCCCCCCCCCCCCCACACGAATCTGTATTAAAAAAGTTTGTAAACACTAAGAGCAATGTAGAAATACCTTACGACAGTAAGACCATGACCACACTCACTGCCTGTCACGATAGTTTCCAAATGATGAAGAGATGTCAATGCCATCCAATTCACACTTTGGACCCACTATCACTGATGTGAGTGTGGCCTTAGCATTATATGTGGTATGTTATTGTAACATACATTTGATAATCTTAAAGGTGAAGAATGTGTTTGGATTCGAGAAATAGAAGCCCATTCATCAGAATTTTTACAAACTCACTCTGTATAGCTGAACTGGCACGGCTTTGATCGGTTATTATCACTCGTGGTTTAGATAACCAGTCATGGTTTTTATCAAAAAAAAAACTGGCCAAGCGCGAGTCGGACTCGCGCACGAAGGGTTCCGTATACGTGTCGATAAAAACGGCAAAAAATCATGACTGTTGTATGGAAGCCCCACCTAAATATTTATTTTATTCAATATCACAATTTTATTTATTTACCTTATTTGAGGTTGGTGCCGATTAAGCTAGTCCTCTAAATTGTATGAGCGCCCATACAACTCAGAGGGCTATCTTAATTAGCGTTAACTATGTATGTATGGGGACACCCTTTAATTTTAAACTTTTTTTTTATTTTTTGGAATGTTTCCTTTATTTGTGCTGTAAGCCCTTGCTTTTTGCCAAATTTCGTGATTCAACGGTAACTTCCATATAGGTTTTCGACCCAAAACCTATAGGGTACTTCCGGTTGACCTAGAATTGTCAATTTTGGTTAAAAGCAAGGTATCACAAGTAAAGAGAAAATTCTAAAATATATAAAAGTTGAATACTAAGGTAAATTTTGATACTTACAAGTTTTCGCGAATATCTAAATTTACTCATATCTTTTTATCGTGATGACTCGGGATCTTGATTTTTTACACCTCATAGGGACTATAATAGACTTCAGTATCTGGTATAAATTTCAACTTGCTAGGTCCACCCGTTCCTGAGAAAATCGGTCGTGACACACGAACAGACGGACAAGAGAGTGATCCTATAGGGGTTCCTTTTTTTACCTTTTGAGGTACGTAACCCTGAAAAGTACTTGTGTAGCTTTTTATCTATGGAAAATAAAATCAGAATGACTTTAGCAGTTTCTGATATTACCAGGACAATAATAAGCTTTACCTCTCTTGAATTGTATAGAATCATGAACAATAACTTAGAATCTATACACCAATTGAAACACAACATTACACAATATTTTACATTAAACTTAGGCTCACCACCCACTAGACAGCCTGGCAGCCAATATAAGAAGCAGCCAGCGAACGCGACAGCTGCTCGGCAGAGTTGTGACAATAAAATAGTTTCGAAATTCAAAATAGATCGTCCTATACCTAAAAAATCATCGATGACCGACGCTTGTTATATAGTGCTAATTAACTACCCAAAGTTACTATTGAAAATGTTATCTGTGCGTTTAAAATACGCCGTGTGGCCAAACTGGTGGTTTTCATGAAAATCTTATACAGGCATATCGTTTTACTCCAAATGTTATTACCTGCTGTTAAGCAGTTGTGCGCATTCTGAAGTAAAAACACTATAAGTATTTTTATTCAATCCATACTTTAAGATTTTCTCCATCTAATTTTGTTCTGGAAGAGAATTTTTATCGACAAGACCACCCAATGTCCATATTAATTCGCCTCATTTTGACGTAATAAACGTGTTAAAAAATCGATGAACGCCGGCTGCATGCACGAAAAAGCATGACTCATTGTCACGTTCTGTTTTAGCAGAGCGTGCAAGCGAGAGCGCGGAACAAGCGATAGAAGGGCACGGTCGGTTTAAGCGTTCGGCTTGTGACGCATCTATCTCTCTCGTTATCACGTAAAATTATCGTCCGTAATCCGACTTTACAGACAACCATTTTTTTTGTTTTTGCTTAAATTAATTTATGCTTTTGAGCAGCTCATAAGAATTCTTGGCTGTTTAAGTGGGTGGGCTCCAACGAACTGTCTCACGACGGATGGGCTGCCGCAGCTAAGAAAGTAGGCCTTAGACTTCTAAATAGGCAACCTCCAAATGCCATAACTTCTTGCACGTCGTTTGCAAGCCATTATTGGATTAATAAAGTGTCGAAACTGAAGGCGTATGGTTAACTGAGGATGTCAGCAAACTCAGAAAATATGGATAGGGCAAACCCATAATAACATAATTTAAAGAAATGAGATTAAAGTATATGGTATATATAACTCAAAGAAAACTGTTTTTTGAGTGAAGAGTCCCTTACAGTTTATATCTTGCTGATATCTAATAAAAATTACACGAGGATAAAGATTACACACTTAATGATAAGTTTGTGAAAAATGGTGAAGAGTAACAAAAATACGAAGACTTTTTTGAAAACTTCTGCTCAGGAATTTTTATAAGGATTCGCACGCGTGGCTTGTAAATAAAAAGTAGCCTAGATCTCAATCCAGGTCACAATCTACATGTATACAAAATTTCATCGAAAACAGACCCACCGTTAAGTCATGCAAAGTAACAAACAGAAAGAGAAACCGAGGTTCTTTTAAAATTATAATTAATATAAATACAACTAGCTAACACGCCCGCGACTTCGCATGCGTGGTATTTCAGTAAAACATTACCCTCCTTTTGCGCACTCGGTTAAAAAGTAGGCTATGTTCTTCCCCAGGATATAATCTCCTTGCCAAATTTCATTACGATCCGTTCAGCCGTTTAGTTATGGAAAGGTAACAAACAAACTAACAGTTACTTTCGCAGTTACTAGGTATGTATTATACATATTAACCTTCCTCTTGTATCACTCTATCTGTTTCTGAATACTACATTAAAATTTGTTGAGTAGTTTAAAAGATTTAAGGTAACAGACAGCGGAAGCGACTTCATTTTATACTATGTAAAGAAAGAAAGAAGTGTTGACTCCACTCTACGAACGTTTAAAATGCATTGATATGTATCGGTATTAGATCAAAACTATAATTAGTCTTTAATAGCGCAATAATAGGTCTAAAAAGCAAGGTATATCTACTAGTTTTCATGGGTCGTAGGGCCTGGTACTAGTACACACTATCAGCGTTCTTGCAACGAGTGGAAATGCAACAGGTCAACTAACTTTATGGCGAAATCCCTCCGGAAGGTCTGATCTGTACGCTAGTTTAGAGTGCAACTTTACTTTAGTAAAACTTCTTTTTCAGAATAATTAATTTATAAAATTGTTCAAGAACGAAATTAAATAACAAAAAATAATCATGAAATCACCGTTCGCGTAACGATAGCAAACTTTCAAACCAACTACTGACTGGGATATATATATATATGGGATATATATTTCATGCATTAGCTATGAGAGGAAGAGAGAAAGAAAATGTGCGCGCGCACTGCTATCTTTTACTCCTACAGTGTGTGATACAGACAATAGGCCTGCACTGTGTCTTAGATATACGAAATGTAACTGGCTATGAGAGAAAGAGAGAAAGAAAATGTGTGCTCGCACCTCTCTCTTTTGCCACTACTGTAATATACAAAACGTAACTCTTTCTTTCTATCTTCACTAACTTATATCTCCCTCTCAACTTACGTTCGCGCCCGATCACACTTTTCGTAACGCTCTCGTTACGCATTCACCAGCTTACTCTCCAAGTCAAGCGTGCGTAAAGAAGTTTTACTTCAAAAAGATAAGTAAGTGATTAAAAAAGTAGTGAGTAAAAGTAGCAGAGAGCCGTTGAATGCAGGCCGCACAAGATCGGTCGCTCTGGATATCTAGTATTCAGTATTCATTTATCCACCATTTCACAATATTTGAATACCAAAAATATATTGCAAAGGTCAGTTTACTATAGAAATAAACTATTGGGTCGCCACGAACTGAGATCTCGCGAGTCTCCCAAAATACAAAAGAAATATTCTTAGAGTGACTCGCGC
The DNA here is from genome assembly GCA_918857605.2 of Philereme vetulata. Classification (NCBI taxonomy): domain Eukaryota; kingdom Metazoa; phylum Arthropoda; class Insecta; order Lepidoptera; family Geometridae; genus Philereme; species Philereme vetulata. The sequence goes on from OU975461.1 coordinate 5,184,797, forward strand.
AACGATGCCTAAACGTATATAGGGGCTAAATATGATTTAAGGAGTTATCAAATCATATAAATACGTGAAATTTAAACATGTTTAGTCGCTAAATACGTTTAGGGATCGTTGTGCAAGCCGGCCTTAATCTTTAACTAATAAAATCACAGAACAGAAAAAACAAGTATTCTGTGAATAAAATAGTGCCACGAAATATACAACCAAAAATACTTGGCCTACAGCTTCATTCAAAATACAGGTAACGGGAGTTCATTTAAATTGTTTAGTTTTTGGGTTGGAATTGTAGTTATTCTGGATTTCAGACTTTTGCTTATATTTGTGTAACTAAATCTACACGCATACCAAATTTCAGCACTCTGCGGTTACTACTTTCTACCCTGTGAATTTTGTCAAAGTTCAGTTTTTATTATGGCTAATAACTTTTAACAAGGTTTAAACTAAAAATAAAAATCGGGTCAAAATGTGCTCCCAAAGACTGTTTTTTGTTTACCCCACTTGAACCCCAATATCTCAAAAACCCCTGCACATTTTTAGCTCATTTAGTCACACCAAAATTTTGCCATCACTGCCTAACAATAAACCATATTTCACGATGTTCGGATAAACGCTTCGAAAATTATCCTCGGACAAACAAACATACATACATGCATACAACGCCGATACAACTAACTACAACTAAGCAGAGAGGCTAAGAGCTAAATGTATGGGCGCCTATGTACAACAAAAGACGTCATATGACTGATATAATGATAAATAAATAAATAAATATTGCTGGACATTTCACACAGCGCTATCTAGCCCCAAACTAAGCAGAGCTTGTACTATGGGAACCAGATAACTAATAGAATACTTATATACTTTTTTTTTAAATACATACTTAAAATATTATAGAAAAACAACCAGACCCCTAACAAATAACTGTAGATCATGCAAACATTTGTTCCGCGGCGGGAATCGAACCGACTACCTCCTGCGTCTCAGCCGGCTGTTCGCCCACTGCGCCACGGAGGTCGTCAAATGATGATTATTATGTTCATAACTCTAATAATAAATAATGGATTGTAGCACCCTCATTCAGGGTATTAGCTCACTTGCATGTATATTTAGCAAGCATGAGGTAACAGTGTATGAACGCAGTGTTGACATATCCACGGAACCAGGGTTTTGAAACCAGATAACTCGGTGCGCGAATTCGGTAATTCATTCAATACATTAAAGTACTTAAGTATTTATTTAAGATTTTTATTAATTAGCAATGTATGTATGTTTCTCCGGGTGGAATATTGACGACCTCCGTGGTGCAGTGGGCGTATAGCTGGCTGAGACGCAATGATTCCCGCCGCGGAACAAATGTTTGCATGATCTACAAATATTTGTTCCGGGTCTGGATGTTTTTCTATGTATTATAAGTATGTATTTACAAAAAAGAAGGTATTTAAGTATTCTATCAGTTATCTGGTTCCCATAGCACAAGCTCTGCTTAGTTTGGGGCTAGATAGCGCTGTGTGTAATGTCTATCAATATTTATTTATTTATTGCAACTGAATTTTAAACCCGTTCCCCTCAACCGATTAAGCTGAAATTTGGAATGCATAATAACTTCGGTGACAATGCAATAATACGATACCATGGAGGTGGTCTCATGATGGAGACGGATGCTAGACAACGGAACTTCTGAATGGATTATAGTTGGTTACTAGTGTTTGGGCTCATTTGAATCTGCTTGCTGTTCCGATTATGAATTTTATGAAAGCTTCTTTTGAAAAACTAATTTTGAAACAAAATACTTATTACACCTCTATCTATTCCCAAACTAATCCAAGTTTGTACTAAGGAACTAAAATTTCGTAAATGCAAATAGTCACTAAAGAGGAATACTTTGTGTAACGCTTAGGACAAACTGTTTAAGGTTTTTAAGCGTATTTATTTTATAAGTTTGTGTTTTATGATTTTAACATTAAAAAAAAACATAACTGATATTGTTTTTTGTAAATCACACTAATAATATAAATGTGAAAGTTTGGATGTTTGTTTATTTGTTACTAAATCACGTCGCGACCGCTGAACCGATTTCGATAAACTTTGGTATATACGTAGAATATAATCTGGATTATCATATAGACTACCTTTTATCCCATAAAACAGTTCATGTGGGATAAAAATGGGGTGTCAAGTCAAGTTGCAACAGCGAGTTTAGCTGTATTTCTATGTTAGGTACCTACACATTTAGAAGTATAATGCGTACGAAGTCGCGGGAAACAGCTAGCTCTTATATAAATTAACACCCTGACCTGTAGATCATGCAAACATATTATCCGCGGCGGGAATTGAACCGGCAATCTCCTACGTCTCAGCCATCTCTTCGGTCGCAACAGACAGTAAATCTTGACTAACAGTAGTTATGTCTTAGAGGTTCTAGAAATATTTCTATTGTGTTCTTTCAAAAACTTCGTTGGAATAAAAATCGGAAATCAATTGACGACCTCCGTGGCGCAGTGGGCGAATAGCCTGCTGAGACGCAGGAGGTAGCGGGTTCGATTCCCACCGCGAAACAAATGTTTTCATGATCTACAGATATTTGTTCCGGGTCTGGTTGTTTTTCTATGTATTATAAGTATGTATTTAAATCTATATATCCGGTGCAGAAGACACAGATTTCTTGCCGTACCCTCGAGTTGTACTGTATCCCGTGCTAACTCCCCGCTGACTCGCACACTCACCGCCCTCAACAAACTCCTAGATGCCAACCCTGAATGCGATGTGTTTGCTGACGAATGGAAGGAATTGATGCTGGTATGTCTGAGGTATTGTGAGATTGATGTATGATAGGTCTTTAATTTAACAATTCAATTTATTATTTGTGTGATTTAATGAATTTAAAAAAAAAATTAAATATTAATGTGTATTATTTTAATTTAATTTTTTTGTTAATTTGTATACTGTGTAGATTCTTATTGTAATTTAGATTTTAATTTGACAATGGTTTATGTAATTAATGTTTTAATTATTTTTTATTAATAAGAGTAATTGGTTAATCCGTTCTAATTAAATAAATAAATTTAAAAAAAGTATATAAGTATTCTGTCAGTTATCTGGTTCCCATAATACAAGTTCGGCTTAGTTTGGGGCTAGATAGCATTGTGTGAATTGTCCAGCAATATTATTATTATTAATTTAATTGGAAAATAGTTAAATTTTTATCCGCGTTCATTGCAATTTAAGTTCTGATAACTTAACAATGGGTGAGCATTGCCAAACATAAACATTGCAACTTCTCTCAATCACTCGATTCGACGGATTGCATATTGAATCGATTAGGAAGACGCAAGGTTAGCTGGAAGTGACTGTTGTAATGTTTTGTCCGCGATTACAAATATTTTGTCATTTAAAACCTATTAACTGTATAATGAGTTTATGAAACATTTGACCCCATTTTTGACCGCGATAAAGGAGTGTCTGTCTTGTTACTTTTTATTTGTATTTTTATTGCCAAGCGCCACTCACCTGATGGTAAGTGATGGTGTAGTCGAAGATGGAGCACGCTTGCCTAAAAAGAACTTGTGCACTCTGGATTTCAAGACTCTGAGATACCTTTCTAATGCGAATATAGTTTGGTTATATTCCTCGTTATGCAGCCAGTTATACAAAGTTTAATTCAATATAACCTTAAATCACTTCAAAATCAAATCATCTATAGTGTGACCATTAGTGCTGTGCACTCCCTGAGGTATGCGTGCGGCGAGACGGGGGGGGAGAATCGGCTGCTGCGCTCTGTCAGTTCGCCGTCAAAGCTCGTGGCGGCAGGTAGTGTTATTTGTATCGGACTGTCTATGTCAGACGCACATGAGATAAATATTCAAAGATGGGTCGTGCGTTATCTCGTGATATGAAATGGAAGATGAAGTTGAAACAGAATCTATATCAGAATAACTTTCGTTAGAATATATAATTGTTTGTAAATATAAAAAATGTTCAATAAAACAAGTCCTTTGAATTATAAGTTTAGTTCTTATTTATCACCTGCATATTTTTAATAAAATATGAGTATATTTAAGTTACATTTAAATCAACTAAGTAAGTATAATATATTACAGATAGATAGCCTCCGACCATCGTCCCGCCACAAGTTTTGCCTTAGAAATGCAAACTGATATCGTAAGATATGTCCGACATGTATTGATCTCATGTGAACTCATGCAGTTTTTTCTTTGCCTCCCACCTCGCCGCGCATACCTCAGGGAGTGCACAGCACTAATGGTCACACTATAGTTAACACACGAAGAAGTTCACGGTAAGAAGTTTCTAAGTGTTGCAAATTGCAATAGATAAAATGCTTGACATTTTAATAAACGTATACAAAAACGCAATTAACTTCGTCCAGTTATTTGGCTTTAGTTTCAACTTTATAAGCATTAGTTATAAGGATTATTTACATTGTCAATAAGTGCTGTTGATTCTGTAATTAATAAATAAAAAAATACATCATATTGTTGTTGTATATACGGTTTACGGATTAAGATTATTTATTTCTCATAAATTTACATAATAAATGGTTTACTGAGAAACATGCAATTCTGATCTACTTAATAGTATAAGTAGGTACACAATTAATAGTAAAATGAGCTGACTTAGCAAAACATGAACACTGTACAATAATATCTACTAAAAACATAATATTTACTTTAAAAATGAACAATTAAATAGAACTGGGTTTTAGAAATTTCATTGTGGTTAGTTAATAAAATATACGGACAGCACAGAAACAAAGCGAGCTCGTTTGACGCGCGGGGCCGCTTGCACCAACACACTAATATTATAAATGTGAAAGTTTTGATGATTGTTTGTTCGTTTGTTACTCAATCACGTCGTAACGGCTAAACCAATTTCGATTAAATTTGGTATACTTAGGTATATGTAGAATATAACCTGGATTACCACATAGGCTACTTTTTGTCCCATAAATCAACAGCGAGTTTAGCTTTATTTCTAGGTCACCTACACATTTAGTAGTGTAACGCGTACGAAGTCGCGGGCAACGGCTAGTATTGAACTATTTTAGTTGGAAAACATTTTGAAGCTTAACAGGTGAGTGGTGACTCCGCACAATTTTCTCCCAAACTGAGCTAGCAATCACCAGTTTTCAAACAAGCTACAACACAGACCACCAGATCCCATCCACTATCTCACATCCTCATTTTCTTTGAACGATTGTCGGGCCGCGTAAAACTATTTTGAACGCTTTAGGCGCAGGGGAAGCCGCGCAGCAGATCACGCATGAGATGGATCAGATAAAGGCTACTAAAGAAGTAACGCTGAATGAATAGAATAGAATAATACTTTATTGTACACCAGGAATACTTAAAAAAAACTAATTTATGTTACATATATTACAATGGGCGGTCTTATCGCTGAAAGTGATTTCTTCCAGGCAACATTTGGATGGACAGTAAAGAGCGAAGCAGTAATGTACAGCGGTGCACAGAGTATATTTACAAATGGAAGAAATACTTATAATCCTAATACATAAATAAATACCTAAAGACTAATATATACAAAAAAAATAACTTAAATCAATATTCTTACAAATCTAATAAAACGAGGACAGTAAAATTAAAATGAATAAATAAATAGATAAATAGGTACCTAATTCAAAATATGACGAATGGCTAGAATAAAGAAAGCTTGGCATTTAGGTAATGCTGCTTTAATCTCAACTTAAAAGAGTGCTGTGAAGGAGCCAGTTTAATTTCCACAGGCAAAGCATTCCAAAGGCGCACTGCTTCGACAGTGAATGACTTTCCGTAGAAGGAACTAGAGCGTACGGGTGTACACTCGGGTGTATGAATGTGCCTAATGAGTGGCCAGAGGTAGTTCATCATCATACCAGCCATAGGACGTCCACTGCTGAACATAGGCATCTCCCAGAGCGACCGATCTTGTGCAGCCTGCACCCAACGGCTCCCAGCAACCTTTATCAGGTCCTCTTTCCTGAAGGTGGGGGGGCCGTCCTACGCTGCGCTTTCCAGTGCGTGGTCTCCACTCCAGAATCTTTTTGCCCCAACGGCCGTCAGTTCTTCGAATTAAATGGTGGTTTAAGTGCGTCACCTAGACGTAACAACCACGACCGCTCTGACAAGAGTATCACGAAGCCACAGACACTGGTTATATTTATTAGTGGGGGGGGGGGTGAAAATACATATATAAATATCCACTACATCACCTAAGCCAGTTATTTGGTAACAAAACCGGTACCTAGTTAATATATTTCTTCTCGGTCGTTACACCTTGGTAGAGAGGTCGTGGTCGTCACTTCGCAGGTAGTGGCGCGCTTGACAATCCTTCGCCACTCCTCTCGTATTGCCGCTTTTCTGGTGCACTCGTGCAGGGGACCGCCAAGTGCTGCTTTGATTTGGTCCGCCAATCTCATTGGCGATCTACCGCGCGGACGTGTACCCTCAGCCTTCCCCTTCACCACAAGGCGCTCAATGTACACCTCTCCACGTCGCGACACGTGCGCGAAGAACGTGAGGATGCAAGATTGCACAGAAAGATGCTGCTTGATGCCGAGTCCTTGGAGTATGGACTGGTTGGTACGGAATCCTGTCCATTATACCCCAAGCATCCTCTTAATATTACTTATACGGAGTAAAAATACATATTGAAGTAAAACTTCTTTACGCACGCTTGACTTGAGGAGTAAGCTGGTGAATGCGTTACGAAAAGTGCGGACGGAAGTTGAGAGAAAGATAGTAGTCAGTGAAGATAGAAAGAGAAAGAGTTACGTTTCGTATATTTTTAAACGTTAATATGTGAGTGCGAATTGCTTCTGTCCAAAATGAACACAGACTGATTGACCTACAGACGTGTGGACAATTTTTTAATTGAACAATTTTATAAATTATTATTCTGAAAAGGAAGTTTTACTTCAGTCGTTTGGTCTAAAGTAATTTATCTATATTTATAAAAGAAAGTCGTGTTAGTTACACTATTTATAACTCAAGAACGGCTGAATCGATATGGCTGAAAATTGGTGGGGAGGTAGCTTAGAACCAGGAGAAAGACATAGGATACTTTTTATCCCGTTCAGCCGCGTTCCCGTGTGACGTGACAAAATAATACAACATCAAAAATAATACAAGTCACTATAAAACGTGGTATAACAAAAATGCATCTGACATGGAATAACTAAACGCAAATGACAGCTAAACGTAATTTTGTCTATGGTTAAGTATGGTTGTAAAATGATGGCCGGGGACAACAATTGACAATTCTACCATGGTGACGTATATTGACAGGCCGCGTTATATGCATGTCAAGGCGGTACGAAGTTCGGCGGGTAAACTAGTATTTTATATTTTTTAAGTATCCACTACATCACCAAAGCCAGTTACTAGGTAACAAAACCGGTACTTAATATTACCTAAACCAAAATAGGTCAATATTTCTAACCGTTAAGTGCAAGTCTATTCCGCAATCGATCGCCGTAATCTAGCAAGTACCTATGTACTTATTAAAATCTTATCTATAACCACATTTATTTCTGTAAAATTTGGCGAATTTGAAGGAGATTGAACCTTAGGCCTAGGAAGATAGATACGCCTCTAAGTTTTATGGATGTAGTGTTGTGGTGGGTTTGCTATAAGGTAGCATTTACATTGGCAATGATCTATTTGTATTCATATTTATTTATAAATTTTAGTATTTACTTATATTTTTATTTTGGTATTAGACGCACTCTCTTCATAAATAGTATGGCCATAAATGTACACCCCCCACCATTATATTTGTTATAACAAAATCCTCTCCAACCAAAGGTTGTCAGGAAGAGATCGCTTCTAAGCGATAAGACCGCTCATTGTACTATTTGCTTTGTTTGTAAATTTTTTTTTGTTTATATTGTGCACAATAAAGTTTTTTCATTCAATCATTACAATAAACTAGCTGTTGAACGTGAAAATCTTACATTGGAAGAAAAAATAATCTTGAATTAAAACAAGCAGCATTGCTGTTTCGGCTTCAAGTTGATGGAAGCAGGGCAGTGAATCGTAGGGCACGGTTCTAAGCTGCATGACGAGGCAATATTTTGTTATAGGCGATGGTTACCACTTAACATCAGGGCCATAAGCTTGTTCGATCTCCAGCTAGTATAAAAAATTCGTTGTTTGTGAAGTCGGTTTACGGACGATAATTTTACGTGATAACGAGTCGAAGAGAGATAGATGCATCACAAGCCAAACACTTAGGCCGATCGTGCCTCTCTATCGCTTGTTCCGCGCTCTCGCTTGCACGCCCGGCTCAGGCGGAACGTGACACTTTTTCGTGCGTGCAGCCGGCGTTCATCGATTTATAAGACGTTATCACGTCAAAAAATATACATCGTCACCACTCACCCGTTAAATTTGAAGCTCTATATTTTTGACTTGATAAACGTCTTATAAATCGATGAACGCCGGCTGCACGCACGAAAAACTGTCACGTTCCGCCTGAGCCGAACAAGCGATAGAGAGGCACGATCGGAAGCGTTCGGCTTGTGACGCATCTATCTCTCTTCCACTCGTTGTCACGTAAAATTATTGTCCGTAAACCGACTTTACAGACAACCAATTTCTTTTTAGTTTTAGGTGTTTTCCTTAGTGTAATACAAACAGTCGCAGCGTCTAACCGCCCTAATGTAAACGGCCCGCTACCGGTGCATTCACAAAGTGTAATTTCGTAAACACAACCTTGCATCGTTGCAACAGCTTGTTGCGATACCCGCTTAGATCCGTACAGCCAGCGAGAAAACTAACAAGTACAACTCTAACACTTTTCTACATATCAGTCTGAATAATGTGAGTTGGAGTGGAAGGAAATCACCCCTAGGAAGACCAGAAAAATCTTTTACTATCCTTATCATCATATCAGCGATACATCTACCGCTGAAGGTCGATTTCAATAATCTAAACATCTATATATATCAAACAAAGTCGGGTTAGTTACACCATTTATAACTCAAGAACGGCTGGACCGATTATGATGATCTTTGATTTGTTGGATTTGGCCCCGAATAGCAGAATGACTATTAAAATATCGGGAAAATTCACGCAAAAAGAAATTATGAAGGAAGTTTATTTTCTTAACATAAACTCGAACTGAAACTTAAACTCGAACCGAAATACCTGATTTTCGCTTAAATCTTTCTTTTTCTCGTAGTCATGGTATAAAGATGCAACTCTTGAATAAAACGGATTTATATCGATGGCTATGAATCACTCGCGTCGCTCAGGATTCTCACACTCTAACAGTTACTTGCTACGCTCGTGATTCACCTATGGCCCTCGCTTTAAATCCATCCTTTATTCACTACATAATATATTATTATCTTATTTTAGCTGAGTGTACAATAGTAACTAATCTTGCATTTTGTAGCACAAAAAGTGAACGATATAAAACTCTGTGAATAAATTGACAATAGGGCCTATTGCTAGAATGTTGGATAATTGTGACATTTTTCGCTATTACTACAGTCTAATAATCCTTTTAGCCAATGCTCAATAGTTATAAGTTTTACTTTTTTTACGTTTCTGATTTTAAAGGGCTCTAATTTCTATTTCACTTTATTGAGGTCGATAAAAACCTCTATATACTTAAGCATTCTTTTTTTTTTGTTTCCGGGAGAAAATCTGCAACCCGCTGCATGAGGGTACAGCGGGTTATGTGCGGTTCGACGCACTAAAACCATCCCCGGTGGCCGATCCTCTGCGCGATAAGTGGGCTCCGTGATCTCAGTAAGGACCTTCGCCGGAAAACCCACATACGCGCGACGCCCCGTAAAGGGCCCATCCGTGTGGCCAGCTTGCGCCAGCCACCAACACCTTCCTCCATGGCGACAGTACAGAAGACCACACCATAATGCCGCCCACCAATGACTCGCGTGCAATGAGCAGCCAGAGCCCTCACTCCGACTACTCACGAGCCCAGCGAACGTCTCCCTTTTTCCACCACGAAGGTACGGGCTAATGAGACCCAACCCGGCGGTGGTTAAGGGTGATGTGGCTTCCATCCCTGCTATCATCTATCAACCGGGAATAGTATCACCACGCCCGGAAGACAGAGGAAGCCTAAGGAATACTTATTGCCGTTTGCTCCCCATTTGAAGATGCCGCTGCAAAAACAAATGCAGTAGCAAACAGCCCTTCCCTGCCAACTTATCACTGAAACAGAAGAGGGAGCTCCCTGCCTCCGCGATAAGAAGGCAGACCCACCCGTTGTATGCAGAAGACCGCTCAAAAGCCCTCAGCCAGACACAACAGGGGTGTGCACCACCTCGCCCAATTGGGCCCCACAATCCGGATCCTCCACGCGCCATCTGCTAATCAGAGGGTCACGAGAAGAGTCGGCGCTCGGACTTGCAGCTAGGCCAACAAAAATCTGAGCCCACCTAGATGTCAGCGAGGCGACGATCACAAATGAACTGGACTCCCGAGAGGAAACTGACCCATACAGACGACTCAAGGGAATCCAAGGACGTCACCGCGCCAACCCATTACGTTGGCGGTCTTTTTCCGCATCATTAACGTGGTGTGCCGCAATGATCCGGAGAGACACCGCCCGCCTACTCACCATCTCATTCTCCAGAAGCATGGCAAGCATACACCTGGAGAATAAGAGGGCAACTCTTCTCCACTTGCAGCTGAAAGCACACCCGCGGCTACACCCGAAAAGGTCAGGCGCACCGCCAATCGCTTACGGAGGCACCTCACACGCCCACAAAAGGACCCATCCCGTGGACGATCTCCTTCCGTATCATTGACGGAATTTAATCAATGATCCGAAAAGAGACCTCCCACCTACCCGATATCTCATTATCCAGAAGCACGGAGTGCGTACTCCTGGAGGATAAGAGGGCAACGCCTCTCTGCTTGCAATTCCATCTGCAAACAGAGCCACCTCACACGCCCACAAAAGGCCCATCCCGTTGACGGTATTTTATTAGATATCGCTGTGTTAAATTTCCTGCAATATTTATTTATTATTTAATAACATCAACATCATCAACATTATCCACAGCCCGACTTCACCCGCTACTTGAACATACGCTGCTTCAAGTTTGTACCATCCATCCTGCGCTGATCTCATCCATCGATGGCACTAGACAATTATTCAAAATAACTGATAATTAAAAATATTAATACTAGTAATACATACTTATCCCTATTTTCAAGTTTTGATTTAATATTACGAAATAGAGACATATTTCACGTATATTTAGATCAAACGCTCTCTTGCACCGGAGGCTCGTACCTCTCCGGCCGCTCCCCCTTCTCTCCCACTTCACCGCGCTTGCCGCCGCCACCCTCACCGTGGAGCTCCATAAGCTTGGAGATCTCGAAGCGGGGCCTCTTCAGTACCTTCACCTTCCTGATGCTCACATCACGGAGTGGGTAGATCCCGTGGCAGGCCTTCTCGATGCTCTTAGCGATGGAGTCGGGGATCAGCTTGTTGATCCCCGACTTGTGTTGTGACCACCTCACGGAGCTCGGAGCTGGCAACATCACGGGTGATGATCTCTCAGATATATGGATAAGCTGTTTTGCCTTATTATTGCAAATTAATTGCAACAACAATATCTTACGATAATTTAATTAGTACATAATCTATAGGTAGATGTACCTACATATTACATATCAATTAGTCGGTACATAGATTAATACAATAAACATTACGCCAGCTTCCTCACGTGTCAATTGTTTTAATTAGCTTTAACTACCTTAGGCACTTGTCTCACCGCCGCCGCAGGCGAGTAAGCAAAAATATCAACTATTTTCTCGCTCAAGAAACGAACAAAACGGACTTACGAACAACGGAATCAATATAAAGATATTGATTCCGTGTCAGTAAAAGAGACACGTTTATTATTAGTTGATCGCTGGCCGTTCACACTGCCGGCGAGAACTCGCGCTCCACTATTTTGCCGCAGTGACTACAACACTCGCTCAGCGATACGCGCTCAGCGATGTTCGCTCAGCGATGCTCGCTTGGCGGTCCGAACACACGGCGTGAGATGATGAGTATCGCCCGCCGCACTCGCTCGCTCACTTTATAGCCCAACGAGGCAACTATAGGAATTGCACACTTGCTTCTCACCAACTCGTTTCTAGTTTCTCGCTCATCGCCGGTGGTGAGACAAGTGCCTCAGTAACCTTAAAAGCGTTGGTGATTAAAATTCTGTAATATACCTTTAACAAGTACTTTTTATAAAATGTATTAAATCATTTATACTCCCTCATTTTGCGTCGGAGATTAAAAATGCACATAACTAAGACACCCCAGTTGAACTAGCTTTCTATTAAAAAAACCGCGTCCAAATCGGTCCATCCATTTGAGAACGATGCCACAGACAACCAGACACACAAACAAACATAGGCGTCAAACTAGGCATGGCGCAGTAGGCGAGTAGCCGTCTGACAAGAAGGAGGCAGCGGGTTCTATTCCCGCAACGTAACAAATGTTTGCATGATCTTCAGATATTTGTTCTGAATCTGTATTTTTAGGGTTCCGTAGCCAAATGGCAAAAAACGGAACCCTTATGGATTCGTCATGTCTGTCTGTCTGTCCATCCGTATGTCACAGCCACTTTTTTCCGAAACTATAAGAACTATACTGTTGAAACTTGGTAAGTAGATGTATTCTGTGAACCGCATTAAGGTTTTCACTCAAAAATAGAAAAACAATAAATTTTCGGGGTTCCCCATACTTAGAACTGAAACTCAATTTTTTTTATCAATCTTATACGTGTGGGGTATCTATGGATAGGTCTTCAAAAATAATATTGAGGTTCCTAATATAATTTTTTTTAAACCGAATAGTAGAGACTTCCAAATTTGTAAAATGTGCCTCCCCTCCCACTCCCGATATGATGTAAATTACCATGCAAACTTCCACCGAAAATTTGTTGCGAAAATTGGTTTGAACGAGATCTAGTAAGTAGTTTTTTTTTAATACGTCATAAATCGTAAACCGCAATTTACCTTTTATTCAATCAGCTCAAATATAAAAAAAGTTACAACGAAATCAAGAACTTTTAGATTATGTTACTTGCTGCCACGGAACCCTTCATGGGCGAGTCCGACTCGCACTTAGCCGCTTTTTTTTACTAATTATTATAAATATGTATTTACAAAAAAAATACATAAGTATTCTATCAGTTATCTGGTTCCCATAGTATAAGCTCAAGCTGCTACTACAGCGCTGTGTCAAATGTCCAGCAATATTTATTTATTTAAACTTATAACAATCCTCTTTACGTCAGGGGTTAAAAATAACTGCACGAATTTTTAGTTCTGGGCACCTCACTATGTTTTTCTTCACCTTGCATTAGTTAATTAGATATCACCTGGTATCATATTAATTAATGGGAAGTGACATCTAATTACATAATAAAAGGAGTAGGTATGTTAGATAATTTTACACATAGCCCTTGCATAACAATTCCTTAACTAGATGACCAATCCGCAGCTTCGCACGCGTATTTCTTCAATAAAAACATTACCCTCCTTTGCGCAGTTGGGTAATAAGTAGCTTATGTTACTCAGGGTGAATGTAGCTTTCCAATGGTGAAAGAATTTTTGAAATCGGACCAGTAGTTTTTGATTTTATTCATTACAAACATTCACACAAAAATACAAATCTTTCCTCTTTATAATATTAGTATAGATATGTTTCCTAGAAAAGTCTGAGTCTGTATATAAGTTGTTATAAGTAGTTATTATTTAGTATCATTATGTTATCTTCATTTATTTATTAGTTTATGTAATTTTATGTTTATTTTTTATAAATTATAGGCCAGCGTTTGACCACGATCTCGCCTGATGGTAAGCGATGATGCAGTCTACGATGGTACGCCTAGAAGGAACCTATTCACTCGCGACTTGAAGACCCCTAGGTGGAAAAACATCAGGAAGAACAGACTCAGTCAAGGCGTACCACTCCTTCGCGGTGCGCATAATAAAGGTGGAAGAGTACCGCTTTGTGCGTATGGGAGGTATGAGTACCATGTAGCGGTGGCGCTTCGCGGAGCGTCTGGTTGTCCGATGATAGAATGGGGTTGGTGGGATCAGGTTGAAAAGCTCTACAGCACTCTCCAAAATATATCCGATAAAAAACCGAAAGGTTTGCAACCTTTCGACGATGCTCGAGGCTATGGAGCCTTGCATCGTCATTTCAAATGAGCTTCTTGGCTCTTCTCTCAAATTGAATCTAGAGCCTCTAGCTGGTATGTCCTGCCATTTTTTTTTCATTAGAATTAGTATGTATATACATATAGTATGTTAGATTACACCCCAGGTAATGTCCACACAGTCCATTCCATCTAAAGGTTTTCTGGTTCATTTACGTTTTTATTCATTATTTGTATTTGTTTCATGGTGTGCAATAAAGAATTGTCTAATCTAATCTAACGTAGTTAGCGACTAAACATGATTAAATTTGACGTATTTATATGATTTATGTATTCCTGCATAATCTACAGATATTTGTTCCCGGTCTGGTTGTTTCTTTAAATATTATAAGTATGTATTTACAAAAAAAATGTATAAAAGTATTCTATCAGTTATCTGATTCCTATCGCCTATCACAAGCCGAACGCTTGCACGCTCGGCTCAGGCGGAACGTGACACTTTTTCGTGAGTGCAGCCGGCGTTCATCGATTTATAAGACGCTATCACGTCAAAAACCTATTTTACAACAATGCTAAGAATTAGACTTACCCGTGTTTTAATTAAATGTCGTACATAATGAAAGGGATGGTAATAACACAATATTTGGATTTCCCAGAATCATATTTGCCTACTCGTTTCACATTTATTCGTAAATCTAAATAGAACTCCACCAATTCATGTATTAAATATTAACTTATAATGAAATAAGGACATTTACAGCTTTTAGCAGGATTACCACCGTTCCTCCCTTACACGGCACAACGCAGCATGTTCCGTCCACCCCCAAGACCATAAAAATGCGCGCTATACAAAGTACTCATATCAACTTTTTTTTTAAAGTACTTTTGGAAAAAATTTGGCTACGTAATATTAAGAAAACTGATTTTAAAAGTGTTACTCTCATAAATACTAATTTTATCAGAAAACTTATAAAGGTGCTATAGCCTGCTGAGTTATTCTAGGTTAAGATACTTTTACGCTAAACTGTGTTTAGTTGTAATACGCTGTAAACATTTATGTACAATAAAGACCTTTTAAAAACAAAAAAAACCCCAAGATGGCGGCTTCCTGATAAAATCGAAACCAACTCGATTGTAGCTTTAGACGGAAGTCAAATAGCAATCTTTATTTTGACCAAGTAAATTCATAAGATTTGTATAATTGTTTAGATACTTTTAAATGATTATGCAAAATAATTATGTTATTAGTTATTCATATATATGTGATTCTTATAATAACAAAATAAGTAATATAACAAAGTCACTAATAAAATAAAGCCTACTATTTTAGAAATGATTATCTATTGTGTGATGAGGAAGTGTTTATATCCAAGGTCTTGGTCAATATTTTGTAAATATATTTAACAATTAAAATTATTTGCAGGTGTTACACCTGTTATAATGTACACGTGAGCAACGATAAACACATTATAAGTACATGATATAGGTATCTGAATTATTGTGTGTGTATGTCACAATACCATGTACTCGCGTGTCGATAATATTATAATACTTGCTTCCGCCAGCGGTTTCGCAACCGTGGTCTGTCAACAAAAAGTAGCATAAGTGTTAATCCAGGTTATAATCTACGTACATACCAAATTTCGACGAAATCGGTTCAGCCGTCACGACGTGAAAGAGTAACTAACATCCACACATGCAACCATACATACATACATCATACAACTTAAGCGTGTATAATATTCATATTGTATTTTGTATGAATTTGACGTTTGTATTTTGATGTTTGAAATTTTTTATCATCTCTATCTTACTTTTTTTTTTAAGTATGAATAGGTTAATATTGTTTTAAGCACGTCACCCTTTTTTATTACCTCTGAGGTTGGCAGGTAGAAAATGCTATTAGCGTTAAGCCCACCTTTTGTACATTTAATTTGTATTTTTGCGCAATAAATTATTAAAATAAATAACTAAATGATGTTTTTATCCCAAACCCCAGCTCGTAACAATACAAAGCAGAAACATAGGCAACTGCTAGTACTGAAAGTAAACGGCACAATACATACTACAAATACACAAATACGTAAGGCCGGTCGTGGCTAACACACGTGCTAGCCTTACCCAATTCCAGCCCTATTGGCTGGCACAGACAGATAAGCGTCATTTTCGCGAGATAACCTTCAAACATTTCTAGAAAACTCGCCAGCAAATCAGCTGCAAGTCCTTCGGCCAGGGTTAATTTTATATAAATAAATAAATATATATGGCTGGACATTTCACTCAGCGCTATCTAGCCCCAAACTAAACAGAGCTTTACTTAGAAAACTTTCGCGATTGATTTAAATCATTATTGTAAATACGGGATTTATCACGTACCGTCTTATCTGTGTTTCGAACGACAATGTTTCGGTTCAATTCGTGAACCTTCATCAAGGTGACTGAACATATACGTGCAATGAAAAATGTCGTCTTCAACAGTTCTGCAGTGGCGGAACATTCCCTAGATTCTGATTCGACGCACTACATACGTTTCAACAAGGCCCGGGTTTTAGCGAGAGAGAAGTTCTTCGTTCCTCACAAGATCCGAGAGGCGATAGTAATAAGTCATGTGCCGAACTTTAATAGAGATAGAGGATGGGTTCTACCGCCAGCCTGGAGGCCATGTCTTCATGATGCAAGTGACAGAAGAATGAGTGAACCTGGTAGAGACATAGTTAGTGTTGTGTGTTTGCCTGTACCAAGAACTACCGAAGAGAGCAGCAGTGATGATAATGATGATGACACAGATGGTCAACACGCTGGGCCCTCGTTGACCCACCACCCCGCCCGTCCACTTGCGCGCAGAGGGCAGCGGCGCGCAGTGCGAGGCGAAACGTTATTCGGAGCGGATAGGGTTCTCCCCACTCACCCTGATGAAGGTTCACGAATTGAACCGAAACATTGTCGGTCGAAACACCGATAAGACGGTACGTGATAAATCCCGTATTTACAATAATGATTAAACAGAGCTTGTACTATGGGAATCAGATAACTGATAGAATACTTATATAATTTTTTTTTTGTAAATACATACTTAGATTATTTAGAAAAACATCCAGACCCAGAACAAATATCTGTAGATCATACAAACATAACAAGCTTGTGGCCCATCGCCTATAACAAAGTTTAAGTCTATAGAAAAGTTAGATTATTATATACATGACATTCATGTGACTTAATGCTAGCGGGGGTCACTGGTATTCCCTGTGAATTTAGTCAGCAACCTTTATTAGTACTTTCCATCTTGTATAATCAGTTGCAAATTCATCACTTCCTCATTCCAAAGACCACCACCCTGACGACCTCCGTGGCGCAGTGGGCGAATAGCCGGCTAAAACGCAGGAGGTAGCGTGGAACAAATGTTTGCATGATCTACAGATATTTGTTCCGGGTCTGAATGTTTTCTATAAGTATGCATTTACAAAACATGTATATAAGTATTATATCAGTTATTTGTTTCCCATATTACAAGCTCTGCTTAGTTTGGGGCTAGATAGCGCTGTGTGAAATGTCCAGCAGTATTTATATTTATCTGAGTTATAGCCGGCCACGGGGGTCTCTAGCCTCAGAAATCTGAAAAACAGTGTATTCCAAAAAATATGCTTTTGTTTAGCCTATTCAAGCGATTTAATTTAACAAATACAAACACATGATTTCTGAAATCAGAGAACCGTGTCCATTTGATTACAGAGTTTGTAATACTGCGATTGTAATCTGTGACCTTGTTCAATGTTCTGACGTAAGGGTCCAGATAAGCACATAGTAAGTCTATGCAGACTAGTTAACAGTTACTGGGACACGTGAGAATCGTGCCCACGTGAATTATATAAGTTAGTGTTTTGTGTTCAGCGGACAAAGGTAAATAATAGGTGTTTTGTTGAAAATATAGGCTTTATTTGATTAATAACAAAAGATATATAGAGAATTTCAAAGAGGCTTTAGAAGAAAACTTTATAGTTGAGCGGAAGAATTTCTCTATCAGGCTTCTTTTCTATTAAAAATTAATTCTCTGTTAGGAATCTTATTATTATCGAATGAGCTTCCTACACAACTAAATAATACCTGGGGGGGGGGGGGGGGGGGGTAAATACCTAAAATCAACGACAGCAACGCACCAACAATCGGTCGACGACAACAGAACTATTTTCAGACCACGTACTGGAAAGTGCCCCCCCCCCGTCAACTAGGTGCTGGCCGCACAAGATCGGTTCCTTTGGAAATCTATGGGGAGTCATATGTTGAGTATTGGACATCTTATTGCTGGTATGATAGCGAACAAAATAGTTTGAATCAGCGATGTGCTACAGCAACGTTTACGGTTCTGTTGACGGTTTATAAAGCTCCAGTCTGTAGATATTTCCAACTGCATGTTACTTGTTATGTACTTACATAATTCACAATATTTGTATCCATAAAAAAGTATAGCATAGAAAGGAAGGTATACACGGAAATGCCTTTATGGGAATCTTCAAAGCCAAACTCTTTAAATACTTCATATCTCTTCAAGATACCCAACAAAATTGAGCACTTTATGTAGATATATTTGTGTATTTCGTTTATGTATGTGTATTATTATTATTTTTAATTTTTGTAAGTTTATTTCTAAGCTAAAGTTTGTTTAAATTTCCGTTTTCTGGCACTACCACTTTCTCCACATTACGCAAAGGTTAGCTGGAAGAAAATGCAATTTAGCATTAAGTTCGCCTATGTATTATTTTATTAGTGCAATAAAGAATTTTCTAATCTAATCTATACATTGTCTTGGTTCTACGTTCTTGATGCGTACAGATAAGGTATGGAACACATTATTGTCGTCTGTTTTTCCTAAAGAATACAAGCCGGGTCCCCCTTTGATATAAACACATTTGACATCTTGAAGCCCTAGGGAGGGAGGGGCTCCATAATGTCAAACGTGTTCAAGAAACCTGAACGGCTGTCTATGAACTCCAACTAAATTATCAACCCCAGTTATATAATAATATCCTTGACTTTATATAATAAAGACAGAAATGGCAAGCAAGATATCTTTACATAATCTTACCTCTTACCCATTAAGTAAGAACTTTTGCCTGTAACGTACAGTCAGTCTGATAAATATATTTTCACATCACCTGCTCGACTATGTCAAATTACATGGCATGTAAACCTCACCGAAAGCAGGTGATTAAATCCCTACGGCTGAACCGCGAGTAAAGTTGTACTGAAAACAACTGTTACAAAACTACAAAGACAAATGTGTCTCTCAGAAAGTGTGAAAAGTAGAGTATTAAATTCTCCTCGTGGAAGCTGTCTGCGTCTTGGGCGTACTTATATCCCTCTCTGCACTCAGGATTCTAGTAACTCCCTCGCTGCGCTCGTGAGTTAACTTTAGGATCCTTCGTTACGTTCCGGATTCAATATAGCGCCGGTGATGTAAGACACTGCTTTATCCCCTCATTTAATAATCTACTATTTCACACCAACTGCTCGACAGTGTCAAATTATTATGTCATTTAAACTTCACCGAAAGCAGGTGATTATATCCCTACGGCTGAGCCGGGAGCAAAAATGGAACCTCTTCTGTATCAAATTTGATCCGAAGATACACAATACGACCTTATTCGTAAATTGTACTATTATTCACAAAAATATGTATTGTTAATTTTTCTACATTATCTTTTTAATACAAAAGAAACAGTCGAAACATCTTAGCAATAAGGCCGCCCATTGTACATTGATTTAAAAGTGTGTTTTCTGTTATATGTTTATATTTAATGGTGTGCAATAAAGAAATTATCTATCTATCTAACATCTAAAGACCGTTGCAAACGATCTATTGATAGCTCAACCGCTCCATATCACTACCAGACGGAATAATAATTATTAAATATGTCATTGACTGTACAATTAGTTATGTGGTAACGTGCACGCTTCACGTGGGAGAGTACACGTGTCCGTTACGTAGCCGTCACGTGACTTTACATCTGGGGGTGCGTCGTTACACAGAGAAAACACCAAACTGGTTTCAATATATTGCCAGGGCTTCTTCTACTGTTCTTTGTTGAGCCTTTCGGTGTACTTCGGTGTACCAGTACTTACTTTTAGAAAATGTGTTTGAATAGTTAACCGCTCATGTGGTGACAAAAGGGCGGTTGTAACTCCGTTTCGAAATGAGATGATATTTGATTGGGTTCACGAATTGAACCGAAACATTGTCGGTCAAAACACCGATAAAACGGTACGTGATAAATCCCGTATTTATAATAATGATATTTTATAGCATGAAATGTGGTTTATGTAATACCAGCTGACTAATCCGCAGCATCGCACGCGTAGTTTTTCAATAATAACATTACCCTCCTTCTGCGCAGTTGGGTAAAAATTAGCCTTTGTCACCCAGGGATAGTGTAGCTTCCTAACAGTGCAAGAATTTTTCAAATCGTTCCAGTAGTTTCGGAGCCTATCCTATACAAACAAACACAAACAATTTTTTCCTCTTTATATTATTAGTATAGAGTATAGATTATTTTATAGGACAATATCTGGTAGAATGTTAATTGAGAGACTAGTGTAAAGTTGTAACTCTACTAATAAATGATCTTTACCTTTGAAAATACAAGATGTCAATTTTAGTTTAGGTCCAACATCTAAGCATGCGGTTTAAATTTCGGAATTTCACTTTGCAATATATCTAACGCGATATATACACTCTTTGATTATTATTATTATTTGTAATAGACAGGCAGCTCTTAGAGCTGATGCGTGTATATCTTATTTATTGTCAGTGCGCTTTAAATATTTGTCCAGTCTGTTTTTGAAAGCGTTCACTGAGGGGGCACTGATCACTGACTCTGGTAACCGATTCCAAGTGTCCACTACGCGATTGGGCAATATGTGCTCCCTTGGTTTGCTGGTACTT
This sequence comes from Philereme vetulata, assembly GCA_918857605.2. Lineage (NCBI taxonomy): Eukaryota > Metazoa > Arthropoda > Insecta > Lepidoptera > Geometridae > Philereme > Philereme vetulata. The sequence goes on from OU975461.1 coordinate 5,205,892, forward strand.
GGCCCGCGTTGCAGCTTCAGTGAGTGTCCTCTCAACCTTGCATTATTTTTCATGGTATATAGTGTTTGTGACAAGTCAGGTATGCTGTAGTGGTTGTTTAGAATCTTGTAAGTCTCTATAAGACTTCCGCGATCTCTACGTTGCTGAAAGGTAGGGTATTAATATATCATTATTTATTTAAAGCATTAAAAGCATTAACAGACGACCTAGTTTGGCTAGCCAACGTCTCGACCCGACCACTCAACCAGTAAAATAATGACTATTGTTGGCCCGACAAAACTCGACCAGCCTCCACACAATGCAATATGGTTATTTTCACACCACCTGCTCGACAATGTCAAATTATATGTCATCTAAACCTCACCGAAAGCAGGTAATTAAATCTCTACTGCTGAGCCGGGAGAAAAGTTGTACAGAATTTTATTGGAACCTCTTCTGTGTTAAAATTTGATCCAAAGAGACCCACACAATAAGAACTTATTCGTAAATCGAACTAACCTCTGCATATAATGCACCAACCTAGATTTGGTTTTTATTATCTCGCATAAAGTGTGAAAAGTAGAGTTTTTTTCCTGGATAAAGCAGTCTGCATCTTGGACGTGTTTATATCCCTCCCTGCACTCAAGATTCTAGTAGCTCCCTCGCTCCGCTCGTTAGTTAAGAGGAAACACCAAGGGCTAGAGAATTGAAAAATAAGAATTTGTAAAATCTATTGCTGTCGCGCAGTATGGCGCAGTATGCGTGATAGAGACAACTGCAGCTTGGACCGAAAATACCTATTAAAATTACACAAAATCAACGATTCGTAGTCCTCTGATTCCTTCTCTAAAACTTGACTGATTTAACTACTTTCTATATATAAATTAAACATAAGCTTTGACCGTGTTCCTATGTTTTCCTTTTTATATAAACTAGTCAAATTTTTTTTCTGGATGTTTGAATACAGCGGAAAATCTAACAAATTTTATACGTTTTTGAATGTTCATATCTCTTTTAATAATAAATTTATAAAAGAAAGGAAAACATAGGGACATGCTAGTATAGTGCATAATAGTGGCCATAGATTTTTGGGAAAAAAAAATATTGATGTACTGGCATTATCCAGGGAGGAAACAGGGACTACGTTTGTATGGAAAAAAGGTCCTTACGTTTCCTCTTAACTTTAGAATCCTGCGTAACGTTCGGGATTCAATATAGCGCCCGTGACGCAATACACTGCTTTATCCCCTCGTTTAATAATCTACTATTAAGAGTTGACTATATCTCAGCCCAAACTCGAATTTCACCCCCGCTTCTCCGCGCGCCGCTGCACGTCCTATCTCGCCTTGGTTCATATGTTTGCCGGTTTTTTTATCATTCAGTCCCTTCATTATCTTGTTTTGTTTATTTCTCATTACTGCGTCTTTACAAAAACCAACTAAATATACATTCTACCTAAGAATTACGTATTCGTTTGGAGCGACAAGCGTCACGGGTACCCCGTCTGAAAGCCGAGGCCAGACTGAATCGCGAAACGGGCGGCCAGAGCGAATGGTTTCATCAGTGCAAAATTTAGATATTTTCATTTTATGGTAAAATCAAAAAGTATTTTGATAATTTAAAACACAGGTGCCCTTATTTATGTTGTGTAAAATTACTGTATAAAGTTTCAAGATCTAAATTGTAGTATTCATCGCATAAGAACGGTTTTAAGATAAATTTGGAGTCATATTTGGATTTTTTTTCTAACGAGAAAATTTTACGGAATCGTGTTTTCACAACACAGGCGCTCTAGCACGTATCCTTAACTATAACATATATGAATTACAGATTGAAAGCACACAATTTGTTGAACAAAACATTGTTTCTCAATAAGCGATTTAACGTCTCCCCAGGTATAGTGCGCCCTTAAAGAATTAACAGACGACCCAGTTTGGCTGGACCCAACAATACGATGTGACATCACAACCCGACCAGTAATAATGATGAAATGATCTTAGATCATGGCCTCGTTTATTATGCTTGACGGCATAAGGAAACTAATAATCCGATAGCCATTTCAGAACCTTGATGGAAAAAGGAAAAAGCTAAGCTTTTTATAGATGGATACTTTGTTGTTAAATGACATAAACATGATCAACACATAACGGCCAGTGAAAGTGTTAAATAAAATAACTGAATTATAGTGGAAATTTCACATCTATCTAACCACAAAATAAGCAAAGCTAACAATAATTTTTGACCCACCTGCGGCTTCGCACGGGTGGTTTTTCAATAAAACATTACTCTCATTTTGCGCAGTTGCCTAAAAAGTAACCTATGTCCTTTCCCAGGATATTATCTATCTCCTTACAAAATTTCATTACGATCCGTTCAGCCGTTTGTGTAAAGGTAACAAACTAATATCAAAAAACAGAGTTATGTATTTATTATACATATAAACCTTCTTCTTGAATCACTCTATCTATTGCTGAAAACTTCATTAAAATCCGTTGAGTAGTTTAAAAGATCTAAGGGGACAGACAGCGGAAGCAACTTCATTTTATACTATGTTAAAAAAAGATACTACCAAGACGTCGCGGCAGACCAAGGAAAAGATGAAGGGACGATCACTCTAACTTCCGAACAGATTGGACCATCTTGGCGCTGGAAAGAACTGTCTGGAAAGAATGTGAGGAAGCCTTTGCCCAGCAGTGGGACACAGAGGGCTATAAATAATAATAATGTTAATACTAGCTTCCGCCAGCGGTTTCGCACGCGTGGTATGTCAATAAAAATAGCCTATGTGTCAATCCAGGTCATCTATCGAAACACTAAATTTCATCGAAGTTGGTTTAGCCATTATGACATGATTGAGTAACAAAGAAACATCCAAACTTTCGCATTTATATTAGCGTAATGGTGTACCTAGGTTATATTGCCTACACACTATATCGATAGAACTTTATCCTACGGTAGCGTTCATCAGATTTTTGGACGTGATAAACGCCTTATAAATCGATGAACGCCGGCTGCACCCACGAAAAAGTGTCACGTTCCGCCTGAGCCGAGCGTGAAAGCAAGAGCGCAGAATAAGCGATAGAGAGGCACGATCGGCCTAAGCGTTCGGCTTGTGACGCATCTCTCTTCCACTCGTTATATATTATCGTCCGTAACCCGACTTTACAGACAACCCATTTTTTAAGTAAAACTTCTTCACGCACGCTTGACTTGGGGAGTAAGCTTGGTGAATACGTTACGAAAAGTGCGAACGGAAGTTGAGAGGGAAATATAAGGTAGTAAGATAAAGAGTTACGTTTCGTATATTTTTAAACGTTAATGTGCGAGTGCGAGTTGCGTCTGTCCAGAATGAACATAGACTGATCGACCTACAGACGTGTGTACAATTTTGTAATTGAACAATTTTATAAATTAATATTCTGAAAAAGAAGTTTTACTTCAGTCGTGTGGTCTAAAGCATACTCGTTTTTTTACATGTCCTTACGGATTGAACTGCACACAAAAAGATTCTGGAGGGTAGTCCGAGAAAAGTTCTAACGTGACAAAGGACTATTAACTACCTATTACAATCTCATTTAGTTTTATGGCATACAGGAAGCCGTCATTGCATTATTGTTATGCAAGCGACGGCCGAGGTCAACCTTCACTGCGGTCACTATAAGGATACTTTAGGGGTCACAGTAATAGTTTTCCTATTGATTGGGGCATGTAATAAATATCATTGATTGATTTGGTAGTGGCTGAATTAATTTAAAACTACTCTTTCCTTACCTTATTATCGTATATGATTATAACATCTGTCCGTTATAATCCATTGCAATATTACTAGTGGTTCGCCCCGAACTGAGATCTGGCGAGTCTCCCAAAACAAAAAAAAATATTAAGATTGTCAAATCATACGAATACGTACAATTTTAACATGTTTAGTCGCTAAATACGTTTAGGGATCGTTGATAGTGCCACGAAATAAAAAACCAAATTACTGGACCTACAGTTTCATTCAAATTACAGGAAACGGGAGTTAATGTTGTTGGTTACCAATTTTTGTGGTACAAATTGCAGTTATTCTGGATTTCAGACTTTTTCCTATATTTATGTTACTAAAGCTACACGCATACCAATGTTTAGTACTGTGCGGTCACTGGTGTACCCTGTGAATTTTGTCAAAGCTATGTTTTTATTATGGCTAATAACTCAAAAACTATAAAGAATTTACGAAAAATAAAAATGGAGTCTACATTTACTAATGAATACCTTTAATTTGATTTCCCACTTGACCAGATAGCCTCATTTTTTTTACCCCTCTTGATCCCCAATATCACAGCAACCCTCCAACATTTTTAGCTCATTTAGTCACACCAAAATTGTGCCATCACTACCTACCTATTTTCAAATTTCACGATGATCGGATCAACGCTTCAAAAGTTATCCTCGGACAAACATACATACACACCACGCCGATTTGCCCAAGTTGACTTAGAGATCTCGCTTCGCATTCAATAAATGCGAAAGTAACTGTTAGTTTGTTACATTTTCACGACCAACTTTAAACGAATCGTAATGAAATTTGGCAAGAAGATAGATTATATCCTAAGGAAGGACATAGGCTATCTTTTGTTTCAAAAAAATATCTTGAAGGGGGTGAAATAGGGGTTGAAAGTTCCATATACTTTAACCGTTGCTCTGGAAATCAAAGGGCTTATGTATAGCAGTGGACTTCCTATAGCTGATATGATGATGGTGATGTAATATCATCAATATCATCCACAGCCCGATTTCACCCACTGCTGGGTATACGCCTCCCCAAGTTTGTGCCATCCGCCACGATCCTGCGCTAGTCTCACCCATTGACGGCCCGCGTAGTGCCGGATGGGTGGACGATGTCGTCCACCCATCTCGCTGCCGGACATCCTACCCTACTACAGCCATTCCTCGGCCACCATTCAGTCGCACCAAGACAATTTGATCTCCATAACTCGATTCCCAACGTCATGAACCTTCGTCCTTCTACGGATCTCGACGTTTGGCACTCGATCTAAGAGTTTGATGCCGAGCTTGGTACGCTCCATGGCTCTCTGTGCAACTCTTAACTTATACACAGCCTCGTGAGCGTCCATGGCTAAACGGCTTGCAAATGTTGAGATGGATGTGTGGGGTAATAAGAATGGATAAGATGAGGGATGAGAACTTCCTCTATTATATAGGGAAAGTTTATATAAGTAGCGCCAGTGATAGAAAACTTGAGAAGTAAGAGGCTAGCGTGGTAAGGGCATGTCGTGCGGAGGGAAGAAAATCATGTGAGTGTTAGATTGAGATTGCAGAAGCCGGCTTCTGCAATCTCATGTTGGCGTAATAATAAGTTATTTTTCACGCGTATTTTGTTTACATAATGAAAGTCTCTATTTTCGTACCATGATGTCTTCGACCATGATAATCAACGAATCAATTGCAAGTCAAATGTGGTAGAGCCTTCGTGACCCGCATTCGTTACCACCGGAAGTTCGTTAAGGTTGTACAGAGTGCTGCGACCTTCGTGCATATCAACGAAACTGTGTCTCATCATAACAATAGTATTTTAGTAAATGTTGAGATACTAATTTAATAGTTTATAAAAGATTATACTATTATTTTAAATAAAATACTGAAGAAACAGTTGAAACATCTAAAGACCGTTGCAAACGAACTATAGATAGCTCAACCGCTCCAGATCACTACCAGGCGGAAGTATCCCCAAGACACTGGCTGCATTGCCTCGCTGAATTGCAATACTTATGCGTTAACTCAAAATAGCGCCAGCTCTCGGATCACACGTCACTTCGACCAGACGCTCAGAAGGAATTTTGAAAACGCGCTGTGCCCCGGTACCCCATGGACCCAGGATCTTGACCCCAAATGGCTCAAATACGTAAGCTCTGTCGATACTTCCATATTTGCGCCGCGTGAGATCTTCGGCTGAATTGGTCGCCGCACCGGCCCCAACTGCTGTGCCAAACAGATGAGATGGCGCAAGGATATCGACGCACGTGACCACACCAAATGCCTACCCTTCTCCCAAGGTACAAGAGTCATACCGTCAGGCCGCTTAACATCGTCACGTATCAGACCGTTCGGTTGGAGAACGGCTGGAACATTGACGCTGCATAAAGCCCGGCGGATGATATCATTAAGGCTAGCGTGACGGGAAATCCTAACAGCGGCATATTTGTAGTAAATTGAAATAGAAAAAGGTTACACTTATATACAATATTTATTATATATTATATTACCACCACTTGTTTATATTATAACTAGCTGACCCCGCGTACACACGGCTACACATCAAGCTATACTTTTCCAGTATTAGCTGACCTTTCATTCTGCTTAAAGCCTACACGATGCGAGGTCAGCTTATACTGAAAATGTATAGCTTGATGTGTAGCCGTGTGTACCGCCTTAGAATCAATAAATTTTGTGTTGCTACTCTGAGACGGGGGTTGGTAGTAGAAGGGTGAAAATTGATGGTTGCATGGTGGTTGTATGTATTTCATATCATAAACAAATAAAAATATTTTATTTAAACAAAAAAATTAAAAAAAAAATTAGGTGGACCACCCTTATCACGTAGGGGTATGAAAAATAGTTTACGTCCTATTCTCAGACCTACCAAATATACACAAAAAATTTCATAAGAATCGGTCAAGCCGTTTCGGAGGAGTTTTATTACAAACACTGTGACACGTAAATTTTTCCAATGTACTTTGCCCCGGTAGAATTGTCAATCGGCTCAATCATTAGATGCATCTATGTATGAAAAAAACTAATTTTCTTCATATCTTTTTGAGTGAGTTTTTCCGATATTTTAATAATTATTCTGCTATTCGGGGCGGAGACAAATCCAACAAATCTAAGATCATAAAAATCAGTGCAGCCGTTCTTGAGTTATAAATGGTGTTACTAACCAGACTTTGTTTTTATATATACAGGCTGTTTGATAATATACGCCTAAAAATGAAAGGGGTTATTTTGATGAGCATAACAAATTTTGTGAAATGTTTACCATAGAAATGTGAAATATATTTTGGCATGTAAAAACAAACACTTTATAAAACTTATGTTATGCTATTGCATAATGCTTACCATCTAACCACAGATACTGTATTGGTGACATCTCGAGATATCTCTTGTTGTCCCTTTTTAACCCAAAACCCGCAGCCATTTCCGAAAGAGATATCAAATCGGCCTATATTTTTGGATGTCGATTGCAATAGTAGGCAGTAAGTTTTATATCGAATTAATCATCTAAACTTAATCGATTTTCTTTAAAATTTGATAATATAACTAGTCGTTTTTTTTCGAGAAGTCTTTTTTATGTTTTGAGAAACCGTCTCTTGAATATCGTTAGTATATTACCAAACACCTTGTCTGTATAGATAAGATGTATAGAAATTTTTGTCTAAATAGATGTGAAGGTTTTTCTGGCCCTCCAGTTGCATCTACTTTTTGACCCTGTCTTATTGATATATGGATAACATAGGTTAGTTAGTGCTGGCGCTTATCTGGGTCAACGCATAAGCATTGCAATTCAGCGGGACAATGCAGCCAGTGTCTTGAGGACACTTCCGCCTGGTAGTGATCTGAAGCAGCTGAGCTATCTATAGATCGTTTGCAACGGTCTTTAAATGATTCAACTGTTTCTTCAGGATTTTATTTTAAATAGTTGTATATTTTTTTCCTTTTATTATTATGGCATTTTATGGGTACTTCTATCGCGTGAAAACTTTTGCTTACCTGATGTTTTCAGTGTAACTGTTTGATGTTTCAAAATAAACTAGTGGTTAGCCCCGAACTGAGATCTCGCGAGTCTCCCATATAAACAAAAAAATATTATTTGTAATCTTTGATTATCAAAATGTAATCTGTGCCACAAAATGAATAAGCGACACACTTGACCTACAAATTCAAATTAAATGTAACGGGAGTTCATGTAAATTAGTTTACCATTTTGTGGGGTACAAATTGCAGTTATTCTGGATTTCCGACTTTTCTCTATATTTGTGTCACTAAAGCTACATGCATACTAAATTTCAGGACTGTGAAGAGACTGGTGTACCCTGGTTTAACCAAAAATAAAAACTGGGTCGAAATGTACTCATAAAGACATTTTATTAGACGTGCCACTTGACCAGATAGTCCCATTTTTGTTTTTTTATCCCTCTTGAACTCCAATATCTCAAGACCCCCCTCCCCAATAGCTCACACCCCTCCCCCCCACACACACATTTTTACCTAATTTAGTCACACCGAAATTGTGTCATCACTATATACCAAATTTCACGATGATCGGATAAACGAAAGTTATCCTCGGACAAACATACATACATACAACGCCGATTTGCGGACGTTGATTTAGAGATCTCGCTTCGCTCGATCAATAAATTAAATAAAGGTTGCTGGGTCAGGGTTGCCTTCTGTGCACTGGCTATGGTTTAAAATGATCATATTGGTGCCCCTAATTAGCTCCAAAAATCTCTACAAACACGTTGAGTGTTTGTTACGTGCCAATAAACACGCTGTGTGATTAAATAAAAATTAGTATATACACGTAAATGTTATATTCCATAGACACATTTATTATACTACGCAGTTGGACCACGGAACATACCCGTAGTACTATCTGGTAGAACTCTAAATATATCAACTCAATAATGTTGTACGAGCAAATATGTATTATATGATATACCTAGTACTAGCAACCCGCCACGGCTTCACACGGGTGCAAAGCTGATAGTAAATATACTACATAATGTCTTTATATATTAATTGTATATTTGTATATGTATATTAAATGCAAAATGTATTTAAGGTAATTGGATAAGGATTAATGGTGTATTGCTTAAAATCGCTTCGTAATTAAGCCATTATTTCCCGTACAAAGTAAAGGATAAAAAATGGTTATTGTGGGGTTATCCCTAAGATACCATCACAATTTTTTTTGTAGACCTTTTTAAGGTGTACAATACTGTAGTACATTATTTTGATATATCTCGTAGGGTTCAGCCAGCGTTTGCAATGTAAGCGCATAAAATGTGTTTATTTACGACATCACATTAAAAACCTCTAAAATTATCAGTGTTTCTCTACTATATTATGCATGTATTATACATATAAACTTTCCTCTTGAATCACTTTATCTATTAAAAAAAACACATCAAAATCTGTTGCGTTGTTTTAAAGATTTAAGCAAACATAGGGACAGACAGCGGGAAGCGACTTTTATACTATGTAGTGATAGTGATGATTTGCCAAATAATCTTTGTAATTTGCAACGTTAAATCACCAGTACGTTGATCTATATTTATCTAGTACTTTTATTATCTTACTAGTTGCTCACCCCGGCTTCGCACATATCGTTATGAAAATAAAATATAGGTATAGCGCTCAGCGATAGTGTAGGTAGTAAGAGAATTTTCAAAATCGATTCTGTAGTGTCGGAGATTACACAATAGCATATAACAAGCAACTTTTGAACAAAAATATAACCGAGTTAACCAAACTACTGAACTGATATTGATGAAATGTCTATAAGACCAAATCGGTTGATAAATATCGGAGTTCCGATGTAAAAACACAAAACAATAATGCGTCCCTAAAAAAATTTAAGGTTGCCCTCGATTTTTTTAGGATCATATCATCAGATTCTGACTTGGTGCCAATGGGACCACCTGGGAAGTATACCCTTTTAAACAAAAAAATAATTTCTCGAATCGGTCCAGGCGTCTTCGAGTAATCGGGGAAAATACCCGTTCATTTTCCTAATGAATACAATCCGGGCCTCTTTTAGGTACGAATGAATAGGTTTCTTCTAGATCTTCGTGCTTCATCTTAGACCACATTAACGCTTACCATGGTGAGATTGTGGTCAAACGAAGTTCTATCAAATCTAAAACAAAAACATAAATAAATAAATATTGCTGGACATTTCACACAGCACTATCTAGCCCATGTACACTCAGTGCACTAATTTCTTACAATAGGATGAATTTCTCTGAAAATTTCGTTTGTTTTTGTCAAAAACAGGGGACCATCGCGCTAATTTTGAACGTGTCTTAGGCACTTGTCTCGCCGCCGCCGCCGGGGAGTAAGCAATTAGCTATCAACTATTTTCTCGCTCAAGAAACAAACATAAGATATAGATTCCGTGTCAGTAAAGAGACACGTATAGTTGATCGCTGGCCGTTCACACTGCCGGCGAGAACTCGCTCTCCACTATTTTGTCGCAGCGACTACAACACTCGCTCAGCGATGCTCGCTTGGCGGTGAGAACAAACGCCGTGAGATGATGAGTATCGCCCGCCGCACTCGCTCACTCGCTTTATAGCCCAGCGAGACAACTATAGGAACTACACATTCCCTTCTCGTTGCTCGCCAACTCGTTTCTAGTTTCTAGCTCTACTCGCTTCATCGCCAGCGGTAAGACAAGTGCATTACTTGTGCTGCTGTGTTCCGGTTAGATGGTAATGGTATGTTCCTGTAATTACTGGCACTTAGGCATAACAGCTAAGTCCTATAGTATGGCAACGTATCCACATAGAGATCAAGACAACATAATAGCTTGTTATGAATTCTATGTGGATATCCATGGACTGCAGTAGCCACTTACCATCTGGTGGACTGCATGCTCGTTTGCCATATAAGTAGTATAAAAAAGTGCCTAACGTTGGAACTCGAGTTAGTTAGTTTGACTGTTGTCAGGCGTATCAGCGCGATACAAAAAGTTCTTAATCGTAACGTTTTCTTTTTTGTTTTACTTTGATAATAACGTTCAAAAATAGCGCGATTGCGCAATCAATTGAACTTTTCGAAAATTAGTATGATATTATTGACAATATACAACAACACATCAAATATTACTATTACATAATTCGAAGTAAATATGTGTAGATTAACACGTAAATAAACTTGTGAATCTGCCAGCTTCTCGTATCTCTTACACAACAGAGTGCAAGTTCATGACTGTGATATAACGTGAGTATAACAATCTATTACTCGTGCGCGATAACTTGGGACCTGCTAGGAATGCGACTCCCCGACCGCTTCCCCTGCACTTCCCCGATGGCGCCCGTAATGTACCGTACGCATCACTATTTTTTACTAGGGTTTTTAGTCTCGTACTGGCCTACGTCACGTAACGACGCGCTCTGGAATTCTTTTAGTTTTCGTTTGTGTTATTGTTTTGTTGTCTGGAAAAAAGAAGTCAAACATGTGGACTGGCTTCGACAAAAGTATTGGGACGATGACCTCTTACAAAAGACGAATGAATCGCAATTAATTGTAAATTTATCGGATACCTCTTCGTCAAGTGATTATAGTGAGACTGAGGACGAAGAACAACCTCTAGAAGGCATAAATCCACTAAGTAGTGACGAAGATGAGATAATGTAAATAATAGATAAAATAAATGTATAAACTTAAACATTGTATTTTTATTTTATTCAAATAGTGTAAAAAAGATAAGATAAAAAGCAGCGTCCTCCCTGAGTAACATAATAAATTAGGTTAAAAAAACAAAGACTTGCTGCTTGTTATGTTCGCTTTTTTGCGGGCGGTACAAACACGCCAATATGACGTCACCGCGCTCAGGTCCCAACTTATCGCGCACGGGTAATAGGTATAAATAGTGCATAGCGCAATGGTATCTATTTATGACTGGCCTATTAGCTTACACGTGATCAGATTAGATTAGATGTTGTCTATGTTATTTATATAGGTATATAGAAGCGTGTTTGGTTATGTAAGTCTTACAATTTATTATAGGAAAACATTTTACTGTTTTTTTTTTTTAATTATGTTATTTGTGGGGAAACAGGCTTACGGCCCACCTGATGGTAAGCGGTCACCGTCGCCTATTGACACCGGCAACACCCGGGGTATTGTCGATGCGTTCCCTACACTGTAGAAACCTCTTTACATTTCTCTTGAAGCGTGTCATGTCGTAGTCTAATGGGAAAACCTCAGATGGTAGCTCATTCCACATCTTGCAAGTATGGGGTAGAAAAGATCGCGTGAAGCGTGTGGTGCGCGATACCTAATTGTCGATGATATGTGGATGAGCTTTATTACGTTGTCGAGAAGTGCGGTGGTAAAATCTGTAACTGTTTACCTATCTTAGTAAAAATGACAAAAAATATGTCCTTGTTTATTCTTTGAATAAATAATAAGTGGTTTTTGATGCTAGATGAAATATGCAGCATACTGCAAAGCAGAGCTTGTACTATGGGAACTAGATAACTGATAGAATACTTACATACTTTTTTTGTAAGTACATACTTATAATATATAGAAAAACAACCAGACCCGGAACAAATGTCTGTAGAATTTTCTCGCAATGCCTTCAATAGAGCTGAATGGAGACGCATCACTAGAGCCGCAACTCAGGAGCCAAGACCTGACATAACCACGATCACTCTACCAAGAGCGCCCGACTAAGACGAAGAATATAAACTGTGTAAAAATTATGAAAATAAACATTGAAAGGAACGGGTATTTATGTATTTGGCGACCTCCGTGGTGCAGTGGGCGTATACCAGGCTGAGATGTAAAAGGTAGCGGATTCGATTCCCACCGCAGAACAAATATTTGCATCATCTACATATATTTGTTTCGGATCTTGATGTTTTTCTATATATTATAAGTATGTATTTACAAAGAAAATGTTTATAAGTATTCTATCAGTTATTTGGTTCCCATAGCTTTGCTTTGCTTAGGTTGGAGCTAGATAAAGCTGTGTGAAATGTCCACCATTATATATTTTTTATTTACATAGAGATACACCCGGAAGAAATATCTGTAGATCGTACAACATTTATTCCGCTGCGGGAATCGTACCCTGCGCAATCTCCTGTGTGACAGCCGGCTATTCGCCCACTGCACCAGAAGAGAAAACACTACGATATCAACAATATAATTCTATACCGTCTACAAGATCTTAGTTAAGTCGACCTCCGTGGCGCAGTGCGCGAATAGCCGGCTGAGACGCAGGAGGCATCGGGCAAAAACAAATGTTTGCATGATCTACAGATATTTGTTCCGGGTCTGGTTGTTTCTCTATGTATTATAAGTATGTATTTACAAAAAAAAGTATATAAGTATTCTATCAGTTATCTGGTTCCCATAGTACAAGCTATGCTTAGTTTGGGGCTAGATAGCGCTGTGTGAAATGTCCAGCAATATTTATTTATTTATTTAGTTAAACATATGCCGATAAATCGCTACCGATTCGATTCTATAACACATGTCAAAACAATAAACAATGTCTTTCAGTAACTGTAACAACACAGTGAGATTCAGTAGTTTTGTTTGACTCACTACGCAAAAACTTATGTCATTATATGCGCAAGTCGCGCACTGAACCTTTGGATTTGGCAAAGATCGGCGTGCTATTGAATTATGGAATTAAACTGGTAACATTACTCCTACTGAACGTGGATTACAATTAAAACTTTAACGGTAATGTTTATTGTTTATTAGTTAGCCGATACTATAGAGCAGATATTTTCAAAATTCTTTGTTCCTATAAAATAAGCATAATGAGTTTGAGTCCTATCTCCCAAACTAAGTTGTTGCGAAATTGTATAGAACTTTTTAAATTTTCGCGAAATATACTCATGTTTTTAAGACAAAACGGGTCTTTTCGCGCACAGATTTAAATTAAAATTTTAATTTTGACCAATCTAGACGTTTCAGCCAAGTTACATCTGACACATCGGTACGGTTTACACGAGAGACTCTCGTGACCACAGCCGATGTAACTTGGCCGAAACGTCGAGGTTGGTCAAAATTAAAATTTTGATATAAATCTGTGCGCGATAAGACCCGTTTTGTCTTAAAAACAAGCGAACTGGTATGTTGGTATTTAGACCCTTTATTCTAATTAATATTACATACCAAATATAACGGCCCAACGCATGCAGTTTAGCATAGAATGCAAAAAATTAAATCCAGCGAAATATCCATCTTCTAAACCGCATTCTGCGATTTCGATCATTAACCGGTGGCAGTGCCTAGACCAATTAGCACATAGATCGTGATGATTAGAGGCGTAGGAGTTCCGCTGTAGGTAACTTTAAATATATCTATTGTGTGGTTTAAACATACAAATAATTAAAGAAGACATAAACTGACGTGAACTTACTCAAAGTAAGTTCAAATTGCGCACTGGCATACCTTCAGTGTTACAACACGGGGTGCAACGTGAACTCACACGTGTGCGCGCACGTTGCCCGTCCCGTGCAGGGAAGTATGCGTAGGCGCCGCCGATAAGAACTACGAGGAAGTACAACATGCATATCGCAAACGTGTCAGGACTCACACACACCCTTATTGCGCAATTGGGAATTGTTACGAGACTGTTTATACAGTTGATAGTTGGTAAAGTTATTGTATTTTAAATTTATTACTCAGACATTTCATCCATTTTGTTATTAAATAATAATATCATCTTAGAATTATGTTAGTAGACAGGTAATTGAAATTAAAAAAAACTAAAATAAAATAAAAATCGGTACATTCACAATAATCAAAATTCATACGTTAATAATAATTAAAATAATAATAAATAAAAAAAATACATAATTATCGTTACAAATTAATTAATATAAAATATTTGTTGAGCAAATGGATTGATCAGAGCTGACACCCAGAAACCTTGCAGTGCACTGTCCCACCCCACCTGCCTGCGAGAGCCCCGAGAATCCTATTGTTATAATGCTGTTATTTTAAATATGCCCACAATAACTTTAACCGATTACTACTTTAATACTAATTAATTAAAATTGTCTGGAAGAAATTGCTTCTTCGCAATACGACCGCCCTTTGTATTTGTGACTTTGTGTAAACGTATATTTATTTGTGTTTCTTTTGTAGTGTACAAAAGTATTTGCATTCATTCATTCGCTCTTTTAATCTCAAAATGATGTATATGAAGTCAACACAAACGTTGGAAAGAAGACAGGAAAGAACGGGAGGACATGTGGACCAGAATCACAAAACATACAGAGAAATGGAAGGCATTGGAGGCCTATGCCAAAAAGCACAACATATACAGGGTCGGAAAATTTTTACCTCATTAAGGGCTACCATTTCTTTTGTAGTTAGAAGGTTTTGTTGTTAAGAAACCACAGTTATTGATTAAAACGGGTATTTATCGCGTATGTATCGCATCTGGTAGACTCGGGACCGAATCATTGAATCGAACTTCATGATCAAGGTTCTCTCTAGTGAACGCCATTATTACAGATTAGTTCGTGAAGCGATTTGGAAATTTCAAAATTTCAATCGGGAAGATGGCTATAGACTCTCAGCGTCTTGGAACCCGGTGATTGCTAGGTGTGCGCGTCGTAATCGGTCGACTCAGTGCGTGGATACGGTTAGTGTAGTGTGTCGTAATATGTACGAGGACGTTTCTAATTCTGATGACCAAGTGAGGGTAGTTGCTGCAGCTACCCACACTTCCCGACGGTAGCTCAAAGTACTCCAGTCAGCCCGAGACCATGACTGTTGCAACACAGCCGAAACGTCGGGACAACAAATAAAAAAGGTACATACGCGATACCCGTTTTAATCAATAATTATGTACAGTGATCGCGAAAGTTTAAAAATACTAAGAAACTATAGGTTTATTTTAAAGAAAAAACAACAGCATTTACTGATTTTTGCAAAAAAATTACAGTCATCTTAGAAAGTGACATTTAAAAAAACAGTTGATCTTAATCGATTCTATTTCCGATCAAGAAATGTGTTCTCAAAGAACCAAATCAAATCCAAGATAATAAACGAAAATAAAAAGTGTTTTTACACAACTTCTATGAAATGTGAAGATGGATTCTACTATGGGAGTAGGATATTAAATTACTGCCGTACAACTTTATCCGTGCTCGATGTTCTTATTTTAAAGGAGAACGGGCATAAGTGTATGGAAGCTGGTCTACCTTGCAATAAAAATGAGTCATATGTCAATATAAAGGTAATTCTATGTATTTTCATATGTAGAAAGTCGCATTTCTCTAAGTATTGTCCGATCTGAGTTCTACTAAAAATTGAATCTGATAATATTTAGTGCCAAACATTAAATATCGTGGTAATTAAAAAAACATTTTGTGTAATGTAATGATTTTATTTAAGTTAGGTAAGTAGTAATACAAATAAAAACAACATCTTCTTAAAAAATCAAAACAATATGTTATTAAACATTATCATCATCATATCATCATATCATATCATCATCATCACTGTAGACCAGGATGCCCGTTCTCCTTTGTTCCTACTTCGCTTTTAAGAAGCTTTTAAGTGCCTGCATCCCACTTTTCGCGAGACCGTAAAAATATTTTCCCTAACTAAGCTACCCATACCATCCTTCTTAAAGTAACGCAGAAGAACAGGGAGTTATCCAGAACCCCAGTAATGAATCACGTAACCACGTATGACATTGATAAATCCCTTCCCATCTTTAAGACAGTTCTATTCAAACATGGGTCTTAAACAAACAACAAAAAAGTTAATAAACCGCTTAACACTGTTTAAAAAATCCTAAACAAAAATTTGTGAAGATTTTTTAAGCACGCGTTAAACGGTTGTTTAACTTTTTAGTGGTAGCAAGGTGTCTACGCTGTAAAGCTGAATTCTATGTATCATTACGTTATCGCTACTCATGGATTTATTTCCCCTTTCTATTAAATGTACTTATTGTATTTTAAATAATGTACCTAGTTATTATAAGTGTCGAATATTTATGTATTTATGTACTATGGTATATTATCGGTCATATTCTTTTTTTTTTACAATTAAGAGAAATAATATAAATACAATTATTATCCTACTAATATTATAAACGCGAAAGTTTGTATGTATGGATGTATGGATGTTTGTTACTCTTTCACGCCGGAACGGCTAAACCGATTGCGATGAAATTTGGTATGTACGTAGATCATAGCCTGGATTAACACAAAGGCTACTTTTTATTAGCAAACCACGCGTGCGAAGCCGCTGGCAACAGCTAGTTTACAATAAAATACAGAAGAAACAGGTTGAATTATCTAAAGACCGTTGCAAACGATCTATAAATAGCTCAACTGCTCCAGATCACTACCAGGCGGAAGTGTCTCCAAGACACTGGCTGCATTGCCTCGCTGAATTACAATGCTTATGCGTTGACCCAGATAAGCGCCAGCTCTCGGATCACACGTCGCTTCGACCAGACGCCCACAAAAGAATTTTGAAAACGCGATGGGCCCCGTTACCCCATGGACCCAGCGTCTCGACCCCAAATGGCTCAAATACGTAAGCTTTACCGAGACTTCCATATTTCCGGCCCCGACCGCTGTACCAGATGAGAGTATATTATTATGTACGTAATACTTATATATATATATATATATTTATTTATTTTGCTTATGAGACACTGTTTATTTAATATACAATTAATTATACGTTCTCGTAAAATCCAATGCTTACGAAGATTGTCCGGAAGAGATAATTTTTAGCGATAAGACAGTCACTTGTATTTTAGCGTCTTATTATTTGTTTTTTTTTTTAATTAAATATGTACAATAAAGTGTTATCTATATATCTATCTATCGCTTTCTAATTGCGTTGTGCTTCGCGTTTTAGCGCACGTGAATGTATACACGGAAATAACTCTAGGTATTCGTATTTGCGCTATTCACAAACAAAGTGCACCGATTTATTGAACAAGGAAAATTGGTATTTACGAGTACTCTATTTCTAACCTCCGAAGCAGTGCCGTTTTTAACATAAGGGCACACGGGGCCCATGCCCATGACCACCTATCTTCAGGGGGCCCCGAAGTACCGACAATTTCTCACACATAAGTATATTCTCAAAACATTTTTGTCGAGCACAGTAACAGCGCCACCGTCTAATTTTTTGTGTCGGTTTGTACCTACTAATTAATAACATTTCAAAATGCATCCTAATTTACTAAGTAGGCACACCATCTAGCGATCACTCATGCAAACTACTCCGATTCCAAAGTCAAGCTGCAGAGTCTAAACGCGGCCTAAAATAGATGTTGACATTCTAGTCTATGGTTGGGGGAATCACCGGATGATGATAAAATGTTAATATAATTTGCTTTCTTTGCTTTCCAAAAGGGCCCCCAATTCTTGTGTGCCCAAGGGCCCCAGCATAGTTTCAGCCGGCCTTGCTCCGAATCAGTCGAGTTTTTTTTACCTGATGATGAACAATGAAGGATAGCTAGCCTAGAAGAAACCTGATAACGACTTGAAGACCTTGAATTTAGTTTCATTATCATATGAGTCAAAGAACGTCCCTGCTGAGCATAGGCCCCATTGATTTTCAGAGTGACCGATCTTGTGCTGCACCCACCAAACCAAACCAGCATGTTACAGGAGCGTTTTATATCAAGCTTGTAGCAACATTACTTCGATTTGAACCACAAAACTTGTTAACATTACTGATATAATCCTAATAATGTTGTATATTTAGTGCTTTCTAGTGATTACACCGCGTTCAGTATAAAACATTGCGAAAATAGACACGATTTATTTACTTTTTAGGATTATTTTTCGCTTTATTTGAGCTCTAATGCGAAACGTTTTGATTGAACGATTTCTGGTGACGTCACCAACACTGCTTCGCCTATACAATAATAAAGTAAGCTTACTAATTGAGGGACATGGTACGAAATGTCAGTGTAATATTTGATCGAGCGAAGCGAGATCTCTTAGTAAACTTGGGCAAATCGGCGTTGTATGTATTACCCGTGCGCGATAAGTAAAAATACAATGTTTAAGTTTATACATTTATTTTATCTATTATTTACATTATCTCATCTTCGTCACTACTTAGTGGATTTATGCCTTCTAGAGGTTGTTCTTCGTCCTCAGTCTCACTATAATCACTTGACGAAGAGGTATCCGATAAATTTACAACATTTACTATAACAACAAAAACTACAACAACAAAACAATGACACAAACTATAACAACAAAACAATAACACAAACGAAAACTAAAAGAATTCCAGAGCGCGTCGTTACGTGACGTAGGCCAGTACGAGACTAAAAACCATAGTAACAAAATAGTGATGCGAACGGTACAATACGGGCGTCATCAGACAAGTGCAGGGGAAGCGGTCGGGGAGTCGCATTCCTAGCAGGTCCCAAGTTATCGCGCACGAGTAATATGTATGTATGTTTGTCCGAAGATAACTTTCGAAGCGTTTATCCGATCATCGTAAAATGGGACTATCCTCCGATCAAATGACACGTCTACTAAGAAGTATTTGTGGGTAACATTTCGACCCCTTTCTTATTTATAATTTATAGTAGCAGTGAAGTTGTTGTTTTTAAGTTTTTATAATATATAAATATTATATATAGCCATAGCAAAAACTGAATTTTGACAAAATTCACAGGGTACACCCCACAGTGCTGAAATTTGGTATGCGTGTAGCTGTCACACAAATATAGGCAAAAGTCTGGAATCCAGAATAACTGCAATTTGTACCCCAAAATAGGGTAACCACAATACATGAACTCTTGTTACTGAAACTGTAGGCTAAGTTAGATAGTTTCTCATCTCGTGGCACTATTTTATTAGTCAAAGATTAAGGCTGGCTTTCACAATGATCCCTAAACGTATTTAGCGACTAAACATGTTTAAGTTTTACGTATTTGTATGATTTGACAACTCCTTAAATCGTATTTAGCCACTAAATACGTTTAAGCATCGTAAGAATATTTTTTGTGTTATTGAAGACTTGAGAGATCGAACTCGAACTGAGTCGAGGCGAATCACTAGTATTTTAATATTGATATTGTAGAGTATAAGGTCACTGGACTTCTTTCCATCTAGTGGGGGGTCATGCTACCCCGCTTTCCAATGTGTGGTCTCCACTCGAGAACCTTTCTGCCCCAAATGCCGTCACTGGAGCTATGTGCCCAGCCCACTGGCACTTTAGCTCGCTAATCCTTTGTGCTATGTCGGTGGCTTTTGCTCGTCTACTAAACTCCTCATTGCTGATTTGTCCTCGTAAAGAAAACCAAGAATATGTAATAATAAAAATAACATTTTAAACGCCATTTGACAAATTTCATAAATTATACTACATTCTAATTACCTAATTATTTTTACCTACATATTTATGATTCATCTTGAAAAACATTGCTACAATAAGTATCTTCTGATTGTTGGTGGTGGGGGGATCTTCTACAGTTCGGGCAATTCGAGGAACTCACCCATGCTGTAGAAAACCCCAACAACCATATTTTCAAATGACCCTTAAACGCCGCTATGGAGGCTGCATTTCGGATACTTTCTGGTAGTCTATTGTAGACCTGATATGTACACCGATCTGTTTGACTTGTGCAGCCTCTTGGCGTCACCAGCCTGTGCTGGTGTTTATTGCTGCGGGGAGCGTGTACTGCGTTCACCCCTCGGCGCTGGAACAGGTGCAAATTTAGGCATGATGCCCAGTTCCTTGAAATGTTCTCCGCATGACTCATCGTTCGGGATGCTCACTATGGCTCGGACGGTCCTCTTTTGCATCACAAAGGCCCGCTCGGCATCGCTTGCTGGCGCCCACAGTTCCACGCCATATGTAAGCGTGTTGTGGACTGTCGTAAAGCATATGCCTCTCCATAGCATGCTAAGCGACATTACAAATTGTATACGAATTTATTTTTGTTTTTAAAATATGGAGCCTTCGTGCCTTAAAAACGACTGGGCAGATTTTGTTGCATTCTTTCATGAGATGTTTCGTACAGGATTGATGAACTTTTGGTACCATTTGCATTCTCGTGTCGAGGCCGCATGACCGGGGAAGCATGACAGACTGACAGACTTTCGAGTGAGATTATTGTGTACTGCTTGTTAAAATAAATAAATAAATAAAATAAAATTGTTTATTTCAATAATTATATAAAAAAATATGTTTAGATTAGAAGATACCACTTTTCTGTAGTCTTATATGTACTTATATTCTACTAGCTGACCCGCCTGCGGCTTCGCATGCTTGAAATGTCCCGTTCCCGTGGAAACTTCGGGGTAAAAACTATAAAAAACACTCTTGTCAAAGTGACGCGACACTTCTTGTAAATGACTTCACGTCAATGAACGACGGTTAAATTATATGGATATTGTTCATACAAAAACACTAAAATCATGATTAAAAAATGGGGGGGTGGGGTGGGAACGTGAGAAGTACTTTACGACCAAGTATACATAAAAATCTTTTAAAATTGGTCTACCCGTTTCGGAGGAGTGCGACCACAAAAACCGTGAGACGAGATTTTTTTATATTAGAAGCTAATACTTTATTGCATACCATAAACAACACAAGTAACTTTTTAACAAAAATATTACCGACTTCAGATAACAGTAAAAACTAAACTACGATACCAATTTTGATGTAATTTTCTTGGGATCAATCTAAAAGTATATCCTTTGAAATAAAAAAACTATTTTTTTAAATCGGATGATATATAACGGAGTTCTGAGCTAACAAACATAACATGACATAAAAATTAAACAAATTCAAGACTTATAAGGTTTTCTCATGAATGCCATTGTCAGAACTGGACCATGGAAATGGGACCACACGGGAAGCACCAGCTTTCAAATAAAAAAAGAATCATCACAATTGGTTCACCCAGTCAAAAGTTCTGAGATAACAAATATAAAAAATACAGTAGAATTGAGAACCTCCTCCTTTTTTTGAAGTCGGTTGAAACAATTTATATGAAATGGAATTTTACATAGGGTAACGGTGTACCACATACAAAATAATGTACCTACTTACGCAATACTGAAAAATATAACTAAGCACATATATACATGTATAGGTACATTACACATGTATAGGTACATTTTAATTACATTTTTCCCTGAACAATGTTGCATTCACTTCCTTCGACTGTTACGTCATAATGTAACTTTTATTAACTCCTTCATAACTTCCTGTATTTACCATAATCCCGAATAACAGGTTTACCTGTAATATCTATGACGTACATAATACAAAAATTATATAATGTCACTTCTATGAATGCCAGGTTAAAGATTATATAAGAAATATCTACCTATTATTCGCAGAACATCACGTTTGTGAATTCATTAGCTTTTTTTCTGAGAATCGATTGTATGACTTTCAAAGGATAGGCATGCGTTACATTATATTTACATAAATCTAGTTTTAAATCTGTATCTAATCATATTGATGTTTTATGATAAAAATGATTTGTTTTGCACGTTTAAGATTCTAGAATTCAATATCTGGCAAAATCATAAATTATGGTAATACTAGCTTCCGCCAGCGGCTTCGCACGCGTTGTTTGTCAACAAAAAGTAGTCTATGTGTTAATCTAGGTTATAATCTACGTATATACCAAATTTCATTGAAATCGGTTCAGCTCATACGGCCTCCCCGGGGGAATTTGCAGTTGGGTCGCCAGTTTCTTATCCGGGCGGAGCATAAGAGCCGTTGTAGATGGTTCTTGCTCGGACTCAATGCCCATTAACTCTGGTGTACCCTAATGGTCAGTGCTGTCGCCCACACTGTTTATTCTTCACATCAATGATATGCTGCACATAAGCGGCCTTCATTGTTATGCGGATGACAGAACGGGACTTTCTACACTGGCCGCCCTAATGTATCTCGGTCGGAAGTGGAAGACAACAGACAAAGGCTTGTGTCTGAGGTTGAAGGCTCTTTGGAGCGCGTGTCAGATTGGGGTAGCCTTAATCTGGTCACCTTTAACCCAACCAAGACGCAAGTCTGTGCGTTCACCACAAAGAAGGCCCCTTTCACAATAGCTCCACGGTTCCAGAGCATTCCTCTCCCCGTCTCGGCGAGTATAGGGATTCTGGGAGTCGAAATTTCTAATGAGGTCCAGTATGGGAGTCACTTAGAAGCAAAAGCTGTGCTAACCTCCAAAAAACTTGAGAGTCCTTAACCGTGCCAAACAGTATTTTACGGCACAACAACGGCTATTGCTGTACAAAGCGCAAGTTCGGCCGCACGTAGAATACTGTTCCCATCTTTGGAACGGAGCTCCAAAGTACCAATTGCTTCGTTTTGACTCCCTTCAGAGAAGAGCCATTAGAATCATCGGTGATCCCAAACTCGCCGACAGGCTGGAATCGCTGAGTCAACGCCGTGACATCGGATCGCTCAGTGTATTCTACCGTCTGTATAATGGGGAATGTTCTGAGGAGCTATTTGATCTCATCCCGTCGCGTCTCGTGATTTTACCACCGCACTTCTCGACAACGTAATAAAGCTCATCCACATATCATCGACAATTGGGTATCACGCACCACACGCTTCACGCGATCTTTTCTACCCCATACTTGCAAGATGTGAAATGAGCTACCATCTGAGGTTTTCCCATTAAGCTACAACATGGCATGCTTCAAGAGAAATGTAAAGAGGTTTCTACAGTGTAGGGAACGCATCGACAATACCCCGGGTGTTGCCGGTGTCAATAGGCGACGGTGACCGCTTACCATCAGGTGGGCCGTAAGCCTGTTTCCCCACAAATATCATAAAAAAAAGCTGTAACGACGTGATTGAATAACAAACAAACATCCAAGCTTTCGCATTTATAATCTTAATGATTAATATAAATACGGGATTTATCACGTACCGTCTTATCGGTGTTTCGACCGACAATGTTTCGGTTCAATTCGTGAACCTTCATCGCCCGTGACGCAAGACACAGCTTTATCCCCTCGTTTAATATCAAAATATCCTACTATTATTAATAAAATTGGCTATTTTGTCTCTTGCTACGTGTACTTTAGGTAAATTCCGTATTGCCAAATAAATACAGAGTTAAAACTTAGCCAATTTAAGTAACTAACTATTGTTATAGTATAAAGGCTGAAACAATGCTAACAATACAAACGAGGCCCTACAATAGTCGTCATAACTAAGCCTTGGAAGTCTATTAGTTGTAGCGGCAGAATTTTCTCAAAAGTATTAATTTAAATTTACCCTCTGAGGTAACCATCGTATATAAGGTTTATATAATGTAAGCTGAGTTCCTACGTCCGCTCTCAAAAACTTTCCGTCGAATCATAATCACATCTTTGTGTTATGGCTATGACTTATGACGTCCGTCGGTTCGGTTCGGTAATAGTGGACCATAATTGGTTAGGCAAAGGGTTGTTATTTTCTTTAACTGTAACACTCGCAACTAATCGAGCGAAGCGAGATCTCTAATGGCGGGTTCCTATATACGTCGGTAACCAGCTACGACTCGTTTCTCCTTGAAAACCTGTCAAAGGTTTGACACTAGTTTGACACTTTTTCAAGGAGATACGAGGCGTAGTCGGTTACCGACGGATATAGGAACCCGCCATTAATCAACTTGGGCAAATTGGCATTGTATGTATGTATATTTGTTTGTCCGAGGATAACTTTCGAATAGTAGATCCGTTCATCGTGAAATTTGATACATTTATAGGTAGAGATGGCAAAATTTTTGTGTGACTAAATGAGCTAAAAATGTGAGGGGGTTGTTGAGATATTGGGGTTAAAGAGGGGTAAAAAAATGAGACTATTAAGTCAAATAAGACGTCAAATGAAAGGTATACATTAGTACATTTTGACGCCGTTTTTATTTTTAGTTTAGTCTTTGCAGTTTTTGAGTTATTAGCTATAATACAAACAGAACTTTGACAATATTCACAGGGTACACCAGTGAACCCACGGTGCTGAAATTTGGTATGCGCGTAGCTTTAATGACACAAATACGAGTATAAGCAAAAGTCTGAAATCCAGAATAACTGCAATATGTACTCCAAATATGAGTAACCAATATCATGAACTCCCGTTAGCTGTAATTTGAATGAAACTGTAGATCAAGTAGTTTGGTTATACATTTCGTGGCACTATTTTGTTAGTATCATAAAAACGAAAGTAACTTTGTCTGTAGCTTTGTTTGTTACGTTTTCACAGCTAAAATGCTGCATCAATTTCAATGAAATTTGGTATATAGATAGACTATGAACGGGATTGAGACATAAATACGTTACTTTTTACTCGACTGTGCAAAAGAAGGGTAATGATTTTATTGACACACCACGCATGTGTATCCGCGGTCGTGTGTACATCGGTTTAAAGATTTTTATTCTCAAAAGAACTTAATATTAGATACAGTTCACTTATATAAGACATAGTTTTATATTACCTAGGTAAAACCTAAGTATATTTATAATACATATTAATTGACGCTGGTGACCAACAATGCGTTTTATTGAGCTATAGGTGCTTGTTACTTATAAGTAACAAGCACCTATAGCTCAATAAAATGCATTGTTTGTCACCAGCGTTACATTAACAGCGTTACGTTAATAGTTCGCCCCGAACTGAGATCTCGCGTAGTTAAAGATAATACAAATCACAAGAATGCAATATACTATTTACAAAAAAAAAGAGAGAAGAAGTGGGTACGTTTTACTAAATAATTAGCCACATCGCTGGCGTTGTTTTGATCAATGTGTGTAATGATTTGAGTAATATTTCAATAGGTTCCTGGATGGTTTAAAAACACAATTGTACTCGGTAGGTGGCGCTGTTGTCGAGCTCTAGAAAATTGCGGATGAAGTCGCGTGCATACAACTAGTTGACATATACCTAAATTGTTTAAAATTGCAATAGGAACAAGAGTCATCAAGAAGTCAACTAGAAGTCTCACAAATTGCAAAATGAGATTTTTTATATTAATAAGAAAAAGTAAAAAAAATAAAAAAATATGTCAGTATAATCTGACAGGCAACATTGTGCCTAGAGTCAAAACAAACAATTTTTATTCAACTTATTATTGTTAGGTAATGCCGACGATGTATTCATTATGCCTGAAATGATCACGTGATCTAGTTCCTTGCATGATCTAGAAAACAGAATTTACAATTGTTAGAACACACGTGTCATGTTACATGATATTTATTCATTGCTAAAGAAAGAGCGAAAGGTCAAATGCATGGCAAAATTTCAGAATTTACCAAATTGTTACACGATAATTTCTTTGAATATGTAGCGTACGTCATTCAAGGTGCATTCATGAATGAATGATGCTAGAATCGTGGAATAATACCAGATGAGTTTTTTCCAAAGGACTGTAAAGCCCTCTAATAAAAATTCAACTTACAAGCTACAAGAAAAATATATAGGTACTGTTACAAATAAATGTAAGTTTTAAGATAAGATAAGATAACTCTTTATTGTACACCAAAGTAAGATACAGAACATAATTCTTACAAATAGATTTAGTACAATGGGCGGTCTTATCGCTAAAAGCGATCCAGACAACCTTTGTATGGACTGGATCAAAATGTAACACATGACGGCGGTGCATCTATATAAATTTAAAAACATATCTACATACGATAAACCTAAATTACCAGTAATAACACAAATTTAATTTAAAGAAGCAACTCTAAAAATGGTTATGATGAATTAACAAGCAGCTACAACTTCAACACAAGGACAGATAATGGGTGTGAACTTTTGTTTTAAAACTACTAATAGACTTGGATGTTCTTATAGAGAGGGGCAAAGCGTTCCACAATCGTACGGCTGTTACAGTGAAGGATCGACTATAAAACTCTGTCGTATGGACAGGAGTTTTAAGTTGGAGGGAATCTGAAGAACGCAAATTGCGATCATTAGCCTGGTGGAGAAACCTAAAACGCTCCTTAAGATAGAAGGGAGAAGAAGGGTTAAAAAGGATGTTATACAAAAGGGACAGTATGTGTGCATTCCGGCGAAGACGGATGGGGAGCCACTTGAGCTTTGTGCGAAAATCAGAAATATGGTCATACTTGCGCAAGCCAAATATGAACCGAATACAGAAGTTTTGAAGGCGCTCAAGTTTGCTCAGTTGGGCTTCAGTGATGTCAAGATAGCAGGCGTCGGCGTAGTCCAGGATTGGAAGTAAAAGGGTATGTGCAAGTACAATCTTGGTAGCAGTCGGCAAGAAGTTACGAAGTCTCCGTAAAGATTCAGATGATGCAAATACCCTGCGGCTAATCACATTGATACAGGTAATCCAGGTTAAACAGGTATCCATCTGTATACCTAGATTTTTCACTGACTGAGTGATGTCTATAGGAGTTCCGTCAAAAATTATGGATGGTAGTTGTGCAAAATTGATTTTTGAGATCTGTATGGAGCTACCAATTATAATGGCCTGTGTTTTGTTTGGGTTGACTGTAAGGCCAAAGGATTTACTCCAGTCACATATCCGGTCAAGGTCAGTATTTAGTAAGCTAATGGCTCCGTCAATATTTTCAACTGTAGCTTGAGTATAAATTTGCAAGTCATCTGCATACAGATGGCAGGAAGAAGTTAAGTTTTGTGAGATAGAATGAATGAACATAGCGAATAGGAGAGGGGATAAAACGCCACCTTGTGGGACACCGGCAGAAAGATCGCACCACGAAGAGTAAGACTCTTCAACACGGATGCGCTGACGGCGCCCTAACAAGTAACTATGAAACCAGTCAATTGACATTGGAGATATGTTAAAGGAGCATAAAATATCCAGAAGTAGGTCGAAGTCAACATTATTGAAAGCGCTGCTGAAGTCAAGGAGTATCATGGCTGTCAGCTTCTGACTGTCCATCCCAGACCGAATGTCGTCTGTTATTTTAACCAGAGCTGTTACGGTGCTATGACCTGGACGGAAACCAGATTGAAAAGAATTTAACATGGAGTTTTTGGAAAGGAAGGTACTTAACTGTTGATGAATAAGGCGTTCAAGGATTTTAGATAAGTAAGGAAGGATTGATATTGGACGGTAATCAGCAAAAGAGTAAGGATTGGATTTTTTAGGTAAGGGAATAATCTGAGCTTCTTTCCAGGCATCGGGAAATGAGCCAGAATTGATAGAGGAATTTAGGATATGCGTAATAACGTGGATAATTTCATCAAGAATGGGAACAATCATATTTCGACTGATACTGTCATTGCCCACAGCATTTGAAGTAATAGATAATAGGGGACTTTTTAATTTTAATGGGCAGACTTCCCTAAACAAAACGAAAGGAAATGCTTTGAGAATAAATAAATAATTATTGCTGGAGATTTCACACAGCGCTATATAGCCCTAAACTAAGCAGAGCTTGTACACACGGCTAAGCATCAAGCTATACAATTCCAGTATAAACTGACCTCGCATTGTGTAGGCTTTTCGTAGAACGAGAGGTCAGCTTATACTGGAAATGTATAGCTTGATGTGTCGCCGTGTGTACTATGGAAACCAGATAACTGATATAATACTTACATACTTTTGTTTTAAGTAAAACTTCTTTACGCACGCTTGATCTCTTTACGAACGGAAGTTGAGAAGGAGATATAAGTTAGTTAAGATAGAAAGAGAGAGAGTTACGTTTCGTATATTTTTAACCGTAATGTGCGAGTGCGAGTTGCGTCTGTCCAGAATGAACATAGAGATCGACCTACAGACGTGTGGACAATTTTGTATTTGAACTATTTTATAAATTAATATTTTGAAAAAGTCGTTTTACTTCAGTCGTGTGGTCTAAAGCACACTCGTTTTTTTGTAAATATATACCTATATAAAAAACATCCAGACCCGGAACAAATATATGTAAATCATGCAAACATTTGTTCCGCGGTGGGAATCGAACGCGCTGCCTCCTGCGTCTCAGCCGGCTAAACGCCGTCTACGCCATGGAGTCGTCAAAAGCACTAACTCATCAATAGTTTTTTTCGCTTCCTAATAAAATATTTATAACGATTATTTTTCGTACCTATCATTTCAAACAATTGTTTACGTCCATATACGAGTAGCAGATATTTTTTTAGTCCATTTTATTTAACAAACTCAGAAAAACTCTTGTTTAATCAAAAACCCAGTTTATAAACGAGGCAATTTTTGATTTAAAAAAATTAAAGTACACGTGTCATTTGGAAACGTGACACTTGTAAAGTATGTAGGACAGACAGAAATGCAGTTGTTTTGTATAAAGATAGCACACGTTCACTACGAGATGGTTAGTTTGATAGCGAGTATAGACGATC
Organism: Philereme vetulata; assembly: GCA_918857605.2. Classification (NCBI taxonomy): domain Eukaryota; kingdom Metazoa; phylum Arthropoda; class Insecta; order Lepidoptera; family Geometridae; genus Philereme; species Philereme vetulata. The sequence continues at coordinate 5,234,938 of OU975461.1, forward strand.
CACTCGTAGTATATCATCCATCTATATCTGTCTATACTTATATTATAAAGAGGAAAGATTTGTATTTTTGTGTATATGTTTGTAATGAATAAACTCAAAAACTACTGGACCGATTTAAAAAATTATTTCACTGTTGGGAAGCTACACTATCCCCACTAGGCTACTTTTTACCCAACTGCATAGAAGGAGGGTAATGTTTTTATGGAAAAACTACGCGTGCGAAACTGCGGATTGGTCAGCTAGTATACTATATATGTATACCATTATTTAAACTAATATTATACTCTTTATTGCACACCAACAAAATTAAAAATGCAAAGAAATACACAAAAATAAAATTAGTACAATGGGCGGATTTATAGCTAAAAGCGATCTCTTCCAGACAACCTTTGGATGGACAGGACAAAACAAAATCAAAGAGACGGCGGTGTATTTATGTTCATAAACCTACATAAACTACCTATACCTACTTACTAATAAACTAAACATATATACAAATATAAGAATATATATATATATATATATATATATATATATATATATATATATATATATATATATATATATATATATAAACTACAACAAAGGAGATATACATAACGAAAAACTAGCAATGCGTACACAAAGAAAGGAAACGGTTGTATACCTTAGCTTTAAAGATTTTGATGATCTAATAGAGAAAGGTAAAGCGTTCCACAGCAGCACAGCTTCAACTGTAAAGGAGTTTCCATTAAATTGAGAACTGTGGACAGGGGTTTGGAGACTTAGAGCTTCAGATGAGCGTACTATTTGATCATGCGCCTGGTGCAAGAACACAAAACGCTCCTTTAGATAGGATGGTGAAGAAGCATTGAAAAGAATGTTAAAAAGAAGGGACAGAATATGTGCATTACTGCGAAGACGGATAGGGAGCCACTTGAGTAATTAATTCACTAATGTTATTAATTCAAAAGTAACCCGTTATCTGTCTGTCTGTTTGTTACGTTCTCACACAACCAAACTGATTAATTCCGCACCATATAAATTGTATCATTGAGCGAAGCGAGATCTCCAAATCAACTTGGGCAAATCGGCGTTGTATGTATGTATGTTTGTTTGTCCGAGGATAACTTTCGAAGCGTTTATCCGATCCTCGTGAAATTTTGTATATAGGTAGGTAGTAATGTCACAATTTTGGTGTGAGTCAATGAGCTAAAATTTATATTAAAGAATTAATATTTTAAAAAGAAGTTTTACTTCAGTCGTGTGGTCTCTCACACTCGTGTTTTAAAGTTCACTCACCAACTTATAAATCATAAAAGGTACTGAGTAAAGTCAAGGAAACCTTTGTAAAAATCTTTTATAAAGCAGAAAACGCGAAAGTTTAGTTTCTCCTGACCAAACGCACCATTTATATAAGAAACTATACAAAGTTTATAACGAGAAAAATTACGAACTTACCATAATTTAAAGCCTGTTATATGAAGAAAAATAAATAAACACGTAATCAGCACGTTTCAATTACTGATATACGCTTTCCGCTCCGCATAATGAGACAAGGCTGGGGTAAAGGCGCTTTGTCATTTTGGCCTTGTAATTATGATGGAAGTTGCGTGAGATATTCCTGTATTTTTTGATTAACCCGTAATCGTCGTCTTTTGGCATTCTTGTCCTTTTATGTCTTCATGTCCTTGTATTTACACCCACCTACTACTTAGCGCCAGAAGTCAAGATTCTGCATTACAACTTTGTCGCCATCTTCTTTTTTGTTCTTATTTTGTACATGTGTCGTGTCAAATAAATGTTTTCATTTTCATTTTTTCATTTTTTTTATCGTCATTCTCTCTGTTGCCTCAAACTCGCTGTTGCCACTAAACTCGCTGTTGCCACTAAACTCGCTGTTGCCACTAAACTCGCTGTTGCCACTGAACTCGCTGTTGCCACTAAACTCGCTGTTGCCACTAAACTCGCTGTTGCCACTAAACTCGCTGTTGCCACGAAACTCGCTGTTGCCACTAAACTCGCTGTTGCCACTAAACTCGCTGTTGCCACTAAACTCGCTGTTGCCACTTGTAGACTCCATAAAGTTAGTAAATCGTATAAAGGGCAAGGTATTTGCTTTTATAACAAACTCCCAAGTGATGTACAATAATTGAATTTAAAAACGCAATTAAACAAAATCTTTATAAAAAAGCCTACTATAAAATATCGGATTATTTAGATGTTAGAGGAGCAATTGCTCCAACTCGTTCAATATGTTACAATTTAGACGTAATTTCCTGTATTGTTATGTATTGTAAAAGGATCATTAAAAAAAAACAACCAGCCTTGTTTCTTGCCTTTCTTTCCTGGCTTGGTCGCGAAGGAACAGGCAGTAAAATTGACGTTTCAAAGTGATAATTATAACTTTAATGAATAAAAGATTGACTTTGACTTTTATAGCAGCCGTAGAATATCCACATCTGAACATAGACCTCCCATAGATTTCCAGAGCGACTAATCTGTGCGGCTTGCACCCAACGGCTCCCAGCAACCTTTATATTGCTCGACGTTACCATTTTTAGGGTTGCGTACCTCAAAAGGTAAAAAAGGAACCCCTGTAAGATCACTCTCTTGTCCGTCTATCCGTCTGTTTGTCCGTGTATCACCACCGATTTTCTCAGAAACGGGTAGACCTAGTAAGTTGAAATTTATACCAGATACTGAGGTCTATAGTCCCTATTAGGTGTATAAAAACAAAGGTCCTGAGTCAACAAGATAAAAAGATATGGGCAAATTTAGGTTTTCGCGAACATTTGTAGGTACCAAAATTTACCTTAATTTTCAACTTTTGTTATTTTTCGGAATTTTCCCTTTACTTGTGCTGTAAAAACTTGCTTTAAACCAAAATTGACAATTCTAGGTCAACCAGAAGTACCCTATAGGTTGTGGGTCGAAAACCTATATGGTAGTTCCCGTTGACCTAGAATCACGAAATTTGGCAAAAAGCAATGTCCATACAGCACAAATAACGGAAAAATATGAAAAAAATAAAAAACTTGAAAATTAGAGGGTGTCCCCATACATACATAGTTGCCGCCTATTAAGAGTTGACTATACCTCAGCCCAAACTCGAATTTCACCCCCGCTTCTCCGCGCGCCGCTGTACGTCCTATCTCGCCTTGGTTCATATGTTTGCCGGTTTTTTTATCATTCAGTCCCTTCATTATCTTGTTTTGTTTATTTCTCATTACTGCGTCTTTACAAAAACCAACTAAATATACATTCTACCTAAGAATTACGAGTTCATTTGGAGCGACAAGCGTCACGGGTACCCCGTGTGAAAGCCGAGGCCAGACTGAATCGCGAAACGGGCGTTCAGAGCGAATGGTTTCATTAGTGCAAAATTTAGATATTTTCATTTTATGGTAAAATCAAAAAGTATTTTGATAATTTAAAACACAGGTGCCCTTATTTATGTTGTGTAAAATTACTGTATAAAGTTTCAAGATCTAAATTGTAGTATTCATCGCATAATACTTTACATCGATTTTTTTTCTATCGAGAAAATTTTCCGGAATCGTGTTTTCACAACACAGGCGCTCTAGCACGTATCCTTAATTATAACATATATGAATTACAGATTGAAAGCACACAATTTGTTGAACAAAACATAGTTTCTCAATAAGCGATTTCCCCAGGTATAGTGCGCCCTTAAGATAGTCCTCTGAGTTGTATGGGCGCTCATACAATTTAGAGGACTATCTTAATCGGCACCAACCTCAAATAAGGTAAATAAATAAAATTGTGCTATTGAATAAAGTAAATATTTAAGTGGAGCTCCCATACAACGGACAAGATTTTTTTGCCGTTTTTATATATAATGGTACGGAACCCTTCGTGCGCGAGTCTGACTCGCACTTGGCTGGTTTTTTCTACTGTCACATAAGTATCCAAAACACAGTTTCCGTATTATCACCGCTCTTGTGCGTCATCCACCGGCAATCAGTAACCTTTCCATCTAGCCTCTTTCCATCTAGTCGATAGTTGACCTACAAGGCACTTTCCAGAGCGTGGTCTCTACTTGAAAACCTGCCTGCTCATATATCCATGCATCAGTTTATTACCTCTAAATATCTTCTAATAATTAAATATCTTTCTAATTGATTAAAATCTCGTGTCGCAGTTTTAGTGGTCGCACTCCTCCGAAACAGGTCGATTTGAATGATTTTTTGAAGTGAAAACTTCTTTAGGCGCGTTAGGCATTTTTGAGATGGGAAAAAAACCATTGCACTCGCGACACTATTACCCTTACCGACACCTCTCTTTATAAGTAGATATCTGTAGAAAAATCAGCTTTTATTCAAGTTTTCACTTCTGTCGGCACTCCCGGAGCGCCACTGTTTTTTTTTTGTGTATTTGGTAGGTATGAAAATACGTCGTAAGTATTTTTCACCCTTTCATTTTTAATAGTGTTTTAGTATTTTTATATAAAAAATGTTATAGTATGTGATCCCACATTTAAAGACCGGTTATTTATAAGTCAAAAACGATGTATCAGAGCCGTTGCAAGCTCAAGAAAACTGATAGCTGCAGACCTTACTTCACTGAACTTAAGGGGAGACCGGAGGGGAATCGCCCATACAACACGTACTACCAAAATCATTTCTAATTGGAGGATATTTCTACCTTAATAAGGTATTATTTTAATTTGAATAGTATTTATCTAGGTTCCCAACCATATATTAGATCAAAATACTTACCTAAAATGAAATAGAAGCGTATCGCATTCTGCATGTTTTTACGTCATAAAAGACCTGTTTTCAACCTAATTGTTACGTATTAAAAACAACAACATCTTACTTATCCTAGTCATGGGAACATAGATTATATCGTCTAGTTACAGAATAACAACACAATGAGAAAAATACAAATACAAGTTTTCAGTCATCATTTTTGGTATTACGGAACACTGTCAAAATCTAATCAAATTTAGAATCGTTCTATTGCTATCACTGTTGCTCTACGTGGCTAAACTTCGTCACTAAACAGGGATAGCGATATTCAGGCCGAAGTTTTTGACGTGGCCGAATTGAAGTTGCGCTCGGTTTTCGCCGGCTTCTTAAGATACTCACGCTTCCCTGCCTTTATATTTATGAAACATTGACATTTTGTTAAAAATAATATTGATCTTTTTATAACCCGTATAAGTAAAAGACACAACAATAAAAATTGTTTCCCCCGAAACAATACGGCTTTATACAATAAAAGTGTAATCTGCATGGCTGTGCGTTTGTACAATCATCTCCCAAAGAGTGTACTAGATGCTCCTAGTTTAAACTCATTTAAATTGTTATTTAAAAAGCTATTAATAAAAAAAGCAAACTATAGTGTTAATGACGACCTCCGTGGCGCAGTGGGCGAATAGCCGGCTGAGACGCAGGAGGTAGCGGGTTCGATTCCCGCTGCGAAACAAATGTTTGCATGATCTACAGATATTTGTTCCGGGTCTGGTTGTTTCTCTATGTATTATAAGTATGTATTTACAAAAAAAAAGTATATAAGTATTCTATCAGTTATCTGGTTCCCATAGTACAAGCTATGCTTAGTTTGGGGCTAGATAGCGCTGTTGAAATGTCCAGCAATATTTATTATTTATTTATTTAATGACTACTTTGCCGATGACAATTTTGATTGATCAAGTAAAATTTAATTTTTTATATTAAGTTTGAAAAATATTATTAATACTTTTTAATTGTTTTAAATTTCATATGAGATGAGAGCTGCAAAAATAATCGTTACTATTGTAAATAAATAACCTTGAGATTGTGCTTAGATGCAAAAACGTAATAATAAAATGAATGTGTAACGCTTTAACATTGCATGAGTTAACAACGCTGCATATGGCTGCGCCTACACAACAACTGTACAACACCTTGTTATTACCCATATTACGCAATAAATACAATTTGATTCGAACAATATCCATAAAATTTAACCATCGTTCATTGACGTGAAGTCATTTACATGAAGTGTCGCGTCACTTTCACAAGAGTGTTTTATATAGTTTTTATTCCCGAAGTTCACACGGGAACGGGAAATTTCATGCGTGCGAAGCCGCGGGCGGGTTAGCTAGAAATAATTTAATAATTTCTGAAAAGCTACACAAATTCTAATATTATTAACACAATCCCAAAAAATTGCAAGGCGGGCAGGACTTGAACTCGCAACTATCCTCTTGATACGAGGATGCACTGCCAATTGTGCTACCAGGCTCTTATAATCTTTGAAGTAAGTCTCCATCCCACGAATCACTCTAATATTATAAATGCAAAAGTTGGGATGTTTGTATATTTATTTGTTGGTTTGTTTGTCGTAACGGAATTGGCAAATACGCGTGCGAAGCCGCGGATGAAAACCAGTTACACTATAAAAATAGTGGCAACAAATGTTACACAACATTTTTTAAATTACATACCAAAAGCTTATATCGAGACGTTAGAACCGAAAATAGTGAAACTGCGCTGTGTTCTCGAGTGAGTAATAAAGGAGAGACTTTATGGTGACCTGCATTAGCTAGTTTTCAATTGACGCCTAATTATTTCAAGAATCGCTTATCGCTGTCACGCTATAATGCTAATCACAGATAGATAACAGATGTCGTCCTTATTATGTAAAACGTTGATAACCACGCGGTTATGTCACTCGGTCATCGCGCGATCAACCCTTATCAAGTTCTGATGGAACTAAAGGTCAATTCCCATGGTTACTAATAAATATTTCGCGATGTATACAAGGTGGCGACTCGGCGGCGGTCAATATTGTCTGACGACCTCCGTGGCGCAGTGAGCGAATGGCCGACTGAGACGCCGGAGGTAGCGGGTTCGATTCCCGCCGCGGAACAAATGGTTGCACGATCTACAGAATATATTTGTTCCGGGTCTGGTGGTTTCTCTATATATTATAAGTATGTATTTGAGAGCCATGGAACGTACCATGCTCGGCATCAGACTGTTAGATCGAGTTCCAAACGTCGAGATCCGTAGACGAACGAAGGTTCATGACGTTAGGCTTCGAGTTATGGAGCTCAAATGGTATTGGGCGGTACACTTAACGTGTTGATGACAGATGGAGCAGGACAGTGACTGAATGGTGGCCGAGGAGCGGGTATAGAAGGGTAGGACGGCCAACAGCGAGATGGGTGGACGACATCGGTCGTGGGCCGTTAGAGGGTGAGGCTAACGCAGGATCGTGGTGGATGGCACAAACTTGGGGAGGCCTATACCCATCACTGAGTGAAGTCAGGCTGTGGATGATGATGATGATGTATTTACAATAAAAATGTATATAAGTATTCTATCAGTTATCTGGTTCCCATAGTACAAGCTCTGCTTAGTTTGGGGCTAGATGGCGCTGTGTGAAATGTCCAGCTAAATTTATTATTATTAATAAAAATATTCGAACACAATCTCGTACTGGGTTTTAATAGACAGATAGATATACTTTTTATTGCGCACCAAACAAAATTAAATATACAAAAATTACACAAAAAAAAGGTAAGTACAAAGGGCGGTTATTGCTAAAAGCGATCTCTTCCAGACAACCTTTGGATGGACAGGACAAAACAAAATCAAAAAGACGGCGGTATATCTATGATCATAAACGTACATAACTACCTACTAACTTAATATAGGATGTTATTCCAAATCCATATCAGATAAGGTGTTTTGATTCATAGACAAACCTTCAGTGGCGATTCACTAGATAACAGAACATCAGAAATGTCTGAAGTATGCTTATGGAGTAATAACGTCTTATTATTGTCGCAAAAGCACTTCAGTTTGCTTATCCTTTGCGCTATGTCGGTGACTGGTTGGTAGGAAGGTGCAGTGTAGGACGGCATCCTACTAAATGAAAAGACCTGATAAAGGTTGCTGGGAGCCGTTGGGGGCAGACCGCACGATATTTGGAAATCTATGAGGGAGGCCTATGTTCAGCAGTGGATGTCTTATGGCTGGTTTAATGATTATGAAAACAATTGTGTGGCAAAGAGCGGACATGTTTCTTGTAACTATACGAATGTTTAAAAACAGCTGCTTGTCCCAGGTTAATCTGTGAATCGTTCTTTTACTTACCTGTATGACCTGTATCCCTATAAACATTTTATAAATAAAAAAAATGATATTATTAATTTTAATCTAATTTCAAATCTTTAAACTGTACAAAGTTAAGTAGTTGATAGGTACATATATGATTTAATTGTGTTTTGTAAATAGTGTTACGCCGAGGCGGTTACAGAATAAGTAATAGTCGGCAGTTCTCGAAGTTATACCTACTGTGTCACAGAATAGTTAATACTTGGTATGGAATATACCTACAGTTGCACAGATTAAGAAATACCTACACTTTTCTAGATACTAGTGGAAGGTTCTGGAGATAATGCTCGGTATAAATAGTGCGTAGAGACGTCCGCAGAGTCAGTCTTGATTTGGCGATACGTGCGAACATTTCGGTGACTTTTAGTGGTTTATTGTGCGATAGTGTTGTGAATTAGTCTGTTGTGATTAAGATCATGTATTTTGCATTTTAGTGTTGAATGAAAGTGTTATTTTGGTTAGATTGATTTTAATTATTTTTATCCCGAACCTTCAGCTCGTAACAATAGGAGTGAATTAACTTATTTGATTTTGCTTTTTGTAGGTTTAAGATATAATGAAATGTATTTTGGCTAGACGTTAGTGCATGCCATCTTAGTTTATTAAAATCCAATTAATTTAGTCGCTCGGCATAGAATATTAATGCATGCTGTCTATCATCTGTGATTATAGCAGCACTAAGTTCTACCATTTGTAAATGTAACCGCTGAACACTGTCAGTGTTGATGATTCTTATTAATAAAATTAAAATAAAATGTTATATTGATCATTCACTTTTTATAGTAGGTAAGGATGTTTATTTTATTTTTAATGTTAGATTACTATGAGATAAGTTTAATTACCCTCATCATTAGTATATTACCCCGATACCGAGAATACATTGAACTCCCTACGTACATACGTATATACCAAATTTCATCGAAATCGATTCAGCCGTTACGACGTGAAAGAGTAACAAACATCCACACATTCAAACTATCGCGTGTTAGTGTTTATTTATTTAATACTTTATTGCACAAAAATACAAATTAAAGGTAGGAGTTCAATGTAGTCTCGGTATAGGCATGAAAGAATAAGCAGAAAGTTCTGAATAAAATTTATTTTTCAATGTAGTCTCCCCTAGGATCTGAACACACTTATTTGTCCTGGAAAATAACTTTTCAATTCCCTCCAAAATATATTTTTCTTCCTGGTCTGAAAAATTATCGTTAATCGAGTAACAAACATCTTAACTCTTCATCGTCGGAAAAATGCTTGCCTCGAAGTTCTTTTTTGAGATTTGGGAACAGAAAGTAATCACTAGGGGCTAGGTACGGGCTGTAGGGTGGATGATTGATATCTTCAAATCCGCAATCCCGCACAGCAGCATTAAAAATGTTAGCTGGGTAGGTAGGGCGATTGAATCACCGCATTGTATTATCGCCGTTCAGCCAATTAGACATGTAATCGGATTAGACACGTGAACTTGGTCTGTTGTCCTTGGTCCTTGGCCATCACGTTTTCTATATTACGTCTAGTGGTCAGCGTTCTTGTACCTACTTATGTATCAGTACATGTTTTTGAAAAGGGTGAATTTGGAATCAGTCGAGCAATTTTGAGGAACACCGCTGCCTGTGATTGATTACAACGGTCTGTGTTATTTTGTAACGCCAGTGCAAAATGAGGGGTCGTCATCATCAACCTATAACAGTCCACTGCTGGACCATTTGCCATTGAGAGCCCGATCCTCAGCTCTTCTCATCCACGTGGTTTCCATTCCAGAACACGTAAAAGAAGGAAAAGAGGTATTATAATGTAAAGTATTTTATCATCTTGAGGAAACTATAAAACCTAGAAGTGTTGGGACTTTTTGATGTGTAACATCTTTCCATTCGGTTTGTGGGAGTGATTTTGGCAAAAGGGACGGAAATGTGTAAGAAGAAACCGGGGAATCGGCTATTTGATTTGACCAATGAACGCGCGCGGTGGTCAGACGTTACTAGGGAATGCAATCCCGACTCGAGATTGCAAATTCGAGATCCCGCGGGATTAGAAATATCAATCCCGCGGTCCCGTCTAGTTTAAAAAAAATGTTAAATTCGGATGACTGAAAAAGCTAATAACTGCTTGTTTGTGATAGTGAGGTTAACTAAAATAACATATTACTCGAAAGAAAATAAAAATCTCTATTCGTTAATCTTACCAACTAAATAATTATCGTCACCTGTCGCTAATATTCGGAAATAGTAGGAATAGTTTTCTAACGCTGTTTGGCGTTCCTGCCGCTCGCGGCCGTCAGTCAGCGCGCCGCTTGCGCCCCGAGTGGACGTGTGTAGCGTCGCTGACCACTGCCGCCCAATCCCGTCGATCTCGAACGGGATTGATCCCGAAAAATTACACGAGATCTCGCGAGATCGGGATTGCATTCCCTAGACGTTACACATCATATGCGACTACTGTAAGGCTCATAGTTTTATATCTAGTTATTTTTAAGAAGTTGGCATAATTAATTACTACACTTACTCAAAACGATGAGAAATCCACGCTTCAAGAGAAATGTAAAGAGGTTTCTACAGTGTAGGGAACGCATCGACAATACCCCGGGTGTTGCCGGTGTCAATAGGCGACGGTGACCGCCTGATGGAGGTGGGCCGTAAGCCTGTTTCCCCACAAATAACATTAAAAAAAATCCTCGTATAAAAACCAGTTACTTAGTTATGTAGTATGTACTATTTTTATTTTATTCTAGCACCTCTTAAACGATGGTGCAATGAGCTACTAAGTATATAAAGCCTATGCAATTAAGTATTATTGATGTAACCCAAGTGTTCTATTGTGTCCCTACTGTTTTAATAAATGAGTGAGTTTTATTTTAGGAACGACAACATGCCACTTCCCACGGTGATGTATGAATAAATTAAATTAATCTCAAGTTAAAAATGCACCGTGCTATACAAACCGGAAAATATTTTTTTTTTCTGTGGACAACTCTCCACTAGGGCCTAGTGGAAGAGTTTGTGTAGTGACTGAATCGAAGAGCCTAGTGACTAGGCTCTTCGATCGAGTCATTATTGATTTAAAAAGCTTTCAGTCAGCACCTATTACCTAGCCCTTACCTTACCTAATGGTTAGTAAATGTCACGTGAGAAGTAAGGCTGGCCTTGGCCGTGGTACTTCTCACAATTCAGAAGGTAATATTCCACCCTGTAATCCATTGTTTGACTTTAGTATTGTATGTATTCTTGTATTCAGTTTTACGTTATAATTAATAACCTCTACACGTTTGTTTGTAAATTCAAATCTGAAATCTATTGAGTTGTTATGTAACTAGTTTTTTCTGTGTTGTCTATCTTATAATTTGTCTAAAAAAATATGTGAGTCCTATATCTAATATATAAAATTCTCGTGTCACAGTTTTCGTTGCCATACTCCTCCGAAACGGCTTGACCGATTTTGATGAAATTTTTTGTGCTTATCCGGTATCTATGAGAATCGGCCAACATCTATTTTTCATCCCCCTAAATGTTAGGGGTAGTCCACCCCTAAATTTTTTTTTTATTTTTTAGACAAAATTTTTAATTTCTATTTTTTTATGATACAACATACAAAAATCCTCAATTTTCACCCTTCTACGATCAACCCTTATTTTTAATAGCAATTATTTATATGGCAAAACAACGTTTGCCGGGTCAGCTAGTGTATATGTAGAATTATTGTTAGCATTTCTATACTAATATTATAAAGAGGAAAGATTTCTTTGTTTGTTTGTATTGAGTAGGCTTGAAACTACTGGACCGATTTAAAAAATTCTTTCACTGTTGGGAAGCTACACTATCCTCGGGTGACATAGACTACTTTTTACCCAACTGCGCAGAATGAGGGTAATGTTTTATTGATAAACTACGCGTGCGAAGCTGCGGATTGGTCAGCTAGTAATATATATAGTACTTAAGTTCTTTGGACACGTTAACCGTAAGGCCGTTTGTCCACTGCTACCGTCACCGGGACGTTACCGAGAACGTGATGATGGCGCCGATTTAGCGATAGGCATTTACTATATAGGCCGCCGTCGCCGGAACTCGGGTGACGTGCAGTGGACACACGGCCTTAAGAGGACTCAACGGAACGTCTAGTCGTGCAAGTCAGAGTGGAGGGCGAGCGACCGCGTTGTCGCTCTCGAACGAGATGGTCAGACCACATCAAGTCCATCACACACTCTACCATGACTGAATAAATAAATAAATATTGCTGGACATTTCACACAGCGCTATCTAGCCCCAAAATAAGCTTGTACTTTGGGAACCAGATAACTGATAGAATACTTATATACTTTTTTTGTAAGTACATACTTATAATATATAGAAAAACAACCAGACCCGGAACAAATGTCTGTAGAATTTTCTCGCAATGCCTTCAATAGAGCTGAACGGAGACGCATCGCTAGAGCCGCATCTCAGGAGCCAAGATCTGACATAACCACGACCACTCTGCCAAGAGCGCCCGACTAAGACGAAGAATATAAACTGTGTTTGTAAATCTTCGACTTGTCTAAGTGCATGTTACCGTTTCAAAACATGAATAAATGATATGAATATGAACATATCATTCAAGTTTGCATACAATTATGAAAATAAACATTGAAAGGAACGGGTCTTTATGTATTTGACGACCTCCGTGGTGCAGTGGGCGAATAGCCGGCTAAGACGCAGGAGGTAGCGGGATCGATTCCCGCCGCGGAACAAATGTTTGCATGATTTACAGATATTTGTCTGGGTCTGGTTGTTTCTCTATGATGAGTAGGTATGTATTTAACAAAAAAAAGTATATAAGTATTCTATCCGTTATCTGGGTCACATAGTACATGCTCTGCTTAGTTTGGGGCTAGATAGCGCTGTGTGCAATGTCCAGAAATATTTATTTATATAATTAAAAGGTCATGTTTAGTGAGATTCAAGGTACGAAGTCTATAAAGAGAGTGGCTATTAGATAAAAGATATTCGGTCATCTTATACGGCATGAAAACTTGATAAAAAGAAAATAGAGGAAAAGTGAAGAATGGGATGACCGTGAGTAATCATCACCATCATTTCAGCCATAGGACGTCCACTGCTGAACGTAGGCCTCATCCATAGATTTCCAGAAAGGTCTATCTTGTGCGGTCTTCACCCAACGGCTCCCAGCAACCTTTGACAGGTCGTCTTCCCATCAAGTGATCCCGTCCTAGGCTGTGCTTTTCAGTCCGTGGTCTCCACTCTAGAACCGTTCTGCCCCAACAGCTGTCAGTTATCATCATCGTCCCTCAGATCGGCGTTTATGTTCCTCATCGTAAGAGAAACTATAGGCACAACTCTTTCTTTATCAGATCTGCTAAACATTACAATGAACTGGTTGGATTTCCTAAATTAAATTTATTTAACTCAAAACTCGCCAAGTTAAAGCACGTTCTATTAGAACACTGGTTTAGAATTGGTTCATTAGCTGTTATGTTCTCACTTATATTTGCTACATGCGTTTTGTTATTTATTAACACGTTCCCAGCGTCACAGATTTATCTGTACTTTCCGTCGGGTCGTTTTAAACCTTGTCCTAAACCATAGATTGTGGCGGCACGAGGCATATTAAACCCTACCGCCCGCGCCCGTAGCAGACCAAATGTGTGCGGCACGAGGTCTTAGAAACCCAGCATTGTGGTTGGTATACCATAGAACTAGGAGTTAATAGCACATCTCAGATATATAGTTATCTCTTTCCTACATTGAACCAGATGGAAGTTATGCATCCCGCACGATAGAGACGTTTAAGCTTTTTCTTACCGCTATAAAGACGAGACACGGACAGGGTGTTTTAAACCCTGTTTCGCACTTATCGTGTTAAATACCTAGCAAACTAAACACACAAGCTCTATTTAAATCTTATATATGCGAAAACATGTCTAGGCAATTAGTGTATAAAGTGGTTTCATAAAAGATATTGTACTGTTTGTTTTCCGTATAGAATAAAATAAGGGTAGTTGGTGACCACCTGCCACCTGCCACGTATAGAATAAAATAAGGGTAGTTGGTGACCACCTGCCACCTGCCACGTATAGAATAAAATAAGGGTAGTTGGTGACCACCTGCCACGTATAGAATAAAATAAGGGTAGTTGGTGACCACCTGCCACCTGCCACGTATAGAATAAAATAAGGGTAGTTGGTGACCACCTGCCACGTATAGAATAAAATAAGGGTAGTTGGTGACCACCTGCCACGTATAGAATAAAATAAGGGTAGTTGGTGACCACCTGCCACCTGCCACGTATAGAATAAAATAAGGGTAGTTGGTGACCACCTGCCACGTATAGAATAAAATAAGGGTAGTTGGTGACCACCTGCCACCTGCCACGTATAGAATAAAATAAGGGTAGTTGGTGACCACCTGCCACGTATAGAATAAAATAAGGGTAGTTGGTGACCACCTGCCACGTATAGAATAAAATAAGGGTAGTTGGTGACCACCTGCCACGTATAGAATAAAATAAGGGTAGTTGGTGACCACCTGCCACGTATAGAATAAAATAAGGGTAGTTGGTGACCACCTGCCACCTGCCACGTATAGAATAAAATAAGGGTAGTTGGTGACCACCTGCCACGTATAGAATAAAATAAGGGTAGTTGGTGACCACCTGCCACCTGCCACGTATAGAATAAAATAAGGGTAGTTGGTGACCACCTGCCACGTATATAATAAAATAAGGGTAGTTGGTGACCACCTGCCACCTGCCACGTATAGAATAAAATAAGGGTAGTTGGTGACCACCTGCCACGTATAGAATAAAATAAGGGTAGTTGGTGACCACCTGCCACGTATAGAATAAAATAAGGGTAGTTGGTGACCACCTGCCACCTGCCACGTATAGAATAAAATAAGGGTAGTTGGTGACCACCTGCCACGTATAGAATAAAATAAGGGTAGTTGGTGACCACCTGCCACCTGCCACGTATAGAATAAAATAAGGGTAGTTGGTGACCACCTGCCACGTATAGAATAAAATAAGGGTAGTTGGTGACCACCTGCCACCTGCCACGTATAGAATAAAATAAGGGTAGTTGGTGACCACCTGCCACGTATAGAATAAAATAAGGGTAGTTGGTGACCACCTGCCACGTATAGAATAAAATAAGGGTAGTTGGTGACCACCTGCCACGTATAGAATAAAATAAGGGTAGTTGGTGACCACCTGCCACGTATAGAATAAAATAAGGGTAGTTGGTGACCACCTGCCACCTGCCACGTATAGAATAAAATAAGGGTAGTTGGTGACCACCTGCCACGTATAGAATAAAATAAGGGTAGTTGGTGACCACCTGCCACCTGCCACGTATAGAATAAAATAAGGGTAGTTGGTGACCACCTGCCACCTGCCACGTATATAATAAAATAAGGGTAGTTGGTGACCACCTGCCACGTATAGAATAAAATAAGGGTAGTTGGTGACCACCTGCCACGTATAGAATAAAATAAGGGTAGTTGGTGACCACCTGCCACGTATAGAATAAAATAAGGGTAGTTGGTGACCACCTGCCACGTATAGAATAAAATAAGGGTAGTTGGTGACCACCTGCCACGTATAGAATAAAATAAGGGTAGTTGGTGACCACCTGCCACCTGCCACGTATAGAATAAAATAAGGGTAGTTGGTGACCACCTGCCACGTATAGAATAAAATAAGGGTAGTTGGTGACCACCTGCCACGTATAGAATAAAATAAGGGTAGTTGGTGACCACCTGCCACGTATAGAATAAAATAAGGGTAGTTGGTGACCACCTGCCACCTGCCACGTATAGAATAAAATAAGGGTAGTTGGTGACCACCTGCCACCTGCCACGTATAGAATAAAATAAGGGTAGTTGGTGACCACCTGCCACGTATAGAATAAAATAAGGGTAGTTGGTGACCACCTGCCACCTGCCACGTATAGAATAAAATAAGGGTAGTTGGTGACCACCTGCCACCTGCCACGTATAGAATAAAATAAGGGTAGTTGGTGACCACCTGCCACGTATAGAATAAAATAAGGGTAGTTGGTGACCACCTGCCACGTATAGAATAAAATAAGGGTAGTTGGTGACCACCTGCCACCTGCCACGTATAGAATAAAATAAGGGTAGTTGGTGACCACCTGCCACGTATAGAATAAAATAAGGGTAGTTGGTGACCACCTGCCACGTATAGAATAAAATAAGGGTAGTTGGTGACCACCTGCCACGTATAGAATAAAATAAGGGTAGTTGGTGACCACCTGCCACGTATAGAATAAAATAAGGGTAGTTGGTGACCACCTGCCACCTGCCACGTATAGAATAAAATAAGGGTAGTTGGTGACCACCTGCCACCTGCCACGTATAGAATAAAATAAGGGTAGTTGGTGACCACCTGCCACGTATAGAATAAAATAAGGGTAGTTGGTGACCACCTGCCACGTATAGAATAAAATAAGGGTAGTTGGTGACCACCTGCCACCTGCCACGTATAGAATAAAATAAGGGTAGTTGGTGACCACCTGCCACGTATAGAATAAAATAAGGGTAGTTGGTGACCACCTGCCACGTATAGAATAAAATAAGGGTAGTTGGTGACCACCTGCCACGTATAGAATAAAATAAGGGTAGTTGGTGACCACCTGCCACCTGCCACGTATAGAATAAAATAAGGGTAGTTGGTGACCACCTGCCACGTATAGAATAAAATAAGGGTAGTTGGTGACCACCTGCCACCTGCCACGTATAGAATAAAATAAGGGTAGTTGGTGACCACCTGCCACCTGCCACGTATATAATAAAATAAGGGTAGTTGGTGACCACCTGCCACCTGCCACGTATAGAATAAAATAAGGGTAGTTGGTGACCACCTGCCACCTGCCACGTATAGAATGCTTATTCAATTCAATTCATTTATTTCAGATGTCACAGATCCATATTTGTTAGTAAAAAACTTAATGAAACATGTCAAATGTGTTAGTACATATTAAATTCAAACACAAATAATAAAAATAATGTACAAATAACACAAAATAATCATAATTCACATATATATTCAGGTACTCTCACTCGCAACTATATGTACTCATAATGCTCTTTGGAAGGGCTTGTGTGGCACATGCAGGTTACAGCAGTGGCTCAGATAGGGGCAGTCGAGGCGGTCTGCCATCACGCTGAGGAGGTCGTACGTACTCGCCCGCACCCGCCGCACCAGGGATGCACAGCGCAGGCGCATTGTCGCATACAAACAATTGATGCGCACCTCCGCGAACATTCCCGACGCGCTGCAGAAGCGGGGAAGCCCCAACACCTCAGCGCGTTGTTGCACTCCCACTGCGTTGTTATTGCCAGCAACACTTGCTGCTGTGCCCGAACATAAGCACAAGGGAAGATCTGAACGGAACTATTGACACGTTAACGCTAAACACCAACAATCATCACGGGACACTGCGAACTTAACCATCACCTCCTGAAGACCGGAGCCACGGACAGTGGACTTTGTCGCGGATGCCCTCGGGAGGAAGAGACTGTGGAGCACGTGGTGCATCACTGCACTACCACAAACGACGCCAGACTGAGAACGGGTCTGCAAGGGGTCATCGAATCCTCATCCTCCACCAACACCGCTACTACATCAACATCTACGTGGACCCTGGAAAGCTGTTGCCGTCAACCCAAAGTCCTACTCCGTTACTTCAAGGAGTTAGGATGGCTGGGGTTAGGTTAGAAGGGGGTAATGCACAATATGGGACACACAATGCGGGACGTCAGTGCTGATCTCTCTTTCCCCCCACCTTATAATTAGAATCAGACACGCTAACAATAAGTGATCACGAATAGATCTTCGCTTGACCACAATCTCGCCTGATAGTAGTCGCCTGAAGCGATGATGTGATCTAAGATGGAGCACGAAGATCTAGAAGACATCTATTCACTCTTACCTTAAGGACGCTCGGACTGTAGTCTTTAGGAAAAACAAACGACGGTAAAGTGTTCCGTACCTTACGTATTATAACATACATTTACTGTATGCATTAAAAACGTAGAACCAAAACGATGAGTGCGAATAGGTGGTATATTAACAATGTACTGAGCCATGCGTCTGCTTGTCCTTTGATGGGAAGGAAATCATGAAGTTCCTGGGCGCATTCCTCAAAATGTATCCTGTAAAAGATCGATAGGCAAGCAGCTTTACTGTTTGAGTCTTTGGATCTTAGCCTCTGCCAAAAAAGTGTACGAGTAAATAATCTGCCCGACGAGATACAGTCTCAAACTAGTTCGGAGGGCGCAGGGTCTTATCTTATACAATTCCAGTATAAGCTGACCTCTCATTCTACGAAAAGCCTACACAATGCAAGGTCAGCTTATACTGGAAAAGTATAGCTTGATTTGTAGCCGTGTGTACAACTATTTAAGTTTTTAATTTAATGTACGTGAGTACGACTTTGATCAAGAATTTATTATAATAACTTCATCAAGATGACTCATTCATAATATCTGATTAGCTGATAACGCTTATCGGAAACGACGTGACATAACACGGTCGCAATCACGTATGACATCATCTATGCAAATATTTTAATATTTATTGTTTTCTAGACGCATTATCTTCGATAACAGCATAACCTAACATCAGGTGAGGTAGTGGAAAAATCTAGCTAATAACAATATTGATAAATAAATAATGCTGGACATTTCACACAGTGTTATCTAGCAGAATATTGTAGAGAATGAACTAATACCTCACAATTATAAGATCGCATTACTTTAGAGAGGCGTTTCATGTTTCAGTTCAATCAAATATTGCATTGACAGCACCGAAACATAAAACGGGTATTTATCGCGAACGTACTTTGTATATTTGTTATCACGACGCTTCGACTGTGTTGCAACAGCTGTGGCCACGGGCGGACTGGAGTACTTGGAGCTACAAAAAAGGTACATACGCGATAAATGCCCGTTTTAATCAGTAATTGTGTGTAGTGATCGCAAAAGTTTGAAAAATACTATAGTCAGATAACATAACAAATACCTATAATAAGTAACTTTTTAGCAAAAATATAACTGACTACAGATAACAGTAAAAACCAAACTACTTTACCGATTTTGATGAACCATGCGATTAATCCTTTCAAATAAAAATCGAATTTTCCAAATCGGTGGATATATAACGGCGTCCTGAGCTAACAAACATAACAAACAAAATTAAACAAATTTAAGACTTATATGGTTCTCTCATGGATGTCATTTTAAGAACTAGACCAAACGGAAATGGTACCACACGGGAAGCACCAGCTTTCAAATAAAAAAAGAATCATCACAAATCGATTCCACCCAGTCAAAAGTTCTGAGGTAACAAACATAAAAAATACAGTCGAATTGAGAACCTCCTCCTTTTATGAAGTCGGTTAATTAGACTGAAAACATTGTACCTATATAAGTAAGTAAGTTTACTATGACAAAAACAAAAGTACACACGAGACGGTAGCTCGCTTCACAAATCGCCTGTTCTCGCCAAAAACATACAATTAATTTAATACAAAACAATGTTGTACAAACAACATAACAATTACGACAATATCAACGTGTTGCCGTCACGTTTGAGAACGCCACGTGTATCTGTTTGTAAGGATTGCGCAACACCATTCAAATGCCACCGATAATTTGCTGAGAGAACATGTCTGAATATTGAGCAATAAACTTATTATGCAGTTAAATCTAGTATTAGTATTAGTTGGGTATATATTGGTATATATTTAAGTGTTTTTTTTATGTTATTTGTGGGGAAACAGGCTTACGGCCCATCTGATGGTAAGCGGTCACCGTCGCCTATTGACACCGGCAACACCCGGGGTATTGTCGATGCGTTCCCTACACTGTAGAAACCTCTTTACATTTCTCTTGAAGCCGTGCCATGTTGTAGTCTAATGGGAAAACCTCAGATGGTAGCTCATTCCAGCATTGCATCTTGCAAGTATGGGGTAGAAAAGATCTCGTGAAGCGTGTGGTGCGCGATACCCAATTGTTTATTTAAGTATTAGGATTATAAGTACAGTTTTTTATTAGATATTATTTCTCTTCATTTGTAAATATACTCTGTGCACCGCTGTCCATTACTGCTTCGCTCATTACTTGCCATCCAAAGGTTGCTTAGCAGAAATCGCTTTCAGCGATAAGGCCGCCCATTGTACTATATTTAGCATTAATTAGTTTTTTTTAAGTATTCCTGCTGTACAACAAAGAATTATTCTATTCTTTAATCTATCATGAAGAAGCGTGACCAATTATTTTTCATCCCCCCCCCCCCCCCCATCTCGGAAAGAGTATTTTAGCTCTTCGTTAAACGAGTGCAAAAGCCGTTTTTATCCGCTAGAGGATAAAGTCAATTGAATTTAGAACATCGCGTGCACTAAGTTTGTGAATTCAAAATATCATTAAAGCTATTTACTTCTACCTCCATGGTGCCGAATTTATCATACAACCTTTTTTAATTTGTTAAAAACTCAGACTCGGAACCTTTCCTCGCTGAGGTGGGATGAAAAGTTACGTGTTAAACTCGAGTGCAAAGATTTTCACCTCGTGCTCTTTTGATTCCCTCGCTAACGTTCAAGATATAAATTTTTAAGGACTCGCTGCGCTCGTGATTCAATTTTAGAATCCTTCGCTTTGTTGGTCATCAATATTGAGCACACGGTTAAAAAGCAACTTTGCACTCTTGTATAAAAAAATAAATAATATTAAATAACTAATAATGTGTTAATCTTTCTAAAATACTAATAAACAAAATATGATGGACATTTCACACAGCACTATCTAGCCCCAAACTAAGCGAATTTTGTACTATAGGAACCAGATAACTGATAGAATACTTATACACATTTTTTTTGTAAATACATATTTTTAATATATAGAGAAACAACCAGACCCGGAACAAATATCTTTAGATCATGCAAACATTTGTTCCGCGGTAATCGAACCAACAACCTCTTGCGTCTCAGCCGGCTATTCGCCCGCTGCGCCACGGATGTAGTCAAAATAACAAAGTATTCATTACATATTTTTTCGCTTAAAACCCCAGATGAACACTTTATTAGGTTAAAGTTTTGTTAAAGTTACTTGTTCAACTCTTACTTAACTAGTCATCAATGTGGTAACATCAACAAGTGCATATCTCTTTCCCTTATCACTTATCTACAATGATGTAATTTCAGGTTAATCTAACTAGGTAACATAGTTTCAATCAAGCTGAACTAACACTGAAAATGGGACGGCGTTATTTACTTTGGTGATGCAATGGCATGCCCATTACTTATTATGAAAATGTAGGAGATACTTTCTTTAAAAATTGGCAACGAGCGTATTCCACACAAGAGCTCCGTAGTCAATACGGCTGTATCCTAGTCAACTTCTTTATCATTTCTTTGCATAGTATAAAATGAAACTGATGATGACTTTCCTAGAAAACCCACCCATTTTATCATTTAAATGAATATATGAGCTGTTCATTTTCTCATCTTCATGAGTATAGTCTAACTTTTTATTAGCTGCACCCACAAAACGTCATTTTACACGTTTTGTGGGTTGCCGGTTTTTGAAGAAAAATAAATAGGGATGTAGCTAAATGAGTGAATCGTAAATGAATAATCAGTTTGGTTTTTTTTTTGAGATTTAATATTAAGTTGTAATGTATTTTTTTAACCTATTATTATTACTATACTAGAGGATTGATCTTTTTTAGTGGAAGTATAGGGAGGTACATTCAAAATGAAACAAAAACGTCATAATAATGTTATTTAATTAATTTTTGTGAACTGAATCACATCCCTATTGAGATTAGGCTGGCAACATTATTTTACGGAATGACATTTAGAAACGTCATTTTACTGCAGCTAATAAAAAGTTAGACTATAGTATCTGCTGTATTCTCTTAGTTTAATTAGTTTAGTAGTAATTATTTTGTATTGATTTTGTTTATTCTATAGTTACTTACTTAGCTGACATAATTTGTAATATATTTTTGAAATACCAATATTATGAAATGTAATGAAATTGTGAAATGAATGAATGAAATCGCTTCCGCTGTCTGTTAGCTTAGATCTTTTAAACTACTCAACGGATTTTAATGCAGTTATCAGCAATAGATAGAGTGATTCAAAAGGAACGTTTACATGTATACATAATACATGTATGTAATGTTTACATGTATCTGCGAAAGTAACTGTTTGTTTGTTAATTTCTTTGTTACCTTTTCATAACTAAACTGCTGAACGGATCGTAATGAAATTTGGCAAGGAGATAGATAAGGAAAGGAAGGGAATGAGTTACTTTATACCCGAGTGCGCAAAAGGAGGGTAATGTTTTTATTGAAATACCATGCATGCGAAGCCGCGGACGGGTCAGCTAGTTGTAATTAAAAAATAAATTTTACAGTTGATTTTTGAATTTTTACCATGAATGGTAAAAATTAAAATATATATATAATAATTAAAAATAAATATATATATGAACTGTTTTACAAACCCAATTATAACGATTAAAACCAATATACAAAACTATAAAAAAATTGTACATACATGTGTGCTTGTGATGTTTGCATTTGTATTTTCGTGACTAAAACGCAGTGGAATATTTAATTTCAATTCATATCCTCCTGTCTTAGAACGCAGAGCCGTTCGTATCGTCGACAACCCCAGTAGTATTAACCAATTAGTTTGTGTGAAGGTGCGGCGTGGGCGTGGGCTAAGCCCACGCCCACGCCCACGCCCACGCCCACGCCCACGCCCACGCCCACGCCCACGCCCACGCCCACGCCCACGCCCACGCCCACGCCCACGCCCACGCCCACGCCCACGCCCACGCCCACGCCCACGCCCACGCCCACGCCCACGCCCACGCCCACGCCCACGCCCACGCCCACGCCCACGCCCACGCCCACGCCCACGCCCACGCCCACGCCCACGCCCACGCCCACGCCCACGCCCACGCCCACGCCCACGCCCACGCCCACGCCCACGCCCACGCCCACGCCCACGCCCACGCCCACGCCCACGCCCACGCCCACGCCCACGCCCACGCCCACGCCCACGCCCACGCCCACGCCCACGCCCACGCCCACGCCCACGCCCACGCCCACGCCCACGCCCACGCCCACGCCCACGCCCACGCCCACGCCCACGCCCACGCCCACGCCCACGCCCACGCCCACGCCCACGCCCACGCCCACGCCCACGCCCACGCCCACGCCCACGCCCACGCCCACGCCCACGCCCACGCCCACGCCCACGCCCACGCCCACGCCCACGCCCACGCCCACGCCCACGCCCACGCCCACGCCCACGCCCACGCCCACGCCCACGCCCACGCCCACGCCCACGCCCACGCCCACGCCCACGCCCACGCCCACGCCCACGCCCACGCCCACGCCCACGCCCACGCCCACGCCCACGCCCACGCCCACGCCCACGCCCACGCCCACGCCCACGCCCACGCCCACGCCCACGCCCACGCCCACGCCCACGCCCACGCCCACGCCCACGCCCACGCCCACGCCCACGCCCACGCCCACGCCCACGCCCACGCCCACGCCCACGCCCACGCCCACGCCCACGCCCACGCCCACGCCCACGCCCACGCCCACGCCCACGCCCACGCCCACGCCCACGCCCACGCCCACGCCCTCCGCCCACGCCCACGCCCACGCCCACGCCCACGCCCACGCCCACGCCCACGCCCACGCCCACGCCCACGCCCACGCCCACGCCCACGCCCACGCCCACGCCCACGCCCACGCCCACGCCCACGCCCACGCCCACGCCCACGCCCACGCCCACGCCCACGCCCACGCCCACGCCCACGCCCACGCCCACGCCCACGCCCACGCCCACGCCCACGCCCACGCCCACGCCCACGCCCACGCCCACGGCCTCGCCCACGCCC
Source organism: Philereme vetulata (assembly GCA_918857605.2). Classification (NCBI taxonomy): domain Eukaryota; kingdom Metazoa; phylum Arthropoda; class Insecta; order Lepidoptera; family Geometridae; genus Philereme; species Philereme vetulata. The sequence continues at coordinate 5,258,987 of OU975461.1, forward strand.
ACGCCCACGCCCACGCCCACGCCCACGCCCACGCCCACGCCCACGCCCACGCCCACGCCCACGCCCACGCCCACGCCCACGCCCACGCCCTCGCCCACGCCCACGCCCACGCCCACGCCCACGCCCACGCCCACGCCCGCGCCCGCGCCCACGCCCGCGCCCGCGCCCGCGCCCGCGCCCGCGCCCGCGCCCGCGCCCGCGCCCGCGCCCGCGCCCGCGCCCGCGCCCGCGCCCGCGCCCGCGCCCGCGCCCACGCCCACGCCCACGCCCACGCCCACGCCCACGCCCACGCCCACGCCCACGCCCACGCCCACGCCCACGCCCACGCCCACGCCCACGCCCACGCCCACGCCCACGCCCACGCCCACGCCCACGCCCACGCCCACGCCCACGCCCACGCCCACGCCCACGCCCACGCCCACGCCCACGCCCACGCCCACGCCCACGCCCACGCCCACGCCCGCGCCCACGCCCGCGCCCACGCCCACGCCCACGCCCACGCCCACGCCCACGCCCACGCCCACGCCCACGCCCACGCCCACGCCCACGCCCGCGCCCACGCCCACGCCCACGCCCGCGCCCGCGCCCACGCCCACGCCCACAAATGTTCATTTTCATTCCCCATTTTCTCACAAACTAGCACGATTTATAAAGTTGGATCGTACGCTACAACAACGTATTTTCCAAAGAATAGCCAATTCAAACCATCATCATCATCACCCACAGCCTGACTTCACCCATTGTTGGGTATTACCATTGTAGGCCTCCCTAAGTCGTGCCGATTCGTATACGTTAAAAAAGCTGGCGCGATACGTAACGTATTTGGTTTTGGTTTTGTTTTGGTGTCACAGTTGTCTGTCGATTTCTTTTTGTCCGAAGAGAGAGGTACTATGTCCGATAGAGCATGATAATATTATCTAACTAGTTTTTTTTCTAACGTACCATAACATGAGATCGATGATAATTGAGAATGTTATTAAAGATAACTTCAGTTAGTTTTCCTGAATCCACCAATGACCACCGTGCGAACGATAGAGCTCCACGCCCCACGCTCCACGCCCCACGCTCCAAGCCCCACGTTCCACACCACACGCTCCACGCTCACGCTCCACGCCCCACGCTCCACGCTCTACGCCCCACGTACGATCCAAGTTTAGATAACGCACACGTTTATAAAGTACCAGCGACCCGCCCCGGCTTCGCACGGGTGCAATGCTGATACTAAATATACTACAGAATGTCTTTTTATATAATTGTGTGTTTATATATATGTATATTAAAATGCGATTAAAATGTTGTATTGTTTAAAATCGCTTCGTAAATAAGGAATTGTTTCTCGTAAAAAGTAAAGAATAAACAATGGCTATGTGGGTTATCCCTAAGAGATATACATATACTATTCCAGATTTTTTTGTAGACCTTTTTAAGGTGTACAATACTGTATAACATTATTTTGATCTATCGCGTAGGGTTTAGGGAATGCAATCCCGATCCCGCGGATCCCGATCTCGTGTAATTTTTCGGGATCAATCCCGTCGCATCATATGACGAGATCCCGTTCGAGATCGACAGGATTGGGCGGCAGTGGTCAGCGACGCTACACACGTCCACTCGGGGCGCAAGCGGCGCGCTGACTGACGGCCGCGAGCGGCAGGAACGCCAAACAGCGTTAGAAAACTATTCCGAATATTAGCGACAGGTGACGATAATTATTTAGTTGGTAAGAATAAAGATTTTTATTTTCTTTTGAGTAATATGTTATTTTAGTTAACCTCACTATCACAAACAAGCAGTTATTAGCTTTTTCAGTCATCCGAATTTAACAATTTTTTTTAAACTAGACGGGATCCCGAAAATTCCGGGATTGATGTTTCAAATCCCGCGGGATCTCGAATTTGCAATCTCGAGTCGGGATTGCATTCCCTAGTAGGGTTCAGCCAGCATTTGCAATGTAAGCGCAAAAAATGTGTTTATTTACGACATCACATTAGAAACCTCTAAAATGATCAGTGTTTCTCTACTATGCATGTATTATACATATTAACTTTCCTCTTGAATTACTCTATCTATTAAATAAAACCGCATCAAAATCCGTTACATAGGGGGGCATACATACAGACACACAGACAGCGGGAAGCGACTTTATTTTATACTATGTAGTTAAGTTACATCACGTTATTACGTGGAGTGTCAATACGGTGAGTGAGACAGAGCGAAGAACCTATGTTTAGTGCAAGCGAGAGAATCAAGCGTCAGTTGCGGCGCCGAGTCGCCGTAGTACACACGGCTGCACATCAAGCTATACGTTTACAGTATAAGCTGACCTCGCATTGTGTAGGCTTTTCGTAGAGTGAGAGGTCAGCTTATACTGGAATTGTATAGCTTGATGTGTAGCCGTGTGTACGAGCACACGATTGTGACTGAAGCGAAATTGTGTGCATGAACCTAATTTGAGCTGCCCACTTGCGAGACGCTTGTGCCGTATCTTCCCTTTTTATTTTTATCTAAGATCTATAGAACACAATGTCGGGTTAGTTACACCGATTTTGATGATCTTTGATTTGTCGCCGCCCCGAATAGCAGAACAACTAATAAAATATCGGAAAAATTCACGCAAAAATAAATTATTAGAAAATGAATTTTCTGATACATAGTTGCAGCTAATGATGGCCGATTGACAATTCTACCGGTGACGTACGCAGCCCGCGTCATATGCATGTCAAGGCGGTACGAAGTTCGGGACAGCTAGTAAAACATAAAAATTATTACGTAAAACTTTTTAAAAGAAACGAGCGTTTGAAATAAAAACGTGACGTTGGTCTTGCGTTACCGACAACTTGTACTGAGACAATTGACAACGTGACTGCTGAAAAAATTTAAAACTTTTCTTGATAAATTTGTATGGTTTCAGTTGAAAACTTGCTATTGTAGTGGTTGGGAGCTTTCTATTACTTAGGTAATCATCTACTTCTGAATTTTTTTATCGAAAAATCTTTCTTTTTTAACCGACTTCAATTGGATTTTTTGACGTGATAACAACTTATAAATCGATGAACGCCGGCTGCACGCACGTGAACACGAAAAAGTGTCACGTTCCGCCTGAGCCGAGCGTGCTGAGAGCGCGGAACAAGCGATACAGAGACACGATCTGCCAAGCGTTCAGCTTGTGACGCATCTATATCTCTTCCACTCATTAGATGTCACGTAAAATACAGACTACCAGTTTTTTATTTTTTTAATGTTTCTTACCTCAGAACTCCATCATTTATTAACTGATTAAGAAAATGTCTTTTATTGCCTTTCAGATTGGTGGGTCCTATAGAAATTTTATCAATATCGGTTCAGTAGTTTGGTTTTTCTGTTCACTGGTTATATTTTTGTTAATAAGTTGCTTGTGTACCAACAATCTATTTCTTGACATATTATTATACGATTTCTTCTTGTCAACGGCCGGGAAATATCACACAGATCGGTATTCTAGGCCTAAATTAATCAAAATTTGTACCAGATAATCGACATTACACACAGCCCCAAACTAAGCAGAGCTTGTACTATGGGAACCAGATAACTGATAGAATACTTATATACATTTTTTTGTAAATATGTACATATTTATATTATATAGAAAAGTATCCAGACCCGAAACAAATATCTGTAGATAATGCAAATATTTGTTCCGCGGCGGGAATCGAACCCGCTATCTCCTGCGTCTCAGCCGGTTATGCGCCCACTGCGCCACGGAGGTCGACATAATTCAATCCCGGCCATGGAAGTACTCTAAAATACTTTGGTTTACCATTAACACGAAAGAAGAAGAAGAATCCCGGCCATAATCTAACTATATACCAAATTTCATCAAACTCCTTCAAAGTTTTACTTCAATAATACATACCTAATATTACCCGTGCGCGATAAGTTGGGACCTGAGCGCGGTGACGTCATATTGGCGTGTTTGTACCGCCCGCAAAAAAGCGAACATAACAAGCAGCCGCCCGCGGCTTCGTCTTTGTTTTTTTTAACCTAATTTATTATGTTACTCAGGGAGGACGCTGCTTTTTATCTAATCTTTTTTACACTATTTGAATAAAATAAAAATACAATGTTTAAGTTTATACATTTATTTTATCTATTATTTACATTATCTCATCTTCGTCACTACTTAGTGGATTTATGCCTTCTAGAGGTTGTTCTTCGTCCTCAGTCTCACTATAATCACTTGACGAAGAGGTATCCGATAAATTTACAACATTTACTATAACAACAAAAACTACAACAACAAAACAATAACACAAACGAAAACTAAAAGAATTCCAGAGCGCGTCGTTACGTGACGTAGGCCAGTACGAGACTAAAAACCCTAGTAAAAAATAGTGATGCGAACGGTACAATACGGGCGCCATCGGGGAAGTGCAGGGGAAGCGGTCGGGGAGTCGCATTCCTAGCAGGTCCCAAGTTATCGCGCACGAGTAATACTATCAAATAATTTCCTGTGAAATGGAGCAATCCTCCAGTACCTTTTATTAAATAATATTAATTTTAATTATATTTTGTATTTATATGGCATAGTCCATTTCAAACAAATCTTTATCTAATTTATTAAATGGTTTGACTCCATTAAAAAGAAAACTCATTGAAAGTTTAGTTGAGTTTAGTTGGGTGTCGAATGTTGCCACCGTGCTTTGTTCAATCCTTGAATAATGCCCTAACGAAGAAGTTAAGGGCAGGGCCCTTAACTTCTTCGGTTTTTCTGTTACCCGTTTTATGCGATTATTTCGAACAAGTCTGTGGCTCGGTTGATAAAGAGAGATAAACAAAAATAAATACGCCCAAAGTTTGGTTCATCAAAACTTAAAAGAACGAAAAAAAAATTTAAACATATCACATTCGTCAAATAAATTAAATTGTAACTCGCGTTTTCGTAAAATGAGCAATTGAGTGAACTATCTAACCCTGTTTTCACCCAAAAAACGAGTCGTAAAGTTTTTAACAAAAATAACATTACAACAAAAATATTGTCTTCTTTGAAATGCGTTTAATAAATTTTAGTATAATAATACAATATTTCAAAAAAAATAACGAATAAAAACTGCGCAATTTTACGCTTCAAAAGATGTCGTTTATTCGAAAGTAGAAAGTGTATAAGTTAAAATTCACATACTGTAACAAAGTTCAACCTTTTATTTACATACAAAAAAAACTAGAAGTGTACTATCCATTAATTATTATAAAATGATTTTTTTAAAATCACATATAAAATGATGAAACGCAACGCGGCCACTGGTATAAACCCTCCGTCGTCCGAGACACGTTCTCGGAGACCCGGATGACGAAATCACTTCCGCTAATGCGGGTGAGTCATCCACATTAGACAGAGCAAACACTCCACAAATACACCGACCTCGCCGGCGAGGTCGACGAGTCCCATTAGTCGCCGCCTACACGAGGTACAAGCACGTACCCGGGCGTTTCTCTCCTATCCCCGTCCCGGCAACAGCCCAAGCCGAGGTTCGTACCTAAGTGGTGCCCTTGCGCTAGTTGCCTCATCAAAAATAAAATTATAGGGCTGAGCGCCTTCTGCGCTCGCCAAAAGCTCGGTTAAGCTGCAACGGCCTCAGAAGCCAACAGCGAGATAAGTCCATACGAAAAAAAAAAAAAGCGGCCACTGGCAGTCTGCGCCGAGCGCTTTTGGAGGGAGGACGTGTCGCTCTTTGTCACGAGCACTATACATACGTATATATATTACTATAGGCAACAGCATACAATTATAGTGCGACCGAGTGATTTGATCTGTATGGATACAGATCTATAAAATTATTATTTTGTAAATTTTAATCAGATTATAATAAGTTATATTAACTATTAGAATTCTTATGACTATGGGTACAGTAACCTGATCTGATGATGGAGTCAAGAGCTGTTCCATGGAACTCCTCAGCAAGTAGTGCGACTGAAGTAAAATTTTGCACATCGGTAGAACTAAAATTAATATTCTCGACTACAATAAAAACGCTCTGATCTGATGATGGAGTCAGGAGTTGTTCCATGGAACTCCTCTGCAAGTTGTTCGACTGAAGTAAAACTTTGCACATCGGTATAACAAAAATAAAAATTCTAGACTATACTAAAAATGTTTTGATCTGATGATGGAGTCAGGAGCTGTTCCGTGGAACTCCTCAGCAAGTTGTCCGATTGAGATCAAACTATGCATGCCGGTAGAATTTAAATAAAAATACTTTACTATTTTAAAAACGCTCTGATCTGATGATAGAGTCAGGAGCTGTTTCATGGAACTCCTCAGCAAGTTGTCAAACTGAAATAAAACTTTGCACATCGGTAGAACTAAAATAAATATTTTTGACTACACTAAAAACGCTCCGATCTGGTGATGGAGTCAGGAGCTGTTCCATGGAACTCCTCAGCAAATTATCCAATTGATAAAAAAAACTTTGCAAACCGGTAGTACTAAAATAAAAATTCTAGACTATACTAAAAACGTTCTGATCTGATTATGTAGTCAGTAGCTTTTCCGTGGAACTGCTCAGCAAGTTGTCCGATTGAAGTCAAACTATGCATACCGGTAGAATTTAAATAAAAATACTTTACTATTTTAAAAACGCTCTGATCTGATGATGGAGTCAGGAGCTGTTCCGTGAAACTCTTCAGCAAGTTGTCCGATTGAAGGAAAACTATGCACACCAGTAGAACTAAAATGTTATTTTTTTACTATACTAAAAACGCTTTGACCTAATGATGGAGTCAGGAGCTGTTCCGTGGAACTCCTCAGCAAGTTGCCCGATTGAGGTGAAACTATGCATACCGGTAGAATTCAAATAAAAATACTTTACTGTACTAAAAACGCTCTCATCTGATGATTGAGTCAGGAGCTGTTTCATGGAACTCCTCAGCAAGTTGTCCGATTGAAGTAAAACTTTGCACACCAGTAGAACTAAAATGAAAATTCTTTACTATACTAAAAACGCTTTGATCTAATAATGGAGCCAGGAGCTGTTCCTTGGAACTCCTCAGAAAATTGTCTGGTTGAGCTGAAACTTTGCACGCCGGTAAAATTCGAATGACATTACTTTAATTGATCGAGCAAAGCGAGATCTCAAAATCAACTTGGGCAAATCGGCGCTGTATGTATGTATGTATGTATGTTTGTCCGAGGATAGCTTTCGTAACGTTTATCCGATCATCGTGAAATTAAATACATAGGTAGGTAGTGATGGGACAATTTTGGTGTGACTAATGAGCTATAAATGTTGGGGACTTGTTGAGATATTGGGGTTCAAGAGGGGTAAAAGAAATGAAAATGAGGCTATCAGGTCAAGTGTGACGTCAATTGAAAGGTTTTATTAGTACTTTTAGACTCCGTTTATTTTTTATTTTATTTTTCGTAATTTCTTTATAGATTCTGAGTTACTAGCCATGGTTTGTGTAGCTTTAGTGACACAAATATAGAGAAAAGTCTGAAATCTAGAGTAACTGCTAATTCTAATCTAAAAAGAGTACTGATTAATTCCCATTATTTGTAACGTGAATGCAACTGTCGGTCAAATTAGTTGGTTGTGAATTTCGTGGCACTACCTAGTCAGGTCATAAATTCTGTCACATGTTTAATATAAAATAATTGAAACAAGTTTATTCATTATGTAACCATTTATATACCAAAATGAACTTAACAAAACATAGATTCTTATGACACTAAAGTTTATTCAAAATGACCTCCGTGATTTTGAATACAGGCCTTCAATCTGCGCGGCCAGTCGTCTATCGCAGCACGAACGAGGTCCATGTCAATATCGGCGGCTGCCTTAATCAAGGATGTCTTGAGTGACTCCAAATTGGGATGAGGCTTTGAGCACGCCTTTTCCTCCAAGTGTAAATGTTGGGGGCTTGTTGAGATATTGGGGTTCCAGAGGGGTAAAAGAAATGAAAATGAGGCTATCAGGTCAAGTGTGACGTCAAATGAAAGGTTTTATTAGTACTTTTAGACTCAGTTTATTTTTTATTTTATTTTTCGTAATTTCTTTATAGATTTTGAATTATTAGCCATGGTTTGTGTAGCTTTAGTGACACAAATATAGAGAAAAACGCTGAAATCTAGAGTAACTGCTAATTCTAATCTAAAAAGGGTACTGATTAATTCCCATTATTTGTAACGTGAATGCAACTGTTGGTCAAATTCGTTGGTTGTGAATTTCGTGGCACTACCTAGTCAGGTCATAAATTCTGTCACATGTTTAATATAAAATAATTGAAACAAGTTTTTTCATTATGTAACCATTTATATACCAAAATGAACTTAACAACACATATATTCTTATGATACTAAAGTTTATTCAAAATGACCTCCGTGATTTTGAATACAGGCCTTCAATCTGCGCGGCCAGTCGTCTATCGCAGCACGAACGAGGTCCATGTCAATATCGGCGGCTGCCTTAATCAAGGATGTCTTGAGTGACTCCAAATTGGGATGAGGCTTTGAGCACGCCTTTTCCTCCAAGTGTTGCCATATCTTGTAATCTAACGGATTCAAATCTGGACTGGAGGAGGGCCAGTCTTCGTGCCGGATGAAGTCGATTTCACGCGACGCCAGCCAGTCTTGTGTGCTTTTCGCTCTATGAGCTGGCGCCGAATCTTGTTGGAATACCCAGTGCATGTTATTGAACATGGTATGAGAAACAGGTTCCACAAGGTTCGTCAGGACTGTATTTTGATACACAACTGCATTCGTTTTTACACCTTTCTCACAAAAATGTACCTCTGTTAAGCCCCAATAAGAAACTCCCAACCATACCATGAGCGAGGATGGAAAATGACCTCGTTGGACACGCGGATTACGGTTGCTCGCTTCTTCACTACTGTGTGCGTACACCTTATCATTTTGATTGTTGTAGCTCTCTGCTACGGTAAAATTTTTTCATCCGAAAAAAGAATTTCCCGATAGTTTTTCCCGCGTACCGCTTCAACAAAGCGCGGCATCTCTTCAGTCTCAGGTCCATTAGACGAGCATTCAAACGATGTCCTGTTTTTCTTCGATATGCCCGAAGCCCTAAGTTTTCATTGAACACCCTTTTCACCGTGGTTCTGCTTAACCCCATCTGTAGGGCCAACAGTTTCTGCTTACGTTTGGGATTTCTTTGAATTCGCGCCTTCACAGCTTTTATCACTGCTAGAGTCCTAACAGACCGAGGGCGACCACTTCTTGACCTGTCATCTACATTAGAGTCTTCATTGTATCGTTTGATGGTGCGATAAACGAAGTTTTTGGTTATATTCAAATTTTTCAGTATGTCAAAAATTTGAATTGGCGCGTAACCGCAACGATGCAACGCAATAACTGCAACACGGTCTTTAAGCGTCCACTCCATATTTAAAAATGAGTAAAATTCTATAAAGTATACATTTTTATTTTCATGCACAATTCGAAATTCGAATTCTATAAACTTTTATGTGGCCAGCATTCTAAAAGAAAAGTTTTTACTGTGTGACAATACTTATGACCTGACTAGGTATACTATAAATAAACATTTCCATTCAATCGACATGACAAAGGATCAAAATTATTTGTCCTATAATGAGGTGTGTAGGTTCCGGGAGCCGCGCATTTACGAGACGCGTGCCTGCCGGGCTTCGTAAATACGTAAACTTGACAGCGGCATATTTGGGAACGGATTCTTAAATCATCCGTACTTCCTCATAAACCCGCATCACGTTTTAAACGTAAATTATTAAATTTTTCAACCTAACTTTACACAATACTTATAATTGTTACGCCTGAAATTATGAGCTCACATTTTGTTGAAAACAAAATTGTTCAAAACACGTTCTTGTAATTAATTTTGTAATAAAATTGTATTGTTATCACATCAGTCGTAACGAATCAGGACTAATTATTCCAAGTTCCTACGTCATTTGATTGTGAACTGTTGCATGATTTTGTTTTCAGATTCTTTCCCGGCTTGCCTGGATAACAAACTTTTTTCTTCTGATGTTGATTATGGTTATTTTATGCGTTTACTTATATGTTGTTTTGCCAATACTTCGGAACTGTAATCCAGCTCTCTGTGGTGGTGAGGAAACCCAAAAAGTGCAGGAGCCAAGTCCACGCAGCAGGAATTAGGACTCGATGAACATAATAGGTTGGGGAAAAAGTCTTTTCGCATTATAGTATGTATGAACTTGTAATAAAATCTCTTTGGCTACACTTTTTGTATCTGGCTGGTTTTGGTATCATTCAAAATTTAAATTTTAAAGAAGATAATTCCAAATTCAAATTAGGAAAATGTGTGATTTTTATTTTTTTTTCGTACTGTAAAGATGAGTGAATCTAATGAAGAAATTCGATACATTTTAAAATTTTACTACAATAAAGGTAAAAATGCAACGCAAGCTGCGAATTTTGCAAAATTTGCGATATTTATGGACCTAGTGCAGTGTCTGTGAGAGTAGCACAAATTTGGTTTAAGCGTTTTCAATCCGGAAATTTATATGTCAAAGATGTACGTCGCTCTGGTCGCCCTGTTACGGATAAAATTGATGCCATTTTTGAAAAACTGGAGTAAGATCGGCATATCAGTAGTTACGACGTAGCTAAAGAACTGAGAATTGACCACAAAACAGTTTTGGCGCATTTGAAAAAAAACTGGGTACACAAAAAAGCTCGATATTTGGGTACCCCACGAGATCACTGAAAGAAACCTAATGAACCGTGTACTCATTGAAACCGAACCATTTTCTGTTTAGGAATTTCTATGCCACAGATATATATACAATAAAAAAAATATAATATTACTGGACATTTCACACAGCGCTATCTAGCCCCAAACTAAGCAGAGCTTGTACTATGGGAACCAGATAACTGATAAAATACTTATATACAATTTTTTTTGTAAATACATACTTATAGTATATAGAGAAACAACCAGACCAGGAACAAATATCTGTCAATCATGCAAACATTTGTTCCGCGGCGGGTATCGAACCCGCTACCTCCTGCGTCTCAGCCGGCTATTCGCCCACTGCACCACAGAGGTCGTCTATAGACTGATGAAGGCATCAAACTGATAACAACACTCTTTTATAGATGACTAGCTGACCCACCCATATTCGGGTTTTCGGTATTTCAATAAAAACGTTGCCCTCCTGCGCAGTCGAGTAAAAAGTAGCCTATGACCTACTCGTAATCCTGGTCATAATCTAAACACCAAATTTTATCGAAATCGGTCCAGCCATTTAGAGTGAAAACGTAATAAACAAACAGTGAGACAGAGTACTTTCGATAAATATATATTAAAATGACATAAAAAAGTCCTACCTTTATTTCAAGCAGTTATCGGCAATTAGCGACAACGCGGTACTCTTCCACCTATAAAATGCGCACCGCCAAGAAGTGGAACGCGTTGCCTGAGTCTGTGTTCATAGTTAGTTCATAGTTCATTTATTGATAACAAAAAAGTTACAAGTCATTTGCATTGTTAACAATGGAATACAGAATTAAATAAAGATATTAAATCCAGTATATTAAATACTGATACTCTGTGTTTCCTGATAAACCTGGGTGTCTTCAAGTCGCGAGTGAATAGGTTTCTTCTAGGCAAGCGTGATCCATCGTAGACTGCATCATCGCTTACCATCAGGCGAGGTCGTGGCCAAACGCTAGCCTGTAAATATTAAAAAAATATGCAGTTATATTCTTTTTTTTTTAAAAACAGACGACGGCAAAGTGTTCCATATCTTAGCTGTACGCATCAAGAACGTAGAACCAAAACGGTGTATGCGAATGGGTGGTATATCAACTAGGTACGGATGGTACTGAGCCTGCTTGTCCTTTGATGGAAAGGAGATGGCGGAATTAACTTGTAAATTTCTTGGGCACATTTCACGAAATCTATCTTTTGTTTTTGAGATCATGCCTGTGTCACACAGCAATAAATAAATATAAAATATTTCTGGACATTTCACACAGCGCTATCTAGCTAGCCCCAAACTAAGCATAGCTTGTACTATGGGAACCAGGTAACTGATAGAATACTTATATACTTTTTTTGTAAATACATACTTATAATATATAGAGAAACAACCAGACCTGGAATAAATATCTGTAGATCATGCAAACATTTGTTCCGCAGCGGGAATCGAACCCGCTACCTCCTGCGTACTCTCAGCCGGCTATTCGCCCACTGCACCACGGAGGTCGTCAATGTCTGGTGTACGGGCAGTCACTGGCCGGCTTACATTGCCATGACTGTGGTGGAGCTGAGTCGCGGCTCGCTTGCAAAAAACCGTGTGGAAGCAGTCAATCCGGTCGGTTTAAATGAATATTGGATACTAATTTGCTAGATAACAGAAAGGTAACTTCCATAAGGTATGGGTCAAAAGTGCGATGTAAAGTTGTTCTCCGAGTCGCGTGCACGCGCCGCGTGCTCACATTAGTTACGCAACCAAGGTCACTTACATAACAACTCATCTATTAGTAGCCACAGAATACAATGTTGCGGACAAATCTAATGTTCGTCTGTTATCTTATCATCGGTCTGTTCGATTCGGTTTCTTACATTTTATAGAAAACTAGCTGAAAAATCCGCAGCTTCGCACGCGTAGTTTTTTAATAAAAACATTACCCTCCTTCTGCGCAGTTGGGTATAAAGTAGCCTATATCACCCGGGGATAGTGTAGCTTCCCAACGGTGAAAGAATTGTTTAAATCGGTCCGGGAGTTTCGGAGCCTATTCAATACAAACAAACAAACAAATATTTCCTCTTTATAATATTAGTACAGAAAAGGATTAACCATCGGCTTTGCACTCGTGGTATGCAAATAAAAAGTAGTCTATCTTGGTCATAACCATCATCATTTTCAGCCCGTGTCGACCCACTAGGCATAGACCTCTCTTTGTTTCTTCCCGATCCTGTGGCAGTCTGAACCACGTACGACCCACGGTCTTATGGATGTCGTCGACCCATCTCGCTGGTGGACTATTTCGATGGCCAGTTCTCGGCCTCCACTCTGTTAGTGCCTTAGTCCACCTGTCGTCACTACGTCTGGCCAAGTGTCCTGCCCAACTCCACTCGAGTCCCAATATTCGCTTGCTGACGTCTGGTACTTTAGTCTGCTTGCGTATTTCGGTATTGGAAACTCGATCTAAGAGTGTGATGCCGAGCATGGCGCGCTCAATGGCTCTCTGTGCTACACTTATTTTGTGCACAGCCTCCTTCGTGAGCCTCCATGATTCGGCACCATAAGTCATAGTTGGCAGGACACATTGGTTATAGAGACGTGTTTTAAGACATTGTGGAATACGCGTGGATTTTAAGGATCATTTAGTCGTGATTTTTTTTAACTTGATAGTTCTTCGTTTGACCAAAATCTCACCTGATGGTAAGTTATGATGTGGTCTAAGAAGAAGCACGGCGATCTCAAAGAAACATATTTACTCTTACCTTAAAGAGATTGATATTCGTTAAGAAAAACAGACGAGGGTAAAGTGTTCCATACATTAGCTGTACGCATCAAGAACGTATCTATTCCTAGTCAGGTCATAAATTCTGTCACATGTTTAATATAAAATAATTGAAACAAGTTTATTCATTATGTAACCATTTATATACCAAAATGAACTTAACAAAACATAGATTCTTATGACACTAAAGTTTATTCAAAATGACCTCCGTGATTTTGAATACAGGCCTTCAATCTGCGCGGCCAGTCGTCTATCGCAGCACGAACGAGGTCCATGTCAATATCGGCGGCTGCCTTAATCAAGGATGTCTTGAGTGACTCCAAATTGGGATGAGGCTTTGAGCACGCCTTTTCCTCCAAGTGTTGCCATATCTTGTAATCTAACGGATTCAAATCTGGACTGGAGGAGGGCCAGTCTTCGTGCCGGATGAAGTCGATTTCACGCGCCGCCAGCCAGTCTTGTGTGCTCTTCGCTCTATGAGCTGGCGCCGAATCTTGTTGGAATACCCAGTGCCTGTTATTGAACATGGTATGAGAAACAGGTTCCACAAGGTTCGTCAGGACTGTATTTTGATACACAACTGCATTCGTTTTTACACCTTTCTCACAAAAATGTACCTCTGTTAAGCCCCAATAACAAACTCCCAACCATACCATGAGCGAGGATGGAAAATGACCTCGTTGGACACGCGGAATACGGTTGCTCGCTTCTTCACTACTGTGTGCGTACACCTTATCATTTTGTTTGTTGTAGCTCGCCTCTACGGTAAAAATTTTTTCATCCGAAAAAAGAATTTCCCGATATTTTTTTCCCGCGTACCGCTTCAACAAAGCGCGGCATATCTTCAGTCTCAGGTCCATTAGACGAGCATTCAAACGATGTCCTGTTTTTCTTCGATATGCCCGAAGCCCTAAGTCTTCATTTAACACCCTTTTCACCGTGGTTCTGCTTAACCCCATCTGAAGGGCCAACAGTTTCTGCTTACGTTTGGGATTTCTTTGAATTCGCGCCTTCACAGCTTTTATCACTGCTGGAGTCCTAACAGACCGAGGGCGACCACTTCTTGACCTGTCATCTACACTAGAGTCTTCATTGTATTGTTTGATGGTGCGATAAACGAATTTTTTGGTTATATTAAAATTTTTCAGTATGTCAAAAATTTGAATTGGCGCGTAACCGCAACGATGCAATGCAATAACTGCAACACGGTCTTCTTTAAGCGTCCACTCCATATTTAAAAATGAGTAAAATTCTAAAAAGTATACATTTTTATTTTTATGAACAATTCGAAATTCAAATTCTATAAACTTTTTTGTGGCCAGCATTCTAAAAGAAAAGTTTTTACTGTGTTGACAATACTTATGACCTGACTAGGTACATATAGAACCAAAACGGTGTGAGCAAATGGTGGTTATATTAAAAGGTAACAAACAAACAGACAGAGGAAAGAGACAGACGAGTTACTTTCGAATTTATAACTAGTGGTTCGCCCCCAACTGAGATCTCGCGAGTCTCCCATAAAAACAAAAAAATATTATTTGTACCTACCTAATTTGACTATCAAAATAGTGCCACGAAATTAAACTAATTTACTTGACCTACAGTTTCATTTAAATTACAGGTAACGGGAGTTCATTGTTAATTGGTTTTGTTTTGGGGTAGATATTGCAATTATTCTAGATTTCAGACTCTAAAATCTCTAAATCTAGTCTGAAATCTAGAAGTCTTCTTGGGGATTTCCTCAACTATATAAATTTAACATATTTGTAGGATTTGACAACTCCTTAAATCATATTTAGCCACTAAATACGTTTAGGCATCGTTGCGCAAGTCACCCTTAGTCAGCTTAACCCACAGAACTTGGATGATCAAAGTCCCTTCTATCCTCTTGATGTTTTCCTCCACCTCAACCTCACTTTGACTCAAAATGGTAAATCCACAGATTATATAATGAAATAGGCCTGCCCCATGACCTACCTTTTGACCATTTTAATGACGTCAAATGGCTTTACAAGCAAGAGTAACGTAAATATCAATTCGTTTTTACCGTATGATACAGGGTTAGTGAAACCTTTGGTTTAAGACATTGGTTTAGTGATCATGACGCGTTGAAAAAACCTATAGCCAATAAATTAATATTTATATCGACTGCGTGTTTTTTTAACATCGATCGTCGTTTGTACACACGGCTACACATCAAGCTATACATTTCCAATATAAGCTGACCTCTCATTCTACGAAAAGCCTACACAATGCGAGGTCAGCTTATACTGGAATTGTATAGCTTAATGTGTAGCCGTGTGTACCACCACATACACAAAAACAAATCTATCAAAATTAGTCCAGTCGTTTAGGAGAAGAATTACAAACACAATTTTATTTGCCATGCGTGCGAAGCTGCTGGCGGTCAGCTAATTAATTGATCGAGCGAAGCAAGATCTCCAAATCAACTTGGGCAAATCGGCGATGTATGTATGTATGTTTGTTTGTCCGAGGATAACTTTCGAAGCTTTGATCCGATCATCGTGAAATTTGGTACATAGGTGATGCCACAATTTTGGTGTGACTAAATGAGTTAAAAATGGTGTGGGGTTGTTGAGTTATTGGGGTTCAAGAGGGGTAATAAAAAATTAAAATGAGACTTATTAGGTCAAGTGGAGCGTCAAATGATAGGTCTATATTAGAACATTTAGACTAAGTTTTTATTTTTAGTAAATTCTTTATAGTTTTGGAGTTATTTACCCATAATAATAACTGAACTTTGACAAAATTCACAGGGTACACCAGTGACCCCACAGTGCTGTAATATGGTATGAGTGTAGCTTAAGTGACACAAATATAGGCAAAAGTCTGAAATCCAGAATAACTGCAATTTGTACCCCAAAAAAGTATAACAAATTAACATGAACTGCCGTTACCTGTAATTTGAATGAAATTGTAGGCCGAGTAAGATGGTTATTTATTTCGTGGCATAATTTTTTTTTATTTTTATAAGTATTATTTTTTCGTGCCACTATTTTATAATTACACGTGTTTTTGGGTTTAACAATTCAAATACCATGCCGATACAATATATTTTTCAACTGCAGTGTCGCAATAGAATGAATTGCGCAGTTTGTCCCATAGACACAACAACACCTTATCTTGATCGTGATAAGGTCGATATTGGTACAACAATAGTTTCGACGCAGTAGAAAAACATGATACCATGTTACCTCTAATAAGCTGGCCATATACGAGGACTCCATTTCCATCACTCCGCGTCTCGTGGAGGCAGGCAGAGTGCGAGTTAAAAATCGACCACACATCCGATGACTCCACTGACTCGACTCCAAAGACTTCAAACGGAAGTGTCATAGATTAAACATTTAAGTTTTTTTGTTTAAAATGTACAGAATGAATAATAAAAATAAAAAATTGGTTGTCTGTAAAGTCGGTTTACGGACGATAATTTTAAGTGATAAAGAGTGGAAGAGAGATAGATGTGTCACAAGCCGTGCCTCTCTATTGCTTATTCCGCGCTCTCGCTTGCACACTCGGCTCAGGCGGAACTTGACACTTTTTCGTGCTTGCAGCTGACGTTCATCGATTTGTAACACGTTATCATGTCAAAAGCTTATTCAATACCTACTCCGCCGGCTGCGGACGCGCACGGCATGGAGTGCGTCGAGTCTTGGATTTTTGAATGAAAATATTCCCAGGACTCCACGCTCCACTTGATATTGCGCACACTCGGACGGTTTTTGGAGTCTTGTGGAGTCGTGTCTCCGTGTATGACCAGCTTTACATATATTTGGATGTTGATAAAGGTACCATTAGTACGAACTTGGCATTCAGATTGTTTTCCAATGCTCGGAATGATTTGGCTTGTCTGATAAAATTATTTTTCCGCTTATGTTATCTATGACGTCATATCAGTGTCTAAGAATCTAACCATTGTTATCCCATTAGCAAATTAATAGATAAAATACCATTCATTTATTTGATATTAAGATCTTAAATAAATTACATTATTGCGGTACACATTCCCAGTTGGGGAATGTGGGGATGAAAATATCTTATTATCACTATTATCAGCCATTCGTGTCCCACTGCTGGGCAAAGGCTTCCCTATATTACTTCCAGACTTCGCGTTCCTGAGCTGATTCTGGCCAATCAGTTAGGAATTTATCCAGCTCGTCCCGCCATCTACGTTTCGGTCTGCCGCGTCGCCTTCTCGCTGGGTCAGGACGCCTCTCGGTGACTCTTCTTGCCCAGCTCTATTGGCAATTATAAAATTAAAAAAAAACAATTCATGACGTCAGCATTGACTCATAACACACGTAATACATCAGATAATATAACAGATAAAACACAAGTAACTTTTTAACAAAAAATAACAGACTTCAGTTAACAGAAAAAACAAACTACTGAACCGATTTCGATTAAAATTCTATTGGACCTATCTGAAAGTATATCCTTCAGAGTTATAAGGTAACAAACAAAAAAACGAGTGTACTTTAAACCACACGACTGAAGTAAAACTTCTTTTTCAAAATATTAATTTATAACATTGTTCAATTACAAAATTGTCCACACGTTTGTAGGTCGATCAGTCTATGTTCATTCTGGACAGACGCATCTCGCACTCGCACATTAACGTTTAAAAATATACGAAACGTAACTCTCTATCTTTCTATCTTCACTAACTTATATCTCCCTCTCAACTTCCGTTCGCACTTTTCGTAACCTATTCACCAGCTTACTCCCCAAGTCATGCGGGCGTAGCGAAGTTTTACTTCAAAAAATACAGTCGAAATAAGAACCCTCCTTTTTTGAAGTCGGTCAAAAAAGAAATAGTAAAATTTAATAAATATTAAAAATAAAAAATAACACAGATAAAAAACCTACTCTTTGTACGTTAATATCTAGCTGAACTGACCCACTTAAAATTAAATATAGCCTACTAGCTGTTGCCTCCGACTTCGCACGCGTTACACTACTAAATATGTAACCTAGAAATAAAGCTAAACTCGCTGTTGCAACTTGACTTGACATCCAATTTTTATCCCATGAGACCTGATTTATGGGATAAAACGTAGCTTATGTGGTAATCTTGGTTATAAACTACGTGCATACTAAATTTCATCAAAATCGGTTCAGCCGTTACGACGTGATTGAGTAACAAACAACATCGAAACTTTCACTTTGATGCTATTAGTGTGATAGCACTCAAGGACAGTGTAGTGTTCTATCAGTGAAATAATTTGCAAAATCGTTTGAGCAGTTTTTGATATTAGCCCATACAAACATACAAACAACAGTATAGAGCAGGGTTTCCCAACCTTTTTTGCCTGGCGCCCCCCGGATTGTAAAAAATATTGTCATGCCCCGGTTTTTTCCATTGCTTCATTAAAAACACACAATTTATTTCCAATACATTTTTATCTCACGAAAATTAAACAACATCTTTGGTGCTACTTACTGTATGCGCCTTGTTTAGTACAATGAGTGATTGAACAAAACGTGGTAGCTGGCTCGCCCGATTGGAACTAGTTGGCGTAACTAAATCTGTGTAGTGTTAAATCATGAACATTAATACTGATTAAGAGATTTCATTTTTCTCATTATTCAGGTAGATTTAAATTTCTGAACATGCCCCCCTTAGGATCTCTCTACGCCCCCCCTGGAACAGGGGGGCGCGCCCCACCTGTTGGGAAGTCCTGGTATAGAGAGATATGTATAGGGGATTAGGTATGATGGTTTCTTAAAACTATTTTACAAATAGAATTTGACGTGGTTTTCGGTAAGTATATTATTTAAAAATAACACAAATGTTGGTTTTTAAGGTTCCGTACCCAAAGGGTAAAACGGACCCTATTACTAAGACTCCGCTGTCTGTCTGTCTGTCCGCCAAGCTGTATCTCATGAACCGGGATAGTTAGACAGTTGAAATTTTCACAGATGATGTATTTCTGTTGCCGCTATAACAGCAAATACTAAAAAACAAAAAAATAATAATTAACGGGGGCTCACATACAAGGATATAAATGAGATTTTTTTGCTCGTGTTTGCTCGATCTTGATAACGGCAACCGGTAGACGCTTGAAATATTCACAGAATATTTAGTTATATATTCACTTTAAAAATAAAAAATTAAATTAAAATCAAATCAAATAAATATTTAAAGGGGCTCCCATACAACAAACGTGATTTTTTGCCTTACGGAACCCTTCGCGCGCGAGCCCAACTCGCACTTGGCCGGTTTATTTTATTATGCTTCGGTATGCCTTGGAATAGTTAAACCAAAAATAAAATCATTGTTTTAATTCTTAGATCTGTTTCGGGCGCCATTTTGAATATCCAAATTTTTCACTGAAGTATTTGCAGATTTTATCTTCTCTTCAGATATTGCTCTTGTAAGTGAAGAATAGACAACTTTTGATATAACGTACCGACAAATACCGAGGCACCCAGTGTGGAATTTTCTCATTTATTTCTCCAAAAACCAACCCCCTTGTACTGAAAAGAAAGCAACTCCCCGCCATTTAGACTTAGACAGACATTTATTTGCTACCATAGCACACACAAATTCACACAATACAATCAAAAAGTATAACATCAAAGAGAAAGCACAAGTAAGATAAAACAGAAAATTACATACAACAAACATAGGAACAATAGAATGAAATAATAAATTTACAATGTAGTCAGGGAAAAATTAAAAAGAGGCAAGTAGGTGTGTACCTATACGCTACTGCAGCAAATGGGTTCCAGCTCAGCATTATGCCTCACCACCGATCGACAGCTCGGCGCTGTTATTCTGCCGAAACCTTTTTTAGGCAAGTCATTAGAACTCGTTAGAACGAACATTTCTGACTTTGACAGCCAGTCCTCCTTGACATTAATTTATTTGGCTTGGGTATAGGCCGATTGGCGACCCCTAGTATGTCATTTATCATGTAATAAGTACCAACCACAATAATGAAAAGCTTTGTTTTTTAACCTCAAAACAACCTAGCCTAATCGTCCATCGCACTTGTTTTATCAAAATAGATAAAGCATTTCATAACTGATTATTTGCAATTTTGCAAAACAGGACGGAAATGAGTACCGAATAATCCGTGGGTTTCAGAAAACTGACAAATGAACAAGTGTAAAAAAAAATTAAAATGACCTCCTTTTTGCGTCTGAATCGGTCCAGTCAGACATAGGCTCAACTCATAACAACCTTCTTTTGCGTCGGGGTTAAAAATAAAGGGTTTCTTACTTACCACAAAAAAACCGGCCAAGCGCGAGTCGGATCTATAAAATCTATAAAAACGGCAAAAATATCATGTCTGTTGTATGGGAGCCCCCCTTAAATATTTGTTTTGTTTTAATTTTAAAGTGAATATATAACTAAATATTCTGTGAATATTTCAAGTGTCTACCTGTTGCCGTTATCAATATCGAGCAAAAAAAAACGTTTGTTGTATGGGAGCCCCCCTTAAATATTTATTTTATTCTGTTGTTACTTTTTAGTATTTGTTGTTATAGCGGCAACAGAAATGTATCATCTGTGAAAATTTCAACTGTCTAACTATCACGGTTCATGAGATACAGCCTGGTGACAGACGGACAGACAGGCAGTCAGAAATACGGACAGACAGACAGCAGAGTCTTAGTAATAGGGTCCCATTTTACCCTTTGGGTATGGGACCCTAAAAGCAGGGCTTAGCGCGTGGTTAAAAAAATTCTATACAAAAATTGTTAAGGAGTTTTTTAAACACATGTAAAACATTTGTTTGACTTTTTGTTGTAACAAGGAGATCATTCAATACTTTTCCAATTGGTAAAGAGTCGACAAATTTTGAGGATTAACTCCACCCGTAATAAATAACAATGTTTGTATATCAAACCAATAAGGAGTTTGAAAAAAAAGTCGTGTTACCTTTCCATATGTATTGGTGAAAGTATGAAAGAAGTAAATTAACAATATAACCGGGAAACACTCATGACGCATACTTAGAGCCTCCTAAAGAAAGTCTGACTCACCGAAACCCTAGAATAAATCGATAAGTACTCAGAAACACCGAGTTTGTCCATGAAAACTCTTGATTCACACATATCGCTACCGAAAACGGTGAGTCACTAATGGCGCCAAAAAAGCCACGCTGTCATCAGTTCATCGCCATTTTGTTTATTTTTCTTTAACACCAGTGTCATTGACGCAAACTCTACAATAGGACTCGTATATTTTAATCAAAGACCAGTAATTACTGGTCTGTGGTTTTAATGGATGTTTAACATCGATTAGGGCAGAAACAAAGTAGGATTTATAAAACCTGTTTTGTTATGAACGAAATTAATTTAAAACACACATAAGTACGGAATCGTATTAACTGATTTTAGAGATGGGTTTAATCTGGTAGTTTAAATATTTATACAGTAAATGATACAATTCCAATACACAATTTTTAATGAAAGCGCCTTTGCGACGATACCGCTTAGTCAGTTTGACATGATGATACCATCCAAGTCGCCGAAATGAAGATGCTGAGGTGGATGTGTGGCGTCACCAGGCTCGATAAAATCTGTAACGAGTACGTGCGAGGAAGCCTGGGGGTGCGCGACATCGCTGACAAGATGCAGGAGAGTCGGCTGCGATGGTACGGTCACGTGAAGAGGAGGCCACTTGATTACCTAGGGAATTACAACTTTCCATCCCCGGTCGAAGATCTAGAGGTAGACCCAAGAAAAGGTAGAGAGATGTAGTGTCAAAAAACATGAGAGAGTGCCAAGTTTATGATGACGACGTCGAGGATAGAGCGAAGTGGAGAAGAACGACCAGGAAAGCTGACCCCACCACCATGTGGGATACATAGCTGGGAAGAGAGAAAGATGCCCATAGTAAATTTTAAATTTTCAATCAACCCTAATATCAAGTCCTAAAATATATAAAATAAATAAATACATATTGGTGCACATTTCACACAGCGCTATCTAGCCCCAAACTAAGCAGAGCTTGTACTATGGGAACCAGATAACTGATAGAATACTTATATACTTTTTCTTTGTAAATACATACGGTACTTATAATATATAGAGAAACAACCAGACCCGGAACAAATATCTATAGATCATGCAAACATTTGTTCCGCAGCGGGAATCGAACCCGCTACCTCCTGCGTCTCAGCCGGCTATTCGCCCACTGCACCACGGAGGTCGTCAACAGAAGAAACAGTTGAATCATCTTAAGACCAACGGTCTATAGATAGCTCAACTGCTCCGGATCACTACCAGGCGGAAGTTCCCCAAGAAACTAGCTGCATTGCAATGCTTATGCGTTGACCCAGATAAGCACCAGCTCTCGGATCACAGGTCGCTTCGACCAGACGCCCAAAAAGAATTTTGAAAACGCAATGGGCCCCAGTACCCCATGGACCCAGGGTCTTGACCCCAAATGGCTCAAATACGTAAGCTCTGTCGAGACTTCCATATTCGCGCCGCATGAGATCTTCGGCTGAATTTGCCGCCGCACCGGCCCTAACTGCTGTACAAGACAGATGAGATGGTGCAAGGGTATCGACGCGCGTGCCTACCCTTCTCCCAGGTTATAAGAGTCATACCAGATCAAATATTGTTTTGTCTTTCAATATTTTTTGTAGTAAGATTTTTGACTCTTATTTATTGAACGTCTGCTAAAATATTATAATATTTATTAAATTTAGGTATACATGGTAAATAGTACAGTAAGATCCAGTTTTTTATAAAAAGTTGGTAATACTGTAATTTTAGAAAACATCATAGATAGATAGATAGATAGAAAACGCTTTATTGTATACCACACTTAAATTAACAAATCATAATTAAAACACTTAAAACTAGACACGCGATAGTACAATTGGCGGTCTTATCGCTAAAAGCGATCTCTTCCAGACAACCTTTGGATGGACTGGATTTTACGAGAACGTTAAAGGACGGTAGCTTTATAATATAAGCTTTTTATTTAATTGTAGGTATACTTACATAAGCAAAACAGAAGAAATAGATACCAGGGTAGGTAATATTAGCATAAATATTATACATAAACATTCTATTATATTAAATATACTAGCAATAAATAAAATATAAAACAGCTGTAATACAAACAGTACCTAACAACGATATATATGATAACAAAATAAAATTACTCAGCTCTCTGATGCAGACAAATAGTGCTTAAACAATAGCGTTTTAAAGATGGGAAGGGATTTGGTAGATCTAATAAAAGAAGGAAGAGAGTTCCATAAACGGATAGCTTGTACAGTAAAGGAGTTGTCATAAAAGTTAGAAGAGTGGATAGGAATTTTAAGTAACATAATTATTGACGACTTCCGTGGCGCAGTGGGTGAATAGCCGGCTGAGACGCAGGAGGTTGCGGGTTCGATTCCCGCCGCGGGACAAATGTTTGCATGGTTTACAGGTTCTGGGTTTGGGTATTTTTAAGCTTTGCTTAGTTCGGGACTATAGCGCTGTGTGAAATGTCCAGCATTTTTTTTTATTCTGAATATTGTGTTTGTTTTAATTAAAAATAATAAACATCATGTGTTGACGCAGTCAGTTACATGTAATAACGCACGTCAGCGTCATCGATGCTGTAGTAGGTACCTAGTCATAGGTTAAAATGCCTTTTTTTATACATGACCTATGACCTCAGTGACCTGTTCAATTTATGTATGATATTCACAAGTATACTCATAATGACACATACCTACGCTATCATGATATATGTCGGTAGCATGAACCAAATAACGTAGGCGGTTAATGGAATTTGTTATTAGAATATATTTAGAATCACATTTTAGCATGAACCAAATAACGTAGGCGGTTAATGGAATTTGTTATTAGAATATATTTAGAATCACATTTTAGCATGAACCAAATAACGTAGGCGGTTAATGGAATTTGTTATTAGAATATATTTAGAATCACATTTTCCAAATAATACTATTGGATAACAATAAATACCCTATTCCTAAAGCGTAGATTATTAATCACACTAATATTACTAGTGGTTCACCCCGAACTGAGATCTGGCGAGCCTCCCAAAACACAAAAGAAAATATTCTTGGGGCGCGCGAGTCGCCCCAAGAATATTTTCTTACGTTACTCTTGCTTGTAAAGCCATTTGACGTCATTAAAATGGTCAAAAGGTAGGTCATGGGGCAGGCTTATTTCATTATATAATCTGTGGATTTACCATTTTGAGTCAAAGTGAGGTTGAGGTGGAGGAAAACATCAAGAGGATAGAATGGACTTTGATCATCCAAGTACTGTGGGTTAAGCTGACTAAGGGTGACTTGCGCAACGATGCCTAAACGTATTCAGTGGCTAAACAATGATTTATGGAGTTGTCAAATCAAACAAATACGTTAAATTTAAACATGTTTAGTCGCTAAATACGTTTAGGGATCCTGCTCCGTTACGGAGCTAGGATGGCTGGGGTAATGCACAATACATCCCAATGGTTGACGTCAGAGCAGATCTTATTCGCCCCATCCTAGAATTAGAACTCCTTAAATCATATTTAGCCACTAAATCCGCTTAGGCATCGTTGCGCAAGTCACCCTGAGTGTTCGTTACGTTTTCACGACTAAACGGCTGGATCGATTTCGATGAAATTTTGTATATAGATAGATTGTGACCTGGATTGAGACATAGGTGATCGCGCGCGTGGTTCGTTTATAGAAGCATTACCCTGCTTCTGCGCAAATCTCAATCTCTCTCATCCTATATCTATCTTTGACGACCTCCGTGGCGCAGTGGGCGAACAGCCAACTGAGACGCAGGAGGTAGTGGGTTCGATTCCCACCGCGGAACAAATGTTTGCATGATCTACAGATATTTGTTCCGGGTCTGGTTGTTTTTCTTTGTATTATAAGTATGTATTTACAAAAAATAAGCATATAAGTATTCTATCAGTTATCTAGTTCCCATAGTACAAGCTCTGCTTAGTTTGGGGCTAGATAGCGCTGTGTGAAACGTCCAGCTATATTTATTTATTTATTTATATACCAAATTTAATTGAAATCTGTTCAGCCGTTTAATAGTAAAACGTAAGACAGACGGCAGACGGACAGACAGAGTTACTCTTCCGTATCGGAATCAGATAAATAATAGATGAAATATAGGTTAATGAAATTAATTAGTTTTAATTATATTTATATTAATTATATTATTAATTTTATTGTTTATTTTATAATTATATTATTTATTTTATTAATTATATTACTTTTTTTTTAATAATTATATTATTTATTGTATTAATTATATTATTTATTATATTAATTATATTATTAATTAAATTATTTATATTATTAATTAAATATAGATCACACAATTTGGAGAGTACATCAACCCTCATTTTTCTTGATATACCTACCCTCATTGGCTGAGCGAAGTGACATACCAAGATGACTGTCGATGCGTCTCAACGGCCCGACCAGTCCTCGCGTGCCTCTCTCAGTGCAAGCACCTACCAAATATCAAATAGTGTACAGCGCTGGCCGGCGGCTAAGTGGTAGTTTTGGCGCGTATTACATCCCTCAAGTAGACGACATACATCTACCATCAACCACAGCAGCCTATGAAAGCGAAGTTCATAAGGGCATGCGGAACGCAAGAAGGATTAAACCAAGGTAAGTCGCTCTCGCATCGGCCTTTTATTGAATTCCCGTGCAGTTACTTTCGTTTTTAGAGTTTCGTACCCAAAGGGTAAAAGGCACCCTATTACTAAGGCTCGGCTGTCTGACTGTCTGTCTGTCTGTCCATCTGTCACCAAGCTGTATCTCATGAACCGTGATAGTTGACAGTTGAAATTTCCACAGATAATGTATTTCTGTTGGCGTCATGACAATAAATACTAAAAACAGAATAAAATACATATTTAAGGGGGGCTCCCATACAACAAACGTGAGTTTTTTGCTCTTATGTATTTCTGTTGCCGCTATAACAACTAAACTGCCGCTATAAATACCAAAAACAGAATAAAATAAATATTTAAGGGGGGCTTCCATACAAAAAACGTTTTTTTTTGCGGTTTTTATAGATAATGGTACGGAACTCTTCGTGCGCGAGTCTGACTCGCACTTGGCCGGTTTATATAGATAATAGTACGGAACCCTTCGTGCGCGAGTCCGACTCTCACTTGGCCGGTTTATATAGATAATGGTACGGAACCCTTCGTGCGCGAGTCCGACTCGCACTTGGCCGGTTTATATAGATCATCATCATCATCATATCAGCCGTAGGACGTCCTCTGCTGGACAAAGGCCTCCCTCATTGATCTCCAGGAACTGCGGTTGGAAGCGGCCTGCATCCAACGCCGACCTGCGGTTTACCAAGTCGTCTGCCCATCTTGTAGGTGGACGTCCTACGCTGCGCTTGCCGGTCTGTGGCCTCCACTCGAGAACCTTCCGGCCCCATCGGCCATCTCTTCTGCGCGCTATATGGCCTGCCCATTGCCACTTCAACGTGCTAATCCGTCGGGCTATGTCGGTGACTTGAGTTCTCCTACGTATCTCCTCATTTCTGATTCGATCCCGTAGAAAAACCCCGAGCATAGCCCTCTCCATAGCTCGTTGAGCGACTCTGAGCTTATTCATAAGGCCAATAGTGAAGGACAACGTCTCGGTTCCATATGTCATCACTGGTAACACACACTGATTGAAGACTATCGTCTTAAGGCACATAGTTATAGCAGAAAGCACTTAAGTTTATATAGATAATGGTACAGAACCCTTCGTGCACGAGTCCAACTCGCACTTGGCCGGTTTTTTTTACAATTTACTATATTAGTACCGATTTGTTTGTACCTAATACTATTGTAAGATCCGGCAATAGATCGGAATGCAATATAGTCGTTTACATTCAATGATTCATTATCTTTTGGCGCCTTGTGTCACGAGCACACACGAGAAAATACCTAGTTTAAAACTATAAAAAAATATGTACTGTACAGCTATTGAAATAAGATTTAAAATGCACTTTGTTTGCGGGAGTTTCCGTTTTAAAATACTATGTTACATCATTCGATTAACTAGTTGAATAGCAAGTTCAGTAGTTCCTAGAATTGATGATTTAATAAAATACTCTGTTTAAGAGCGCGTACACAAAACTGCGATGCGACGCGATGCGAATTCGCAACGCAGAAAACTGCGACACGAATTGCTGCGATGCGATTTCCTGCGGCAAGGCGTCTCTCAAGGTGATCATTACTTCGACGACCGTCAACCGTACTGAACGTATGCGATGCGCGATGCGAATCATTTCGCAAGTTCTTGCGATGCGTCGAGAGAGCTCGAAGGTTTTTACGATGCGACGTCGCATCGCAGTTTTGCGTACGAGCCCTTATAACGACCAATTTAGCCTGATGCAAATAAATAGGTTTGTAAGCCGTTGGACATTTCCAAAATCTATATAAGGCGCTGCAATTTAAACTACAAATAATGACGGAGTGTATTTTTGAGGCCATCAATAACAAGTGGCTCGCCCCCAAATAAGATCTCGCGAGTCTGCCATAAAAACAAAAAAATATTATTTGTAATCTTTGACTATCAAAATAGTGCCACGAAATGATAACCAACATACTTGACCTACAGTTTCATTGAATTTACAGGTAACGGGAGTTCATGTCATTTGGTTAATTTTTTTGGGGTATAAATTGAAGTTCTTCTGGATTTCAGACTTTTTCCTGTATTTGTGTCACTAAAACTACATGCATACCAAATTTCAGCACTGTGCGGTCACTGGTGTACTCTGTGAATTTTGTCAAATTTAAGTTTTTAGGCTTATATAGTCACACCAAAATTGTGCCATCACTACCTACCTATATCCCAAATTTCACGATCATCGGATAAATGCTTCGATCTATTAATCTACTGCCCTACCGTAATCACCGTACGCGCTCTGTTGACTGGTTGGGTGCATTGACCGGGTCGGGTATTGACTGGGCGGGATTATTGAATAAGCAGAGTTGTTGAATTGCACGTAGAAACTTTTGAGCAATCTGTGGCATCGTACAATAAGCTAGTTCCCTAACATTTAGTCGAGCATTTTATCGATTTTGATTCGATCGATCTCGACATTTTGATAATGGAACAAGATTTAGCTACATTTTTTGTGTAACATTAACCGTCCGTTTAATATATAGGTAATTAGATAAAACTTGATATTATATATTTAAACTCTAGAAATAATACAAATATGGTGTGGTTCTTACCTATGTTAGTTTTAGCCGATTTTTAAAGTAGGGGATTTTTAAAATTATAAAAACTTACTTGTTATTGATTTTTGGGAATCCCCTACTACAAAATGTTCGAAAATAAAATTATCTTATCACAGTTAATAATAAATCCTGAGTCACCTTATTCCAACAAGTAATTATGTTGCGCAATACCTACGATCTATGTTAATCTATTTCGAATTTACGATCATATTCGAGAACATTCTAGACCTACAAGGTGTTATAGTAAATATCGTAAAACAAGTATCAAATATTAATTTAAAAATAAATCTTAGTATCGGCCAACCTGCGGGGTATGAGACGCATATTTTCAATACCCGCACCTTACGTTCTATGACTCGACAGACTCGATAGAACGTAGAGCTTTTAAGCTGATAGGTGAGCAATATATGGCGGAGACTAAGACCCAAAGTCTCGAACACCGCCGTAATGTTGCAATCCTATCGATCTTTTACAAAATACATTTTGGGGAATGCGCCCAGGAACTTCGCGATCTGATTTCGCCATCTCCTCTCCATCAAAGGACAAGCAGACGCACCGTACCAAATTGATATACCACCCATTTGCACACACCGTTTTGGTTCTACGTTCTTGATGCCCACAGCTAAGGTATGGAACACTTTGCCGTCGTCTGTTTTTCCTAAAGAATACAATCCGGGCCTATTTAAGGTAAAAGTGAATAGGTTTCTTCTAGATCTTCGTGCTTCATCTTAGACCACATCATCGCTTACCATCAGGTGAGATTGTAGCCAAACGAAGATCTATAGAGTTATAGTAGTCTATAGAGTTTTTTTGATAGCGATGACTGCATTAATTACATTAGCCGAGGTATTTTTTTTAATCTAACCTATGCTGTCCCACCGCTGGGCAAAGGTCACCCCCTCATCTCTCCACTTTTCTCGATCTTGTACTAAATCCCGCCAGCACCTATATAAAACGTCCAAATCATCGCGCCACCGCTTCTTAGGCCTTCCACGGTGTCGCTTTCCATCCACAGGGATCCATCCAGTTACGACCTTAGCCCACCTATTGGTTGCATGCGGGAGACATGACCCGCCCAATTCTACTTCAACTTGGTAGCCTTGATACCGACGTTAGCGATGCCGGTCCTTGAGCGCAGCGAAGTGCTCCGAACCCTGTCTATTCGAGGACTGTAGGCTGTCTGTTCTAGCCGAGGTAGGTCATACCAGATTAAATTAACTTTATTGAAAATTTAATGCATTTTTGGAGATGGCGTACTCTGAAACTCTACATGGAGATAGCGTGTATAGGAACGTACCAGGAATGGAGGTTATTGGTTATCATCGATACATTTCAAACCGTCGGAAAACTATCGCATGTCATCAGTTTTTTCGGATTTTGATTTCGAATCAGAGAACGCGCTATATTGTTAACTAGCAACATTTAAATCCCTATCGGAAAGGTATCCGAGCTTTCTGGTAAATAAGAAATAGTTTAACAATAGCGTTTTGGAATAGATATCGAATCCGAAAAAATGTCGGACAAGTCCAATTTTCCGACGTTAAAATAGCTTCGAAGATCTTCATCATACACAGGAACAACCGCGATTAAATTAAACTAGTTTACTCATAAAAACCACGTCCAACTCGGTCTATCCGTTTCGAAACTCGGACAGACAGACAGACATAGGCGTTAAGAGTATAGCACCACTTTTTGCATTGAGGTTTAAACATACAAGGTAATATGTGACAAGACAGTCACGCACAAAGACCTCATCCTAAATATTCCTACTTAGAGTACTTAAAATGGAAGAGACAAATTTTATAAACAGATTTTTATTTATTTTTTATTCTTTTACCTTAACATTATCTTATCTTAATAGACCAATCTATTTCCTAAAATGTATCTTATATGATAATAAACTAGCCTCCGCCAGCGGCATCACACGCGTTGTTTGTCAACAAAAAGTAGCCTATGTGTTAATCCAGGTCATACTCGTACATACCAAATTTCATTAAAATCCATTTCGCAGTTTTTGCGTGAAAGAGTAACAATTATCCACACATACATCCATACAAACTTTCGCGTTTATAATATTAGTGGGATGTAGAATGTATGGCATTTAAACAACTATTACCAACAAATGCTCATGAAGATTTTAAGATTTTTAAAATCTTTTTAATTAAAATTTTTGATTTTTTAAATGTTTTTTTGCAATTTTAATGCAACTTTATGACATAACTTAACAATTTATAACATATCACCAAAATCCACAAAAAATATTATACAGAACATACAAAAATTTGTCTCGTGGCGGGCTCGCATATTTTGACATCGAGATCCAGTATTGTGGATCTCGATGTCAAAATATGCGAGCCTAATCAAGTGCCTAATATTTATGATTTAACAAAATTAAGATTAGTCATTGTTATTGAGTTGAATCATACTGTTTTTTTGAAATAAAATTGATTTCCCAAACGTAGTAAACATATACTAAGAAATTCATGTTATAAACACCAGACGTTTTTCGTGAAATACACAGTACTACTGTGGTTATAATTATATCACAACACAAAAATGCATTAAAACTACAAAAATACTGTTATCAAAGGATATAGACATATACATACGTATTCAATACTGAGACTGCGACAACAATATCTAATTAATTTAAAAATAAATTAATGTACTGAGTTCCAGTATTCTGTGATAACTGATAAGTGTATTACTAGTGGTTCGCCCCGAACTGAGATCTCGCGAGCCTCCCGTAAAAACAAAAATATATTATTTGTAATCTTTGACTATCAAAATAGTGCCACGAAATAATTATATATATAACCAATTTACTTGACCTACAGTTTCATTCAAACTACAGGTAACTAAATAAATAAATAAATATTGCTGGACATGTCACACAGCGTTATCTAGCCCCAAACTAAGCAGAGACTATGTAAACTATGGGAACCAGATAACTGATAGAATACCTGTATACTTTTTTTTTGTAAATACATACTTATCATATATAGAAAACCATCCAGACCCGCAACAAATATCTGAAGATCATGCAAACATTTGTTCCGCGGCGGGAATTGAACTCCCTACCTCCTGCGTCTCAGCCGGCTATTCGCCCACTGCGCCACGGAGGTAGTCAAACGGGAGTTCATGTATAACTTTTGAAACTATCATGGTTATGAACACTATTTATACTAAAAACGGGATATTACTTAAGACCATCTTTACTCCTTTAAAGAAAATTACACACTACCTGCGCTCACCAAAAGATTGTTTTCCACTAGAAAAACCAGGAGTGTATAAAATAGACTGTAGCTGTGGGAGTTCTTATATTGGTCAAACCAAACGCACTATAGCTTGTCTGGTGAAGGAACATATCAGGGCAGTGAAGAATGTTGACAGACAAAAGTCTGCCATAGCGGAACATCTGCTGGACTCAGGCTCAAACCACTGGATCGAGCTACACAACCCACAAGTAATCTCAACTGAGCGACATTACATGCCAAGACTGGTTCAAGAGGCAATTGAGATTGCCAAACACAAGAATTTCAATCGTGAAGATGGTTTTCAATTATCTGGAGCCTGGAATCCTGTGGTGAGAATGTGTAAGAACAGAAGAAGTGAAGTGTCAATTACGCGTCCTGATACCGTGAGTGTTGTGTGTCGGAATCGAGTTATGATCGAGAATGAAGCCGGTGGTAGTAATAGAATTAGCGAATTAATTCCTAGCAAGAAACTAAGAAAGAGGGTAGATCGTTATATCTGCCAATAACTACCTACTCGCAAAGACTTCAGTTTACCCGGGATCATGGCGCATGCAACTGCGCCGAAATATCGGGATACTCAAATACTCACAAATCATGGTAAATATCCCGTTTTTAGTATAAATAAGGGAGTTCATGTAATTTGTTTATTATTTTTTATTGGGTAAAAACTGCAGTTATTCTGGTTTTCAGTCTTTTGCCTATATTTGTATCACTAAAGCTAACACGCATAACAAATTTCAGCACTGTGGGGGCACTGGTGTACCCTGTGAATCATGTCAAAGTTCAGTTTTTATGATGGCTAATAACTTAAAAACTACAAGGCTTAAACTAAAAATAAAAACACGATCGAAATACTACACATATAACATGACTATAGACCTTTTAATGGACGTACCACTTGACCCGATAGTCTCATTTTCATTTTATTTACGTTGGAGCAATTTCAATCCCAAGCTTCTCTAGCACCTAACTAATCCAATATGTTATAGTAGGCTTTTTATAAAGATTTTGCTTTTAATTAGAGTTTTTTGTTAATTGTCAGTTTTTGTACATCACTTGGGAGTTTGTTATAAAAGCGTACACCTTGTCCTCTAAACGATTTACTAATAGCAGAGAGAGTCCCAGCTGTGTGGCGCAGACGGGTTACAATCATAAGTATATCACAATAGTAGCGTGAAACAAACTACAGAATGCAAACAAATACAAACTGTTTACTAAATGGGTCGCCATTGTCTATTATTGTGACCTGGTAAACATCATTGTGTATTAAATGCTTATGTCGTGACATATAATATTATACATTCTAGAACATCTATCTAACACCTTTTTACATTTTAATCTCTTGTTTTTACCTACTCATCATCATCCACAGCCCAACTTCACCCACTGTTGGGTATAGGCCTCCCCAAGTTTGTGGCATCCGCCACGATCCTGCGCTAGTCTCGCGTATTGACGGCCCGCGACTTTAACGATGTCGTTCACCCATCTCACTGCCGGACGTCCTACCCTTCTACAGCCATTCAGTCGCTACCCTGCTCCACCTGTCATCACCACGTCTATCTACTCATACCTTAAGTAAATCATAAATAAATAGACATATTGCTAGATATTTCACACAGCGCTATCTAACCCCAAACTAAGCAGAGCTTGTACTATGGTAACCAGATAACTGATTATAAAAAAAAAACATCCAGACCCGTAAGAAATATTTGTATATATGAAAACATTTGTTCCGCGGTGGGAATCAAAAGAGGTCGTCATAATCATACACGTTTCATTTTTTTTAAATTTTTTATGTAAAGTAAGAAGTATTTTATGTCTCATAGAACAGAATGAGAGAAGAGAGAATTTACTATCAGATACCATCAGTTGAGGTTGCGCCCAAATACTTGACGAACAATAACTTATCAGTTTAATGGATACTAGCTGATCCGCCCGCGGCTTCACATGCGTAGTATTTCAATAAAAACATTAGTATTCAATATTTATTTATTCACCATTTCATTACATTGCATAATATTGGTATGTCAAAAATATATTGCAAATTATGTCAGTTAAGTAACTATACGCTCGTAAGAGTAAGAGTCGCTCAACGAGCTATGGAGAGGGCTATGCTCGGGGTTTCTCTACGGGATCGAATCAGAAATGAG
Source organism: Philereme vetulata (assembly GCA_918857605.2). Taxonomy (NCBI): domain Eukaryota; kingdom Metazoa; phylum Arthropoda; class Insecta; order Lepidoptera; family Geometridae; genus Philereme; species Philereme vetulata. Next base: position 5,293,088 of record OU975461.1, read on the forward strand.
GAGATACGTAGGATAACTCAAGTCACCGACATAGCCCGACGGATTAGCACGTTAAAGTGGCAATGGGCAGGCCATATAGCGCGCAGAACAGATGGCCGATGGGGCCGAAAGGTTCTCGAGTGGAGGCCACGGACCGGCAAGCGCAGCGTAGGACGTCCACCCACAAGATGGGCAGACGACTTGGTAAGAACCGCAGGTCGGCGTTGGATGCAGGCCGCTTCCAACCGCAGTTCCTGGAGATCAATGAGGGAGGCCTTTGTACAGCAGTGGACGTCCTACGGCTGATATGATGATGATGATGAAGTAACTATAGAACAAATAATAATCATACAAAATAATTACAACTAAGCAGTGTCTAAACTAACTAACTAAACTAAGAGGTTACAGCAGATACTACTCATGCAGATGAGAAAATGACCAGCTCATATATTCATTTTAATGATAAAATGTATGGTTTTCTAAGAAAGTTTTTAGTTTGCGTTTAAATCCTTTCAAAGGAAGTCGTGTTATTTCTAAGGGAAGCTTATTGTGCATAGCGAGCTTTATACAGGTACCTTGTTTATAGGTTTTGACAAGTCTGGTCATTACCTTCCTTTTGCGCACTCGGATAAAAAGTAGCCTGTGTCCTTCCCCAGGATATAATCTTCTTGGCCAAATTTCATAACGATTCGTTCAACCGTTTAGTTATGAAAAGATAACAAGCAAACAGTTGCTATGTCACACTAATATAATTAATGTGAAAATATTAAATGTTTGGTTATTCATTTATTTGTTTTTTTTTACTCAATCACGTCGCAACGGCTGAACCGATTTCGATGAAATTTAGTATGTACGTAAATTTTATTCTGGATTACCACATAGGCTACCTTTTATCCCAAAAATCAATTCTCATGGGATAAAAATGGGGTGTCAAGTCAAGCCGCAACTGCGAGTTTAGCTTTATTTCTAGGTTACCTACACATTCAGTAGTGTAACGCGTACGAAGTCGCGGGCAACAGTCAGTTAGACATATAAATCTTTCTCTTGAATCATTTTATCTATTGCTGAAAACTACATTAAAATCCGTTGATTAGTTTAAAAGATCTAAGGTAACAGACAGCGGAAGCGACTTCATTTTATACTGTCTTTACATAGTACTTTACATGTACTAACTGAAAAACAAAGCACAATTTTATGGATTAACAAAAATGCCGTCTAAAGTCTAACTTTTTATTAGCTGCAGTAAAATGACGTTTTGTCGGTTGCCGGTTTTTGAAGAAAAATAAATAGGGATGTAGCTAAATGAGTGAATCATAAATGAATAATCAGTTTGGTTTTTTTTTGAGATTTAATATTAAGTTGTAATGTATTTTTTTAACCTATTATTATTACTATACTAGAGGATTGATCTTTTTTAGTAGAAGTATAGGGAGGTACATTCAAAATGAAACAAAAACGTCATAATAATGTTATTTAATTAATTTTTGTGAACTGAATCACATCCCTATTGAGATTAGGCTGGCAACATTATTTTACGGAATGACATTTAGAAACGTCATTTTACTGCAGCTAATAAAAAGTTAGACTATACGTCTCTAAAGCCGGCTTGCACAACGATCCCTAGACGTATTAATTTGACGTATCTGTATAATTTGACAACTCCTTAAATAATTATTTAGTCAGTATTACGTTGAGGCATCGTAGCACAAGTCACTCTAAAACTAAGGAGGATATAACGTAGCAACTCAATATAAAGCAGACACATTGAAAACAATTTATAAAATTGTGATATTTCTAAAAGTACTTCGTAACCAACATTTACGTAATATGCTAGCGATGTAGGTACTAGTTCAAAGAGTAATAACATAGATAGATCTTTTGTTTTAGAAACCTATTTTTTTCTTGTCTTACTCTACGGTCACTGCTAATTCTGACCCCATATAAAATATGCAATCAATCATGTGTAATATGACCTCGTTTTTTATTTGACTTTGAAATGGCACAAGCAGATGGCACCTGTTGTTAAGTCGTCATCGCCTATAATAATGTAATGTCTCATAGGTCACGCACCTTAGGAATGTGCCCTACTATGCTCTGCCCTGCGTCCATCAACTTGAGACATACAGGTGTAAAGCCCCATGGCACCCTTCAAACCGAAACATAGCAATGCTGCTTGGTGGCAGAAATGAGTGTATGGTACACACGGCTTCACATCAAGCTATACATTTCCAGTATAAGCTGACCTCGCATTGTGTAGGCTTTTCGTAGAATGTGAGGTCAGCTTATACTGGAAATTTATAGCTTGATGTGTAGCCGTGTGTACAACCGTATTGACAAATATTCGCAGATAATGCAAAAAAAATTCCCGCAGTTTTAAACCACCTCTCGAAGCTAGTCGGTTATTGACCTGCGTACCACTGAGGTCGTCAAACACAAACAGAAGGTCATAAATGGCAAGTATTACATAATATACCGGTTTTTTTCTACATTATGTAAGTTACTTTTGTATCGTTCCTCCTACTAATTCGTCACGTACTGCTAAAAACAATCCTCTAACTCTTTAGTTACTCACATGTCTTATCAGTACCTTAGTTTGATAAAGTAATTGCCTAGGTAAGGGCTTCCCGAACTGTGCGTCGCGACGCCCTGAGGCGTCGCAGCTTTGTCCCAGGGGTGTCGTGTGTCGATGCAACCGAATCGAGTGAGCGAATTTTGGAGCTCAGTTTCTCAAGAATGCAGCATTAAAGGTTCTATTAGCATTTGCGACTTCGTACTTGTGCGAAACAGGATTTTCTACAGTTGCAGTAATAAAGAACAAGTAGGTACAGGCAGTGCGGTCTTTACCATACGGGACACGGGGCCCGTACCCAGGGCCCCAAGTCCTCATGGGGCCCCGAAGTACCGACAATTTCTCACACATAAGTATATTCTCAAAACATTTTTGTCGAGCACAGTAACAGCGCCACCATCTATTTTTTTATCTGGTTGTACCTACTAATTAATTATATTTCAGAACGTATCCTAATGTATTAAGTACACCATCTAGCGATCATTCATGCAAACTACTCCGATTCCAAAGTCAAGCTGCACAGTCTAAACGAGGCCTAAAATAGATGTTGACATTCTAGTATATGGTTGGGGGAATCCCCGGATGATGATAAAATGTTAGTATAATTCGCTTTCTTTGCTTTCCAAAAGGGCCCCCAATTCTTGTGTACCCAAGGGCCCCAGCATAGCTTAAGACGGCCTTGGGTGCAGATCAAAAATAGACGTAGAGAAAGAAATGAGAGTGGTAAGAAGAGTAGCCCCGTTTTGAGAAGCTATGTTCAGAAAAGCAAGCACATCCTTCTTATTGCCAGCCAACAGTAAAATAAATATATATTTCCATTTTTATGCTTTTGTTTTTATTTTCTAATAAAAATTATAAATGTCCGAATAGAGTTTTCCTGATAACCGGTTATTAGGCTAGTATTAAAACTGGTGGATATTTTAGACCCTTTGGGGGTTGAGGGGCGTCGTAAAAAAATGGCAAATTCCCAAGGGCGTCACAGTACAAATAAGTTTGGGAAGCCCTGGCCTAGGTCGTAATTTTTGTGCCAGTGTAGAATAAATGTTCATAATGTATCGCCGATATTTACATACAAATATTGGTTGAGTTAGTGGAACGACAAATATTTTAATAACGACTTCGGTACACCCCTTTTCTGCGAATAAATAATTCATTAATTCAATGATTTAAAGCAATAATCATCATGTTTAAAAACCACAAAATAATAAAGCCAATATCCTAGCAGTGATTAAGAGCTGTTGAGCTATCTTTAGAGGTCGTTTTCATCAAAATAATTAAGAATACACAATTAGAAAATTTTTGCACATTAAAAAAGCGATATATATATAGGTATAACATAAAAAAACTACAAAAAACACATATAACAGACCACATTAAAAACAATCAAGGTTTAAGAGGAAAAAACAATGTTTTTTTCCTTGTTATCTACATATGATTCACATAATATTCGTCAGTGTTACTTTTGTAACGTCATTGGTTGGTTTTATGGCGTAAAAATAATGCCAAATTTAGTGAAGTATTAGTATGTGAATTTAAGAAACATATGAACAAGTTTTTCATGTATTTATTATATTAGGTCTGTAACTAAAACTCGATGGATTCAATTCATTGCTTACCTGTTCAGATTTCTTTTCGCTGCTGACCTCTAGGGCGGAAAGCTATTTTTAACAAAGCTCTGTCTTATCTGTCGTTTTATCTTACCAATATTATAATTGTTATATAACTGAAATAAATAAAATTTCCAAAGAAATAATAAAACAGATATTTTATTCATCTAAATTATATAAAAAACCTATCTAACATTCATCTTATGGAACTTTTATGACATGTTATATGAAATTTATGAAATATATTCAATTCAAACATAGACTTCCGAACCGTGTGTATCTGTCTTCTATTTCATCGTTATCAGAGTTTTTAAACAGAAGAAAATCTACGAAAAATAAACATTTAAATTAATCAACCTACGTATCTATTAATTTTATAAACTTTTAGTAAATACTTGCTTCCGCCCGTGGCTTCGCACGCGTGGTTTGTCAACAAAAAGTAGCCTATGTTATAACTCAGTTTATAATCTACGTACATACCAAATTTTATCGAAATCGTTTCAGCCGTTACGACGTGAAAGAGTAACAAACTTTCACGCATACATCCATACAAACTTTAGCGTTTATAATATTAGTGGGATCTTTAAAAATTTACGAATAAACTATGTATTATAGTGTGATCATTAGTGCTGTGCACTCCCTGAGGTATGCGCGCGGCGAGACGGGGGGGGAGAATCGGCTGCTGCGCTCTGTCAGTTCGCCGTCAACGCTCGTGGCGGCAGGTAGTGTTATTTGTATCGGACTGTCTATGCCATGTGCGTCTGACATAGACAGTCCGATACAAATAACACTACCTGCCGCATTAGTGCACAGCACTAATGGTCACACTATAGTACATAGTTTATTTTTGTTCAGTTATTATTTTTAATAATTTTTTTTAGATTTATTTATTTTACCTTAATTATAACATTGGTTGTTACAGGCATGTAAATTTTTACATTATAAAACTTATAATAATTAAATTAAAATAATATAATTAAAAATAATGTCAACAAAAAATTATAAATATATAATCATACTATACTTATTTAGTATCCAATTGCTAGCCGGATAATTATTTATCATAATATATGATTATTTATAATATTAGGAATTCATTAAATAGGTGGAAGATCTAACTTTTGAAACTTTCATGGTTATGAACACTATTTGTATAAAAAACGTTTACTCTTTACCCATGATCATACTCAAAAACTCACAAATCATGGTAAATATCCCTTTTTTTCGTACAAATGGTGGAAGATCTATTAATAGCCTGGATAAAGACAAATTCAAAAGGATGACTGGCGACCTTCTGTAGTAGAGAGGTGTCTGAAGACGAATTACTAACTGTATATTAGGTATCATACTCTTTTATGGCCTCTCGTAGTATAATTAATTAAATTTCCCTAAAAAGAAAGAAATAAAGCTTCTAAGTACTTAGTACTACAATAAAAAAGCACGAGTAACACACAAGAAGAGAAAGGAGTGAGTGTTTTCCTCTGTGCTGTGTGGCCTAAACAGGCCCCGTCTCAGCGTATTTGTCTACGCGTTGACGCTTACTCGCAACGCCATCTAGCGGTGCACGAATTTGTGATTCCACAAAACCATTCTCTACTTCTTTATTTTATGCATCGCACATTTTAGTAACACGTTCTACGTAGTTTAAAAAATTGTTATATTTATTTCACTAGAGCTGCAATTATAGTTATTTTAACTTTAGGCAGACAACTTAGCATCCGATGTTCGAATCATGTCAGAGGAGGCAAAGGCGAGCTAAAACGATGATGGTTTCGATGACGTATCTACGCGGTGGTATGTCTCACATTATATAACAGTTTTGAGCTCTATGTTATAATTTCCAGCATTATATCATATCTATTGAATTATTCAAACATCTGTAAGAAAATATATCGACGGCCTTGACTTTATACCTATACATTTTTACATACACTTTTTCATTCATTTTTTCATCGCGTGATTTTACGTAACTAAATTTTGTAGGAAAATATCCAGAAAATAGGTTACCTAATTTTCCTATGAATGTTTTATGGGTTTTTTTCTTATTGAAATTACGTAACAAATACATAGTTAAATTGAACGCGGCTGTTGTGATGGTCACGTAACAAAACACAATACAATGTATATATGAAATAAAACTTTGTCTATGTCGCCTACCCATCTCCATCTCGCTATCAGACTCACTGCAAACGCTACTCGGTCAATAGCTCTAAAGCGATCGTGGTGGATAGCACAAACTGTCGATGATGATAATGATAAATAAGATTTTCCATAAAAAAACTTTCGTGATTGCTTTTAAACATTATTATAAATAGGGGAATTATCACGTACCGTCGGTATATCGACCGACAATGTTTCGGTTCAATTCGTGAACCTTCATTAGGGTGAGAGCGATATTTTATTATTTATCAATATTTATGTGTAGCAAGCTGAAGTGACAGTGGGGGGTGGGCACATAGCTCGAAGAATTGACCACCGTTGGGGCAGAAAGGTTCTCGAGTGGAGACTACGCACTGGAAAGCGCAAGCGTAGGACGCCCCCCCCTCCCCCTCACTAGATGAAAAGAAGACCTGATCAAGGTTTATGGGAGTTGTGGGTGCAGTAGTACCCCTTACGATCGGTGGAGTCAATCATCAACTCGCCCGCTTAAAACTCGCCTGGGCACAATACATATACTATATAACATTCTATTAGCAATACAATATAGTTAAAATAATACAATGTAACGGAGCTACGCCTTAGCAAAGGTGCTACGATATATAACACCCGGGTTCAAGGCGACTACTTCCGGGAACCTTGAACGGGGAAGGAGTGAAAGATCACATCAATGAAAACGTAGAGTATAATGTATAAACCCACAAAATAATAACAACCAACGATTAGATCAAAAGCGCGAGCAAAAAACCAAAAGTGATATACATTTTATAACACCATTTTCGAGCAGTGAATGACGATATAAATGATGTTTATATTTTATTTCTGACAAGTTAGACACAACAACAAATAAATAAAAACTAGCCAAGTGTGAGTTGGGCTCGCGCATATGAAGGGTTCCGTACCATTATCTATAAAAACAACAAAAAAAATCACGTCTGTTGTATAGGAGCCACCCTTAAATATTTATTTTATTCTGTTTTTAGTATTTTTTTAATAGCGGCGACAGAAATACATCATCAGTGAAAATTTCAACTGTCTAAATATCACGGTTCATGAGATACAGACGAACAGACAGACAGACGGACAGACAGACAGACAGACGGTCAGACAGCGGAGCCTTAGTAATAGGGTGCCGTTTTACCCTTTGGGTACGGAACCCTAAAAAGTAGCCTTTAGGTTAATCCAGGTTATAATCTACGTACATACCAAATTTGACCGATATAGTTTCAGCCGTTACGACGTGATTGAGTAACAAACAAACAAACATCCAAACTATCGCATTTTTAATATTAGTGTGATGTGATTTTACTGTTTTTATTTAAAAGCAAGTCATGGTAACATGAATAACAGATTAGGTACTCAAAATGCCGTTCTTATCGTCATTTTAAAATTGGTATCATGAGCTGATCATCGTCAATGAGAGATTATTAAGCGATGCCATATGTTAGGTAAATAGGTATTTACTTTGTACGGAATTTCTCCAGCCAGGTCTAACTTGGGCTTATTTCTCCAGTCTTATGTATTGTTTTATGCCATCCAGTCTAGACTTACCAAGGAGTCTCTGGTCATCTGGTTTGCCTCTTAGAAAATGCTAAGCTGTTACTGTTATAGATTCTAAAAAATAACACTTGACATTCTCAAATAGGCAGATAAAATCAGACATTGGTTTCTACTATCTTACAGAAACTATCTGGCGAAAAGTTTCAAAATTATGCAAAATTACACTTTAGCAACCGAATTACAAAATGGCGATTTGGTTCGACCCAATTGCATGAAACAGATTAGTTTACAAAACAAATCCGAAACTGAAATCATACGGCACGGCATTTGACTTTGCACTCAAATTGCTTAGGCCAATGTCCACCAAAGCGGTACTGCATCCTATATAATCTATAGAGCTCTATTGCACTTCAGAAATGGCTGTAAAAGTACGTTTTAGTGACGCTATCAACTTCTCAGAACCGCCAAAACGCTGATGACTCAATCGCAAATTAGTATAAAAATTCGACACTAACATTGACTCAATCGGTTTAGTGATTACACAGACTCGGGGTAAGTTACGTAAATGCTCAACACACGCTCATTCACTCACACATTCATGGGCAGGGCACGCACACTACCGCGCCTGCGTCAGTGTGCGTGTTGCAAGCCGGCATTGCCGATACCCCACTACAAATGTTAGTCGCACTCTAGCCTTCCTCGCGAACAGCCGCGCTCAAGCAACTGGAGTTACAATATTCACATTGGATATTTCGTCATAACAACATTGTGATAGTGACAAGAAAATTTTTGGACGTGAAAAGTGGGAGTGAAACATTTTTCTAATTAACTGAAGTACTGTGAACGTGACCGTAGAACGGTTTTTGTGAATTTTTACTGGATTTTGACTTTGTTCCCGCTATTTGGATAATTCCGGATAAGGAGTACTCAGACACCGCAAATATTTTTGTAAGTATTTAAATTTTATTTTAAGGTACAATGTTTTAAAATTTTTAACTTTCGAATGTTACACAAATCCAAAAAGTGTTGAAGTTCTAAAAAAAATTAATCTGCTGGCTTTAGTAAAATTAAATAAGATTTTTTCTTAATCGATATTTTAAATAAGTTCTAAACTTAACAACTGATGTTAACCTTAATATTTAATAAATAAATATTGATAATAATATTGATATTTAATATTGCCGCATTAATTTGAATCAAAATTTAAATAAATATTGTGTAAAATTTAAAAATTCATAATTTTAAAAGTTAAGATCGTGTGATGCCTAAATACATTATGAGTAACGAATTCACCTTAGCATCTGGTTCAAAGAATCATCCGCCAAGTCATTGACTTCTCGAAATTTGTTTACTCACGGTGCGAAACTTCGTGCCAAAACTCATCATTTGATGAGAGAAAATAATTTCGGGCTATGTCAGTTCAGTGATAGTCGCCTCACCTTGTTTTAAATTATTGTTTGTGATTTAGCTTCCTCTATCTTTGTTTATGGGTTTCAAATTGTTTGTTATTTCCTTTATTATATATTCGTATTATATAGAAGCATGTACCTATATATATTTGATGATTAGAATTTCAATTACCTATTATAAAATTTTTACGCAAATTTTAAATTTACCAAAAATATTTTTAGTTAAAAAAATTCACTAATAAAAATATATATGATGTAAAATAAAAAAATATTACATATTGTTTTTAAAATTGTGTATTCCTTCGTTTAGAAACACAAGTTCACATTTTAAAATATGATTCAACAGTTTCCAATGTCAAGATGAATCTACACAAAAAGACGTATGTATTACCTAAACTTGCAATTGTTGCATTGCTATGAGCGGTGTCGCAAGCGGCGCCTGGCACCACTCTGTCGTAAGCCATTGTGCTGGTTACCGCTTACACAACTGGTTCAAGGTCTGCGTACAGCGTACATTCGCCTACGGATGTACGGGAACTAGATTGCAGAATTTGCAGCTGCAATGCTGCAATTCCAGCATTGTTTAAGGTTTTGTTGGTATCGCAACTTAGAATACAATCACTCTTGTCACACTTGTATGATTTATCTTTGAACTTATTTTTACGCCATTCCGTAACACAAGTTGTAATTCCGTAACAATGGACAATTTTCTTTATCACTTTATCATTCAAAACCAATACAAAGAAAGACTTCGGACTTTATATTTTTTTAAATGCCTATTCCGGAGACTAAACATTAGGCCGGTAACTTCTGTAGTGCAAAATCGATCGGACAACTAAGGTCAGTGCTGTGTCGCATGACGCAATTTCCAGGGTAGGTATTGCGCAATGGCTTGCAATGCACACAGTTGTAGGACAGATAATAACGCTCATAATATCTATGACAAATAATAGTACCTACCTATCGTGGCCGTGGCACGATTCTAACTTTTAGGGCGACTATCAGGCGATAAAATATCGAATTCTCGTGTCTACATTTATTCTTATGTCACTTCTACTTCTGGATTAATCAGCTCAATCGTTCTTGATCATTGACAAGGATAATATTCGCAGAAACATCCCGGTTAAATCTCAAACGATCAATTATCTAATAATCCTTCAATTAGTTATCTGTATTGTATTTAAACTACAAAGGCCGAATTCACACAAAGAGCGCTACGAATACAGCCGCAGTACTAAATGCACTGTAGGTATATGATGTAATAAGGAACAGACATGCAAGGTTGCCCGGAAGGTTTCAACCAGGAGGTCGTTGTATGCAGTCTGTGAATCATACTGCGTGCAAGGAAATCTTTATACAGGATTCTTTTAATGGCAAATAAAGATTCGAGCATTGCGTTGGAGCCGGTTGTTTATATGTATAAAATTACCTCCAAACTTATTCCGAGTAAATTGCGTATTACGCCAATCGTATAAATATTTGTCTGAGAATACACGATAGACTATTCTAGTTATGCTTTAATAAATAATCTAAAGTCAAAGTAATATCATAGTGGGTACCTCAGGGGAGTATCCTGTGACCACTTTTAATAACATCTTGTATTGTTTTTGAATTACGTAATTATTACTCGCAATAACAAAGGCCTACGATAATTTTATGGATGCGAGGACAAACGAAGATAACTTGACCTATTTTTATATCTCTCGCTCGTTACTGTAACCTACTTATTCAAGTGAGTGTACACAAACTGCGCCGGAGTGTGTGACGAGTTTTATGACGCCCAAAAATGATAGAGATATTAATTTGGAGCGTTGCGTTGAAGCAACTCAGAACGGTAAATGACATTTAATTGGAACAGCCGAAAAATCAGTTATGTTTCATGCCTTTATCTAGGTCCGACAGTTTTCCAATGAGTCATCCATTTTCCAACTTCCTCGCTTAAAATGATTCATTGTTATTTTTACAATTCGTAGAAACAATAGCATCACATTACATAAGACAACTAAATGGAACTAGAGCATTGAAATAGGTTAATTGTTTCTTAATAACACGCAATTAGCAGGTAAGACAAGGTCTCCGAAAGGAGGTTACTGCAGTATCATCGATCGTACTCACATGTAATAAATAAAGACAGTTTTATACCGGAAAATAGGGAAGACCTTGGCACATTTATAGCACTCCGTAAGCCGTTACGAAACAGAGCCTTGACACCAAACATTATCTCTCGGCCGACAGAGGTCGCCCTAAAATAACCGATCCCGGTTTTAATTAGGTTTTTGCGCGCGAATCGACAGCGAAAAATCGGTCAAGAATGTGTCCGGGAAAAATGCTTGAAACGCGTCCAGAATCTTTGGCCTTTACCGAGGTTTTCTTAATAGTCCCTGACTAACATTTCTTTAAACCGATGAATAAGAGAAAAAAATCCCAATGATCTCTGTTCTTTGTGTTAACTTAGCAGGGGCAAAAAATTTATTCGTCAATCAACAGGTGGTATTTGGTCGTTCACAGCCAAACATAAACAAGGAATGAATCGGTCTCAAGACAAAACAGGGCTGAAGTGTTGGAAGTTTTCACAACAAGTCCATCTTGACATAATCCAGTAGAATGAGACAATGGCCGGTTAGGCGCCAACGCTAGGCCTTCAATACAAGACCAATAATTAACTAACACTAATATAATAGGCTGTTAGGTTTTCTAATAAGTGTAATATTTTCTTGGGAGGGATTTTTCTATCGCTTCAGACTTGCCGGTAAAACTTAAATATCAAATCAAAGATGGCGGTCGGCCTACTTTTCCCGCGCAATAAACGGCAACCGCGTGGAAAGTTACCGCGCTGTACTACTTTCTCTACTTTTTCCAAGATGGCTGACCTAAAACGTAAATTAAAACTAAGGTCAAGTATGACATTGATTATTAAATAATATGACATAATAAGACAGAAACCAGTTGTTATTTTACTCGTAAATGGGCTTCATTGGCAAAATGATAGCGAAAGATTGTTTACAGACCGTTGAAAACACGGGCTGTTGACGTCAAAGTAAACATTTCCATAGTTAGTTGGAAGAAAAAACGTCCGGACGAAACAAGAACGTTCCTAGATTTATTAACTTTTCCAAGAAGAAACTTTTTTCCGTACATACGATGTACCAAACTTTATCGCCGATTCATGCAAAACGGAACGCAAACTTCTTATCACAAACGCTTGCAATTGCAACGGGTCTAAATCCAAACAGTTTTTCCAATCAAGATATCAATTAACGGTCAAGGGCGAGCAGTAGGTAATTAAATTTCACGTTTCTAAATCACGTTGCATTTATATAACGGAGAGGAGCTGCTAGCGTGTTCGTTGCGCAACGTTGAAACGTGAGGTTCAAGTGCAGCACGTGTTGTGGGCCGCGTGACCGCCGCTCGCGACCGACACGTGTGCCCGTCGCTCTATAGGACAATCACGCCTCAGGTTAACTATACGCCCTACGCAAACCTCTATAACAAAGGCAATGAAAAGCCTTTACCAGGGCCGGATTATCCTTATGGCGGATTAGGCAACTGCCAAGGGGCCCTGCACCGACTAGGGGCCCACGGGGGCCTAGTAGATGCAGGCCACGCACCAAGAAAAAAAATGTTTCATTCGTGACATTCCCCATTATTTAAATTCGGTAATGTTGGCATAGAAAAGAATATTTTACTTAAAAATCAACTTCCAAGATGTTTTAAACGATTTTGTACCTAAAAAAGTTGAAGAGTTGCTATTTACAATTATTGTACCTACTTCACAAAAATAGTTTTCTTTCGGTATACAATATATTTTATTGCATTTAACAAGATTACATTTAAAATAACCGCGTCACGTCTCATTTATCTTTCCTCGTACATCATGTGACCTGGATCATCACACTTATCCATAACTATAATCTATTCATTAATATCATTCCAATGAAAGCAATAAGCAGGAGTCGATCTGATCAACTCAACTTTTGTAATAGAAAATATATATTTTATAAAGTAAGAAAAGGGGAAAGGAAAAGGGCCCCGAGAATTGCATTGCCTAGGGGCCCCGATAGGGTTAATCCGGCCCTGGCCTTTACTATCCCAACAATAGATATTTTGCCAAAAACGATAACGCTCCTTGTTTTATCGTTTTATTATTTGTCTTGGCACAGGCTTATTGTTTGTCATCAATACTTTGATTTCTCAACGCGATGTTAAAATGATGTAAGGACTGTCATTGTCAGTTGACACTGTACAGATTTTGGCGCGCAATTACAGCGAAGTTTTTTAGTTATTTTATCAATATATACAACATCGGTTTCTGGGCAATCCCACTGTGATATTTCTGATGTCATAGGTTATCGCAGAGCACGCGAGATCTTCCGGTCGCATCGCTATCAACTGTCAACAAAACAACTGTTTTCAACATTCAATTTAACATTTACTGCACGTTCTTATATGCACTTTTCTTTCTAGAAAGTCTTTCTATTTTCTTTCCTATTCTCGTGCATTAGTAATCTTTGACGTAGATTGTATATACAAAGATAGAATGCAGCATTATTCGGAATCTATAACAGACAAAGAAATACCGTCTGAAATCCCGACCTCATTTAAAAATACGACACAGATAACAAAATTGCGTTGTGTTGATAACTCGATACAAATATTGTATAATACAAAAATATGCTTTAAGTGTATGTTATCAGTGTTTATAATTTGAGGACTTTGTCCAATGACTCAGTGTGGTTACGATATTGTAGGTTATTTGATAAGGCAACTATGTTGGTTTCAGAATTAACATTCCAGATGCTTTACTTGTTTATCAAAACAACCAACAACCTACAATTTAGATTTCGTTTTATCTAAGTGACATTTGAAAATCAATAAAGTTATTCATAAATGTTATATTTAGTCATAAAAATCAAACAAAACTATGTTTGTTTGTAATTTTTTTAACAAATACTTAAAATTTATCTATATAAAGAAAAAAACAAACAGGTCGGTCATCGTCAGGCAATTCATAAAGAAATACTAAAACAGATAATAACCCACGTTTATGTAACACGTGCTTTTGAAGCCTTATGTCTTTTTATAATTTATAAATACCTCTTACGTAAGTTCGAAGAAGCTAGTGGGCAGTTCTGATGTGGATTTTTTTAGTGCCTGGGACAGAGATTTAGAAGAGTCCAAAGCTCGGAAGCGTCTAATTGTACTCGCGGAACGTCGGAACGCTTTATCAAACTGATATATTATAAACGACTAACTCAGAAACACTACAAGCGTTTCAATAATTATTATGTATATTATGTACCGAGCTATAATAAATACAGTAAAACACCTAAATATGGCCCGGTAACTGGTTTTTCGCCATAGGTATACTACCTAAGTATATATCAACCACAACTCCGATATATTTAGGTAGTATAATACAATAATACTGGAGATTTATAGAGAATATTTTTCCTTGTCTTAAATATTAATTCTTGCTATAAATGGCAATTTATAAATACTTAATTCTGGTAAATAATACAACGTTCCGATTATAATCAGACAATTTAGAACATTATTGAGAGAACGGTTAGGTTGAACCTTACCCAACCCAACCTTGCCCGATGACGAAATAGCTGTTTCATAACAGTATTATCTACATAGAAATGTGATGAGTAAATAACAGTTTTCGGTGTACCGTACAGTCCCAGATTTCGGATAACGGTTCTCCGGAGAAAGTTCATGATTAGCGATAACTGTTGTCAAAAACCGCTGTTGGTTGTGCAACCGTTACTTATTATAGATCGATAGACATTGACCGTGAACGTGAGACAGGTCGGCTTACTGCTGACGTCATTAGCAAATTATACAGAACGAGGAATTATGGATATAAATTGTAGAATGCATAATTATGTGTCGTTATAAAAATGGAGAAGGGACTTGCAACAGCATTGCAAGTAGGGAATTTATCGAGCGACAAATTGACGTTTAAAATCGATAAATTTCGCGTATTTCCCAATTTAGTCGAAGGATGACAACGACTTTGTTGGTTTTCAACGTCAATTTGTTGTTAGAGAAGTTCCGTCTTTATTTTTCGTCAAGTTATTTAATTTTGCACTGCTGAACTTCATAAAAATATGTAAATTAAAATGAATAACGGAGTTTATTTCCCGGCCGAAGTAGCGTTAAGTTAACAATAACCATATTTTATTGCCATGCTAAATAGTAACCGTTTGTTTAAACCGGTGTTTAACTGTCTGCGTCGAAGCGTCAAATGCTAACCAACGGGAAGTAAACATTTTCTGATAATCTTTTCCTAATACGGTAGGTATAAAAATATAATTACAGACATTTCTTAGTTTTATATGATTTTTAAAATAACCTATTTTAGTTCATTCAAACCGACCTCTTGAGAAACATGATCGCTTTTTTAAAAGTACGAAGCGTTCGTTTATGGAACTTTTTTCGAAAAGGAACATTATCGTTTAAATTCACGTCAATGAACAAAGAGTTTGACATTAAAATATTGAAATATAACATACGAATTTACAAGTTTTTTTTGGTCTAGACCTTTTAATATGCAAATTGTACGAAGCCTGGTGGCGATGTTAGAAAAAAACAAATGAATAAATTCAAAACTGATCATGAAACAAATTTTAGATTAGAGTCAAATCAAATTCAAATGTTCCTTGCAATATCAACTTTATAATCTAATGCTATTTAATTTTATTTAATGTGCCAATAAATATTAATGAAAAATACAAACATGCAAATAGATTAACAGTCGTTTCAAACCATTATCTCTAATTTTGTAGGCTAATTGCGTAAAGAATGTTTCAACCGCCTATCAGCGCTGACATTTTATCAACAAAAGAGTACCAATTAAAGTGGCTCGATCATTCGAACAGTTAGTCGTAACGGGTTGCATCTGGGGCGGCCTACTGACACCGATGGTGCCGTGAAACGGAACGTATCAATACCTTTTAGCGCTGTGCCTAGCGGTCGCAGACTCGCAGTTGAAATTCACAACTACGGTAAATAAGAAATGCCTTTGCATAAAATACCTTTCAAGTCTGTTGATTTCTTGGAATTTCATAAATGGCATTATGATAATACTGTATAATGAAAGAGGCACATGGACGTAACTTTCTTATTATAAAACTGTCACGTATAATATTTACGTGTATCGGAACGTGATTGCCTAATTCTTTTTTTATGCACAAGTCAGTGTTTGCATGTGTTTAGAAATAAAAAGCTAGGCTCCACAATTGAGATTGATTCTTCTATTGTTATTCTTCTTCGATAATAAAGTTGATAACAATGTTTTGATCGATTTTTATACTTCCTGCCGTTGTTGCACATAACTTGTGATAAGGCTTTATAGTCGTGATAATATTGTCCTTTACCGCGGATGTTGCGTAAAGGTTAACGACTTTATTGATGTTTCATAAATTTAAATAGAAAATCGTTTGAAAACATACTGTTGGTATGTATATTGATTCGACGCCACATGACAGTTGCTTATTGTTTAGGTTACTCAGTTGACCAATGCATTTTACCAAACTAGAGCTCACGTATATATACGAAATGTTTATAAAAACATAAAATAGTGTGTTTTTTCTGTTTCATTTTCAACTTCCTCTAATTATACCTAACTTACCTAATGAAGAACATAAACTAGAATGAAAAGGAAGCTCAGTTTTGTAACGGAAGAAATCCGGTGTAAGGTTAAAATTGGATTTGTGTAATGTAGAAGGTTTAGCAACGATTATTAATGAGTTTGGCCAACATGTGTGGGGTGTAAAAAGTGCAGTGTGGCAACATGTGGCTACCTATTACACAAAGATTCTACACGGGACGTTGAGACACACTTTTTGCAAGCGTTGTAACTTGGAACCAACATAATTGTAACCGAGTTTTTCTATGACTAACGTTTCTTTTCTTTTGTTGCAGAAATACGAAGAAGATTCGTGCGGACCAATACACGTCCGCCGAAACATGGTTGCAGAATTCATTCTGAGCCAGCAACAGCTGATGGGGGGTGGAGGACCGCTGGGCCCAGCCCCACCGTCGTCTCCAAGACCACAGTCCATGAACCGTGGCAGGATGTCCGTCTCACCGCATTTTCCAATGGAGCCCCCAATGAACGGAGGCCCTGATGACTTTCCGCCTGGTTTCGACTACTCCAAACGTAAGGATTTCTTTGGACAACGCAAACAACGCGAATTTATCCCTGATAACAAGAAGGATGATGGCTACTGGGACCGCCGTCGCCGCAACAACGAGGCAGCCAAGCGATCACGCGAAAAGCGTCGCTTCAACGACATGGTCCTCGAGCAACGCGTTGTCGAATTATCTAAAGAAAACCACGTCATGAAAGCCCAACTCGATGCCATAAAAGAGAAGTACGGGATCTGCGGCGAAGCCCTTATAAGCATAGACCAAGTGCTCGCCACCTTACCTACGTGCGACCAGGTGCTTTGCGTCACGAAGAGAAGCAAGCTGTCTGGAAGCGGCACTTTCTTGCCCGCCCCGCCACCGCCGCCGCCACCGCCAGCATCTCCTCCCAGCCACTGCTCTCCCCCTCCCCAGCGCGCTCCAGAGCCCTACCAGGAGCGCCTTCCTACCCCGGAAACATACTACTCCCACCCCTCACACTACGAACAACAACCCGGTTCAGTCCTCAATCTCTCCAGACCTCGCCGCGCGCCTTCCCCCTACGAGCTATCTTCTCTCTCAGGCTCAGGGGATGAGACCGCAGAACAGTACCCGTCAGAGAACCACGGCCTGCCGCTAAAGCTCCGCCACAAGTCCCACCTCGGCGACAAGGACGTCGCCAGCGCGCTGCTTTCTCTCCAAAACATAAAGCAGGAGCCGGGTCCTCGGTCCTCACCGTCGTGGGATGGTGAAGGCTCCAGCGACGAGCGGGACTCGGGGATCTCGTTGAACGGAGAGTACCGCCCGGTGAACAGACCCGACGACCGGCTCGCGGAGGAGGAGGACGCTCACCTCAAGGCGGAGCTGGCGCGGCTCGCCACCGAGGTGGCCACGCTCAAGAACATGATGCATCAGAACAAGGTCCGCGGGCTCGAGCACTGAGCGTGCATGAGGCCCCGTGAGCCAGCCCGCGCCGCGCCTGGACCGCGCGCCGCCCGCACCGCGCCGCAGCCGCGCCGCAGATGCCCCGCCTGCGGCCGTTCGTACAAACTGTCTCTACCCTCCCTAGTAGTCGAAGTTACCACTTGTACAGAGAATGTTATTGTATGATAGTGCAGCTGACCGGCTGAGCCGTATGCCTAAGCCTGATCCTTCCTAGTAGTTATATGTCGTGCTCGGTGTTATGTATTCGTCTAGGTACTCGTAGTACGCCCATGTATAAAGATGAGACTTATTTTCGGTTAACAGACTTTTCGAGCAGATAAAACTTGTCTACTCAGTGATAGATTTAAAATGCATTTTTAGTGACGAGCTATGTATGTATGTTGTAAATAATAAGTAATACAAGTAGATCTGTTTCATCTATTCGAAGATTCGAGGATTCGAAGATTCGAAGATTCGATTGTGAAAAATCGAACGCTAAAGACTAAGCACTTGTAAGTAGGTTAAGTTTGTTATAAGTACCGTAAGCTCTGCCTAGATGTTATTTATAAATATGTAATTTCTCAAAATGTCCTTAAGTTCCAAACCAAAAAAACTATCATAGTCCTCATAAGAAATCGCAACTTGTATGTAATGAATAGCCTACAACAAAATATTTGTAATTCAGATTGTATTTAATATGATCAGAATAAGTATACCAGTGCCTTTGACAATACATACCTACTTATATAAAAATAAATAATTCTTAAAGGATATTTTTATACTTTTAATGTATAAGAAGCGATTTCTACCACATATAAGAATCAATCGACTATTAACTTTGCATATTTACTAAGAGATGCTACGTAATATTCAATTGACTCATTAGGGACTTATAAAAAATCTTTAGAACTAAGGACACATAAAAATCCTAAGAATGCTAGTTGTCAAGTATTTCAATCTATAGGCTAGACTCCTGGGCCATGTTTCACAAAAAATACAACTTACGAGTATGCAGCGAGACGAGTTGTTTTCGATTTTCAAATACGTCCTAGGATCTTCGATGCAGGCACGACTCGTAATTTGATGATTGTTAGTTTTGTGAAACAGACCCCTGTACGCCCAAAGGGCAAGTGATAGGACTGATGGAGTGGTATTGTGTCTAAGTATTTATTTATTGAATCAGCGAGAGGATTTTACAATTTATTATCTTTGTATGATACGATATCAATAAATTGTGTACATTAAAATAATATCTGAATTTTATTTACCCTAATGAAAATATACAATAGGTAGGTTACTAAAAAAATTAATAAAAATTAAGCAGGTGGCGAGACCAACAAATAAAAACTGAGGCCCTTAAATCAGTATAAATAGGAATAAAGATTGAGTACGCTTGATCAAGACCGGCTAAGCTGAGAGACGATGTGCAAGCCACTAAACATAAAGAAGAATAATAATACATAATTCTAATAGGATGATATTAGGATATTATCCACAGTATAGATTAGGTAGATCAATAGTAATTTTAATTTTAAAATTGTATCCGACACTATCCTAACGGAGCTTTAAATCCGTAAATGAAATATCACAATAATTTCGCGCCTGACGAGCAGTATGCCCGTAGCGAAATTGGTATAGCATCCTCGTATCAAGAGAAGGTGGCGGGTTCAATTCCCGATTGCTAATTATTTTTGTATTAACGCGCCGGCGAACACTGAGCGCAACTTCAATTCGGCCACGTCAAAAACTTCTGCCTGAATATCGCTATCCCTGTTTAGTGACGAAGTTTAGCCACACAGAGCGACAGCGATAGCAATAGAACGATTCTAAATTTGATTAGATTTTGACCGTGTTCCGTAATACCAAAAATGATGACTGAAAACTTGTTGTATTTTTCTCATTGTGTTGTTATTCTGTAACTAGACGATATAATCTATGTTCCCATGACTAGGATACGTAAGATGTTGTTGTTTTTAATACGAAACAATTAGGTTGAAAACAGGTCTTTTATGACGTAAAAACATGCAGAATGCGATACGCTTCTATTTCATTTTAGGTTAGTATTTTGATCTAATATATGGTTGGGAACCTAGATAAATACTATTCAAATTAAAATAATACCTTATTAAGGTAGAAATATGCTCCAATTAGAAATGATCTTGGTAGTACGTGTTGTATGGGCGATTGTCCCTCCGGTGCCCCCTTAATTAAAAAAATCTTAGATGGATCAACATAATTGAGAATATTTTACGAATATTGGGTAAGATGCAGTCAGACCTTAGTTTACGTCACAAAATAAATTATAAATTATAATCTAACATCAAATTATAAAATACTAGCTGGCGTAGTTTTTAAATAAAAACATTACCCTCCTTCTCCGCATTTGGGTAAAAAGTAGCCTGTGTCACCCGGAGATAGTGTAGCTTCCCAACAGTGAAAGATTTTTTTAAATCGGTCCAGTAGTTTCGGAGCCTATTCAATACAAACAAACAAATCTTTCCTCGAAGTCGAAGTCGATCTTTCGAAGTTTTTTGTAGATATTGATATGCTCTTTAATATTGTAGAACATACTTTTGTTCAATCATAAATAGTTTCCGCAGCGCATGCGACGTTTAGGGCACTTTTTTACACCTTGAGTTACATTACTCAAGTTTTAGTAAGTATCCCTAATCTTTTCTAGTAATAAATATACCCTATGTCACTCAGGGTGAATGTAGCTTTCCAATGGTGAAAGAATTTTTGAAATCGGTCCAGTAGTTTTTGACTTTATTCATTACAAACATACACACAAAAATACAAATCTTTCCTCTTTATAATATTAGTAAAGAATAGATACTCGTAACGCTGAGACTTCATAGCGGTGCCGCGGCAAACCACGCCAGCGGTGGCGGGACGAGCTGGACGCCTTTGAGAGGGACTGTCATACGGTGGCACTGGACCGTTGTGAGTGGCGGAAATGGCGAGAGGCCTTTGCTCAACCATGTAGGTGGACAATGTAACAATGGACAATATGGGCTAATAGGAACCTAACCATCAGATACATTGCCCTGACTCCTTGACACAGCCTGAGACAGCTTGCCTAAAAAGAATTTATTATTCACACCTGGCTTGAAGACTCCGAGATTATAACTTATAAATAAATATTACTGGATTTTTCCCACAGCGCTATCTAGCCCCAAACTATGCAGAGCTTGTACTATGGGAACCAGATAACTTATATACTTATATACTTTTTTTTTGTATAGAACTTTTTAACAAAAATATAGGCGACTTCAGATAACAGTAAAAACCAAACTACTAAACCTATTTCAATGAAATTTCTATGGGACTAATATGAAAGTATGTTCTTTCAAATAATAAAAGAATTTTCCAAATCAGTTGATAAATGACGGATTGCTAAGCTAACAAACGTAACATAACATACAAATTAAACAAATTTAAGACTTATATGGTTTTCTCATGGATGCCATTGTCAGAACTGTACCAAATGGAAATGGGACCACACAGGAAGCATCAGCTTTCAAATAAAAAAAATCTAAATCGGTTCACCCACTCGAAAGTTCTGAGGTAACAAACATAAAAAATACAGTCGAATTGAGAACCCCCTCCTTTTTTGAAGTGGGTTAAGAACTTCCAGACTCGTTTCAAACGTTATTCAGATAACGAATATTCAGGTCCGGTATAACAGCTGACGCGTGTAGCAAAGAATACTAACTAACGAAGTAATGATGATGCAGCCTCTCAATACGATAAGCCACCGTTGACGCAGGGAATCCCCCCCCCCCCCTCACCACCACCGCACCCGTCTACTCGAGGCGAGACCCGCTTCGGAACGTATCGCACCCTGATGCAGTTTCACGGATTGAACCGAAAAAACGGTACGTGATAAATCCCGTATTTATATTAATGAATACCAACTATGCAAGGTGACTAATAAAGCATGGTAAACAAATACATACATACTCTGATAGGAAATCTGAGTCAGGTCTGATTTGAGGAAGCAATGCTTAACTGCTTATCATAGGTATCTAACTAATCTGATGAAATACTGACTCAGATCATGTATAAACAAAATTGCACATTTTTATTGAGGTCAGAAGTTGATATTTCGTCGACGTGTCAAAAACCTTATCGAGATAGCTAGAGCTGATCAAAAACGCTATGTTATGAGCAACCGTAGGTTTGCAATATTTAGTTCACTAAATTCAGACTAGTGGTTTGCCTCGAACTGAGATCTAGCGAGTCTCCCATAAAAACAAACATAATATTATTCGTAATATTTGACTAGACGGATTAGCACGTTGAAGTGGCAATGGGCAGGCCATATAGCGCGCAGAACATATGGCCGATGGGGCCGAAAGATTCTCGAGTGGAGGCCACGGACCGGCAAGCGCAGCGTAGGACGTCCACCTACAAGATGGGCAGACGACTTGGTAAGAACCGCAGGTCGGTGTTGGATGCAGGCCGCTTCCAACCGCAGTTCCTGGAGATCAATGAGGGAGGCCTTTGTCCAGCAGTGGACGTCCTACAGCTGATATGATGATGATGATCAATATTTGACTATCAAAATAGTGCCATGTAATGCATAACCAAATACTTACCTATATGGACCTACAGTCTCATTCAATTTACAGGTAACGGGCTTTCATGTTATTTGGTAATCCTTTTTTGGGGTTTATTTTGCCATTATTTGTGTCACTAAAGCTACACGCATACCAAATTTCAGCACTGTGGGCTCACTGGTGTTACCTGTGAGTTTCGTCAAAGTTCAGTTTTTATTATAGCTAATAACTTAAAAACTGCAAGGACTAAACCAAAAATAAAAACGGGGTCGAAATGTACTAATGAAGATCTTTCATTTGACGTCGTATTTGACCTTATATTCTCATTTTCATTATTTTAACCCCTCTTGAACCCTAATATCTCAACAACCAATCCACATTTTTAGCTCATTTAGTCACACCAAAATTATGCTATCACTACCTACCTATATATAAAATTTCACAATGATCGGATCAACGTTACGAAAGTTATCCTCGGACAAACAAATATACATACATACTTACATACATACAACGACGATTTGCCCATGTTGATTTGAAATATCGCTTCGCTCTAACACCTAAATTCAGCATGTCGACTAATGTAAATTAATGTCTAACTGGTTCTGCAACTTTTCTTTCATTTTCATTTCAGAGTCTGAATATTGTTAAGTATAAAGCCCACTTCAAACAATACAAACCAGGAAGTGAACTTTCAATAGTCTCTAAAAATAATAAATTGATTTCAATCACAAACCAAACAAAGAATACAAGAGTTTCTGCGTGGTCTGATTAGCGAAGACGAGGTATTCCCAAAACTGGTTAAATGTGTCCATGATACACTGGATTTTCCGTCAAGCCAACCGGTTGCTTTTTACCGTCTTCCCAAAAAGAAGGATTGTAGGTACATCGGATTTTTAGACCTGAAAGTTATATGATTTTTAGGGTTCCGTACCCAAAGGGTAAGACGGCACCATAGTACATCGGCTCCGCTTTCTGTCTGTCATCAGGCTGTATCTCATGAACCGTGATAGTTAGACAGTAGATTTTTTTACAGATGATGTATTTCTGTTGCCGCTATAACAAAAAATACTAAAAACTGAATAAAATAAATATTTAAGGGGGGCTCCCATACAATAAACGTGATTTTTTTGCTCGTTTTAGCTCGATATTGTTATCAATATAACATTAATTATTTATTATTATAACGTATTATTAAATATAATATTAATTAAAAATTATTAAAATAAATAATGAATAAACTATTATTAATTATATTATTAATTATTTATTATTTGGTTACAGGTAGACGCTTAAAATATTGACAGAATATTTAGTTATTTATTCACTTTACAGATGAATAATTAAATTAAAATAAAACAAATATATAAGGGGGGCTCCCATACAACAAACGTGATTTTTTTGCCGTTTTTACAGATAATCGTACGGTACCATTCGTGCGCGAGTCCGACTCGCACTTGCCCGGTTTTTTTAAGTTTAAGAAGTAGGTATCTTATAAGTTTATAATCAAAACGTCCTCACCGCAGTTATTTCAGATTTTCTTACTTGGACATGCATACCAACAAGCTTTATTAAAATCATTTTATATATAGATATAAAATATTAAAAGCTTTGTGTTGGTAAGCGTCACCTGTGACTAGCTGGACAGATTTGGCAATTTTGTTTATTGTTTGTCATAGTCCTAATAAGGGTTTTAGGGAATGAACAATTGGAGAAATTATACGGAAAATTGGAAAATTCTTGAAAAACTGACAGTGTTTTTTCTAAGGGATATTTGTATGAACTCAAGACCATAATAGGCTATATTTTATTTTGAAACCCGTGCGAAGCCGCGGTAGGTGGGCTTAATGCTAAAAGTGTTATCTACCTGCCAACCTCAGAAATATCAAAAAAGGTTAACGTGTTAGCTTAATAGGTATAAAATTATTGGAACCTACTTGAGATAATAAACACAAATAACAAAAAAAGTGACACTCCGGGAGTGCTGACAGAAGTGAAAACTTGAACAATTACGAGACATTTATAATCAGAGGTGTCGGTAACGGTAACGGTAACAGTGTCGCGAGTACAATGGTTTTTTCCCATCTCAAAAAATGCCCAACGCGCCCATAGACGTTTTCACTACTTATATACAGAGGTGTCGGTAAGGGTAACGGTAACAGTGTCGCAAGTAGGTACAATGTTTTTTTCCAACTTAAAAAATGCCCAACGCATGAAGTTTTCACTTAAATAAACTCCAATCAAAAAGAATAAATATACAAACCCAATTGATATTATAATCATATCAGTTATAAATAAATAATAAATATTGCTGGACATTTCACACAGCGCTATCTAGCCCCAAACTAACCTTAGCTTGTACTATGGGAACCAGATAACTGATGCAATACTTATATACTTTTTATTGTAAATACATATTTATTATATATATATACATATGTATATATATAAACATTCAGACCCGGAACAAATATCTGTAGGTCATGCAAACATTTGTTCCTACCTCCTGCGTCTCAGCTGGCTATTCGCTCACTGCGCCACGGAGGTCGTCAATCGATCTTGTGTGACCTGTATCTAATGTCTAATAAGACTAAAGGTATATTTATTATACATCATTAAAAATAAACAAAAATAAATGAATACAAATAATGATTATTTCATATGATTTTTTGAACAACCACTTTAGCATGATCTCAGTTAACGTAGACGTTAATATATTGTCTACGATCGTCCAATAGCTATTACGTATTGCAAATACCCCAAACAAACAAATTAAAATTTGAAACTGTTCTTCGCACAGACAAAATCAAACCGCGTCAGCAAGTAAGTACATAAAGACATATGCTGATCGTGACGTCAAACCTATTACAAAACACTAGAAAATATTATGTTTATCAAGTGTTCTTGATAAACAACGTCAGTGGAAAAGAAAAAACCGGCCAAGTGCGAGTCGGATTCGCGCACGAAGGGTTCCGTACCATCTATACTATCTATACTGATATTATAAACAGGAAAGAATTGTTTGTTTGTATTGGCTCCGAAACTACTAGACCGATTTAAAAAATTCTTGCACTGTTGGAAAGCTACATTATCTCCGAGTGACATAGGCTACTTTTTACCTAACTGCGCAGAAGGAGGGTAATGCTTTTATTGAAAAACTACGAGTGCGAAGCTGCAGATTTGTCAGCAAATTATCTATAAAAACGCTAATAAAATCACGTTTGTGGTAAGTGAGTCCCTTTAAATATTTGTTTAATTTTAATTTATTTATTTATTTTTAAATGAATACTAAATCGGTGTTGTATGTATGTATGTAAATTTGTTTGCCCGAGGATACCCTTCGTAGCGTTGATCCGATCATCGTGAAATTTGATATATAGGGGTTTTTTATATATATATATATTATAGGCTTGCGTTTGACCACGATCTTGCCTGATGGTAAGCGATGAAGCAATCTACGATGGTACACGCTTGCCTAGAAGAAACCTATTCACTCGATACCCAGGTTGTAGCTATCAGGAAACACAGACTCTGGCAAGGCGTTCCACTCTTTGGCGGTGCGTATAATAAAGGTCGAAGAGAACCGCTTTGTGCGAATGGGAGGTATTTCTACCATATAGCGGTGGTGCACCGCAGAGCGTCTGGTTGTCCGTTGATAAAAAGGAGATGGTGGGATCAGGTTGAAAAGTTCCGCCGCACACTCCCCGAAATGTACTCGATAAAAAACCGAGAGGCTAGCAACCTTTCGTCGATGCTCCAGGCTGAGGAGCCTTGCATCAACTAGCTCATCGTTGCCTATGAGCTTCTTGGCTCTTCTCTCAATTGATTCCAGAGCTTCAAGTTGGTACTTCGCTGATCCGTCCCAGAGGTGAGAACAGTACTCCAAACACGATCGGACTTGTGCTTGGTACAAGTTGAGCCACTGTCCCGGTGTAGCAGCCACCTGGGCTTTCAACTCAATGTAGGAGCTTCAATGTTTTAGAGTCAATCGGGAGTGTTATTTCAGCGACCGTTCATCAAGAATATTTTGTCGCTACGCGATCGTCAGACAACCGAAGTCTGACCTGTCTATACTTCTGCACTAATATTATAAAGAGGAAAGATTTATACTTTTGTGTGTATGTTTGTAATGAATAAACTTAAAAACTACTGTACCGATTTAAAATACTCTTTCACCACCGGAAAGCTACATTCACCCTTAGTGACATAGGCAATATTTATTGCTAGAAAATATTAAGAATCCTTACTAAAACTTAAGTAACGTAACCCAAGGTGTAAAAAGTGCCCTAAAACGTCTTTCGTCGCATGCGTTGCGGAAACTATTGATGATAGAACAAAATTATGTTCTACAATATTAAAGAACATATCAATATTTACAAAAACCTTCGGGATAATATATATAATAAAGAGGAAAGATTTGTTTGTTTGTATTGAATAGGCTCCAAAACTACTGGACAGATTAAAAAAATTATTACACTGTTGGGAAGCTACACTATCCCCGGGTGACATAGGCTACTTTTTAACCAACTTCGCAGAAGGAGGGTAATGTTTTTATTGAAAAACTACGCGTGCGAAGCTGCGGATTGTTCAGCTAGTAGTATAATAAAACGAAATTAATATATGTTTACTAATTTAATGATATTTTATATAAATCAGTATCATTGATGTAATAAACATTATAATAATGATAATTACAAAGGCAAATTTTCATGATTAGTAGGTAAAATACGATTTTATCCAACGTAACCCTATTTTATTTAATAAATTTCCTCATTTTTCAATAATTATCAATGTTAGACCTTTATCAGAAATTACATGGTTCTGTGCCTATAAATTGATATTATAATTATGACTAATAGTATTTTTATTTTATAGTTTTATCTGAACACTTGCGGAAAATTCCAAGATTTTAAAATCAGGTCAAATTTTTTTCCAAAAAAATAAATTTTTCAAAAATTTGACAATCTAGACTTGAAAAAAAATTTGTTATGGTTTTAAAATCTTGGAATTACGACTAAATCAAAAAAAATCCATTTTAATTGATGTAACATAGCATTAAGCAATTTGTTGATTTTCCTCCAATAATACGCGAGCATAATCACGTAACCTTATTATTCATGTCATTATTTTTTTCGTGAAACCCCTAAAACTGTACCTACACTTTTATGTGAACTAAGTACTTAGTAATTTTAGTCTAAGAAAAGTTAATTCATAATAAGCACATGTAGTACAAATATAATCAAGGTAAATTAACAAAATATATACGCACAACAAATTCTGAATTTAGTCAATAAACCTAGGAAGAGACATGTTGCAATTACCAATAAAAATTGAACAGCACTTAACCCTACTGATACAAGTGCCTTAATAATACAATACATAAATATTCATTTATTCTCATTATTTAGCGAGATATCTAAACACGCAGTTTTCGAAACGACGCACAATAGGAAATTTTCATAAATAACCTACATTCAAATTTATAAGCTTTTACTATAGTGATATAGCAAAATTAGCTCGGCTAATAGACATTTAATGCGTTCAACGAAACACTTAGTCTGAACTGACTAACAAATTAATCACTGCCGGAGCGTTCACACCCTGTTGCTGTCTCATTCTGGCGCGCTTGTTTGGTAGCGTGCGAGCGAGAGCGCAGGGTTTCCGAGCAGTGAGGCATGTCTCACTCGGTGGCCTTGGTGGGGATGATCTCGCCACAGCCGATGTTGTGAGGGGATGTTAGAATGGAGACGGGGGCGGTCGAGGCCCGAAGCTTAGCGGAGCTCAGGTCATTGCTTTGCACCCATAGTTCCAACTGGAAAATATACAAACATTTGTAACGTTTAGTTATTCTGGGCTTTTTTCAACTCAAATTGACTAAAAAATATGAAGGACACTTTATCAATTATTGTCCTGAGGGTTTCGACGTAATGGTCTTTTAAATGATGTGTGGAAGATTTAATTTTTTTCCCACAATTGGACCAAAGTTATAGCACAAAAATAGCCTAATGCAAGGTAACCAAGAAAGTACTAATGAGGTCGTCACACGTTACGTTATAACGTAGCAATGACGTTCGCACTTTTCGTAACGCATTCACCAGCTTACTCCCCAAATCATGCGTGCGTAAAGAAGTTTTACTTCAAAAACCGACACCAATTCAAAAATACTGTTCAGTTTAATACTGAAGATTATTTATTTTGTACTAAATACTATGCTTCTAGGTGTGGCTTAAGAATTCTACCTTATACACGGTGTCCTTTAAATCACTGTTTTCCCAGAACAAACGTTGTTCAGACCATGGTCTACTAACAATTTATAAAATCAAATTAAAAAACAAAACGAAATTGGTCTGTGAAAAATATAAAAAGTTGCGAACTATAAACGTCTATTTTAACGTTACGCCCTACAACATAGCGCGCTAACCGGTAGGTACTAGGTACTAAGGAGTAGATAATACGCTACGGCTAGCGTAAGTTCATGGGAACTTTATGTCACGGTTAGTTTTTGAACAAAGCTAGACTTATTTGAAAAGGTCTAGATTTTATTTTTTTATTATCTTATTTGATGCTATAAACAGTTATTAGACCATGGTCTGAGCAACGTTTGTTCTGGGAAAATCGTGATTTAAAGGACACCGTGTATATTAATGTGGTACTTATATATTATTTAAAATTACTAAAAGTCTTACCTCTGGAGGCATCTTGGCAGGCACGGGGCGGCAATTTCCGGCACAATGTAGCTGAGAAAATAGAAAATAAAATACTTACTAGGAGTATTATCTATCTGAATAGTCTGGATCTATGCACTGCAAGATATAGGTCTCCTTATTTTGCATGCCATTATTTCCGACCGTCTAGAGATCTCTGGAGCAGTTCATTCAACTGAGAAGAGAACAGAGAACACTTCGTTTTCTGCCCGTCTGTCACGATCCTTTTTTAGGGGTTCCATACCCAAAGGGTAAAACGGGCCTTATTACTATGACTCCGCTGTCTGTCTGTCCGTCTGTCACCAGGCTGTGTCTCATGAATCGTGATAGTTAGACAGTTGAAATTTTCACAGATGATGTATTTCTGTTGCCGCTATAACAACAAATACTAAAACATAATAAAAAAATATTTAAGTGGGGCTCCCATACAAGAGACATGATTTGTTGTTTTTATAGATAAATGGTACGGAACCATTCATGCGCGAGTCCGACTCGCACTTAGCCGGTTTTTTTTAGGAACGCGTGGAGATACCAAGTTGAAATTATTATCAAATACGTAGGTCTATATTCCATTGGAGCTGAATAAAAAACACGCTTCTAAGTTAACGTAAGCAAAAAATGGTCGTATTTTTCTGCCGTTAATTTTGCTAGCAAAAAAATTAAAACCTAGACTTCCCGTTGACCTGGAATCGTGAAATTTGGCAAGAAACAAGGTCTCACAGCACAAGTAAAGGAAATAAAACCAGCCAAATGCGAGTCGGACTCGCGCACGAAGGGTTCCGCACCATTATCTGTAAAAACGGCAAAAAAATCACGTTTGTTGTATGGGAGCCCCCTTTAAATATTAATTTTATTTTAATTTACTTATTTATTATTAATGTGAATATATAACTAAATATTCTGTGAATATTTCAAGCGTCTACTTGTTGCCGTTATCAATATCAAGCTAAAACGAGGAAAAAAATTTACGTTTGTTGTATGGGAGCCCCCCTTTAATATTTATGTTATTCTGTTTTTAGTATTTGTTGTTATAGCGGCAACATAAATACATTATCTGTGAAAATTTCAACTGTCTAATTATCACGGTTCATGAGATACAGCCTGGTGACAGACGGACAGACAGACAAACAGACAGACAGCGGAGCCTCAGTAATAGGGTGCCGTTTTACCCTTTGGGTACGGAACCTTAAAAACGAATAACGCTAATTTGTAGTATATATAAATATATTTATACGGAACCCTATATACGCAATATCGTAAGTAAGGATTATCGTAAGTAAGGATAGGCAGGACACATTGTAAACCTTGTTCTTAAGTCATTGAGGGTTCCTCTAGCTAGATCTACCCACCCTAGGTGAAGCACCTTCCTTAGCTTAGAGTAATTACTTTTACCTTGGAGCCTGGACCAAATGACAAGCAATGCCCAATTCAGATTGCCCGATGAGTAATAAAAAGAATACTGTAGCAATCTATATATTAAAACTGTTATCTTTATAACTGCAATCCATCGCAGAGCTTCAAACTCAAAAATTCTTTATTCAATTAAATCATTTGCATCATTTTGAAGCGTCAATTCATGCCTGTTCCTCGCTACTAATAACCGAACCTGGTTTACGAAGTATTTTAATGTATGTCTAAACAAGCTGCCCCGCCCGCGGCTTCGTACGCGTGGTTTGTCAGTAAAACATTACCCTACTTCTGTGCAGTCGCGTAAATTATATCCGATATCTCCATTCATAATCTAAGGTACGAAATTCCATCGAAATTGGTTGAGCCGTTAAGTCGTGAAAAGGTAACAAACAGACAGAGTTACTTTCAAATCGGTGTGTACGTAGATTATAACCTGGATTAACGCATAGGCTACTTTTTGTTGAAAAACAACGCGTGCGAAGCCACTGGCGGAAACTAGTTATACAATATAAACCTGCCTCTTGCATTACTCTATCTATTGCTGAAAACTACATTAAAATCCGTTGAGTATTTTAAAAGATCTAAGGTAACAGACAGCGGAAGCGACTTCATTTTATACTATGTAAAGATACCATGCACCACATGCAGATATACACGGTGTCCTTAAATCACTGTTTTCCCAGAACTAACGTTGATCAGACCATGGTATAATAACTGTTTATAGCATCAAATAAGAGAATAAAAAAATAAAATCTAGACCTTCTCAAATAAGTCTACTAGTAACTTTGTTCAAAAACTAACCGTGACATAAAGTTCATGGATACGCTAGCCGTAGCGTTTTACTTACTCCTTAGTTAGATAGGTAGGTACCTAGTAGCTACCGGTCAGCGCGCTGACTATGTTGTAGGGCGTAACGTTAAAGTAGACGTTTTAAGTTCGCAACTTTTTATATTTTTCAAAGACCGATTTCGTTTCGTTTTTTTTAATTTAATGTTATAAACAGTTAGTAGACCATGGTCTGGATAATGTTTGTTCTGGAAAAACAGTGATTTAAAGGACACCGTGTATAGAAATTACCTACTTCTTCCTGCCCTTTTCCCACATACCGCGGGATCGGCACAATATTCAGTATTCCTCCTCCACATCTGTCTATCAGCCGTCATCTCCGTTGTCACTTCCTACCCATATCATCCTTCACACAGTCCATCCATCTCTTCTTCGGCCTTCCTCTACTTCTATAACCATCCACACTCATATCTAACACTCTTTTAGAAATTACCAAAAACACTATTTTGCTTGGTTTTGTTCAGAGTTGAAAGCTGACGGTACAAACTAAAACAGTGACAGTGACAGTACCTGCAGCAGTAGTTCGGCTATGGCGGCGGCGGAGGTGTCGATGACGCGTTGCCTGCAGACCGCCACCGCGTGCACAAACCCGCCCGGCCCTATGAACTCGTGCTCCATGAACACTGTCTTATCGTCCCAGTAGATTGCCTGAAATCAACATCATTACAATAAAAAAACGACCAAATGCGAGTCGGACTCGCGCACGAAGGGTTCCGTACCATTATCTATAAAAATGGCAAAAAATCACGTGTGTTGTATGGAATCCCCCCTTAAATATTTAACGATCTTGCCTGATGGTAAGCGATGATGCAATCTACGATGGTACACGCTTGCCTAGAAGAAACCTATTCACTCGATACCCAGGTTGTAGTTATCAGGAAACACAGACTCTGGCAAGGCGTTCCACTCTTTGGCGGTGCGTATAATAAAGGTCGAAGAGAACCGCTTTGTGCGAATGGGAGGTATTTCTAACATATAGCGGTGGTGCACCGCAGAGCGTCTGGTTGTCCGTTGATAAAAAGGAGATGGTGGGATCAGATTGAAAAGTTCCTATGTGAAAAGTGCTATGGCGGCGGCGGAGGTGTCGATGACGCGTTGCCTGCAGACCGCCACCGCGTGCACAAACCCGCCCGGCCCTATGAACTCGTGCTCCATGAACACTGTCTTATCGTCCCAGTAGATTGCCTGAAATCAACATCATTACAATAAAAAAACGACCAAATGCGAGTCGGATTCGCGCACGAAGGGTTCCGTACCATAATCTATAAAAATGGCAAAAAATCACGTGTGTTGTATGGTAGCCCCCCTTAAATATTTAATTTATTTTAATATATTTATTTATTTATAAAGAGAATATATAACTAAATATTCTGTGAATATTTCAAGCGTCTATCTATTGCCCTTATCAATAACGAGCTAAAACGAGCGAAAAAATCACGTTTGTTGTATGGGGGCCCCCTTTAAATATATATATATATATATATATATATATGTAAAATAACAAAAAATACGATAAAATTTACAGAGTAATTGATAAAACAAGGAAGTTTTTATAATACTTTCGGTTGAAAAATCTTATGTGACTTTGTTTTAAACACTCTTAAAGGTTCTAGTATTTTTTCTTTATTTCCATTTATGGTATGTTTTTTTTTTATTTTATGACGCAAGTGTATGGGTTGCAAAGTAAATTATCTTTGTATTAAAGAGGCCTAACTATTAACTAAATATCAAAAAGCAAGGTTTTAACTCAATTATTCTCTTCAATATGCTTAGAATTGTCTTGCAACTCTAAAATAAGAGAAAATCACAAAAAAATCATAACTTTATCATATCATAACTCGATCAATTAGAATATGTTTACTAAACGAGCCAAGATTACGTTAGAAATGGTTCGTGAATAACAAAGTACCTTACTGTAGGTGACCTGTATTCGCCTATCAAGGCTTATACTCAATTTAAATGTGTCTCAAAAATATAGGGACATTACCGGGTCATAATAACGTAGGTGATGCTACGAGACCCTCTACGGCGTAGGCGAGCTACGACGTATCCTCTACGATGTAGAAAAATATCTACGGTGTTACAGATTTGTGTCTGGATGAAGCGTCCCAAAGGTCAGATGTGTAGTACGAAGGGTCACCGCCGGTTCAAAGTAGATATTTCGACGTGTTACAGCCCTTTTCCATGCAACACCCCGTTTTTTGCATGTACACTTTTTTGCAGGATCCCGTTTAGTAGTTTACGTGCTTCAATACTAGTATTCAAAACAGTATATAAGTATTCTATCAGTTATCTGATTCCCATAGTGCAAGCACTGCTTAGTTTGGGGCTAGATAGCGCTGTGTGAAATGTCCAGCCACATTTATTTATTTATTATTATTTATTCACACGAGTATCCTGTTTGCAGTATCCAGCAAAAAACAGGAAACAGGATACTAGTGTGAATACTTGTATTGAAGCACGTACACACGGCTACACATCAAGCTATATTTTTCCAGTATACGCTGGCCTCGCATTGT
This sequence comes from Philereme vetulata, assembly GCA_918857605.2. NCBI lineage: Eukaryota > Metazoa > Arthropoda > Insecta > Lepidoptera > Geometridae > Philereme > Philereme vetulata. Next base: position 5,327,407 of record OU975461.1, read on the forward strand.
GTAGACTTTTCGTAGAATGAGAGGTCAGCTTAAACTGGAAAGGTATAGCTTAAAGTGTAGCCGTGTGTACACTACTAAATGGGATCCTCCAAAAATCAGTACCTACTTACGTACGTAATCAATCGAATCACGTATGCCGTTCATGCCTTGATGAAATTTATGAAAAATAAATCCAGTGGACTCAAGGCTAACCTCAATCCTCGCCTATGCAAAAAAAAATATTTTGCCAATCGTATCACGTATGCCTTGTATACTAAATGTTTATATTAATTGTCAAAATAATTTGTAACTAGTCGACATACGTTTAAACTTGGGCCGATATTTTTTTTATAATTATCGCGTTTGTACAATTCTTCTTCTTCTTTCGTGTCAATGACTATTTGACTTTTAATTTTGATTAGCCCAATAGAGAGCAACATCCACACCCCTCTCTGTTGCCTGGTACAAGTCATTCCGTGTTTGTACAATAAAATTTATTTTTAAATCAATTGAACCATCTTCGTTTGTACCTTTGGTTATTTCTGATTTTTATATGTTATATATTTTGACGGCATACTTATTTCCTCACGATCTCGCTTAGATCCATTTTTTTTTATAACCTACTATATAATCAACAACTTGAAGTGCATACGTGGTACGATTGATCGATAAAATCTGTCGCGAGCTGCCGGTCTAATATTCTAACTTTCTTATATAAAATTCAATTTACCTCTTCTTCTCCGCCGTATCTCAAACAATGCTTTGAATTCCTAAGTTTATCCAATCCCCACAATCTGCATGCTTCCACTACTCTCCAGTTGAAAACTCCAGCCCATAATTCCAACTTCTTTAGTAACTCGTTTACGGTACGAGCTGTACGATTAAGGAATGACTTGCGTGTTTCCATTAGACATGCTAAATCTTTACCTATTTTTAAAAATAAGGTCTATAAACTATATTTCGCGGCTTCTTTAGAGTAAACATTGTATTCCCTTTCGATATTTATTGTAAAAGTATATGTATATATTTTTATCCTACATAAATATGTATTTATTGTAACAGCGCCTCCTCACACGTTATTCAATCCAGTCCATCCAAAGGTTGCCTGGAAGAGATCGCTTTGAGCGATAAGGTCACCCATTGTACCACCACGTATTAGTCCATAAGTTATTTTAATTTGGTGTAACAATAATGAATTATTTCTGTCTCTCTCTCTCTCTCTCTTATTTTAAATCAATAATAAAAAAAAACAGTTATAGTCTTTCCATTTCTTTATTTTCTCGATGACAGCTCCTGTGAAAACTTGAACGAGCGTCTTTTTTACATTATGTATACATTGTTTTATGTATGCATTATTTTATAAAAATATGACGCTTACGCTCGTACAAGGTTATACCAGAGTCGGAGTAACTGATAGGGATGGGGCTATCGATAAACGTAACACGATGAGCTCTCTCCATGAGGTCACGACACTACAACTATCAAATTAGAACTGTCATCGAGAAAATAAAGAAATGGAAAGACTAGTAAATTATAAGATCCTTAGTTTTAAGACGCGTTGACACGATCAGAGTCTGCTCGGACCGAGTAGACTCGTAGAAGTAGGAGTAGGTAAGCTTCCTACGAGTGTACTAATATAGCTGTTGATATTACGAGTATCATAGTTCACTCGGATTATATTCTTCATTCAATAACTTATCGGCCAAGTGCGAGTCGCACCCGCGCACGAAGGGTTCCGTGCCATTAACTATAAAAACGGCAAAAAATCATGTCCGTTGTATAGGAGCCACTTAAATATTTATTTTATTCAATAGCACAATTCTATTTATTTACCTTATTTTTTCTGCTGCGAGTTAGAGATGTACTAGTTCATTTCAACAAATGAATTTGTCGATACCTTATTTACCTTTACCAAGACCGAACTAAAATAAAAGTTGATGAGTAATTAGATAACTTTGTAAATAATAAAAGTAATATTATCAAATAGTTAAAGAAGGGGTTTTAATGTAGGTTTCTTAGGAGATTGTAATCCGATTCAATAGTGTAACTTAAACATAAAAAAATTAGAAACGGTTGGTTTAGGATTTTTGACTTTCTACTTGTGTAGTTGAGTATTTATTTGATTTCATAAAAAAATCCTAAAACATAAAGTTAAGATTGAATGTGGACGAGATATCTCTCATAATCTTAAGATATCGATAACACTTTATCGATAATGTCAATCCCTAGTGTATGCCTAAGTTTTTATGGTAGTGTGGCGTTCAAGTGGTACGCATTAAGGGCGCACTATACCTGGGGAGACGTTAAATCGCTTATTGAGAAACAATGTTTTGTTCAACAAATTGTGTGCTTTCAATCTGTAATTCATATATGTTATAGTTAAGGATACGTGCTAGAGCGCCTGTGTTGTGAAAACACGATTCCGTAAAATTTTCTCGATAGAAAAAAAAATGCAAATATGACTCCAAATTTATCTTAAAACCGTTCTTATGCGATGAATACTACAATTTAGATCTTGAAACTTTATACAGTAATTCTACACAACATAAATAAGGGCACCTGTGTTTTAACTTATCAAAATACTTTTCGATTTTACCATAAAATGAAAATATCTAAATTTTGCACTAATGAAACCATTCGCTCTGGACGCCCGTTTCGCGATTCAGTCTGGCCTCGGCTTTCAGACGGGGTACCCGTGACGCTTGTCGCTCCAAACCACAGAACACAAAAAACAATAGAAGTCCTAAGTAGGCGGGGCCCGCGTAACACCAAGTACGCGGAGTTCAGCGCACTACAAGCTTCGCTCACTTCAGTCGAGTTTCAATTACTGTGGGGTAAACGTACTTCAAAAAAATATAAAAATGTCATATTGTGCCGTTTCGGAGTGTAAATATTATAGCCGAACCAAAAAATTAACAAAAAGGGGCATATCCTATTACCGGTAAGTATTATTTTATTGTTTTTTGTTAGTTTTGTTGAAAATGCAAAATCGTCAAACAAAATAGACTGTGAATCATACTCCTTAAGGACGCGTTTCTCTTAAACCTCAACTGAAGCTACTCAATTAGGGATGTGACCCCAATATACTGATGAATGTGTTATCGATAGCTTTAATTAGTTACCCCCTATTAAAAGGTGTATAAGTTTTAAGCCGTTAATTCCTTGTTGTTTAATTGATGATTTTCTGAATGTATTTTAGTGTGTATGTTTTTGTGTGAAATAATATAATAACTTCTGTTTTCAGTTTCCCCAAGGCACAAGACATAAAAAATAATAAAACAACGTACAACTTATGAGTCATTCAGCATACAGAGTCATGACCTGGCACCGTGTGACTTTTTTCTGTTCCCAAAAATTAAGAACCAATTACCCGATCAACGGTTTTCATCACCAGAAGAGGCTGTCGAAGAGTATGAATAACATGTACCTGACGTCACCACCGGAGGAGTGGCACAAATGTTTTCAAAATTTGTCCAATCTTATGAAAAAGTGCATTGGCGCAAAGGGAGAATATTTTGAGAAATAATAAATTCATTTTCGTACCACTTGCTCAAAAAAGTGACATTCTATGCCACAAAAGGCGAACATAACAATAGTCATTTTTAATCTGTTAAAAACAGGGAAAGAAAATTGTACTGAATTTCATTCATCCTCTAGGGGGAGAATGTGATTTAAATTTGGAATACTTACCGAAATTTATACTGAACTACATCTGTGTTTACACCATTGAGTTTGTATATAAAGCATTATACATCTTTTTGAAAAAGGAATACGCATTTATTATGCAGTTATGATTATTAAATAAAATTACGAAAACCGACGAGGCCGTATGAGCTTGATTCCTTTGCTTTTCCGACAAAAAAATATTAGTCTAGGAATTTGCCGCGTTTTTGTTTTGGCATCTTATCTTCGTCCGCAACTCACGATGCACCACAACCACTATCTCCGACGTATACTATCTAAGATGAAACGCAAGTTCCTCAGACGCAAGAAGAGAGAAATACTCAAATCAACTCATCAACAATAAATGTACCAAACAAAAATGTAACTCTCTCTATCAATAATTGGACCAATGTTTCGAATGTTAACTTTTACTTTTAATTGTCATTATTTTTAATAAATGCTTATCTCATATTATTATTGTGTTAATTTTTTCGCAAATGGTACGAAAAGTAGAGTATTTTCCTCGGTGATAAAGCTGTCTTAGTCTTGGGTGAACTTAAATCCCTCGCTACACTCAGGACTCGTCTTAAATCTCTCGCTTCGCTCGTGATTTAAGTTTTTAACACCCTCGCTACGCTCGGGAGTAAACCTCGAGTCCTTCGTTACGCTCGCGATTTAAATCTTCACCCGCGACAGAAGACACTGCTTTATCCCCTTGGTTATTAATCTACTATTTTGACCATTATTAGTATTTTTTTATTGATTTCGGAAACTTTTAGTGTGCCCCTCAAATAATAATTCAGTATATAATATTCCAGTAATATAATATTTTTTTAAGTAAGTAGTTATGAGTTGGATACCTGTGATGTTAAGAAAGAAAGAAAAGAAAAGCTTTTTATTTCGACCACCACAAATATAACCCGACGTACCTATTTCGTTACCCGTAGTAGGTAGGTGATAATCGATATCGATACATTCGTCTTGTATGCTCATTGGTACATCACTAAGTGAGTAGCGTTGTTATTTGAGCGTGCGAGTAACAGCCATTGCATTATCAATCTTATTCTTTGCAGTTAGAGACTATAACAAAAATCGTTTACGACAGCGCCATCTGTTGTTGAGTGGCTTCGTTTTGTGGGTAATCAAGTAACAGCCATTGCATTATGAGTCTTATTTCTAATTAATAGAGACTAAAATAAAAATATTTTCTAAAGCGCCATCTTTTGCCGAGTAGAAGAAGTAAACTTTAATTTTTTGTTACTGTTTATTTTATTGAATTTTAAACCATGTCCATAAGGTTTTACATCCGTTTAATTGGTTTTATGGTTTTAGGCCTCTTTGAAGGTTCTCTTTCAACCAATTATAACTTTTATTTCTAAGTGTGCTAGTTTTTACATGTGTGAGTTTAGCTACACTGGTTTTCTTAGTAAAAAGTCATCATGCTAGTTCTATTGTTTTTTATGTTCTGTGCTCCAAACGAATACGTAATTCTTAGGTAGAATGTATATTTAGTTGGTTTTTGTAATGAGAAATAAACAAAACAAGATAATGAAGGTACTGAATGATAAAAAAAACAGGCAAACATATGAACCAAGGCGAGATAGGACGTGCAGCGGCGCGCGGAGAAGCGGGGGTGAAATTCGAGTTTGGGCTGAGATATAGTCAACTCTTAATAGGATGATTTGTTAGTGTGAGTTGTGAGGAAGCTTTATTTGTAGGTGTAGGCACAAGAGGGGGAAATTCAGCGACACTGGGTTTCTTGAAAATTTGTATTAACAGCCTGTCTCCTTATTTCTCATGTCTGTGGTTGCTACAATCTAGCGTCCGAGTCCACTCGGTCCGAGCAGACTGATTGTGTCAACGCGTCTTTACGAAAACATATAACTGTTACATATTTATTATTTTTCTTTCGTGTAGCTAACAACATATATTACTTCGCAGTTTTTAAAGTGAATACTTCTTTAGGCGCGTTGGGCATTTTTGAGATGGGAAAAAACTATTGAACTCGCGACACTGTTACCGTTACCGACCCCTCTGTATATTTGAAGTGAACACTTCTTTAGGCGCGTTGGGCATTTTTGAGATTGGAAAAAACTATTGAACTCGCGACACTGTTACCGTTACCGACCCCTCTGTATATTTGAAGTGAACACTTCTTTAGGCGCGTTGGGCATTTTTGAGATGGGAAAAAACTATTGAACTCGCGACACTGTTACCGTTACCGGCACCTCTGTATATTTGAAGTGAACACTTATTTAGGCGCGTTGGGCATTTTTGAGATGGGAAAAAACTATTGAACTCGCGACACTGTTACCGTTACCGACCCCTCTGTATATTTGAAGTGAACACTTCTTTAGGCGCGTTGGGCATTTTTGAGATTGGAAAAAACTATTGAACTCGCGACACTGTTACCGTTACCGGCACCTCTGTATATTTGAAGTGAACACTTATTTAGGCGCGTTGGGCATTTTTGAGATGGGAAACAACCATTGAAATCGCGACACTGTTACCGTTACCGACACCTCTGTATATGAGTATCTGTAGTGTAGTCTGCTTTTATTCAAGTTTTCACTTCAGTCGGCACTCCCGCCCCCTTATTATCTAAGCCAAATTGCTGTCGTGTCGCTACCGCTAGTCAGGCTATCCCTTTCACACGTACAGTACGTACCTCACGTGCGAAAGAGATGGCCTGACTAGCGATAGCGACACGACAACCATTTGGCTTAGGTAATAAGGCTACCGGAGTGCCACTTTTTTATATTACGGTTGAGTAGAACCTGGCTACGGTCTATTGCATATTTAATAAGCTTTGGTAAATTAAATACCTAAGTGGTCACCAATTTAAGAATCTATATGATAGTATACGGGTTATCATCTATACTATACTAATATTATAAAGAGGAACGATTTGTATTTTCGTGTGTATGTTTGTAATGAATAAGCTCCGAACCTACTAGACCGTTTTAAAAAATTCTTTCACTGTTGGGAAGCTACACTATCCCCGGGTGACATAGGCTACTTTTTACCCAACTGCGAAGAAGGAGGGTAATGTTTTTACGCTACGCGTGCGAAGCTGAGGATTGGTCAGCTAGTGTGAAATAAATGAATAAATAATGATCAGACAATGCACATAGATCTGGCGATGAATGTATGATAGTCGTCTCACCTTGGAAGTGATGGTGAACTTGGTGAATGGCTTCAGATACCGTCGGTAGCGGATAGTAGCCGCGGCCTGAACCACGGCGCCGCCCGCCGCTCTAATGTTTGCGTACAATCCTGTTCGCTCGTAGAAGTCAGCGCGGGCGAAGTCCAGCTCTCGAAGGTAGCGGGCATTGTTCATGTGGTAGAGAAGGGTGTCTATATCGTTAAGGAGGCACCAGGCTGTGGAAGAGGACATTAAAAATTGGTAGAAATGAACACCTGTGACCATGGTAATCGAGAGGCGACTTCTCTTTATTGATCGAGAGAAGCGAGATCTCTAAATCAACTTGGGCAAATCGGTGTTGTATGTATGTACTCGTATGTATGTTTGTTTGTCCGAGGATAACTTTCGAATCGTTTAACCGATCATCGTGAAATACTCATATATAAGTAGGTAGTGATGGCACAATTTTGGTGTTGTTGAGATTTTGGGGTCCAAGAGGAGTAAAAAAAACACAATGGGACTATCCGGTCAAATGGCACGTGTATTAAAATTTATTTGAAAGTACATTTCGATACCGTTTTTTTATTGACAAACCACGCGTACGAAGCCGCGGGCTGGTCAGCTAGTAGTTGAATAAATTAATCTTGGATCTTGTCTTTGGCAAGGTTTTCAGAATTCCAAGCTTATTGCAGTTCATTGGAATACATGATATAAGTAGGTACTTCGATGGATTGGTTCTAGATCAGCGTTGCCGGACGTCCCGATTTTAGCGGGACGACCCGATTATTAAATCAAAATTAAAAATGACGCGCGGGACAGGCTCAGTCCCGCTTTTCGGGGTAAATCGATATTTGATTTTTGTTTGATATTTTTTTTATTCAGAAGGCAAAGAAGACTCGTTTACCTAACGATATAGTAAACCTGATTTAAAATATCATATTTTAACTAAAATACATTTTCTATGGCTATTTTTGCTATCTATTGTCACTTAAACGTAATTTAAAACTCAAATAAAAAGATAAATATTTAAAACTTCTAATTATATACGGGTTTTTACTATACTCCCGCTTTCGACGAAAGAATCCCGCTTTTTTCACTCAAAAAGTTTCAAAATCTCGACTGGACAAAAAAATCTGGCAACGCTGTTCTAGATCGTATCGTCGCCGGTTTTCTGACGATATTTTTCTTCACTACACATAAACATAATCTATTATTGCATTATGTTTCGATCCACGACCTTTGCATTGAAGGGAGTTACTATCAACACGGGTCGTGAGTGAAGGACACAATAAACAGACAACTGTTTACATAGTATTTTCATTTTTATAGTGTTATCCGAACACATACGGAAAATTCCAAGATTCAACCATCTCAAAATTTTCAAGCATAGACGGGACTTGAACCCGCCACCTTCCTCTTGATACGAGGATGCACTATCCAATTGTGCTATCGGGCTTTGTCACGTCAGGGTCGGAATTAGTGAGATGATTCAGATTACGACTAAAGCGCAGTTAGCTCCATCTACAGGGAAACTTATACAGTTTTTGACCTGCTCAATGTGAAACGTTGCAGTTTAGTACATTGACAAAAGATGTCAACATAACTGTTTTCATAACCTAACTGTTGATGTAACTGTTTAGGTACATTAATATTTCAGTAAAGAAAAAAAACACTTCATGTAATTTTTATTGTATAAAAGAGCCCTCAGTAATGAGTAGATTCATCATCATCATATCAGCCGTAGGACGTCCACTGCTGGACAAAGGCCTCCCTCATTGATCTCCAGGAACTGCGGTTGGAAGCGGCCTGCATCCAACGCCGACCTGCGGTTCTTACCCAGTCGTCTGCCCATCTTGTGGGTGGACGTCCTACGCTGCGCTTGCGATGATCGAATGAGTAGATTGCGATGCTCGTAATCGGCAAACAAGTATAAAGTGCCTAGTTACCTAGTTTTTAAAACATTATTGTACACTTGTTTATGTTATCAGGTAAATATCTTGTATAGGTATTATGCAGGTACACCGTTTAAATTAATAAAGAAAACAACCAAAATAGATAACACTAGACAAAAAATACAATGGACGGTCATATTGTTTTTAGCGACTTCTTCCAGATAACCTTTAGATGGATATATTTCATTTCATTTATTAATATCCTATGACAAATTACATGTGCTTGGACAAGTCAGATCAAACAAATTTATCAAATAGGTACCTATAGTTATTAAATTTTATAAAAAAACAGGGAAACAGTTCTAAATAATAACAACTTATGGTCTGCAAAAGCATCGTCAAATTGTATATAATAAGTTATTAAATAATAATAATGAAATATAACTAATAATGTTATAATTATATATAACTAGTGAGAAAACAATATATGAGTAAAGAAATCTTACAGTGTATCTCAGTAGTGTCCAGAATGCAAGACTTCTTCCTGAAGTACCGTGCCCTGGCGACCGTGTACATCATCCTCGCGAAGTAGGCTACGTCCAGGGTCCCGTAGAGGAACATGACGCCTGCAGCCATCGCGGCTCCCCAGCCGGGCAGGCATACCGACCACATTGCTCCTGTTTTTATATTAGGTGTTACAGAAAACAGATGCTTGTATACCAATTGTATACACGTACATATAAGAAAATACTTTGACTTGGGTCATAATTGGTGTGTTTAGACTTTGAGTGTTTATTTTTATTGCACAAGCTTTAGTGCGCGTCTTCGCGCACGTGGTTTGTTAATAAAAAGTAGACTATGTCTCAATCCAGGTATATACCTATCTATATACTAAATTTCAACGAAAACTGTCGAGCCGATAAGTTGTGAAAACGTAACAAACAGATTGAAAAACAGAGTTGCTTTCGAATTTTTAATATTAGTATGAATTTCAGTAGGTGAATTAATTTTATATAATTTAACTTGGACGAATCGGCGTAGTATGTATTTATGCATGCATGCATTTATATATGTATGTTTGTTTGGTGGGTTGTTGAGATATTAGGATTCAAGAGAGGTAAAAAAACAAAATGAGACTATTCGGTCAAGTGGGACGTCTAATGAAAGGTCTTCATCAGTACGTTTCGATTCCATTTTTATTTTTGAGTTATTAGCCATAATAAAAATGAAACTTTGACAAAATTCACAGGGTACAACAGTGCTGAGATTTGGTATTTGTTTAGCTTTAGTGACACAAATATGGAGAAAAGTCTGAAATTCAGAAAAACTGCAATTTATACCCCTAAAACAGTAACCAAGCTACATGAACTCCCGTTACTTGTTACTTGAATAAAACTGTAGGTCAAGTTATTTGGTTAAACATTTCGTGGCTCTATTTTACTAGTCAAAGATTGTAAATAATTGTTTTTTTGTTTTTTTTTTTTTTTGAGGCTCACGAGAATTCAATTCGGGTCGAACCACTAGTTATTAAGTTAAAATAAGATACAGGATTAGTAGCTCTAGAAATCTATGGTGGAGGCCAATGCTCAGCAGTGGACGTCCTGACTGAAATGATGATGAGGAATAAAAGTTCTCAAAATGATTCAGCTAAGTATATTTTTATTATTTCCAATTCATCAAAAATGTATGTCCAATTTACAAATGTTATTAACCTTATTACAAATTCAAAGTCAAAGCGGTCTCTTAGTCCCCAAGGTTAATACAAAAACAATTTTAAACATATTTTCGAATTGGTTATTAGTTTGCAGTACCTACTGTTAATAAATTGATCAGGATATAAAGCTTCCATGCAAAAATAGATTTATAAAGTTTGGTATTCGCTAAATCAGGTGTTCCCAAAGGGGTCGATATTGATCTTGGGGTTGAAATCGGTTTCTCAGGGAACGACATATTATTTTTTTATCTATCTATAATGTTTTTCTCAAAAAATACTTACCTATTTATATATTTTTACAAAATTTGTATTAATAATAATTTAATAATATTAATTACACTTGATATTTACTGAATTTTACGTCTATATACTTAAGATAAGAAAATTATGTCAAGTTTACTCACATAACCAACCGCAAAGTTTTTAAATTGGTAAGTACCATCAGGCGAAATCGTGGTCAAACGCAAGCATATAATGTATAAAAAAAAGTATTTTGTATCAATAGGAAAAAACTAGAGATAGGACTTTTAAAGTAATTTGGGTATAGGGGTCTGAGGTAGGTTCAGTTTAGAAAAGGGATCTCTTGTTTAAAATAGTTTGGGAATCCCCAGGGATTCCCAAACTCTATTAATTATAAATAAAAATTATAAACTATAATTATAAACTTCCCAAACTAAATTAAATGTCTCCAGTAGGTAAAAACCTAAACCATTAAAACTGGATTAAAACTATGAAGGAAATAAATATCTGATTATAGTTATTTCCTAAGTATAAAGTAAAACAGCTGTGATCAATTAAAATAAACTATTGATCAGCTGTTACTGTGCCATGAACTTTATCGCAGGCGCTTTAGTAGAGACGTTCTTTATAAACTGCAGTATACATTTTTACGTTCTCACTGCCATTATTTAGTTATAAATACATAAATAAAAGTATCTTTTTAATATATTTTCTCACCTTTTCGGAGCCGGCTACGCTAGGATCTTCAATTACACACACATAACAAAAACACCTTTACAAATAAAAATGGCACACACCAACACGTTTCAGAGCTTAACCTGATTATAATTGCGTAAAATATATCTTTATTTTATTAATACTGAAAAAACTAACCTCGAAACACTGTCAGGGAGAATTTTCCACTGTAAACTGAAGATGCGCGCGCACTTCGATCCATAGGAACCTAGATTCTGCCTATGGAGTTTGCCTAGCTACCCATCAATGAAGGTCTAATTGAATATACATAAAAACCATTGAATCAATGATGGCTGAAGGTATGGCTCATGGCTCGCCCCGAACTGAGATTTCGCAAGTCTCCCATAAAAACAAAAAAAAAATCCGTAATATTTGACTATAAAAATAGTGGCACGAAATACATAACCAATTTACTTCACCTACAGTGTCATTCAAATTACAGGTAACGGGAGTTCATGTTTTTTTTTGGGTAGAAATTGCAGTTATTCTGAATATCAGACTTTTGCCTATAATTATGCCACTAAAACTACACGCATACAAAATTTCAGCACTGGCGTAGGTACTCTGTGAATTCTGTCAAAGTTCAGTTTTTAATATGGTTAATAACTTAAAAACTGCAAAGATTTAACTAAAAATAAAAACGGGATCGAAATGTATTCACAAAAACCTTTTATTTGACGTGCCACTTTACCGGATAGTCCCATTTTGTTTTTATGTTTTTACCCCTCTTGAAACCCAATATCTCAACAACCCCCCCACATTTTTAGCTCAATTAGTCGCACAAAATTGTGCCATCACTACCTACCTATATATCAAATTTCACGATGAACGGATAAGCGCTTCGAAAGTTATCCTCGGACAAACAAACAAACATACATAGGTACATAGGTATAATGCCGATTTGCCCAAGTTGATTTATAGATCTCGCTTCGCTCGATCAATTAGTATAGATAGAGATGTTCTCTACCACTATAATAAGTTAGGTATGAAGTAGGTAGGTACCAATTACCTACTTATAATCCGCGCGCTATCAGAATGGGATGGAACCTTGTCAAACTAAATCGAAAATGACGACCAAAGTAGCAGTCCTGACGTAGTTTTGTAGGTAAGTACATACATAGCTCCTTTTATCAAAGTTTACCTTGATAGGTACCTACCTACGTAATTATTACCTATATTGTTTTTCAAATGACGACGTTTTAGACAATCAAATCTATCAGTTTTTATAATTTATTAGAGAAACTGATAGATTTGATTAAGTATTTGAAATCCCAATCCTTTGAAATCGGAAAAAAGGTCTCTTTAGCACACTGTGCGACTTCTAATTTTTTATGGGTTTATTCACCCTCTTTATATTTTTACCTGGCACGGATGACTGGTAGAAAATACTTTTAGCATAAAGACCTCCATTTGTAAAATTTTCTGTTTGTGCATCAAATTTACACATAAATAAGTAATAATAATTAGTTTAAAAAAAAATAAAAAAAATCATAATTCATTATATTGCTTCAATGTGGTTTAGGTAGGTATGTACATAGATCTTATAAATAATAATAATTTACATACTCTGAAGCACCCTGTAACGAAGTTTTTGAAGATCTTTGCTATTTTCGAATCGAGAATGTCACGTCTCGCGACAATCCGCTGCGTCATCAGTATCGCTGCGGAAAATAACACGACACGATTGTCACGAACGAGCGCAACAATTACCAATATTACTTGAACTTCCTTTTATCGTCACTTTCTAATCAGCCTCAATGCATTGCAAAGTTCAAACTAAAGCGGTTATCCGGCAAACGGTATTGGGACACGAGAAATATGGCGCTGCGGCGTATCAATAGCCCGTCTCGTTTACTCTACGGTGAGAGAGCGAGACAGACCACAAAGGTACGTGACCTTCGAGCGTTTTCTATCTCCGTCATTATCGGGTAGGAAGATAAGGACGGAAACTAGCGTCCGATACGAGAATCGAACCGTCAAGCTTCAGTGACGTGTTGAGCTAGATTGTGTTCACAGCGTTTTGCCGTCCGATATATTGATGTGTAAAATGAAGTTTTTTAAATATCCTGTGGAACTGTTGATAAAAGGAATAGGAGAGAGGCCCGTGCTTTGGGATAAAACGTTGGAAATCTACAAGGATAGAGAGGAGAAAAAGCAAGCTTGGAAAGAGATATACAAAATTCTTGACGATGGATACGACGCAATGTCGCGGGAAGATAAAAAGGCCACAGGTAGGTGCACCACTACTAGCTATAATGTCTTCGCAGTAGGTAGGTACTATTCGTAACGTACTCTTGCATCTAGTGACTTAGACAAACCTTAGATAGGTTTAAAGACATTTCTGAAAACATAGAGCAAAAAAGTAGATAGGTACTTAGGTATTTATACTAAAAACGGGATATTTACCATGATTTGTGAGTGTTTGAGTATCCCGATATTTTGATTTAGTATAAATAGTGTTCATAACCATGTTAGTTTCAAAAGTTATATAGGTACTTATGTATTTATTTATTGCATTGTACACCATACAACCAAATACCTACAATTAACAAGAACAACGTAAATCTATGTGATACAATTGGCGGTCTTAGCGCTAAATAGCGATCTCTACCTTTAGATGGAATGGACTGTGTGGACATTACCTGGGGTTTAAGGGTGTACTTACCTACCTACTATAGGTAGGTACATACTAGGTAGGTAGGTACTACTAACTGATATAAAAAAATAACAAATAGTACCTACTTATATGAGAATCTGTCCAGTTGAGAATCTGTCCACTTGCTACAGAAGGTAATAATAGATGTATGAACCTAAAAAATAACAACTCATAACACGTTACACACAGTAGGTACATATACCTACGTAGGTACTTATTTATGAAACATAAGAATCACACTAAGATTATAAATGCGAAAGTTTGGATGTTTGTTTGTTACTCAATCACGCCGTAACGGCTGAACTGATTTCGATGAAATTTGCTACATACGTAGATTATAACCTGGATCTCCACATAGACTACCATTTATCCCATAAATCAGTTTCCATGGGATAAAAATGGGGTGTCAAGTCAAGTTGCAACAGCAAGTTTAGCTTTATTTCTAGGTTATCTACACATTTAGTAGTGTAATGCGTACGAAGTCGCGGGCAACAGCTAGTAAATAATAAAGTACCTACCTAATTGTATTTGTATAGCAACTTTAAGTATACAGTTTTATTTCGTCTATTTTAGGCACGGACACAGGTTGCTATACTTTATTCATGGCGCATGCTCTAACGCTATCAAAATTTCAGCCGATCTAATAACCAACAAGTGGACGAACATTCGGGACACCTTCATCAAATCCCTAAAAACCCAATCGAGTAAAAGCAAAACTAGAAAATACGTCTACCACGAGGAAATGTCTTTTCTTCTCAAAGTACTACCGCAGCAGATAGTCCCCGAATTCCCTGACCATGGGTCTGATGACGACCCGATTTCTTACAACGCGGAATACATACCGTTGAAGCAAGAGATGATTCACGATGCGAGTGAGGAAGAAGCCAGTACGAGTTCAGCGAAGGAAGAGATAAAGATAGAAGCAAGAAGACCAAAGATTCAAAGGTTGGTCCTAAGCCAGTTTTTTTTATGGTTGCAGCCACACTTTTTGAAGAACCCTATACGTACTTTAGATAGGCTTCTAAATGGCGAAGGGTGAATTGAACATTGAATTTTGTATGCGGCAGGTAGCGAACTCTATTTCCTTGCTAGGCTAATAGGGTTAGCCTTAATATTTGTCCTCCACTCCTATCATCAGGTTTCCAAATATATCGAAGATGAGCGAATCACCGACATTTTTAGAAATTTGATATCTTTCTGTCTATGCAGTCATCATCATCATACCAGCTACAGAACTTCCACTGCTTACTAGGCCTGCCCCCTATATTTCCAGTGCGGCCTGCACCAGCTACGACCAGCCTCTACCAGCTCGGCTAATCCAGTGCGTGGTCTCCACTCGACAACCTTTCTGCCCCAACGGCCGTCACTTCTTCGAGCTATGTGCCCCGCCCACTACCACTTCAGCTTGCTAATCCTTTGTACTTAGCATTTCTTTAATTACCTTATTTTTATTTTGTAGACCCTCGTCAAAATTCATGGAACAATCGCCCGAACGCGAAACACCACGCAGAAAAAGATCAAAGAAGTCAGACCCTCAACATTCAGAGTCAGAAGAAAGTCCATCGATGGACTTCGTCGCGATGAACGAAGTTAACGATCCGCGTGTGATGAACGAAGACGAAGCGTTCTTCGCGTCGCTACTGCCGACAGTTGTGAAGTATAGCGAGGTTGAGAGACTGGACTTCAGAATAGAGGTTCTGGCTGTGATGAGGAATATCGCCGAGAAGCGGAGAATCAGATGGACTGGCGAATCTGTTGATTGAAAATTTAATTACTTACAACTAACCTACCTTAAGTAGTACTTTTTGGGTCTGTAGCTAGGGTCTATTTGCCAGAAAATAAGTTCAAATTTGAATCGAGACTAGCATACCCACTTTCATTAAAGCTGCCAAAATCTAAATGCTCGGGTCTCTAAAACTCACTAATCTGACAAATCGGTACTAAATCATAATTTTGAACCAAGTTTCAGATTAAGGTTATAGGAAGTTTGATTGAAAAGTTTATAAAATAGTGCTGCTATTTTTAAGATGCGAGATGAATTGGCTTTTCCTTTCTGTTTTGATTTTTTGGTTTTTCTCACCTTTCTAAATTTTCTATCCAATTGTAGTTTATGTAAATTAACCTAGACTGAAAAGTTACATCGTAACAAAACTAAGAGCGACTTGCGCAACGATGCCTAAACTTATTTAGTTGTCAAATCATACAAATACGTAAAATTTAAGCATGTTTATGGCGGGTTCCTATATACGTCGGTAACCGACGACTCGTATCTCTTTGAAAAAGTGTATCTTTTTACACGTTTTAAGGAGTAACGAGTCGTAACTGGTTACCGGCGGATATAGGAATCCGCCATTAGTCGCTTAATACGTTTAGGGATTGTTGTGGAAGCCGAGCTAAATGGATAAAAATAAAACGCATTGAGTATTTAATAGGTAAGTTTTAATGATCATTTCTCCTGCAACTTTTAAGATACAACTTCATCTAAAATCAAACAGCGTTATAGTTTACAAGGTCCTTTTTAGTTCAGTCTATTAGAAAGAGACGGTAGTATTTTTATCGCGGTTTAACTTTAGATATCGCCACACAAATCTATCACCATTGTGTACATAATCACAAAAACACAATTGTATGATTCAATAAAATAAAAGTAATGAAACTCCTAAACGTTATTTATCATCAAATTACCGCTAATTAATGCAATTATGCATTTTAAAAATCTTAATGAAATAATTAACAAAAAACGCAGGCAATACTGTAATATATTCTGAAGATAATATCTAGAGTATAATGTATTCTACATCATACGAACAATAACAATATGCATGGATTATTTAATTTTAAATTCAACTTTATTTTCAAAAATGGCGAAACTCTCAAATTATACCTCAACCATCAGTTATTAACACATTTCGGAATTCTCAGTGCCTTGATGGTATCATAAAGTGGTAATGGTAGCCGTATATTTCGGCTAAAACCGGCACAGACCTTACGCATAACAGATGAACCAAACTATGGGCTTCACAGACCCATCTCGTGCACCACTCTCTAACTTCCAAATTCACTAAACTTCGCCTAAATTCACTATCGATCCCGCCCCTATTGATTATATACAACTTCCGGAATTTCACTTAAAAATGATTAAAAAATAATAAAAATTTGAATTAATTTAATTCTGGGAGGGGGGGGGGGGGGGATCTAACATATTATCTAACTGCCATTATTTACAAGCTGTAAAATACCGCGTAAGTGAAACTATATCAGGCTTAGAGCCCTCTGAAGCCCGCGTGGTCGGGTGAAAGGAGACGCTGCTCTCAAATCTATGCAGATTTTCCTAAACTTAAAACCGCACATAAATGTCCAAAAATGACTACAATTTCAGCTCCGTTTAGCTTTAGAGAATTCTGCATAGAATAAATACCATTATTTCCGTTATCATAGTGACTAGAGTCCCCTAAACCGAGAGATGAGGACAAATTATTTACAAGTAATCGAGGCACCATTCTGTGCGGGACCCTCAAAAGCCGCTGATTATCGACATTGAACCGACATTTATCATTCCAGCGCTGTTGAGTTTCGAGAGAACACTGCACAGAATTGAAACTAGATACTACGAATATTAAATTCCCTAGCTTACACATTGCTATTAGACTTAATATATTTCTCATGAAAAATACAGCGATAGAAGAACGCCCTTTAGAACCGCAACTCGCAACAAGCGCGAAACGCCAAGCCCGTTGCACGTTGGCACACAAAACTACTATTTTCTTACAACGAAAAAATCTCAAAATTAATTCGAATAACCCAACATTAAAGCTTCCATCTTTAAAAAAGATTTGTGCTGTTCATAATATGGAAGTTAGCTTAATAACTAAAGGTAGTACAATCATGTATCCAAAAAGAATGTATATAAAATTCAAAATGAAACAGCGGAGAAAGAATACATCAGTCTAGGATTAGTTATAGGGATATAGTCAAATACAACTACACGGC
Source organism: Philereme vetulata (assembly GCA_918857605.2). Classification (NCBI taxonomy): domain Eukaryota; kingdom Metazoa; phylum Arthropoda; class Insecta; order Lepidoptera; family Geometridae; genus Philereme; species Philereme vetulata. The sequence goes on from OU975461.1 coordinate 5,345,421, forward strand.
TAACAGACGAGTAAATTCACGTTGAGTATGGCTTAATAATCACTATTTCAAACACTTAACAACTACAAAATGGAGGTAACCTACGAATACGCGTTTATACATCTCTACATTATATTAAAAGAAGCAACAATAAGGCTAAAATCATATGACCGCGCGGGGAACTACTAACCGCGCGGTAATTTAGACGACAAACACTATTTAGTTTGATCTTGTACCGCGCGGTTAGTAATTCCGCGCGATCATGTGAACTTAGCCTAAACAATAGTCACAATATACTATACAAAGCAAACGAATTTGAACTTATAGGTAACAAAATCGCTTAGAATAACGCAATACTAACTTAATAACTTGAACCATAACTATGAGTAAACACTGGCTTTAAACTGTGATATTAGAAACCAGCGGTTACCCAAAGGATACGTACCTATACGGAAGTATTTTAAAACAAAAGTTAACAGAAATTAAATCGAACAGCTACCGGTAAACTTATATACAAAACAAATTGCCAACTATTCATAGTAATAGATGAATATCGCCGGAGGAGATCGCGGTCAGTCACGCAGTGACACTGTCACCAATCACTGTTTTAAAATCACAAATTGCTCGTCGAAAAACCTTCATTATGTGTACTCTACACATTGGCCGAGACCTGTCATAACATATCGAAATGCAGAAGCTAATTTCTCAGTTAATGTTAGCCCCCTACAGTCGAACAGTAACATATTTAAGATCTTTGTTGTACAACAGTTTAACAAGATTCCGATCCGCCTTAACCTGTCAAAATGGAAGTTTTAACATAGATTTTAAAGTGTCATGGTCAAATAAAGTCAGCTGGAAGCAGCTTTTGGACGTAGGATATTCGACGGTGATCACCAGGGATCGGAATAGGTAGTTAGTACCAAATGACATCAGTCTACGAAATATTAGTATGGATATGCCTTTTAAGGATCAAAAGGCATATCCATATTACGATATCTCGCCATTTGTTTCAGTTGGTGGACATTCCGGTGCATTCATGCAATTTGCATTGTTAAGGTCATGAGTTTTATTCTAAGGTTCCTCAGAATGTATCAGTATAGAGACTTAATATTTATTTTCAATTCTTAAGTTTTCAATCCTAAATTTAAAGACGCCATTTGTTTGCACACTGCCCTCTTTATATTTTACTGTCTCTGCTCTGTAGCAATTGACATATTAGGGTTTATATTAGGATTATGGCAAAACTAAATGGCGTCTTGACAGTCATATTCATATTGAACGTTATAATCAGTATTTTGCCTTGAATGGCACGTCAATCAACTTTGGGTACATAGTATTTGTCAATTACAACCCATATTCCTTACTTGGCACTTAGCAAGGATTCATGAAGAGATATCAAATGCCCAATTTCACCAGCTCACTATGATCTTTTGAATTTGAATTACGCTGTGATCTATAATAAGTGCTTGGTGAAACTGAGAAATTCTTTTACATTTCCATTTATATAACCAGGTATATTACTTTCAAAGAACGTCAAGTTAGCTATTAGGAGCGGTGAAATCAGGTGGGGAGGGTTTCTTAGTACGCGACCGCTTCTTAGGCGGGGCACTTGTGCCAGTACAGCAACTACATCCGCGTTTGACTAGCCCACGCCCCGTTCTTCGCCTGCCTTCACTCTCCTGGCATCGAGGCAGGTTCTTCTTACCCCTGTCTTCCTGATGGTGAGTAGTCTTCGTTGCACCTTCCAGCTCATGGTGGTGGGTCGTAGTGGTGGTAGTTTTGAGCGTGAAATGTCTCTCCATGTCTTGGGAGTGGTGTGTGTGTACGCGTTTCGGCGGGTACGTTCGAAGCGGGCGAGTTTCCTCCGAGGATCCGCTAACGCTTATGCCTTCGAACGAGGTTCGCCCGTAGGTACGCTCTGGTCTCGCCGCTTTGATGACTGAATCGAGTCTCGTGTGCGGCCCGTACGCGCTTGAATCATTCAATAACTCGTCGAAAGGACTTTTCGAGACTTTTTCGCTTTCGGTAAAATGGAACCTTCGCTCGTGCCGCTCTGTAGTTGTTGAATCCCAGAACAGTTCGGGCTGACCCGGCGATGACGCATTATCCCCCATAGATTCCACGATTGCTCTGTCGTTCCTCATTTTCACCTCATCAGAGATACTGGTCTTAGCGCGGGGTTCTTCGGAGTGGAACCTGGTGTTTGTTTTTGTGTTCGTGCGCTCATCGTATCGCAAGCGACGAATCACTTGAGTCCCGTGACCTGTTGAATGGACGATCTGACGAGCTGATGTGTTCGATAGTTGTAGCTTCGACTCTGTTAAGAGACTATCAAATTTCGATAACGGTTTGGGAGTAGAAACGCTAGGTTCTTTCAGACTATCGAATTTAGATGACGGTCTAGATGTACTAATGCTGGGTTCTTTCAGACTATCGAGTTTAGCGTCGAATTTAGATGACGGTCTAGATGTACTAATGTTGGGTTCTTTCAGACTATCGAGTTTCGCGTCGAATTTAGATGACGGTCTAGATGTACTAATGCTGGGTTCTTTCAGGCTATCGAGTTTTGCGTCGAATTTAGATGACGGTCTAGATGTACTAATGCTGGGTTCCTTCAGACTATCGAGTTTCGCGTCGAATTTAGATGACGGTCTAGATGTAGTTATGCTGGGTTCTTTCAAGGTATCGAATTTGTCGTATTTCGATAACGGTCTAGTTGTAGAAACGCTAGGTTCTTTCAGACTGTCGAATTTAGAATCGTATTTTGAGAACGGTCTTGAAGTGGAAGTACTGGGCTCTTTCAGACTATCGAATTTGGATGGTCTAGTCGTGATTCCAGGGTCTTTGACTAATACTGATGGTATAGTAGCGACGGGTTGCGGACTAGGCATGGCATTTATCATGTTGTCGATATCGGTAAATTTGACCGTATTGCAGGTGTCATTAGAGTTGATGATCGCTTGGGAGATGACGGTGGTTTGTGGGGCCATTACAACGGTACCTGGTACTCGGTTCGCGTGGAAGGTGATGTGACGACCCTTTATGCCTTGAGCTATTGTGAAGGGAGGCTGGGAGATCGTGATCTGAAAGTGATAAGATAAAACTTGTATTTAGCTGCTTATAAAACATGAAATGTTTAGATCAATTTTTAAAATTGTGAACAAGGTGACGGTTCATATCAGCAGACTGTGTAATGACTTGTGATTTGGATCTGCAAATCCATAGTTTCTGCGTACCCACCCTTACGGACAAAAAATAATCTGAGATTAGTATTTCTAAACAATTGGATATATTAAATTGGAATGCTAACAGACAAAACTTCCCTACATTGATTGTATTAATGATTGTTTTCTGTTTTCGTAGTTGTGTGGGTTTGTATCTTTTCTTTTTATCTTTCTTCCTTTCATCGTAGCCACTATAAAATGTATTTGAAACCGTCTTCAAAAAAAGGAGGAGAGTATCAATTCAGTTGTTTTTGAAGTGTAAACTTCTTTTGGCGCGTTGAGCATTTTTTGAGATGGAAAAAAACCATTGAACTCGACACTGTTACCGACACCTGTCACAGACTGTTACTGACAGGTATTATATTCTCTTTGGTTACTGAAACCTCTGTATATAAGTTGTATCTGTAGTGTATGAATGAAATACTCTTTATTGCACACCAAACAAAAATACAGTAATAATATTGGTAGTATTGGGTAGACATTTCACACAGCGCTATTTAGCCCCAAACTAAGCAGAGCTTGCACTATGGGAACCAGATAACTGATAGAATACTTATATACGTTTTTTTTTGTAAATACATACTTATAATATAAAGAAAAACATCCAGACCCGGAACAAATATTTGTAGATCATGCAAACATTTGTTCCGCGACGGGAATCGAACCCGCTACCTCCTGCGTCTCAGCCAGCTATACGCCCACTGCGCCACGGAGGTCGTCAGTATGAAAATAAAAAATAAATAAAGTAACAATGGGCGGTCTTATCGCTAAAAGCGATCTCTTCCAGACAACCTTTGGATGGACAAGATAAACAAAATCAAAAATGTTTGCTACCCCAGAACTAACGTCATTTATTAAACGATTTGGAAAATTCTTTGAAAAAAGGATATACCTTCAGATTGTTCCCATAGAAATTTCATCAACATTGTTTCGGTAGTTTGGTTTTTAAATCAAAATAACTGTAAAAAATATGTCATCCAACTAAACTAAATTGCGTATTTTGCCTTCCTGTGACTTGTTGGAGATTCTTGTTTTTGTTTTTAAAAGGTCTTCCATTAAACATAAATGTTAACAACGTATTACAGCTAAACACAGTTTAGTATAATAATATCTTAATTTATATTAAAATAATTCAGCAGGCTATAGCACCTTTATAAGTTTTTTGATTTGATAGAAATTATTATTTATTTTTGAGTTACACTTTGTAATCTATTTTATTAGTTTTATATAGCAAACATAACACAGTAGGTACTTATTAAAAAGTTGATATGAGCACATTGTATAGCGCGCATTTTTAATATCAAGAAATTATGCTTTATCTACCTGCTTACAAGTAACAGTCCTAAATGTATTTAATTTAAGGTAGTAAAACCTACCATGCTCATATAGTGAGCATATTAAAACTTGCTCATAATACAACCAAAACAACATTATTTTCTTGAAACAAGTCGGCATGCGATCTCACCTACCCGCGCCCGTGCGTTCGAGCGTGGATAGATTCTGTTTTCTAAAATGGGTTATATCTTCGTTAAAAAGTTACTTGTACTAGAGCTACGGATAAAAATACAACTACCTCGCCTTCCTCCGGTTCAGTGTGGAAGGTGGTGTTCGGATGCGATCTCGCGAACTCCTCCGCATTGATACTGGGTATAGTCGCGACCCCGTCCTCCCCGACGGTGACTATTTCCCCGACATCGTCAAGGTTGAGATCCATCTCATCATTGCGGGTTTCATTGTTGGTGATGAGATGATCGCTCGCGATTTGGTCGTCGAGATCTGGTTGGGGTATGCTTTGGTGCATCGGGATTGGCGGCGCTGGAATTAATTAAGATGACAATTAAAATATAGTCGTTAATTATTTACAACGTTGATTATTTCTTGTACACACGGCTACACATCAAGCTATACATTTCCAGTATAAGCTGACCTCTCATTCTACGAAAATCCTACACAATGCGAGGTCAGCTTATACTGGAAAAATATGTAGCCGTGTGTACACTCGTTCTTTAGATCAGTTCTCAGCTTTTTACAAGTGACATGTGGTAATCGAACCCATGCATGAATCCAGTGCGAAAGACACTTTTCATATACAACCTGTTTTGTTATGTACCTACGACATTAATTTAAAACACACATCCGGAATCGCATTAACTAATTTTAGAGGTGGGATTAAACCCATCTCTAAAATTACCGGTAGCTTAAATATTTATCCAGTAATCGATACATTTCCAATAAAAAAAAATAACAAAAATTGGCGGCGCCTTTGAGACGACGTCGCTTATCGGCGGGTTCCTATATCCGTCGGTAGCCGACTACGACTCGTATCTCCTTAAAAAAGTATCAAATTAGTATCTAACTTTTGACACGTTTTCAAGGAGAAACTAGTCGTAGCTAGTTACCGATGGATATAGGAACCCGCCGGTTTAACAGTTTAACAGATACACACGGCTACACATCAAGCTGTATATTTCCAGTATAAGATGACCTCGCATTGTGTAGGCTTTTCGTAGAATGAGAGGTCAGCTTATACTGGAAGATATAGCTTGATGTGTAGCCGTGTGTACCTACTTACATGGTGAATGAATATGATTTGTTTACCTATTTTATACAGACTGTTTCATTGATATTTCAGAACTTGATATTTAGGTTGTTTGAATTAATTAGAAAAAACCTATTTTACAACAATAATCCTACCCGTGTTTTCATTTAATGTCGTAAATAACAAAACACGTAGTATGTACAATTGCTGTCTAAGAATTGCCGATTTATCACGACATCTTCCTGCATTATTTGCGAGCATAATTCTACGCAAAATATATATTTCCAGTGATAAAATATAGCACAGAAATACAAACGCAGCTGTACGTATATTAATCATCATTATCATATCCTTCATAGATCGTCCACTGCTAAGCATAGGCCTTCCTCATAGATTTCCATAGTATTTTAATATAGTATCAAAATACTTACGTGTATTACACTGGTCGATAGTCTGCTCGTGAGCCGGCGAAGGTGCACCGAAAAGAATATCTGCTTCGGGGAACAGGTCCGATGCTGAGGGGGAATCCACACCAAGGTCTTCACATTCTTCCGATAACGATTTCTGAGAAACAATTGAAGGTATTACCTTAATCGTATTGGTCTAAACGTAAGCGTCAAAAAATCTGAGTTCACTCTTAGCGTAGCTAGTAGTAATGGGCGCGAATGAACGCTCGGTGAATAGGTTGACGTTACGTTACGAAATCGCTCTATGTTTCGTTTCGTTATTTTAGAAAGCCTAACGACACATCGCTAGTAGACAAACCCTCCGTCGTCCGAGACACGTTCTCGGAAACCCGGATGACGAAATCACCTCCGCTAATGCGGAAGAGATTTCTGAGTCATCTACATTAGACAGAGCAAACACTTCACACATACACCGACCACGCCGGCGAGGTCGACGAGTGCCTTCAGTCGCCGCCTATACGAGGTACAAGCACGTACCCGGGCGTTTCTCTCCTATGCCCACCCTGGCAACAGCCCAAGCCGATGTCCGTACCTAAGTGGTGCCCTTGCGCTAGTTGTCTCATCAAAACTTACAGGGCTGAGCGCCTTCTGCGCTCGCCAAAAGTTCGGTTAAGCTGCAACGGCCTCAGAGGCCAACAGCGAGATTAGTCCATTCGAAAAAAAAATCGCTAGTAGGAAGTAGGAGCTAGTACGAGTTACTTTTGGGCAATGAGAAACACAGAGTGGACCCCATTCATCGTCGTACAACGTGTGGACCCACAACGGAATCAACTTGACTCACACTTAAACACATGACCGCTAAAATAACGCGAAGAGTGGAAGAAGGGGGAGAGGCTTTTGCCCTACAGTGGGACATTAACTGCTTAATAATAATTGATCGAGCGAAGCGAAATCTCTAAATCAACTGAGACAAATCGGCGTTGTATGTATGTTTGTTTGTTTGTCCGAGGGTAACTTTCGAAGCGTTGATCCGATATTCGTGAAATTTGGTATATAGGTGTGATGGTACAATCCTGATGTGGTTAAATGATCTAAAAAGGGGGGTCAGAGGGGTTGTAGAGATATTTGGGGTTCAAGAGGGATAAAAAAAACAAAATCAGACTATCAGGTCAAGTGGTACGTCTAATTAAAGGGTTAATCAGTACATTTCGACCCAGTTTTAATTACGAAATTTACAGAGTTCACCAGTGACCCCACAGTGCTGAAATTTGGTATGCGTGTAGCTTTAGTGACACAAATATAGGGAAGTCTGAAATCCTGAATAACTGCAATTTCTACCATAAAACAGTGTAACCAATTAACATGAACTCCCGCTACCTGTAATTTTAATGAAAGGTCAAGTTAATTGGTTAGCCGTTTCGTGGCACTATTTTGATAGACAAAGATTACAAATAATATTTTTGTTAGTTTTTATGGTTCGCCCCGAACTGGGATATCTTGAGTTAACTAATTAAACAGCATTTCCATGCATTCGTAAATATTTTTTCACTTACCTGTAGCCGCAACTCATGTTCTAATATTGCATATTTGTGTCTCAGAGCGGCGGTCGATACGTGTGTTACTCTGTGGTGCCTTCCATCCTTTCGTTGTTGTACAACCTACACAAATAGAACGTGTTACAATCACATTTTGATTTTCATGAACCGATATATTTTGATTAAACATGTTTTAAAATTCCTTGAGCTTTCTAATATAGATCGTGAATCGATTTTGTTTTAAATTTTGCTTTAATTTTATTGCCAAGAATGATAAATTAGATGTTAGATTTTACAGTGTTCAGTGATTTCATGTTATTCTGACTTATATTTTTTTTACATTTATTTTGGTCAAGCTTAAAGCCGAATAATAAATACGATGGATGTTTCAACGTGGTTTTACAATGACTGCATCGCTCGAACTAAATGATCACTTTGACATAAGACTTTATTGCTTTAAAATATAATCTGTAACTACGACATTGAGATTTCTTTATAAACAACAACTAATGCAGGTTTAGAAATGGGAGATTTAAATGAAAGGAACATGCACGATATAATGCAGGATCCAGACTTGACAATGAAAGAAGACGAATTCAACAATTCATCATGCAACATATAATTAACACTTTCTCTAAAAACTTTTGGAAAAGCCTACCTAATACAGAATGATGGAAATTATACGAAACGTAGAAAATTAGAGGAAAGAAACATTTAAAAATAAAGGGGAGCGAGAATCGATACCTAAAGAGTAGATTGGGACAAAACGAGCTCACTTAACGTTTTAATTTTTTTTTGTAGTGTTAATGAACTATGGCCTTTGTAAGAGAAACGTTATGTGAACCCTGTTGATGCAAATCTACTCCTTTATATCTATCTATCTTCAATGCATATGCCGGCACTCCATTGACAATATTTAAGAGGCATGTCAAACTATAGCATATTGACGCAACATCGTAAAGCAAGCACGCTTTAAAACAATTGTAGTTTTATATAAAGTAGGTAGAGTTAGATTAGAATGCTTCGAATTTCAAAGTCTTATCTGTCTTGCTTTTTGAAACCCCGAATTCAATCTATTGACAAGTAATAAACATAGAGAGGCTAAATAATAAGTTGCATCTAAATTATTGACATCGGCACACCAGCATCGCAATATAGACAAAATAAATGGAGGCGTGCAAATCTACGAAAGAGGCTTCAACGCTAGTTGACGAGGGGTCTGCGTCAGCTACGAGTCGATCACCTGCTGGTAGGGCTTGTCGTCACCGTCTGACGTGTCAATATCGTAACCGCATCGCGGCGAGTCGTACATCGACTTTTTGGAGTCGACATCGAACATCTTATCAAAAATCCGTTGCGCCTCCATATCTGGACTGTATCGATCTGGGATCGCATCCTGAAGTTGCAAAATGTGCGTCATACACGAATCTAGGCACGATGCGGTTAAGACAGCATTTCCATTTTTAACGATACATTTATTAATGAACTATTTACAAGAAACAGAACCCGTGGAAATGCTGGCCAACATTTTGAAACTATCAGCATTTTTATTGCTTGACTCGTATTATAATTGTTTTTAACTTTTAAGACGAGAAAATATATTAAAATGTACCTACATTAAAATGTCAATAGTTTCAAATATAAATATCGCAATAGATAATCAACTCACCAAAACCGTTCTTTCCATGTTGTCAGTGCGTACGATTTCTTCGTAGCCATAATCGTCCGCGATGCTCGATGAAGGCATGTTCCAAGGTTCCGTGCAGTCTGGGCTAGGAGCCCTGATTGGCTTGTCTTGGACTTCACGGTCTTGCCAAGGGGAACTCATAGCTCGCGTGTCAATTAAATCAGGCGGCGCGGGCGTTGGCGCTGGCTGAGCTGTACTATCCGGCGGTTGCACTTGCGTGACCGGCGTTGTTTGAATGTTAAATGTTTGAAGATTGTGGAGTGCAGTCGCTGGTAGACGGATATGACGCACTCCCGGCCTGGCTAATACTGGCTTCAGCCCCGGTGCGATCAAACGTTGGAACAGCAAAGCTCCGGCGTTCGTATCTCCAGCACCGACCAGTATCTTCGGCCCGCGATTCGTCATTATAGCGATCTGCTGTCCTCCTTTGATCATCGATACGGGTAGAAGGTAGTTCGCAGGCATAAGCACTGTTGTTGTGGGCTTAGCTGTCGTAGCTGTAGTGGTTCTTGCTACTGTGATTGTCTGTCCATCGCCGACAATAACGTTTCGCTGTGGTATCGAACGCGTCTGCGTTATCTGTGTCGTTGTCTCCTGCTCAAACGTTAGTCTCCGTACGACCTTTGTCGGACTGTCTTGCTCGGGAGAATGGCTTTCTTGGCAGTCAGTGCATTCACTGAACGTAGTGCCGCAACTGCTATCTTCTGAGCCTAGGGTGATGAGGCTATCATCCCCATTTTCTCCATGCTCATGCGTTGGACTCATGTCCATGCCTTCACGCCTGCACGTTGCACGTGAACTACAGTGACTTCGCTTACGTTTCGAACCGGTGGTTGGCGGAAACTGGTTTCTGCGACGGGGCGCGGGCTTATTTTTATCTGGAGAATTTTCCACTTGTTCTTTATATTCCGCTAATATGTACAGAATTCTTTGAGTAGTCTGTTCGTCTTCTTGGGGTTTTAGGGAATTAGTTTTTGAGGGCGAGCCTAATGAGGCCAAAGCATTTGAGCTTGACGAAGATTTTTTCTTTTTCTTCTTTTTCGGATGAGGTACGACAGCAGGACTTCCATCGATAGTCGTCGACTTTGACGTAACCGTGTGAGTTATTTGAACTTGTGATGATGATGACGGCGTGTCTACAATACCGGAGGAATCAGGTGAGCGTACAAACGACTTTGTAGCTGATGTAATGGTAGACTTTCTGTTTACGTAACTCACGACGTTTGAAGGTTGATTGTTTTCGACAGAATAAAGCACTTGCTGTGTAGATTCAGAAACAGATGTGGTTGCTAATGCCGGGCCATCCGTCGAATCAGCAGGTGTCGGTTTTGGTTGTACTGGCGCATTGGGAGTTGTCGATGGTGTTGGTTGGACGCTTCTTTCTTTGACTTGCTCTAGCACCATATCAAACTCGCGCAGCTGTTCTAGAGTGAGTGTGCTCAACTCGGAGTCTGGTTTATTGTCCGGTTTCGTATGATCTGATTGCACAGATTGTGGTTGTGTCGTTGATGGAGTTGAATGAGCTTGCTGAGCAGAATGAACATGCTGCGATGACGGCGCATGTTGCACTTGCTGCACAGGAATATGCGGAGATGGTTGAGTATGCTGAGCTGCCTGAACTAGTATCGGCTGGGCTTGAGGCGACTGATCTGACTGAGGTTGCTGCGATGGTAATCTGATAGTTTGCCCGAGCGATGGAGCCGTTGTCAGTACCAATTGTTGATAAACCGGTTGATTCGTTCCAGCTATAACATTTCTTTGTATCTGGAAGAACGAAGGTCTTACTAACCTTGCTCCGGGAACTATGTGGGGTCCTTTGCTCAGCATAGGCAATTTAATTCGCATCTGCGTCAGCACTGGTTGGGGTTGAGGAATGTGATTTGTCTCATTTGATGGACCAGCTTGTACGTTATTTTCTTCCGATGAAACATTAGTATTATTCGAAGCATGATGAGGCACCAATTTGATTATGGAAGATTGTTCTCCTTCTTGGTTGACGAACGTGCCTTCCGTCTGCTGCTTTGGTGCCGAGTCGTCCACAAGTTCTGTACTAGGCACAGTAATTAGATTTATCGTTTGTCCTCCACCAATGTTGACCGGAATTTGCCGGGTGTAGATTACGCCACCATGCATAGTGGTGTGTATGTTCATCGGCGACACAGTCTGCTTTATTGATTGAGTCGGGTTTGGCTGAGCTTGCGTCGTCTCCGGTGGCGCATTTCTCACTAACAATGGTTGGTTATTGACTTCGGCAGGTTGTTCGATATGACTATTATTTTCTTCCGGTGGACAGTCAGAATTCTCTTGCAATCCGTTGTGATCCATTTCGTTTTGATTATCTTGATAAGATTGTTTTCCGAACACTTGATTGAATTTAGGCAAACTCGTGGCTTTTTCTTGACATTGTGTAGTGGATGAGCCTGGCGTAGGGGCCGATTCTTGTATAAATTGAGCGTAGTTTTCCTCGTAAACCGAGCGAGATTTTATTCCTTGAGAAGGTTCTTGATTATTTGCTGGATTCGCAGCAGCATTGGTAGTTGCACTTAAGTCCTGTGGTTCTGTTGGTTTAGGCGGAGTTTGAACATTAGTAGGATGTAATCTCAATACCATACTCCTTTGATGACCCGCGTTAAGCTGTATAGATTTTCCATCAGCAGATTTGCACACAAATTGGATCATCTTTTGTTCATTCGATCCTTGCGCATTGGTAAGATTCGTCAATAGATTTACCCTCTTTAGAAACTGCGCGTTGTTTTGGTTTCCGTTATTTACAATATGAATGAGCTGATTTCCGCCTTGTTGCAAACCTGCATCTACTAAAGACAAACCATTTACATTTGGGTTATTTTTATTTTGTACTATATGGAGTAGATGAGTTCCATTAGGCTTGTTTATGACTGTCTGAGCGTTGTTACCTTGCACGATGTGCAAAACTTGCTGTGCAACTGAATTAGGGTTATTAGGCACCTGTTTCTCAGAAGTGCCTGTTTGATTGAGCTGTGGAGGTAGTACTTGAGCCAACGCTTGTTGTAATGTCATGACATTGATTGGTGTTGATTTAGAATAATTACTCGCTGTTGCCTGGGCACTCTGAGTCATCAAAGTCGCAAATTCATCTGCACCAGACGTAATAACCGATTCAGATGAAATGCCAGCCGCGTTCATAGCATGTGCAATTTGATCCCTTCTTGCGGTTTCGCTTTCTGGACTGAGGCCTTCAAACGTGTTACATATTTTAGATTCTTGAGCCGAATTTCCCATCGACAGGTCTTGTGGTTGTGTATCTTCTAACAAGTTTTCCGAGGAGTTGTCAATACCTGTCATGTTATTGTCGACATTTGAAGTAGCATTGCCAATATCAGCTGCATAATTTTCAGCATTTGTAGGAAAGTTGTCAATGTTTGTAGAGTAATGTTCAACTCCTGTAGGATAATCTTCAGCATTAGTTGCATAGTTTTCAACATTTGAGGAATAACTTTCACCATTTGTACTATAATCATCAACGTTCGTAGAATAGTTTTCCACATTTGAAGGATATCTATCGACATTTGTTGAATAATTATCAGGATTATTATTGTTTTCAATATTTGCAGCATAATCTTCAATATTTTCATAAGTATAATCATAAGCTGAATTTTCCATATTAGGCGACGTACTCATGTTGGTAGACCTGTTTTCACGATCAATAGGAGAATTATCTATATTACTAGCGGTATTGCACACATTAGTAGTGTTATTGGACATATCATTGGACTCAGTTGCCATTGGATTATACATGCTGGTATAATTGTTATCTGTAGAATCATTATTGTCCAAATTGGTTGTTGTCCTATTGTCCATATCAGGCGAAGCATCATTTCTGTGATTGGTATTGTCCATTTCGGTTGAAGAATTCCCCATATTGGAAGATGTACTATACACACTGGTAGATGCGTTATCCATGTTGGTGTAAGTACTGTCCATACTCGAAGGAGTGTTGTCCATATTGGTATAAGTATTGTCCATGCTGGTAGAATTATTAAACATATTGGTAAAAGAATTATCCATATTTGAAGGCGTATTGAACATATTGTTCGATGTATTATGGGTATTAGTAGAAGTATTATCTACATTCGCAGATGTATTGAACAATGTGTTTGAAGTATCTTCAAACGAGTACTCGACGTTATTATTTGGCAATGGAGAAAAATCGTTTTCATAAATATCATTTTCTTGGTTTTCTTCTGTATCTTCTTTTATCAACTCAATTTTCACTATGGATAATGTTGACATGTTTTCGTCATCTTCATTTCCGGGTGAATTTTGTTCTTCAGCAGGCGGTGATTGATGGTGATGCGCGTATTCTTGCACTAAAGGCAAAGTTATATTGGCGGTTGTGAGTTCAGTATATTCAGTTTTCATAGTGGGTTGAGAATCTTCACCGGGGCTGTTGTTCGAACATTGAGAGGGACTAGCATCAGAGACGTGCGTCACCCGTGGATCACACATAACAGGATTTTGTGCGTTTGCGCTAACAGGTAATTGTCCCACCTGAACAACATTTACAACAATTTCCATTGGAACTTCCATAAATTCAGAACTTGTTAGTCCGAATGGGAAATTCGTGAATTGACTATCATTTGACTCGATTTTTTTATCTTGCAACAATTCTTTATTCAATTCAAAAGTTGTTTTCTTAAAAAATGATTGCACTTTTTCTTTTATGTTGATAAGGTTCATAAAACGTGCTAACTTATCCTTCTCGGTTTCTAATTCGTGAGCAATATTTTTATATACTGTGCTTGCTTCGGACGATGATAACGGCTGATATTGTTTTACGTCCGACAGAGTCGCAGCCGACATTTTTTTGATACCAGTTTCTAGTTTTTGTATGACTCTGCCGGACCTCTCACCAAAACCCATATTGAAATTGGTTTCGTTTATATCAATAGATTTATAATCATTTACGTTGTTACCATTTACTATTTCATCATTCAATGTTTCTTTCAATGGGTCTGTTATAGCCATAGTATTCTCGCAGTCTTCGATATCCGTAAATAAGATATCTTCAACATCGTTAGAATCATTTACATCCACAGCATGGCACTTTTGGATCGGCCAAGCTTCTAGCATTTTCTCAACCTCTATATGTTCTATATGAAATGGTCGTTCGTAAGAGAATTTGATTGTACTGCAATAGTCCATGATACGTTTATATTCCTTTGCATAAGCTAACTCAGCGATTGCAGATTGTGTTATTTTAGGATAATCTATGTTTTTACCTTTTCTGTATTTCTTTTCAGAAGTTTTGATGTCTGACATATCCTTTTTACGTTTCAAATTTCTGGAAGATCTTCTGACACGCAAGACAGTGCTTGAATAGGTGAATTTAGGTACAATGAGTTTAATATCTTCGATTATTTCATGTTCGCAATGGTTTGCAATGTTTTCTTTTGATTGCTTGTCTTGCTTGTTATCTTCAGGTACTTCTTTCATTAACGAGAATACATACCGTGTTCCGATATCCGTATCGTCATAAACAATACCATTGATATCTATTTCAGGATTTTTTATTGTATCCGATTTCAGATTTTTGGCAATAATATTTTGATAAACCTTCTCACATGATACGCTATCCTGATTGTATTCTAAATCTTCTGCGGCGCTGGCCTCTTTTACATCGTGTGTAGAATCTAAAGCTGGAGAAAAGGTGATATCCTCGATAATTTCTTCATTAAGCATTTCAACTTCACCTTCCACCAAAATATCACTACCATAATCTTCAATCAGTAATCCTTCCCGCATGTTATCATCTATTTCATCATTATCTCCATTTAATTTTGAGTTTTCATCTTGTATACACTCGTTATTTTGAGTAAGTACAACATCAGTCGCACCTATCGAGTCCACACTGTCTTGTTCTCCAAAGATTTTGTGAAGTGCAGCTAAAACTTCGTCACTGGTTTGGGGGAAATGAGTTCTGCTACCTTTTAAGTGGATTTTTTGTTTATCAGGGGACTCTTCATCAGATTTTTTAGTGTTATTTTCATATTTTAACTTCAAATTTATGCAAACTTCATTCGATTGCCTGTCTCTGCCAATATCATGACATTTCTCTGATAGATCGATGTCCAAATCACAAGTTTCATTTTGTTCACTGTTACTAAATTCATTTTGCTTATTAACTATACTTGAAAGCTTGTCCTGATTGTCTTCATTATAAACAACCGTACCTTCTGATTCTCCGAACATTTTGTTAAGAGCATCAATAATTTCATCAGTGGTTTGCGGCGGACGTGTCGTATTACTGTTTGAATACTTTTCTAGATTATTAGTGTTATTTTCCGGTGATTCATTCAATGCTACTTTGAAGTTTGCTTTTTCTGGTGTCATAATAATTTTATGGGTGCAGATTTTTACTCCCAAGGTTTTAGCACTTTTCAAATCCTGGGGTTCTTGAACAATTATTGGTTGGTGATGCATGTTTTCTAGTAAAACACATTTATTATCTATTTGTGATGCATCATTAGGTTGATTGCAAATTATTTCATCTGATAACTCCGTGCCGACAGGTTTATCAGTGCAGATTTCTTCTCCAAAAATTATTGCACTTTCCAAATCCTGTGGTTTTTGAACAATTATTGATTGGCGATGTATGTTTTCTAGCAAGACATATTTATCATCCATTTGTGATTCATCTTTAGGTTGCTTGCGAATTATTTCATCCGATAACTCTGTGTCGACAGGTTTATCAGTGCAGATTTTTTCTCCCAAGGTTTTAGCACTTTTCAAATCCTGGGGTTCTTGAACAATTATTGGTTGGTGATGCATATTTTCTAGTAAAACACATTTATCATCTATTTGTGATGCATCATTAGGTTGATTGCAAATTATTTCATCAGATAACTCCGTGCCGACAGGTTTTTCAATGCAAATTTTTTCTTCTAAATTTTTTGCAATTGCCAAATCCTGTGGTTTTTGAACAATTATTGCATGGCGATGTATGTTTTCTAGTAAGACACATTTATCGTCCATTTGTGACTCATCGTTTGGTTGCTTGCAAACTATTTCATCTGATAACTCTGTATCGACAGGTTTTTCAATGCAGATTTTTTCTTCTAAAATTTTTGCATTTCCCAAATCCTGTGGTTTTTGAACAATTACTGGATGGCGATGTATGTTTTCTAGTAAGACACGTTTATCGTCCATTTGTGACTCGTCGTCTGGTTGCTTGCAAATTATTTCATTTGATAACTCTGTATCGACAGGTTTTTCAGTGCAAATTTTTTCTTCTAAAATTTTTGCAATTCCCAAATCCTGTGGTTTTTGAACAATTATTGCATGGCGATGTATGTTTTCTAGTAAGACACATTTATCGTCCACTTGTGACTCATCGTTTGGTTGCTTGCAAATTATTTCATCTGATAACTCTGTATCGACAGGTTTTTCACTGCAGATTTTTTCTTCTAAAATTTTTGCATTTCCTAAATACTGTGGTTTGTGAACAATTATTGGATGGCGATGTATGTTTTCTAGTAAGACACATTTATCGTCCATTTGTGACTCATCCATTGGTTGCTTAGAAATTATTTCATCTGATAACTCTGTATCGACAGGTTTATCAGTGTTTTGCATCTCGAAGGTCGTTTGAAAATTTTTACATATTG
The DNA here is from genome assembly GCA_918857605.2 of Philereme vetulata. NCBI lineage: Eukaryota > Metazoa > Arthropoda > Insecta > Lepidoptera > Geometridae > Philereme > Philereme vetulata. Next base: position 5,362,438 of record OU975461.1, read on the forward strand.
TAGCACTAGTAGAAACATGTTGATCAGCAGGCTGAATTGCTTCTCCACTAAACTTCTCAAGAGCTTCCTCATTTATATGAGGGTTGTATATGTGTTTTTGAGGCCCAGCTGTGTTTACTAGAAATATATCCGTTACATCAATTACTTCACTGAAAATATTGTCCTTATCAGCAATAGATGCATATTTACCATTTACTACTTGCTCATCGTAATACGGCGTCGCATTTGTACAGCTGAATTCTTGTATGTTACTTCCTGGTAACTCATCCGCAATTACAAGATTATCGAGTTCATCTTTTAACAATTCTTGCTGTGAACTAGAATTTTCACCAATGAACCCCTCACTGACTATTAACGAAGGCGCTTCACATTGATTGGTATCCATTTCATAGTCTCCACTCACTCTTAAATCAATTGACATACCAGTATTATCGCCGTTATCTCCGAGTTCTTCTTTAGTCTTATCTGGTAAGTCATTGATATTTTCCACATTTTCATGATTGTCGAGTTTACCTTGTATGCGTTCTTGCTCTATACTAGAAATATCACTAACCAACCCCTCATTGACTATTATCGAAGGCGCTTCTAATTGATGGGTATCCATTTCATTGTCTTCACTGACTCTTACATCACTGATTGGCATACCAGTATTATCTGCGTTATTTCTAGGTTTTTCAATAGTCTTATCTGGTATGTCAATGATATTTTTCATATGTTCATGATTGTTTACATTTTTTATGAGTTCTTGCTCTGTACTAGAATCGTCACTAACCAACCCCTGATCGTCTATTAATGAAGGCGCTTCTAATTGATAGGTGTACACATGGTTGTCTTCATTAACTCTTATATCGATTGCAATAGCAATATTATCGGCGTTAACACCGAGTTCAGTATAACCTGGTAAATCAATTATACTTTCTTCATTTTCATGATTGTCGAGTTTACCTTGTATGCATTCTTGCTCTATACTAGGAATGTCACTAACCAGCCCCTCATTGACTATTAACGAAGACGCTTCACATTGATTGGTATCCATTTCATGGTCTCCACTCACACTTACGTCATCAATTGACATACCAGTATTATCGCCGTTATCTCCGAGTTCTTCTTTAGTCTTATCTGGTAAGTCATTGATATTTTTCACATTTTCATGATTGTCGAGTTTACCTTGTATGCGTTCTTGCTCTATACTAGAAATATCACTAACCAACCCCTCATTGACTATTATCGAAGGCGCTTCTAATTGATGGGTATCCATTTCATTGTCTTCACTGACTCTTACATCACTGATTGGCATACTAGTATTATCGGCGTTATCTCTGGGTTTTTCAATAGTCTTATTCGGTAAGTCTATGATATTTTTCATATTTTCATGATTGTTTTCATCTTTTATGAGTTCTTGCTCTGTACTAGAATCGTCACTAACCAACCCCTGATCGTCTATTAATGAAGGCGCTTCTAATTGATAGGTGTACACATGGTTGTCTCCATTAACTCTTACATCGATTGCAATAGCAATATTATCGGCGTTAACACCGAGTTCAGTATAACCTGGTAAATCAATTATACTTTCTTCATTTTCATGATTGTCGAGTTTACCTTGTATGCGTTCTTGCTCTATACTAGGAATGTCACTAACCAGCCCCTCATTGACTATTAACGAAGGCACTTCTAATTGATTGTTGTCCATTTCATTGTCTTCACTAACTCTTACATCACGGATTGGCATACCAGTACCATCGCCGTTATCTCTGGGTTTTTCTACAGCCTTATCTGGTAAGTTAATATTTATCATATTATCATGATTGTTGAGTTCATCTTTTATGAGTTCTTGCTCTGTACTAGAACCGTCACAAACCAACCTCTGATTGGCTAATAATGAAGGCGCTTCTAATTGATGGGAGTCCACATGATTGTCTTCAATAACTCTTACATCGATTGCCATAGGAATATTATCGGCGTTATCACCGAATTCAGTATAACCTTCTAAATCAATTACACTCTCCGCATTTTCATGATTACCGAGTCCGTCTTTTAAAAGTCCTTGTTCTGTAATAGAACCGTCACGAACCAACCCCTCACTTACTATTAACGAAGGCACTTCTAATTGCTTGGTGTCCATTTCATTGTCTTCACTTTGTCTTCTATCGCCGATTGGCATAGCAGTATTATCGATGTTATCACCGAGTTGAACATTACCTGGTAAATCAATGATACTTTCATTTTCATGATTACCGATACCGTCTTTCCAGTGTTCTTGTTCTATACTACAAACCACACCAAGCAACACCTCATTGACTGTTAACGAAGGCGCTTCTAATTGATTGGTGCTCATTTCATTGTCTTCACTAACTCTTACATCAACGATTGGCATAGAAGTATTAGCGGCGTTATTAGATTCACAAGTAACATCACTTTGGGAAATTGCTGCAGCTATGGTTTTATTATAATTTTCTGTTTCAGGTGAAGTCAGATATAAAGAACCAGTCGTCACAGAAATTGTCGGAGTGTCATCAGTGACGTCTAGCAAGGTTTCCGCTGTAATGGCTTTTGATATTTCGTTTAAGTCGTTAAGTTTTGCGAAATCAGACAAATCTGGAGTAATATCAAGAGTATCATATACTCGATTTTCAGTATTCATTAGTACTGTATCATTGTCATCATGAGATACTCTAATCTGTGTATCGACACAATCCTTAAACATTTTACTAGGTATATTTTCAACTACTTGCTTCTCTTCAAGGTGTTCATTATTAATATCTTTATTTTCACGATACTCAGATACTGTTACATCTATATCTGACATATCAGAGGTGATATCGAGAGAATCAGTTGCGAGTTTATCTTCCGTTACTGTCACGATAGAAGCATCAGTAGATAAATCTAGTGTAACAGTTGACGAGAGACTGCAGTCGTTAGACTGTGGTTCATTAGGTTGATAATCCAATTTCGATATTTTGGCGATGTGAAGTAAGGATGTCTTCGATTTTCTCTTTAGAGAAATAGACGATCGATAAAATCTTGGGACATATTTATTAACTAAATCTCCGTCTTGGATAAAAGTCAAAATCAATGTTGATAGTCTTGGCACGACTATCGTTTGAAGAGATTCATTTTCCAGTGTCAACACGTTTAAACATTGCCAATGTTCAACTTTTTTGGTCACCATCCACTCTGAATCACATTTTAAGGCGTCTGCAGAAAGCTTGTAAGTATTTTTACTTGTTGTAAATTTACCTTCTAATGAGGCTATCTTTTCGTATACTTCCATCACGGGTGAGCTGTTATTACGTTCTCTTTTTGTTAACTTTATATCATGTACAACAGGAAAATCTTCTAAAATGGAGAACGACCCGGAGCGAGATCTTGGTGCAGGTACATTGGCATAATTTTCTTCAGCTTTAGGGCCTTTCATTTTAACGGGTTCCGACTGAGGCTCATGTACCCTATGATCACATCGAACTAATTTCACGAAACATTTACGATTAATAATTTCATGATAAGTTTCTTTCTTGTCAAGTGTTATAGGTTCTATATAAGTTATAGGTTCTATTACTGAATCATCTGTCAAATCAATTGCTTCTGAGGCCCAAGACATCTGGGTATCGTCTTTAAATTTGCTTCTTGCTGGCGTAATATTATTTATCACGCCGAGATCTTTTAACAGCATGTTCTTGAATTCATCAATTTTTTCTTTTGGCTCATGTTTTTGATCGCCTTTAACGCTGTCATTTGAAGAGTCATCGATGAGTACAACAGACTCATTTTCTGGTTGTTTTTGTACAGGAGCTAAAATATTCTCAATATCACTGAATATGCCTTTCACATATTTAGAAGGTATAGCTGCGGAGATTTTGATCTGATCAAGTGTTTCAGAACTCTGTAGACTAGTCGAGCTTTTAAGATCAATAGTAACAACGTCGTCAAGATTGAAACAATTTTGCTGCATCTGTACATTGTTAGTTTTACGTATATTTGTTTCCGAACGGTGTTTGATAGCATTTTCTTCTTCCGTTGAGAGTTTTTTCACCTTAACGTAAGACTTTAGCTTGAGTTTGGTTTGATGTTTCGTGAATGATTCGGGGTCCATTGAATTGATTAAATGTTTGCCATACTCAGTTTCAAACACTTGAGGAGAAGCTTCGTCTTCATCATCACTAAGCAAACTAACCGTCTCTAATGGTTCCCGTGGTTCTAAAAGTTTGTTTTTTTGTTGAATGTGAGTAGACAATATTTTTTTTCCATTACTTTTTTCCTCTGTTTTAATACTAAATTTAAGAGAACAAACCTTCTTTGATTGCTCGAGCTTGCTCTTTAACAGAGACAGAATTTGTGGATTACTTAATAAACTGTCGATATTTACAGATCCGCTAATTGTAGCTAAAAATCTGTTATTATTTCCAAGCTTTATTCGAACTGTTTTCATTAATGGGTCACTAGAGTTTGCATTAGCCACATGTTCAATGATAATGTCTTTCAAAGAGTTACTTTCTTGTGGTTTTGGTTTGTGAGTGGGGGAAGTGTTCGATGACAAGTCTTCTATGATTTGAATATCATCATCGTCGTCACCCCCAGCTGCACTAGTAACGACTTCAGACTCAATTGTACGACTTTTTTGGAATTCAGTGTTTTCTTTAGTGCTTTTGATTTGACCAACACTGTTTCCAGCATTATCGTGATCTTTGGTTGAATTTTCTTCAATGTTAATGATTTCAGTGTCAGTCAATGTTTGCGTCAATGCTTTCTCATTTTCTATAATGTTGACAGGCGTTTGCACTTTTGGAGATGTTAAAGTGTTCATTAATTCAGGTGATATTTTTTCTGGTACTACAGACACGTCAGGAATCGTCTTCTTTACATTATTAGTGTCTGTATGATTCGGTTTTATCGATTCATCGACTTTAGACATTGTTTCTTTTTCTACTGTGTCAATCATATTTTCATTAAACATCACTTGTTTAAAAATAACTTTTGTTTCTGTTTCATGACTTTTATTTTCAGCTACATTATTACTTTCATCAGTTGTTTCATTATTAAGTTTTATTATTTGTTCTGATTGATTGGTAGTATTTGGATCAGTTGCTGGAATAACGGTACTATAATTGTTTGTTTTGAATGTGGGTATATCTTTATCATGCTGGAGTTGGTCATCCAGGATTGGTAAAGAAACAGCTTCTTCCTTATCAGGCGATTGTTCTATTTCTTTTATATCCGTTTCAGGTAAACTGACTTCAGGAACATCAGGTCCATGCAAATCACTTGATGTTACTTTGGGTATTGTTGAACCTATAAGTTCAGTTTCAATATCAAAGAAGTAATCATTATCGAAATCATGATTTGGAATAGACTTTACAATATTTTTTGAAATGTGTTTAGGTTTACTCTTTCTAGCCACCTTTGGCATCGCTTTTTTACCAGGTAACTTACTGGCCACCTCTGTTCCTTTGTTATTACTTTCATTAGACGTAGTGACAGATTTATTTCGAATCCTCTTCGATACACGTTTCGATTTATTATTAGTTTCTACATCGCTTTGGTTATTCTCACAAGTTTTATTTGGAGTATTTAATAAAACAGCTGGCGATGCCTTCAGTTTCTTTTCAATGCATGGTTTTAGAGGCGTAGGTAAAATTGTTTTATTTTTCAATTTATTTGAAGATCGTAAAAGAATTCTCCGAACCGGTTCACTTTTATTTTCTTTATAGCTATCTGGGGTAGCAGGACTTTTAACATCATTACTGAGTTCTTGCAAATTGTTTTGGATTGGTAGAAGATCCTCTTCTCCAGATGATTTGTTATCCACAATTTCAAGCTTCTTCTTTTCTGTCGTTGTTGAGGGTAGCAAGGGTGAATAACCAAGTGCAATGGTTTTGACCCCACAAAAATGAGAAATTTTTCTATTTAAAATAGCCATGCGTTTCTTGGTCAGTCTTTCATAGTCAGCTTGCGTTTTCATGTCTGTATCGTCGAATTTCTGATTTCTTCTTTTAGAATCAATCGTTTCATCTGCTTGTTTCTCTTGCACTTCTTGTAAAACTTTTCTTTCGCCGCACTTATTTACATTGATATCAGTAGGTATTTTACTTTCATGTTTCTGCTGCATGACATTTTCAACCGTATAATCCTGTACGATGTTAGACTCTTTAGCTTCTAATTTATTGCCATCCACAGCTATTTTTTCTTGAGCCGTCGCTATATGTGCTAGTTGAAGTAAATCACTGTTTGGATAATAATATTGAGACTCAGTGACGTTAGTAACAGGTGTTGAGTGTACTGCTGTAACGCATTGTACATTATTGACAACGGGAACTGTTACAGCGCTCGCAATGATCAATGGATTGATTACTGGTGCTGCGAATTGGGTAGTCTGGTATATGCTTATGCTACTAGGAGTGTTTACTGCCATATAAGCGTTCGGTGTTATATTAGTCACAGTTTGTATCGGCGTTTGTACGGACGAGTAACCTTCATACACCAAATTTGGAGGAATAATCATGACATTCGGTGCAGAATGAGGAACGGCTGTTAAGTACACGTTTCGTTCGACGGTTATTTGAGTGCTATGTACGTCGTTGGAATTACTCAAAGTGTGGGCTTGTGTAGGTTTAGCCACGACGTGAGTTGTAACATTTTGTACGCTGGCTACGTTTAAGCACATATCTGGTTGATTCTGAGAAGACATTTGCACGAGAGTAGGTTCTGTACTGTTCAGCTGTTGTTGAATAGGTTTTTGGGTAAATGACTGTGCCACATCGTTTAGTTTACATAAAGGCGGCGTCGCCACTGGTAGAGCCTTTACGACCAAGTCTTTGGGTGGAGGGTTATACTCCACATTGACAGGTTTTTCGCAGGGTTTGGTGTCTTTCAAAAATCCTTGAGCCACGTTATAGTCTTCCTCGTCCGATGAGAGTTCTCCGATTTCTTTCCGTAAGTCATCGTCCATCAATTCATCTAACAAATCGTAATCAGAATTCCGAATTCCCGATACAAAAGAATCATCTGGGTTCGCTCCTGAGTAGGTAAACTGTTTTACTTTAATATCCTGAGGTATCTTCTTAAAAGCATCAGTGACTTGTTTAACTTCCTTCTTATATGTGTTAACAACTATTTCTTTTACATCTTTCTTAGGTATTTCGGCGTGATATTGTTTTGAAGTCTTTTTATTAATTTGTACGAGACTCGGCCGTACATTCATTTTAGGCATTTCAACGAGACTTGGTTGTACTGCCATTTTAGGCGATTCAACGTAACTAGACTTTGTTGGTTTTACTATGTTACTTTGTTTCTGTGTCTTTTCGGGAATTTCAACCTGAACTTTATTGCAATTCTTCCTAGTTACTTCAATTTGGTTTTGTAGCATCAACTTCTCTATTATACTTGGATCAATTTTGTTTTGCGTCAATTTTTCTATAGTAAGAGCATTAGCACACTTTTTCGTTTTTGAATGCTTCTTGGGCTCTGAGAGGTTAGGTTTTAGCACCGATTGGCTTTTCTTATTTGTGTTTTGGATATTTCCAACCGATGAAGAGACGGTAACAGTCTTTGTGGGTTTCACACATTGTTCGTGATCATAATCATCTATGCTTTGTTTCAAGCTATAGTTCTCCTGTGTGAAGAAGGATGACGGATTTCGTAAGCTATCTTCAAATGCTTTTTCGAAAGAACTTTTATTCAATGCCAAATCTAGGGCGTTGGGCCCTCTACACGGCGTCTTCTGTTTTTTAAGCGCATCCAAAACATTTTCCCACTCTTCTGGGTCTTTATGCGCAGCCTGCGATTTACCTACGCTTTTCTTTTGTCCTTTGACTTCTGCCTTCTTAGATTTCCCTTGCCCTGTGGATTTCTTCGTGTTAGCAGGTTTGTGATTGGAGTCATTCTTTGGATCTGCTGACTTTAAAATGGAGGTTGAAAGAATATTTATTATTTTGTCTTCTTTCGTCTTTTTACCGATATGTGGTTTCGGATACAGATGGTTTGAAGGAATGCAGGTAGAATTCGAAGGTGTGACGCTAGGATTTGAGGACACAAGGCTAGAATTCGAAGTTATAAGGCTAGAACTTGAAGCCATAAGACCAGGGTTTGAAATCATAAGGCTAGGACTCGAAGCCATAAGGCTAGGATTCGAAGTCATAAGACTGGGACTAGAAGCCATAACGTTCATATGGACAGGATTCGATTCGTAGATAGCATCTGTGCTAGAGCTAATAGCTTTCGAGCAATCTGCTATAGGGAAGCTTTGTGTGTTGTGAGTAGCACGAGTGTTGGAACATGAAGCGATTGGTGAGTTATGTGGCTTATTTAGCATATTCTTTTGACGTAATAACAGAAGGAGATCATTCTGATCTTTTTCCGATAGTATCGTTTTTGGTGGTATCACAGATTTATGTTGATATTGTGAATGAGAATTCCCTTGGAGTATGTTAGTCATTATGGGGTGCTGGTCTCTAGCGTGCGTTGGGTGTTCCTCGTGTTTTCTGACCATTGGTTGGACATCATTTAATGGACTGGGTAGGTGGCTTCGGGATTGCCGCAGATGATCCATAATAAATCCATCAAGCTTCGCGCCAACTGTCTGTTGGTGCTGTTGAGACATATCTTGAGCTTTGTTTTTGTCTGTCTGCTTGTTTTTATAGTAACTTAGTCGAGAGAAAGTGTTGAGAGAACCATCTGGCTTTTGCGGCATTTGTTTGGCACTTTGTAGAGCTTTGTGTTCAGACTTCACATTTGGTAGTACTGGGGCCACCTTGCTAACAGGTCTCATAACTTTCTTAGTTGGCTCTATTTTCTCAGCATAATGATTGTATGTATTAAGCTTGTGATATTCATGAAGATAGTTTTGGTAGTTGGTGTCTGGTGGCTTGGCCCTGTCTTGAGAAACGCTAGGAAAAGGTGATTTGTCAGTGAAACGATTACGCGAGTGTGATGGTTCGTTTTTGTCGTAAATAGAGACCATGTTTACGGTGTCCATGAATCTTTCTGATGACGGCGGCGTGCTGAAACATCGATCTGATGACGACGGTGCCATTCGATCCTTCTGAATTTTATTATATTGACATGCAGCGTTGTATTGCGATGACGACTGAATGGGTTTACCAGGACTGGTGAGATTTTTACAGGCATACTTTATGACTGGACTAGGAATCGCAGCATTATTTCTCTGTTTCAATATATCATCTACTCTTTGTTTGAGTTCTATCAACTTATCGCTTTGCTGTTTGCTGATATAGGATTTAGGTATTTCAGGGATAGCCACGCCTTTTGGAGTTATGTTGTCTTTATCCATTGGGAGCAAACCGCCTGGGCGTATGATCGCGTTTGGTTTCTTACGCGCTGCTTCTAGCCGGCGTTGTTCTAGTAGTTTTGAAATACTGTTTTTGACTTCTTCTGATGTAGGTGAGTTGTTTCTTGAATAATCTGACGGAGACATGTGAGATGAGGACGATGATACGTGTATAGCAGATGGCGGTCTATTCGGCATATTATAAGAAGCTTGCTGGCTGTTGTTGGTGGTTGCAGTCCTTTTGTTAGCTACAGAGAACTCGTCTTGCCTGTTAGGCATACCGTCAGAGTGTGAGCTTCTTCGCGATTTCTTATCATCCATATAGAACTGTCCATCGTACTGTACATTATCTTCGTTATTTAAAGATTGCATTAACAGTTTTGGCTGATTATCAACATGGGTCTCAGATAAATGTAGTGGATTCTTAGCCTTCTTTTTAGGCTTGCCCCCTTTGAGGCCAACGAGATTTGACAATGCCCCGTCAGGTTTTGGTGCTTTTTCTTTTTTCTTCCGTTCCCTTTTGGGTTTTTCTTTCTTTTTATCTTGGTTGCCTTCATTGATCTCAAGTGGATCTCCTGGTGCTTTTTCTTCCATCTTCTCGAGAGGATCAGTGACTTTTTTCTTTTCTCTACTTCTTTCCTTGCTATGTGGTCTCTCCTTTTTCTCTTTCCGCTTAATTTCAGCCACGGTACTAAGAGGATCATCTTCATCAGTTTTTAATACAATCTTTTTGGTTTTCTTCTTTCGCTGTGGTTGTATGAAGTCGTATTCATCACTGCTGTAGGCAGTTTCTGTCTTTTCTAAATCTTCGAATGCGTCCTCCCAGATGCCTTCTGGTTCGTGCTCCACAAGATGCTCATAACCTTTTTGGAAAAAGTTTTGATATCAGAAATATTATGTACTAGACTAGTGGTTCGCCCCGAACGGATATCTCGCGAATCTCTCAAAAAAAAAATATATATTATTCTTAGGGCGAATTGCACAACGACGCCTAAACGTATTTAGTGGCTTAATATGATTTAAGGAGTTGTTAAATCATACAAGTACGTCAAATTTAAACATATTTAGTCGCTAAATACGTTTAGTGAACTTTGTGCATGCCGGCCATGATCTCTTATAAATTAGTGCCACGATATAAAAACCAACCTACTTGACCTACAGTTTTATTAAAATTAGAGGTAACGGGGGTTCATGTTAATTGGTTACTATTTTTAGGGGTAGAGATTGCAGTTTTTCTAGATTTCAGACTTTTGCCTATATTTTTGTCACTGAAGCTACACAAATACCAAATTTCAGCATTGTGGGGTTTCTGGTGTACCCTGTGAATTTTATCAAAGTTTTGTTCTTATCATGGCTAATAACTCAAAAATTATAAAGATTATACGAAAAATAAAAACAAGGTTGAAATGTACTAATGAAGACCTTTCATTGGACGTCCCACTTGACTTGTCTCATCTTCATTTTTTTTATGCCTCTTGAACCCCAACATCACAACAACCCCCAAACATTTTTAGGTCATTTAGTCACACCAAAATTGTGCCATCACTACCTACCTATGTAGCAAATTTCACGATGATCGGATCAACGCTACTAAAGTTATCCTCGGACAAACATACGTACATACATACAACGCCGATTTGCCCAAGTTGATTTAGAGATCTCGCTTCGCTCGATCAATAAATTGTAAGTAGGATTTATATTTTAACATGTGAATGTACCTACCAAGAGAGTGAAGAGTGTAAGATATCTTTGTACCCCTTTTTAAGCTTATTGGAGAAGTGTGAGATTTGGTATAGTTAAAGTTTATATGGAGAAGGTATGACTTTTTTTAACTTGCGTCGTTCTCTACAACGATGTCAGTTCCATAATTGTCTACAGTAACAACAAAGCCTCCTCCTTCAGCAGGTCGTATGTGGACCGGTAGAGCATGTTAGCCGAGTCAGATGTTTGTTCAACTAACACACTCTGAAACAGGCCCACATTGATCTGGTTCACTTTCAGCGCTCTGTGCAACTCCTCTCTCATAGATTGACTCCGAACACACTATGTTAAAAGGTGGTATACAACCTCCACCACCCCACAAGTATAACAATTAGGAGTATCTATCTTTTTCATCAGTAATTTAAAGTTGTTTGGGAGAAGGAATGATAAAATTATATTAAAAATATTATGAATTTCGGTGGAATTTCGACCGCCGTGCACTAGCAACTAGTATTAAGTTAAACTAAAAGCCAACCCACAAAAACAGTCTGCTAGAACAGATTCCAGCTTACCTTTTTCAATGCCATAGTAAATATTATTCTCTTCTTCATCCTCTTCTGGCAGGTATTGGAAGTCGTCAGGATTCAGATTGAGATACTTGAGCTCTGTAGTGACAGCCTTGGTACCGCCGTGCGTTCGCTCTAGGTAGGCTCGGCAGTTTTCCAGGAGAAGCTCTCTGGAAATTCGTTTTAATAAGAAACCAATATGTAAATGTTACTAGCCGATTTGATCTTGTACAGAAACCCTAAGCATAGCAAGCATATACCTTCTCCATAGCACGCTGAGCGACTTTGAGCCTTAAGTTACATAAAATAAACAAATATTTTAAATAAAAAAAACATATTTGACCGCTTTGCCATTGAGGTCAAAAGTCGTTCATAAAACTCGTAATAACGTTTAAATAACATCTCGATTGTTTCGTGCTAGACGGACAGTGAGTCTGTGGCTTAATTGGTATCGCGTCTCTGTATGAAGGAGAAAGATATGCGTTCCAATCCCGTCTAGTTCGTTATTCCTGGGATGATTTTAAAAATATTTTTATTTATGTATTTTAACCTATCCCATTCCACTGGTGGGCAAAAGTCCCTGTCTTTGGCAACTATAAAAAACATCCCACTAATATTATAAATGCGACAGTTTGGATGTTTTTTTTTATTTATTTGTTACTCAATCACGTCGTAACGGCTGAACAGATTTCGATGAATGTACGTAGATTATAACCTGGATTAACACATAGCCTACTTTGAATTACAGATCGCGTGCAAAGCCGTGGGCGGAAGCTAGTAGTAAACAAAAAGATCTTACCTTTCCATATCCCACGAAAGCGTCTTCACTCTAGGACCTGACAACAGCACTGTAATATCTTGACACAGTTCAGGGCTAAGGCCTAGGGCTTCGCCCTCATTGAGAATAGTTGTAGATAGCACATTCGCTTGGTTCTGCCGCGCCTTCATGTTGAGCGTTTCTGATGTTTTTACGAAGTTGGTCTGTGAACGACTGTCTGAGGCCCAGCTACCGAAACCTGGGTTTGTTGCTTCTGATGATGACTGTTCTACTGAATCCTGTAATATACGTACGAATAACAATAAGTTTAAAAACTGATACCCCGACTACGTAATACCTGTGTCAGCAGTAACCTGAATTTTAACTGTGAATCGATTGACAGCTCATTCATTAAAATCGGATGAGTAGTTTAGGCACTATGGTGGAACATACGTAAATCCACATACATGGATTGCTAAAAACAAAACCCTTCTTTTCCTACGAATCGAAGTCGGGATATACAATCGCTGAGACGCAGGAGGTAGCGGGTTCGATTCCCGCCGCAGAACTAATGGTTGGATGATCTACAGATATTTGTTCCGGGTCTCGATGTTTTTCTATACATTAAAAGTATGTATTAACAAAAAAAGTACATACGTATTCTATCAGTTATCTGGTCCCCATAGTACAAGCTCTGCTAGATAGCGCTGTGTGAAATGTCCAGCAATATTTATTGAGACATCCATAATAGCTATCGGCGTAATAAAAAGGAGGCCTATACCCATCAGTGGGTGCACAGGTGTTGTGATTATGTTGATGATGATGAAAGTCAATAAGAAAATTATTGACATCCCAGGATCTCTAATTCAGTATACAGACTCGTGAAGATAAGTAGAGTTCCTTGTGAAAGGGCTCGCCCGGGGAACTACTACCATATCTATTTCTGCCGCCAAGCAGCATTGTTGTTTAGGTTTGAAGGGTACGGTTGCCAGTTAAATTACAGGCACATGAGGCTTTACACCTCTATGACTCAAGTTGATGGATGCAGAGCAGTGCAACGTAGGGCATCTAAGATATCATATCATAATATATATACATAGATCATATCTAAGATACCTGCGTGACCTACGAGGCAACACATTTTTATAGGTGATGTTACCACTCAACATCAGGTTGGCCATAAGCTTGTTCTATCTCCAAGTCGTATAAAAAATGTTGATGAAAAGTGTTTTATTATGTACGACATTAATTTAAAGATAAATAAATAAATAATAAATATTGCTGGACATTTCACACAGCGCTCTCTAGCCCCAAACTAAGCAGAGCTTGTACCATGGGAACCAGATAACTGATAGAATACTTATATACTTTTTTTTGTAAATACATACTTATATAATACATAGAAAAACATCCAGACCCGAAACAAATATCTGTAGATTATGCAAACATTTGTTCCGCGGCGGGAATAGATCCCGCTACCCCCTGCGTCTCAGCCGGCTATTCGCCCACTGCGCTAGATAAGATAATTCTTTATTGTAATTACTACACAGCGATAAGGTCGCCATTGTATTGCCTTTTTAGTTTTATTATATCGCTGAGAGCGATCCCTTCCAGGCAACCCTTAGACAGAAAGAAATTAATGAAGTTATAACGGAGTGTGGTGTACTACAGAATACATATAATTGTTGAATGAATGTCTTATTTATAGTTTAGGCAAATAATTTATAATTCAAATACATAAATAGTTATAAAATAAACTAATACATACTTATCTTTGTATAATATACTAAACTAAAAAGTAATATACACCATAAGTTGATGATTAACTGTTTTAAAAATATGTAAACAAATGCTAAAAAACGTTACTGGGGTGACATTGATAAGTGAAGCTGTTTCACCTTCAGCTTCAAAGTGTGCGGGGAAGATAAATAAATATTGCTGGACATTTCACACAGCGCTACCTAGCCTAAAACCAAGCAGAGATGACCGCCTTATAACGACGAACAGCGCGTTCCACAGCCGAACAGCTTGAACAGCGATACATTTCTGATAAAAGTTTTTAACATAAATCGGTGGCGCCATTGCGACGATGCCGCTTAGTCAGTTTAACAGACACCTATGTACGTACACCATGAATTAATATGATTTGTTTAACCTATTTTATTCAGGCTGTTTCATTTATATTTTAAGACTTGATATTAAGGTTGTTCAAAAGTTTTAAATTTTCTACGGTAATGAATTTGGCAAAACAACTATTTTACAAAAATACTAGCCCTACCCATGATTTTACTTATTGTCGTACATAACAAAACACGTAGTATATATATATGTATATAATGGCCGTCTATGGCATAAGTTATGCATATTAGGCATATATGTTAGCAGACTTCCGTGTACTCACAGAGGTTCCAACGGAAGACCAGCGCTGTGTTACCTTGCTGTGACATAGCTGTGCAATTGCTGAGATTGAACCTTTTTGTGGCGGCTACTAACAATTTATATCTATGTCATCTTTTGTTGCACTGTTTTTTTTTGTGTTGTTAATTATTGTTGTGTATCCTGCCCGTCCTAACCTACGGTGCACAGACATGGTCGCTGATCGAGTCACAGAAGTCCAAACTCAAGACTTGCTAGAGGGCAATGGAACGCAGTGTTCTCGGATTCAAACGGATCGAGTGAGAAACACCACACTTCGTTCGTTGACAGGCATTGCCGATGTCGGAGAAAAGACAGCTAGGCTCAAATGGGATTGCGCGGGACACATTAGTAGAATGCACCCCGACAGGTGGGCTAATTTAGCCCCAATCAGGAACCCTGATGGAAGACGCGGTCAGGTCGGCCAAGAAAACGTGGGCGCGACGATCTTGTTGCCTTCGAGCAGGAGTGATGGAGTGTCGCACAGGACAGATATTGATGGAGAGACTTGGGAGATACCTTTGCCCAACAGTGGGACAATACAGGTTGACAAAAAAAATTTATTGTTGTTAGTGGTTGGCATAATAAAAATATTTTCTTTATTTCTTTTATTTGTTTCAACGTTAGGAAGTGTTAATTGGGCGTGAAGGCACGTTGGCTACAACCTACCAGCTGCACCGGCGGCAGCAGCGGCGCCGCTTTGATCCGCTCGTACATCTGCGGCGAGGGATGCACGCTGAACGCCGTGAGCGCGCACTCGCACTTGACGCGGTCACTGCTCGCCAGCACACAGCCGAGCTGCACGAACCATGATGCCAACGTCTGCTCCATTAAACGAGCTTCCGTGTCCTGGAGGGATATAAGATTTTACTTCAAATTAAAACTACCTATACTTATAATGATTTCATTTATGACATATCTCTTTGAATATGTAATATAAATTGTGTTGTGTTGTGTTTTAAATACGATTGGTTAATTGTTTTATGAATAATAAATGAAATGAAACGACTCTCGCTGTTGGACCATATACCAACATCGAAATACACCGCAGAACCAAAGTCGCGTATGTGTGTAGAAGGATCAACCAGCTGAAATGGAGACAGGTTGGACACTTGGCAAGAAGGAAAGAAGGAAGATGGGCGAGAGGGCAGCAACCAAGTGGTGGCCGTGAGAAGGGCGCAGACCAGTTGGCATACCACCAGTCAGATGGTCGGACGACATCGCGAGTTGCGGAAAGGCAATGAATGCGTTTGGAACAGGACCGGAGAGAGTGGCGTTATAACGAGGAGGCCTACACCCAGCTGTGAATGGATGTGGGTTGAGATGATGATACCTATAACTCTTGTATTTACTAGTGGTTCTCCCCAAACTCAGATCTCGCGAGTCTCCCAAAACATAAAAAAAATATTCTTAGGGCGACTCCCGCAACGATGCCTAAACGTATTTAGTGGCTAAATATGATTTAAGTTGTCAAATCATACAAATACGTAAAATTTAAACATGTTTAGTCGCTAAATACGTTTAGGGATCGTTGTGCAAGCCGGCCTTAATCTTTGACTAATAAAATAGTGACACGAAATGTGCATCCAACTAACTTGACAGGTAACGGGAGTTCATGTAAATTGGTTAGGTTTTTGGGGTAGAAATTGCAGTTATTTTGGATTTTAGACTTTTCCGTATATTTGTGTCACTAAAGCTACACGCTTACTAAGCTTCAGCGCTTACTAAGCACTGTGGGATCACTGGTATACCCTGTGAATTTTATCAAAGTTATTTTTTTATTATGGCTAATAACTTAAAAACTACAAGATTTAAACTAAAAATAAAAACGGGTCGAAATACCCCCCCCCCCCCCCCCCCCCACATTCTTAGCTCATTTAGTCACACCAAAATAGTGCCATCACTACCTACCTATATTCCAACATTCACGATGATCGGATATGCGCTTCGAAAGTTATCCTCGGACAAACAAACATACATACGGCGCCGATTTGCCCAAGTTGGTTTTAAGATCTCGCTTCGCTCGATCAATAATTGCTGCCGCCTACTTACTATGTTTGGGTACATAATATTTTTTTATGATAGTCAAACGCTTGACCACTACCTCACCTGGTGGTAAGTGATGGTGTGATCGAAGATGGAGCATGCTTGCCTAGAAAGAACCTATTCACTCTGGACTTAAAGAAGGTGACGGGTTTTTTAAGTATCTAAATAATGTGTAGCGGCTCGAGTGTCTCTAAACACCGCGACAAACCTTTAAAAGTTTTACAGTGCTTTATGGTATTACTAGTTGTTGCCAGCGGCTTCGCCCGCGTTTTCCTGGAGTGCAAAATACATATATAAACTTTGAAATCATATTTTTATCCCATGGGAACTGATTATGGGTTAAATGGCAGCATATGTGGTGATCCAGGTTATAATCTACGTATATACCTAATTTCATCGAAGTCAGTTCAGCCGTTACGGCGTGATTGAGTAACAAACAAACATCCAAACTTTCGCATTTATAATAGTGTGACTGTTAGTATGTAACTTTTTGTCGAATAAATAAAAACAATACAATAGTTAAAACATACAAAAACAACCTGTCATGTGCAAACAATACAATCTCATGATCGTCTCCTACAAGATGGGGTAGATCACTGATGTGTAATGAAAACTAAAATGGTCCAAGTATTGATCCTTGTGGTACACCCATTGTAACCAGAGACCCCAGAGCATCATTTCTATACACGTCAACTCTTTGTACTCTGTCACATATATAAGAAGATCGTGACGAGGCCTAGCTACAACAACACCCCATAAGGTACAGTGGTGTAGTTTCCTGATTAATTTGTCATAGTCTACGCAATCAAATGCCTTGGACAATCACGTTTAAGCTGTGTATAAACATTACCTTCTCAGTCTTTAGTTTAAGCCTCTCCAGTTCGTTCATGCCGGCAGTGATCGCTCGCACGTACAGCTCACACACGAACGGCTTCATACTCATCTCGTTATTCTGAAAAAAAAGACAACATTTTTTTTAATATTATACTATTCTGCTGTTGCCCTGGACCTACAGGGATCTTGTTTACTAATCAAAAGTGCAGTTTTGGGTGCGCTAGCGAATATGCCTTTTTAGTAGTGCTTATGCAACCTGACGCTTGCTTGACGGTTACCACTGCCTGTAACAATTGCGTAAACTCACAGGTTACATCCAACAGACTGTCTTCCAATACAACCTGAGATACTAACAAATATTACTAATAGTGTAACTAACAACTATTACACTAAACACACACTCCTACATCGCCACAATCTAAAATGACTACGAGTTACCTACATACATATAGATTTAATGTCCTTTCAAATTCTTTAGTAGGTATATATAATTTTTTTATCAAATCTAATTATCCAGTACTGAATGTAGGAGCCGGGGCGGGCGAAAGATCAGCGCGCCGTGTACTCGTACTTACTGGTGCGCGGCGCATAATGCTGAGCCGGATCGTAGTTTATAGACGCTCCTAACTTAAATGCACTACGTAGCCACTATTGCTATCTTGTTACCTATCTAGTTATCTTTGTTACCTATACATATACTGTATATGTCTTTTTTTTATTATGTCTGCAAATAAACGTATTTTCTTTCTTTCTTCCAGATACCTACACATGAAAAGTCTCACTTTTCCTGTAATGAGGGTTTTCGCGGCCATGTTTTTAGAACTGATAACAGATGGCGCTGCTCCGTCAAGCACTATAACGATGGATGGAACGTTTCACGTGTAGCATGTGAAAAATCATATGTGACACCTGTTATTTTGCTTCGCATAACCTGTTAAAACTCATTAAAATAAATTCACTTTCGGTATTCATAGTATATCGGTCGTGGTCATTCGGGTCTGCTACAAATAATAGTCGTACGCATTACTTCGGAATTCAGGGTTTCTGTTACCCGTGATATGAAAATGATTTAAAATAGCAATTATTTCCATGCCTATCATGCACTTGTGTGTTCTTTCTGTGGCCAAAAGAAAGTGAATTGTCAATGTCAATTGCCGTATCAATCAAAACCTGAATTAGAAGAAAATCATTAAAAATTGCATAAGTACAAACAGGAGGGTATGTACCTATAGAAGAGATGACTAAACCGTGCGTTGTCTCCTATTGCGAAACTAACGGCAGACACCGTTTTCCTAAGGATGAAGTTCGCAAAATAAATAGGATACAAACAATTAAACATATAAACTCTAATTCGTCCATATTGAAGTCTTCTATAATATCTTCAGCTCACTTTCGTGTAACTAATTTATCTGTGACGCCATCATATTGAAATAATTACCGTAAGTTATGTTAGCGATATTTTACGTACCTATCTTACCTATGTTCCTAATTTTTCCTCCTAAAAGTTCTTGTTTTAAAAGATACTGCCAGAAGAATATTGAAGTAAACTGCTATATCTTAAGTGTTCTTAAGGAACAAAGCTTCTCCAGAACCAAAATCAACATCCATTCAAGATACAATGTATCGATTAGTCAGATTGCATTAGACTAACACAGGTCTAAAAAATTATACGATCACAAAAGAACATTGATTGCCACACACAAGACGAAAGAAAAACGGAGTGAGCAGGTTCTCTAAAATTTTGATGTTGTTTTTGAGGCTTTGACAGTTTGGCAAGTTAAGAAATATATTTTTAAGCGGAGCATGTCCCGGGTGCTAGTTTAGACGGCGCCATCTATTACGCTAGTTGGAACTACTTTTATTATTAAACCGAGAATGAAACCCCCTCATAGATTCCTTTTTGCGCCTTAGTGGGAATCGCTTTTGATCGCTTACCTGTGCGAGCTGTGCGTCGATAGCGGCGGCTAGCGTGTGCAGATGCGCAGCGGTGGGTGCGGGCCCCGCCAGCGCGGCTGCGGCGCTCGGCAGGCGCGAGGGCGCCATCAGCCGCGCGAGCGAGCGCGCGCAGCAGTACAGCGCGGAGCGGCACCCGCCCGTGCACTGCTGTACCACCATACATCGGGCTATCACCACCTGAGAACACACATATCACATCACTTATACTACGTGTTTTGTTATGTCCGACATTAAATGAAAACACGGAAAGGGCTGATGGCTAGTATTGCTGATAAATGGGAACTATCCAAATTCATTACCATAGAAAATATTAAATTTTCATACAACCTTCACACCACAATCCTATTATGATTACTTCTACCGCTTAAGGAATCATGAATCTATCTTATGCTTCATAGCAATCTATGAGTTTATACTTTGGAATTTCATATATAGTTTTAAACTGGTCATTTTGAGTGACCGTGGGGGTAGAATGGTTATCGAATAGGGATGACCTGAGTTACAGTTGGGTATTCTGTCAGCAAACTAATTTAAAACAAACTCAAAAACTCGAAACAACTAATAAGACATTACTATAAAATTGAACATTATGCAACTTTCACCACTAGACAAGTAGACAAATAATGCTGCTTTTCTATAAACAGTTAGCTACATATTATTGATCACAGATTTTAACTTTTAACAATACATATGATATAAGATTTTTAGAACTTTAAACTTAAGGGGAAAATTTACAAGACGATCATAAGACCTGTCGTAATGTATGGTTCTGAGTGTTGGGCAAGGAAAGGGACGAATTAAAAAAGTGCACGCGGCGGAAATGCGAATGTCGAGATGGATGTGTAACGAGAATGGATAAGATAAGGAATAGAGTATATTGGAGAAAGTTTGAAAGAGTGTCAGTGATACAAAAATTGAGGAGTAAAAGGCAAGCGTGGTATGGGCATGTCATGCGGAGGGAAGAAAATCATGTGACTAAAAGAGTGTTAGATATGAGTGTGGATAGATATTCAATAGGTTTATTTAATTATTCAATAGGATATAGAAAAAGAGGAAGGCGGAAGAAGAGATGGATGGACTGTGTGAAGACTGATATGGGTAGGAAGGAAGTGACAACGGAGATGACGGCTTTTGTTTGTTTTAAAAGGTCTTTATTGAACATAAATGTTTACAGCGTATAACAACTAAACACAGTTTAGCGTAATAGTATCTTAACCTAGAATAACTCAGCAGGCTATAGCACCTTTATAAGTTTTTTGATAAAATTAGTATTTATGAGAGTAACACTTTTTAAATCAGTTTACTTAATTTTATGTAGCCAAAATTTTTCTAAAAGTACTTATTAAAAAAAAGTTGATATGAGCACTTTGTATAGCGCGCATTTTTAAGGTCAAGAAATCAAGCTTATTCTACCTGTTTACATGGCTCTAAATATTTTTAGGTAGATAAACCTATCATGCTGATATTGCGGTTATATTACATCTTGGTCATAATACAACCAAAACAACATTATTTTCTTAAACATAGGGAACATTTCAAGTCGTTGCGGACGGCATGCGAACTCACCTACCCGCGCCCGCGCGTTTAAGCGGGGAGCCGGCCGGCCGGCCACTCTATTATGTGCTAGGTTGAATGCGTCAAAACTAACTCAGCCATTTTTGCAAAACATACCTAATTGAATAAATACTTTCTGTATTTCTTTACATTACATAAGAGAAAGATAACATACATACATTATTAAGGGATATTTTATAACTTTTATTTCATATTTTATCTAAGCTAAGTTAAATCTGCTAACTAAATGGTTCGTTTCAATACATAAATTCATTATTCAGGCATAAATTATTAATGTTATTAATCTGTAAGTATCATTTTTTATTTCAAAAACTGATGTGTAAATACTTGGAGGTAAATTCTTCCTGTAAATGAATGTATTAGGATTTTATATATCTTAGTGTATGTAAATTAAGTTTATTTTGATGAATTCTGTAGAATTTTAGGTATTTTAATCATATTTTATCTTAAAGTGAAGTGAACGCCTGTACATCTATGAACCCACGTCAGGCGCGCAGTGACGAAGATGACGGCTGATAAGAGATGTGGAGGAGGAATACATGTTGTGCCGACCCCGCGTAATGTGGGAAAAGAACAGGAAGAAGAAGAAAGACAGTCTTTAAAACCAACTCAAAAACTTTAAAGCTGAACGGGGCTTGAACCCGCAACCATCCTCTTGATACGAGGATGCATTGTCAATTGTGCTACAGTGTAACAGTTTTTTTTACTTTACCATTCGTTTTGATTCGATGTTAGGCTTTCGAACGCACTTTCAGTTTGGTTTGTTGCTAGGCTTCCGAACGTGTGTTCAGTGGTTAGCGGGATGTGTCAATTTTGCGAGTTGACAGATTGGCAGGAATCGATGCTTGCAAAAATAGGAATATAGGAACTCGATTCAGGATAGTTAAATGATTTGAGATGGGTAGTTTTGGATGGTTTTAGCGGGCCGCTTTCACTTCTATAGAGATTAATGTGTTGTATTTGAGCTTGCCTCCCACCTCGTAAAATTCAAAACGATCGAAATTATATTTTTAGCGAGTATTAGCTGACCTCAATAGTACAGCATGCATTCACATCCATAAAAACGGGTCACACTTCAACATCCAAAGAGGAGTCAAACAGGGCGATTCTGTCTCGAAGGCTTTTTATGGGTGGACATATCTCAGATCTCAGATTTGCCGACGATATTGTCCTATTCTCCCCAACACCAAGCCTGTGACACGTGTCGGTTCGTCATCTTGATATTTTCGTTTTGTTTACAGGCAACGGTAACAAACAATTCTACTTGGGGAGCCAAAGGCTTGGCTATTGTTTTTGGGATTTTTTGTTAGAAGAACCAAGCAGGTGAAGCTCAGGATGGTGTGTGCCATCTGAGGGTTAAATTGAGGTATTCGTTTGGAACAAGGAAAATGCCTTGTTTTGATCAATGACATAATTTGATTGCTTGAAGGTTGAACCAGTATGGTGAGGCGAGGTATTTGGTATGGTTCTCGACGCTTCCCTACACACCCCTTACAAGGTGAAATTGTGCATTTAGTATCAATTTATGGTTCAACTGCAATTTTGACAAAAGACACATGCCAGGTTGGTGTCTGCTTCTTCGATGAAGCTTCTGGAATTAGTTTTTCTTGTGTCTAGGGAATGGAACTAGTAGGTAGGTTAAATATTGTTTATGGTAATGATTATTTGTTTCTCACTTAAGATTTTAGTTCAAATATTTACTGTTAAATATTACTGCATTACAATTTTTATTAATGTAAGCTGAGGACTCCGATCAGTCCAATCACCTGAATTTTTCTTGATTGTATAAACTTTAGTACTGGTATCACACTAATATTATAAATGTGAAAGTTTGGACATTTGTTTGATTGTTTGTTTGTTACAGGTTGTTCTTGTTGTGCTCCATACAGGAAAACTTATGCAGTTTTTGAGCTGCTGAATGCTAAACGTCGCAGTTCAGTACATTGACAAGAGATGTCGCATTGCTTATAATGTAATAGTATTTTATTTTTACAGTGTTATCCGATACTCACCGTAAATTGTAAGATAGTTTTAAAAATCTTAGAATTTACCGGAAGTGTCGGATAACTCGCACACTGTCATAGTTTTAAATACCTATTTAGTTTTTTTAAGTTCTCATATTAAGTAAATGCATAATTCTTTTTTGAGAATAAAGTTTCTTTAACCATAACTCTATAACACTAAAAATGTGGCGCGGCTGTGTCATGGACACGGCCGTTTGTTGTACGTGAATACGTGTACATACACGTATTCAAAATACACGTAGAATATACGTATATTCTATATAAAATACGCTATTTTATGCATGTTATAATTAAGTTTGCACACTAAGTCATTCGGGTCATACTAATTGGAAATCCTAAAACGCAGCAAAATGACCTCAAAAAGGCGGCGCTTCCCTCGCAACCGCGCGCGATGTGTCACAGTCCTCCACTTAGAGTAACGAATTATTTGATCCTTTAGCTATACAGAGGTGTAATAAAATTGTGGATGGAGATAAAAGACGACCTCCGTGGCGCAGTGGGCGAATAGCCGGCTGAGACTCAGGAGGTAGCGGGTTCGATTCCCGCCGCGGAACAAATGTTTGCACGATCTGCAGATATTTGTTCCGGATCTGGGATGTTTTTCTATATATTATAGGTATGTATTTACAAAAAAAAATAGTTTGTACGTATTCTATCAGAAATCTGGTTTCCATAGTACAAGCTCTGCTTAGTTTGGGGCTAGATAGCGCTGCGTGAAATGTCCAGCAATATTTATTTATTATTTATTTATCTATCTATCTCTGTCCTGTGCGACCCCACTCCTGCTTGAAGACAACAAAATCGTCTCGCCAACGTTTTCTTGACCGACCCAGACCGCGTCTTCCATCAGGGCTCCAGGTTGTGGCTAAATTAACCCACCTATAAGGGTGTATTCTACTAATAAGTCCCGCCAAATCCCTTGGAGGTAACTTTTGCCCAGCAGTGGGACAATATGGGTTGACAAATAAAATATTTATTATTAATATGTAGCTGTAACACCAAACTGTATCCCAAGAATTTGTTATCATTCGTTTTTTGAATGGAACACTATGGAAGAAATTTTAAAAACGTATTCACATGTAACATACTTGCGCTATCAGCACAGCGACCTCCTTGGAATTCTTCCATAGCCTCTTCTCGCGGGGCGAAGTCTCCAAGCGACTTTGCAGTCGCTCGATCAGTTGGTATGCCGTGCGGAGCGGTGTTTGTTTCGCCTGCAAACAAAATTCATGTTGTCACTACAAAAACTATTATATACCCAGCCTAGTACCTACTTAGTCATCGGAATCAAACAAAATGTACTTGGGACTGGTTGGACAAACAATAGATATTTGAGTTTTTTGACACACATAACACCACAGACAAATTAAAACAGCATATGGCATAACATTTACAAGCTGTTTACCCGCAACTTCGTTCGCGTTGACTTACATTATACGAACTCATTAGTCCGTAAAACCATCGCGCTAGCCTGGCTGGGGTAAAACTTGAATTTTGAGAAGTACTAGACTATTCAGGACTTCTTTGCTCATAGATTTGTCTAGACGACCTCCGTGGCCCAGTGGACTGATAGTAAATATAAGAAAGTAATAGTTGGTTACTAACCAAAGCGATACACCGTGAGCTGTCCCGTTTGTGAAGCAGCACAAACTCAATATCTGTGAGCATTTCCCAAACATCTACAGTGAATCCGGCTTCTTCCTTCAATCTGTTGCCAAAGCTTGACGCCTCGTTCGGTTTGTCTAAAACACAAGTGAGTTACAATGTAAAACTAATTAATTTTAGCAATAACCTTAAAACCACTTACATGCCCTGCATTCCGAATCACAACATAATCGCTGCTAGCGTTCACGTAATTATTTTGCGTACCGATTCAGTTAACGCGCTGATGACAGTTGAGTGCTGTCAAGGATTCGGAACGCTCATGAACGCGCTGCAGGTCAGTGTTCCTTTATTTTCATAACAACATTAAAACCAACCAACCACAGAACACTATTACTCACAAGCAACCAACCAACCAGCTGTCACGTCACTTTTGACAGGAAGGCTCACAGTGATATCGGTTTCGAGCATGGACGTTGTTAGCGCAAAATGGCGAATGTAATGGACGTCATCTACATATAACGAATCACAGGACATCGTAGTCGCGAACACGGTAACTCGGAACGCTTGTTAGCGCGATGATATCGATTTTAGCGTGATCCGGCATTCCGAATCACGCTAAAATCGATATCATGCATGCAGCCATGCAGTCTAAACTTATAGTGACCCTAGCCCTTACAAAGTATAATATAATTTCGAAAGTACCTTTGTTTCGGTCTGTTTGCTACGTTTTCACGATTAAACAAGTGAACAGATTTCAATAAAATTTAGTATATGCAACCTGTTTTGTTATGTACATTAATTTAAAACATCCGGAATCGTAATAACTGATTTTAGAGGGGGATTTAATACCGGTAGCTCGAATATTTATCCAGTAATCGATACATTTCCAATTACAAAAAATTACTCAAATCAGCGGCGCCTTATCGACGATGCTGTTTAGTCTGTTTAACTGGTACCTAGTATATAGGTACCTACTTACATGATGAATTCATATGATTTGTTTATTTATTTTATACAGGCTGTTTCATTAATACTTTAGGACTTGATATTAAGGTTGTTTGAAAATTTTAAATTTTCTATAAGATATATATTTTCTACAATACTAGTCATTGGACCTCATGTTTTCATTTAATATCGTACATAAGAAAACAGGTAGATGTATCACCTGGATTGAGACCTAGGCTTCTTTTTACTGACAAAGCACGCGTGCGAAGGCGCGAGCGACAGCTAGTGGGAAATAAACGGCTAATATAAATGTGTAATGGACATACTTTTGACGTCCTCCGACTGGTCTGTGTCCGAGAGTTGCACAGTGTCCTTCCTGACCCGCTCCATGACCGCAGTGGCCAGTAGAATAGCGATATCGTCGCATTTCTTTTCCGCCACTAACGTTTGGAGACGCATCACGAAGGTCACACCGCGCTCTTCCTTCAGCCATTCTAGCACTGGAAATACGACAAGTTGCTAATTAAGGAAAGAAAGACACACACACATAGGACTGACCGTTCAGAACAGAACAAACATACCTACTTACAAACATTTGTTTTGGACTGAGTGCTTCCGAGCTTCAGTTTTTAGGGTTCCGTACACAAAGGGTAAAATGGGACCCTAATACTAAGACCCCGCTGTCTGTCTGTCTGTCCGTCTATCACCAGGCTGTATCTCATAAACCGTGATAGTTAGACAGTTGAAATTTTCAGAGATGATGTATTTCTGTTGCCAATATAACAACAAATACTAAAAACAGAATAAAATAAATATTTAAGTGGGCTCCCATACAACAAACATGATTTTTTTGCTCGTTTGTGCTCGATATTGATAACGGCAACAGGTAGACGCTTGAAATATTTACAGAATATATAAAACAAATATTTTTTTATAGATAATGGTACGGAACGCTTCGTGTGCTAGTCCGACTTGCACTTGGCCGGTTTTTTATGATGTAGACTATTATTATGATAGCATTATCCCTACAAACCTTGGTAGTTTTTGAGTGCTATTTTTATTTTTTTTAATTATAAAAAATTAAGTGATAAATAAATTTAAAAAATATAAACCCAAGATTATAAATTATTAAAAAGAAAAATTATATGAAGCAACAAAGGAGAAACAAATAAAAATAGCACGCAAGTGAACTTTAGTAATCTATCAAAACCTTTAATTTTTTTCTTAGCTTAGCTTAGCTAAGAATCATCTTGCAAGCCAAGTTATCAAGCAAGAATGAGGTACATTCCTCTAATAAATTAATTAAAGTAAATTGTGATTTTTTATTTCATTTTTTCTATATCTAATATTATAATGAGGTAAAGTTTGTTGTTTATATATGTGTATGGACGACTGTCAACCTCCATGTCGCAGTGGGCGAATAGCCGGCCGAGACGCAAGTGGTAGCGGGTTCGATTCCCACCGCGGAATTTGTTCCGGGTCTGGATTTATATATATAACAAGTATGTATTTACAAAAAATATACATATAAGTATGCTATCAGTTATCTAGAGTACAAGCATTGCTTAGTTTGGGGCTAGATGGCACTATGTCCAGTATTATTAATTTATTTATACATTTAGTGTTTGCTTACCTTCGTCGTCAGTAGGAGGAGTCCCGTCTTGGTTGAGCAGACCATTGAGCACCGGATGTTTCCACGGATGGTCCAGTATCTTCTTGAACCACTCTCCCCTCCCCACCAGATGAGTCTCCCAAGCCGGGATTTCCCCATCTCTGCTGAACGCCGCGGTGCGGCTCTCGACAATGAACACGTTGATCGCTTCTTCGAGTCTTGAGCGCTCATCTTTGCGATCCTGAGTCTGCCATGTCGTCTGGTAGACAAAATTGTTGCTCAGTTAATGATAAGCGGCAAGCTGACCAATAGTCTTAGAATAACTAACTACACATAGAAACAATGTTCACGCGCGAAAAATAGGCCATTAAATGGGAAAATAGGCATACTACGTGTTTTGTTATGTACGACATTAAATGAAAACACGGATAGAGATAATGGCTAGTATTGTTGTAAAATAGGTTTTTTTTCAAATTCATCACCATAGAAAACTTTCAATTAACTTACTGCTTTTTTCAAATTTGAAATGTTATGGTTATCATGTAAAAAAAGTTTCACTTTGGATTCGCATACCATTCAGGTTTAATTTTAATTCAAAGTGGTCACTATGTTAAAACGGCAATTTCATATATAAACCTGACATACACTAGATAACTGGGACAGCAGATATGTCTAAACGTTACGTCTTATTATTCCCACAAAATCAATAAAATTGCCCACTTTCATTCATAAAAGACAAAATAATTTGAAAAAAACACTTTTAAATGGCATTTCAATTAAGTGAAAATGATGAATACTTATTTTATTTAATTTATTGAGGAACAACAAACAACTACATTAAACTGTTTAATCCATGTAGGTACATTCTGGGAATGTAAAAGTTATTGATAATGTAGCCAACAACATCATCCTCATATTAAAACAAATACTTGTTACATATAAGAGTCTAATGGCGGGTTCCTATATCTACATATATGGTCGGTAACCAGCTACGACTCGTTTCTCCTTGAAAACCTGTCAAAAGTTTGACACTTTTTCAAGGAGATACGAGGCGTAGTCGGTTAACGATGGATATAGGAACCCGCCATAAGAGTACAACGACAAGTATCGAAGTCTTTCATATTTACAAGAGTAAGTAAAAATAAAGATCTACTTAGGTACTAGAAAATAGAGATACAATGTGAAATTATACAACCAAAGTATGTAACTAAGACGAATACAGGACAGAATCAGCACTAAAAAGGATAATATTAACTAGATTTTCTAATATATAGATATTACAAGCAAAAATATCTATATCTACAATGTATAAACTAAAGGACTCAACCATACGAGAAATGGGGACACGAAGCCCCGAGTTAGTGCGGCAGGAGCTAAGCGCAAACAGAGTTCGAGATCGTGTTGCCCGTGGGGTGCAGGTTCTCAACATTATACAAGGTAACAGCTTCAAGGTATTAGCGCCTGGATTCAAGGCTGAGGAGTTTATACATGGAGAGTAAATTAGGGTATGAGTTGTATTGATGGAAACATGTGTATGTCATAGAACGCAGGTACTTTCGCTGAACCCTCTCTATCGCCACAATATACTTGTTGTAATATGGGTTCCAAACTGGCACCGCGTATTCTAGTTGTGAACGTATTAATGTTTTATAAAGGTAAAGGAATGTTGAAGATCGTCTAAAATCTGCAGAAGACTTAGACGTTTATGAATGAAAGTGTGCAATTTTATTGATTATGCGGGAATAATAAGACGAAATTAATTCGATACGTATATGTTTAGACATTTCTACTGTTATGTTATCTATAGTTTGACCGAAACCGCTGTACCGCTCCTGAGGTATGCGCGCGGCGAGACGGGGGGGAAGTGTCGGCCGCTCCGATCTATCAGTCTGCCGTTAACGCTCACGGCAGTAGGTAGCTTTTGTACTGGACGGTCTATGTCAGACGCACAGAACACGAGCGCTATCTCGTGATGTCAAGACCGTCATTTTAAAAGTGACCGAATATTTTAAGAAACGAAAAGCAGACAGAGAAAGCTATAAAGAAAATCAGAATATCTGTAGATAATTTAGTTATAAAAAAATATAAACATATCGTTATATAAAATAACCATAACGTTTACGATATCCTAATATATATCCGACAATATCGATCTCATGTGTACTCTTGCTCTTTTTTCCTCGGCCCCCACCTCACCGCACTTTCCTAAGGAGCGGTATAGCGCTTTTCGTCAAACTATAGTGAATGTCAAATGATTATTTGCTTATAAGTCTAAAAACAAAATTTCATCTCAATTAAATCTTAAAGATTATTTTACACGAATCGTACCCCCACCTTAAATCTAAAATTACAAAGACACTCATTTAACAATAGGAAGGCTAAGTCTCACCTGACCTAACCCTCCTATTGTTGACATAATAAGCACATTTTTAAGCTAGGGCTATGCGATACATAAACCGGCAGATTCTGTAATGAGGCAGCAGAATGGCCCCTACATCTGTTAGGCGAGTGTGCTCCCACTAATGCGCAAACTTAGCACCCATCTGTGCAAACACACTCTTAGCCCGGAAGAATTAACAGTAACCCTTAAGAATATTCTAGTTTTTTGCAGTTGTAGGGCTTAGTGGTAAACTAGGAGCGACACAAAAAAACAAGTGGCGATCACAATAGGCCTCGTGGCCGTAGTGAAACTAAATCCGAATAACGATTAAGAAAGTCTTACCTGTAGGACAACTCTAGCCGTGTGCCGCTGCAGCCAATTCAGCAGATGCGGGTGGGTGGTAGGCGCAGAGTGCAGGCAGAGGCTGTGCACTCGCCGCCACGCGTCGCAGAGGTGCGACGTGCGTTCGCTGGCTGTACCCTGCTCGTTGAGTTTCGCGTCCAGCAACTATAGACAAAATGTCACACAATCAAATACAGTACCGAGGTAATCCGATAAACGTTTTGCAACGCGGTGTCGATTATCTAATTTGTCAGACTATAGAGTACCTACTGCCGCCCTTCTAGTCCGGAACTTTTATGAAAAGGAGTATGTACCTTGTAATCCGACAAATTAAAAAACTAAATAAATAAAAATATTTTATTTCAGGCAACATAAATAAAGGTCATATCTAACATAGCACACCCAGAAAAAAAATAAACTGGCAAACGGTGGCACTGGACCGTTGTGAATGGGGGAAATGTGGGGAGGTCTTTGCCCAACAATGGAACAACGGTATTTCGTCAGTATAAGGCGGTTAACACACTGCCACGCACCGCGCTGCATGTTGCGTGTCGACGCACCTACGCGCGTACTTGCGGGAGTGCAGATCTGCATCATCGTGCGGTTTTTACGCACTTCGTAGTTGCGCTTTGTGGATTCACAGCGGCTCTGACTCATTTCATTCAATGCTGTTCGCTAGTGCAGTTCCAAAATCACGCACAGCACTGCGGGACTCGGTGTGCCATACCTTGCGTCTCGCCCCGCACATACGCGCGGGGGTGCATGTTTCTCCGCGCTCGAGCGCGTGATCTGCATGAACGCGCGTGGATGCATTTTCTGTGTGTTGGACTGTGCGTGTTTTCTATACAAACGGAGATGCTTACACGCATTCACGCAACACGCAGCGTGGTGCCTGGCAGTGTGTTGATCGTCTTATGCTAGTACTTAAGTGACCGTTAACACAGACCGGCTCGGAGGAGAGTACATTTTTATAGCGTTTAAAAAGCGTGTTTTGGGTCATTGAAATAGGGTAGTTTTTTCTCATTTCACTTTTTTTTTTTAATGGAGCCATCCTAACGCGCTCAGTGTAAAACAAATCAATCTTATTACAATGACCCTAAACTCTTTATTAACCGCGATAAAAATGTACTCTCCTCTCCGAGCTGGTCTGTGTGAACAGACACTAAACATATTCATTATTTAGTTCAATTGTGATCTTCATTAGGAGACGCCAGACCATTCTAGTAATCCAAACAATGACAAATATAAGCGTGATTGCACAAAACAGACACAAATGGAAAAGGTTAGAAGTCAGCGAACACGGAGGGCACAGTTTCAGTGAATACCAACTAATCACTTAAAGAAAATCATATCTGAAGAAGCTATGATTCAATTATCATCATTGAAGTTTCAATTGTGTGGCGTGGTGACGATAGGTGGAGCAAAGTGAGTGGAGTGTCTTTAAAATGTCCGGCAGCATAAGAAACCGGAAAGTGGTTTCTTAGTGGATTAATAGATGGCATTTGGTTCTTCTTAGACGATATTTTCCTTTAGGTAGGTCTATGGGAGAGTAGTTATAGTCGGGATGTGGATGATGATGATAATGATGTAGCTTCAATTCAAATTTCTATAGCTTGTTTGAACAGTACAATAATGTTTTTAATTGTGATTCTAAACAAGAGTCTATAGTTTAGTTCAAAAGAAGCTCTTCAAAATGTTATTTCTTGAATGTTTTTGATTTTCCATCTAGTGGGGGGCCACTCGAGAACCTTTCTGCCCCAACGGGGCAAGGGCGACAAGGGTCGATCTTAGGACCTCTTTTGTTTATCATTTATACGAATGACATATCTGTACTTTGTAAGGATATTGACATAACTTTATTTGCTGATGATACTAGCTTAATTATTAAAGACAAAGATATCAAATTACTGAGTGAAAAGCTAAAAAAAGCGATACTTAAGTGGTTTTCAGTCAATAACATGCTGTTAAATGTTGACAAAACGAATTTAATTGAATTTGCATTAGGTTCAAGACCTAACAAAGTTACATCGGAATGCCTTTAACGTGCTTTAGATGATTTTAATATATCTCCGACGAATTATGTGAAATTTTTAGGCATACATTTAGATAGTAAGCTGACCTGGGGCATCCACATAGATGTAGTTGCAAAGAAGTTGTGCTCTGCAACATACGCCGTCAAAAAAATTAAAGAGTTAGGAGGGATAAAACCCGCTAGAGATGCGTATTTTCACTCTCTGATGATTTATGGGATATTATTTTGGGGTACTGCGACTGATGCAAACAGAATATTTATATTACAAAAACGAGCAGTAAGATATGTATTAGGTTTAAAACAGATGGACTCCTGCAGACAGCGTTTTAATGAACTTGGCATTATGACGATGATTGGTGAATTCATCTTTCAAAGTTTAGTGTATGTTAGAGAAAACATAGGTAATATTAGGACTAAGAAAGACATACACAATGTTAACACCAGGAACAAGGATCGCCTGGTTGTCCCTATGACACGGCTTACAAAAGTATCTAAAAGTTATTACTGTACTGGAATCAAGTTTTACAATATTTTACCGATGGATATTAGGAAAATGACAGAAGTTAGCTTTAAATCTTACATAAGAAACATATTAATTGACAAAAGTTATTATAATATTGATGAAGCTTTTGCAGAAAAGGAAATGATTAAATGTATTTAAAAATATTGAGTAGATATAATTAATTGATTGTGACATAATTCGTTTATTAGTTAGGCTGAATCTAATATCATGACATATTATTGGAAATACGATTTATTACTTTATTAATTTTAATTATTTAAATTTATACAATCTGACAATGCTTTTGCTGCAACCAATTAATGAATTTTTTATATACATAATATTGTTATTATGTTAAGTACCTAATAATTTGTTAATTTTGATAATTTATATTTCTGTTTATATGACTAGTCTAAGTACATGTGAATATGTATATGGATGAATAAATACAATACAATACATAATTACATCTTGTTTTCTTTTTCGGATTTCAAGATGTCGTCGATGCAAGAGACAAAATACTGTCTAACTATTCTAAGAATTATAGATACTACTTTTTAGTAGCATGGTTTATCTATCTTATCAGCAAGACTGTGGCAAGATGGGTGGATGACATAGTCAAAGTCGCGGGCCGTCGGTGGGTTAGACTAACGTAGGGGCGTGGTGGATGAAACAAACTGAAGAGATACCGCGGCCTCGCACACGTTTTTTCGTAAAACATTACCCTCCTGCGCAGTCAGATAATCGATCTTTTAAAGATATACAATTCCGTAGTACATTAATTTGATGTATATCGTAAGGTTTAGCCAGCGATTGCGATTTAAGCGCACAAAAATATATTTTTCAGATTTTCTGTACTATAATATGTATGTAATATACATATAAACCTTCCTCTTGAATCACCCTATCTATTGCAGAAAACTGCATTAAAATCCGTTGAGTAGTTTAAAAGATCTAAGCGAACAGACAGCGGAAGCGACTTGTAAATACTATGTAAAGATGATTATAATCTCACCTCCTGTCAAGTGGTGGGAACAAGGAGAACTGAGAGGCTATCCGTTTTGTAAAAAGATCCACCAAATAAAACCCCACATTGTGTCTTGAATAATTATTTCCCGTCTTATCCATAGAAGTTAAAATTAATTTGATAACATCGAACATTGTTTAAAGCAAAACTCATTAGCGAATTATCTAATATACTAAATAATTCATTTAAATTCTAACGATGATCTAACTTTTTATTTATCCTGTAGTACTTGCATTATACATTGTGGTACTGTGGACTGATAAAGCACAACTTGGCCTTGAAATTGTTGGCACTTCAGCCATCAACACATAGCAATAAGTACTAGCATGTTTAATAGTAATCTGCTATAGAATAATACCTACTTCATTTCTCAGATCATTTCTATGTATTGTTTCTGGTAACTGACAAAAGTACCTACAATGTTAACTTGCAATGTATGCATGTCCGGGTGGAATCTTGCAACTGAATTTTAAACCCGTTCCTCTCAACCGATTGAGCTGAAATTTGGAATACATAATGTAACTTCGATGACCATGCAATAATATGGTACCATGGAGGTGGTCTCATGATGGAGACGGATGCTAGACAACGAAACTTCTGAATGGATTATAGTAGGCTACTAGTGTGTTTGGGTTCATTTGAATCTGATTGCGGTTCTGATTATGAATTTTATAAAAGCCTGTTTTGAAAAAGTAATTTTTCAACAAAAAACTTATTTGCATTTTCTAATGATGAAATATAACGCTAACTCTTATGTTATTTCTAAGTTATTATTAAACAATTAAACTATTTGACTATCTCATACTCATTTATTCATTAATAAAGGGACCTAAACACTTGGCTAAATCAATACAATACCTATTAGTTAAAAAACTTGAGAGTCCTTAACCGTGCCAAACAGTATTTTACGGCACAACAACGACTATTGCTGTACAAAGCGAAAGTTCGGCCGCACGTAGAATACTGTTCCCATCTTTGGAACGGAGCTCCAAAGTACCAATTGCTTCGTTTTAACTCCCTTCAGAGAAGAGCCATTAGAATCATCGGTGATCCCTAACTCGCCGACAGGCTGGAACCGCTGAGTCAACGCCGTGACATCGGATCGCTCAGTGTATTCTACCGCCTGTATAATGGGGAATGTTCTGAGGAGCTATTTGATCTCATCCCGTCGTCGAGATTTTACCACCGCATTTCTCGACATCGTAATAAAACTCATCCACATATAATCGACAATTGGGTATCGCACACCACACGCTTAACGCGATCTTTTCTACCCCATACTTGCAAGATGTGGAATGAGCTTACCATCTGAGGTTTTCCCATTAGGTTACGACATGGCACGCTTCAAGAGAAATGTAATGAGGTTTCTGTAGGGAACGCATCGACAATACCCCGGGTGTTGCCGGTGTCAATAGGCAACGGTGACCGCTTACCATCAGGTGGGCCGTAAGACTGTTTCCCCACAAATAACATAAAATATATATATATACTTATTAGGTATATACTTCATTACATTACCAATCATTTTGGAGAGGTGCTAGCAACAGACCAGAATGGCATGCACACAATATCTTGAACCCTAATTAAATAATAAGAAAGATTTTAGCTGTTGTATTCATTAATTTACTAACAAACTACATTACTTATTGTTACAACAAAACTGTAGCAAGTATCTAAGCTATGTTTAAAAGCTTTTTCTTAACACAAATATAATCTTTACAAGTGGTTAGTTGAGAAAACTCATAATGATAAACCTTATCCTTTTGAAACTACCTTATACTTTTACATTTAAAGTATTATATACTTTAAATGTACACTAGGAAACGTCACAGCAGAATACATTGTAAAGTATAACAATATCAATATCAGTGCCTACAATATAGATAGGTACAAACAAAATAATTATTACTCAATACTCAATCGTTTATTGTATTCCACAATGTAATAATAGGTACATGTTCATTATGGACCCTGTTGGGCACAACAATATCATGGAGAGAGGAGAACGTCATTGTTCTTGTTAGGTTATATTTATTTTAAAAAAGAAAACAGTCAAATCTAGTGTCAAAGTAGATAGTAGGTAACTATCTAAAATTTGTCATTTTTCATTAAATTTATCATTAAAATATTCGTCAATTGTATAGTAAGTTTTTTTAGTTAGTAAGTATTTTAATTGTTTTATAAATTTTATATTATTAGTCTCATTTTTCAACGCGTCAGGTAGTTTATTAAATATTTTAATCGACATTACGTAAGGGCTTGAAGAGTGCAGTTTTAGTGGGGAAGCAGGTATCATATGCTTGTTTTTGTACCGCAATGAGTATGTCGTATGCATTACTTCTCGTGTTGTGTAGAGTTGTATTTCCTAGCAAATTTACATACTTCCATAATATAAATACATGGTAGGGTAAGAATTTTGTGTTGTTGAAAATAGGGGTTGCAACTATCTGTTTGTTCTATGTTAGCTAATATTTGGATAAGTTTCTTTAGTAGAGTAAATAGCGTCGATGCATTTGTACTGTTCCCCCATACACGTACTAAAGTACGTGCTAAAGTCATCAGCTAGTGCTTCGTCAATATCATCATATTATATTTGAAGTATCTCATATAATAGGGCGAGGGCACGGACTAATCTCCTGAGCGAAGCTCTATTCACTCGTGCCCTTCGGGTTTTTCAATATTACCTTGGCGAAATTCACAGATATGGTCTTGCATTTTATAAGTAGGATAGTTTAAGTGTAAATAAGGAGTACTAGAGATTAAGGTTTTACACTGTCACTTTGGTGTTACTGTAATGGCTGTGTAAAATTGAAATAAATAAAATAAAAAAATAATAGCTGTTTCCCAAGTATCTTTCATATTTTTGATACTTTACTAGCTGACCCCGCCCGCGGCTTCGCACGCTTGAAATTTCCCGTTCCCGCAGGAACTTCGGGATAAAAACTATCTAAAACACTATTGTCAAAGTGACGCGACACTTCATGTAAATGACTTAACGTCAATGAACGACGGTTAAATTATATGGATATTGTTCATACAAAAATACTAAAATCGCGATAAAAAAATGGAAGGGGGGGGGGGGGGGTAGGAGGGTGAAAAATGCTTTACGACCTATTCTCATACCTACTAAATATACAAAAAAAAATCATCAAAATCGGTTGGACCCGCCCCCTTATTACCTAAGCCAAATTGCTCTCGCGTCGTCAAAAAAAACATCTAAACCAATTACCTAAACGGTGACACGAGAATTTTATTTTTTAGATGACTTTGTTTGTTGTATATTGAGAACTAACAAATGAGTCACACAAACAAGATACCTAATACAATACTGAGAAACATAAATAAACCATTCATCTGTTAGCTGATAAGTTATAAAAATAGCGATAATCATCATTATAATACTATAAATAAAGATAAACTCGCTGTTGCCATTTGTAGACTCCATAAAGTTAGTAAATCGTTCAAAGGGCAAACGATTTACTAACTTAGCTCTTATAACAAACTCCAAAGTGATGTACAAAAATTGACAATTAACAAATTTAAAAACGTAATTCAACAAAATATTTATAAAAAAGCCTACTATAAAAAAATATCGGATTATTTAGATGATAGAGAAGCTTGGGATTGAAATTGCTCCAACTCATTCAAAATGTTACAATTTAGACTTAATTTATTTCCTGTATTGTTATGTATTGTAAAAGGATCATTAAAAAACACCAGCCTTGTTTCTTGCCTTTCTTTCCTGGCTTGGTCGCGAAGGAACAGGCAGTAAAATTGACGTTTCAAAGTGATCCTTGTGATTTTAATGAATAAAAGATTTTGACTTTGACTATAAAAATCTACAATTCGGATAATAAATATAAATAAACAAGCGTCTGCCCACCGGCTTCGCTTGTGTGGTTAGTCATTAAAAAGTAGCATGTCTTACAATCCAGGTCATAATCAATCTATATACAAAATTTCATCAAAATTGGTCCAGCTGTTTAGTCATGAAAACATAATACACAGATTATACACAGACTTTCAAATTTATAGTATCAGTATGGATAACACCAAGCTGTCACATACATAGCCCCAGTCCAACATCATCCACGGGGATCCTGGAAAATGGCTGGAATCAACCAAAGTCCTACTCCGTTATTCAAGGAGTTAGAATGGCTGAGGTCAGGTTAGTAGCAGGAAGTTTCCTGTATTGTGAGTATCAATAACTTACAAGTATCTCTTGAAAAATTTAATGACACAATAAGGCCAAGCATAGATTTTTGCCAGATATTTCATCGGAAGCTGTCTAGAGCAGTTAGAATATGGGCATAAGAATCTGTTTGATCAATTTAATACAACATTTACATAGAACTCATATGAATTATTTTAATGTCCCAAATTTAGGTAAAATCATATCTACAGTAAAAATAATAAGAAATAAAATTAGCAAGTAAGGAGTATAAGTAACTGGATATGCTGATGACCAAAATCTAAGCTTTCCATTTTGCATTGTAACTTTTATTCAGCATATTTGATTCATTGTGAAACACAATCTGTAGCATCAGCATGTTGAAGTCTATTCATTACTGACATACTAATACTATATTAGTGTTTGCTAATATAGTATTGAGAATTGAGATTGAGAATGACTGGAAATTTTTAAAAGTACTGTCCGATGGTTAAATATTTCTTGTAAACAAATAGTTCAGACAAAAAAAGCTTAAGAAAAAGAAACATTACAATGGTGAGCTTAACTCAAAAGATAGTTTTCTGCCCGCAAACCTTTTGAGGATAAAGATAGCTGATAATAATGGTGGAAATGTGCACACAATAGGTTAAAACTAGATTTTGGGAGCAGGATCTAATGATAGCAAACCTTAGAAAACATTTGTGATTGATTTCAATTATTATTATAAATACAGGATTTATCACATACCGTCTTATAAGTGTATCAACCAACAATATTTAGGTTCAATTCGTGAACCTTCATCAAGGTGAGTGCGATCCACTCCGAATAACATGTCACCTCACATTGATGGTGCGTGATAAATCCCGTATTTATAATAATGATAGCAAACCTTTCGAGGATAATGATAGCTGATAATAATGATGGAAATGTGTACTCAATAGGTTAAAACTAGATTTTGGGAGTGGGATCTAATGATAGCAAAGCTCTCGAGGATAAAGACAGCTTATAATAATGGTGGGTATGTTTGTGCCACGGACTTCACCCGTGGTTTGTGAACACAGTAAGTTAAAACTAGATTTTGGGAGTGGGATCTAATGATATTATTAGTAGTGCAGTACCTTTTTTTATGATTTTCCAAAACATATAGTTATCAGAGTTCACATCAATGATTGTAAAAATACCAAATTTTATAGAAACCACAATGGAACTTAAATACTTGCATTACAAAAACAGTCTACTTGGTACTCAGTAATATTTCAACTGATGAAATCAACACTTCAGAAATACATCAAGACTTTTACATGACACTATCGTTTTTTTTGGTCGGTTTGTTTCCGGCTGGTTGGTAAACAAATGTACGTGACTTCGCGACTTGGGAACATGGCTGTCAATGGACATCCATCATCAGTGCATATTGCATTATTACTCTACATACAAACACACTGCTTTCATAGAATAATTAGCCAAAACGTTGGCCCTTACGTGAAGTATCATTTCAGAACCACAAATAGAATGACGGCTGGTAAATTTCAGGAATTATTTACTGAATTCAATGGGTTTCTTTGAAGTGCGTTTCATTGAAAATTTGTATAGAAGTTACAACTACACAGGGTCGATTTAGCTATCGTGATAGGAAATTATTATTTTCTTATCATCATGCGGCCACATTTCGTAGAAAATATGGCAAAACCCGACAGATTTCATGAAAACAAGAGTTTAGAAGACAAATATGGCGGACATGGTGAACTCCACCATCACAACGGCGTCGCATTTACAAGGGGTTTTTGAGCATTTATAGAATAAAACTTACCTTATAAAGTTCAATAAAATATGTCTTGCCCTTTGGGCCACTTGTTTGATTACTTTTCACTTCTTTTCCATCATTTGTAGAAGTCATTTCTCAGGAAAATCGCGGGACGACATTTAGGCGCTTGTGTTTTCGTGATGGAGCTGTCAAATCTAGTGTTACCGTATAAAAATATTTTGTAATGAAGAGTAGATTTTATAAGCTGTGGAATAATAAAAACCATCCATCAGGTACACACAGACAATCAAGTATTATTATTCCTTCTCACAATACTGGTACAAACTATAGATAATGGATCCTGTAACATTCAGATTGCAACTTGTTTACGCTGGGTGAGTGGTGCTGCGCCCCTCATCAGTGCCAGTGTGGTACGGCAGTCGAACAGCTTGCTCACCATCGATTATCATGTTCCAGGGCCGCCGCCCGGTAGGATCAGGGCCAGATTAACCCTATCGGGGCCCTTTCTTTTACCCTTTTCTTACTTTTTAGAATATATTTTTTCTATTACAAAAGTCGAGTCGATCAGATCGACTCCTGCTTTTTGCTTTCATTGAAATGATCTTAATGAATAGATTATAGTTATGGTTATGTGATGATCCAGGTCTCATGACGGAGTAGGGAACAATGCGAGAAAAATAATGACAATTTCTCTATTATCTTTTACGGCGGTAATTTGGTCAGCGCCGATCCTGGAGAGTAACTGAGGAGAGTTACTAGCCCACTTACGAAGATCAAAACGACCAAGTTTTAATAACGCGATGATCTCGTCCTGTAACGTACAGGCTTCTACTAGGTCCTGTTTGGACCATAATAGGTCATCAACAAAGAATTGATTATGTATGTCAGCAGCACGAGGGAACTGCTTTCCTTCATCACTAGCTAATTGTAACAACGTGCGAATTGCTATAAATCCTTACGAACGCAACCCGTAGGTATTTGTGAGAAGTTCGTAGGTTTTTATTTCGTCCGAAGGACATTCCCTCCAAAGGATGTGCTGATAACAGCGATCCTCAGGAATTATGAGTACCATCCTGTAAAATTTGGTAATGTCAGCTGTAAAACATATGTCATACAGGCGAAAGTTAAAAATTGTTTTTAGAATGTCATGGTGGAGCTTCCTACCTGTAAGTAATGAATGTGTCATTAAGTGACACGCCGTTCGAAGTGACGGCTGAGCCATCAAATACCACCCGCATGGGCGTAGTGGTATAGAGGTTTTACCACACAGTGGTGTGGGATAACATAACTACTCGGTTCTGTGCCGATATAAGGTTGCATATGCCCTAGCTGTTCGTACTCGCTCATGAAGTCAACGTAGGGCGCATGTAACTCGGGAGAATGAGCGAAACGTCGCTCCAGGTGATGTAACCTACGCACGGCGTGGTTATAAGACTCACCGAGGGGAGTGCGATTAGGGTCCAGTAGGAAAGGTGATACATACCTACTGGTCAGGGGCGTAGCTACCGCCGTATTTGCCGTATCAATTATACGGGGCCCCCGGGCCACGGGGGCCCCCAAAGTGTGTAAGGAAAAAGAATAAAAACTTTCTAATTTATTTTATTTTACAAATGACAAAATTCTATAAAGCAATTCCTTTTTTTCCCGCCTTAAGCGTGCGTTCAAAAGTTGGCAACACTACATCGTTATGGCGGGCTGCGGGACTTCCCCGTTTTACTTACTTCATCTTCAACTCAGCGGGGAATCCCCGGGAATCCTTCATCGATATCGCGATGTACGTGTACGTTGTTGTACTTTGCATTGGATGTTAAACCACGGAGTGCAGTGCACTGTTTATTTACGCGCTTTATATAAATGTGCATTACATTGTAATTCAGTACAAACAATATTGTTCTTCTGGTTTAGCAGTATTAGTAACGATTTGTAAAAGAAATGAGTGAAAGGAAAAGAGATTATCCCAGCGGCGCTGAGAAAAGAAAAATTAAACAGAAAAGGGACGAGGTTATAAAAAAAGTGCCCAAAATTTCTTCATTTTTTCAGAGACAAGATACTGTGAGTGATTTAGATTGGAAAGGTAAGTACTACACTACTACCCAACCCATTTATTAGGGGCCCGTAGTGATAAACAAGGAAATCTTTTAATTTCGGTCTGTCCATCTGTCCGTCACAAAAAGTTGTCTCCCCCCTCGATTTTCACAATTATACTGTTTTTAGGGTTCCGTGCCTTGATTAAAAAAAACAAAATTCTAACTTATCTATAGGATCGATTTGTTTTGTTGTTTGTTTATCAGTCCGTATCGTATCGTTAATTGCGTGTTGAGAACTTCAGATGTGCAGACTCGCTTTCGGGTTCTCGTTTTGTATGGCCACTACACTACGCGCTGCGTTTAAATAGCACGCAGGTGTATAGTAATGCACGGACGGGCTGCAGGTGATTTTGTATCTACTAATAGGTACGAGCACAATCCGCGTAGAATCTGTGTGCGTCTGAACTGAACACTCTAACTGTGACCCTTAGTAACGTTATTTATTTATATATAACTCTTTTTAGTTTAGTATCAAAGCATTCGTATTTATTTTTTAACAATTACTCGTTTATTTTTAGATTCTTCTGAAGCATGTTCTTCGTCACATATCCATCTGGAAATAGAAGAAAGCCAAGCACATACTTTATCGGATGTCCATCCAGAAATCGAGGAACCCCAAGTCAACGATTCTGATATATCTGCAGATAATGCAGATTGTAATATAATTTCATCAGATAGAGGAAATTTTGGTGACAATTTAACTGAATGCGAACGAAAAATAATTTTTAAATTGGGTCCATTTAAACCACAAGGACCATTTCCAAAAGTTTCAGAAAATAACCGACCTTTTTCAGCTTATTATTATTCATATTTCAGTCAGGCAGGCATAAAAATTATAAGACCATGGTTATGTTATTCTAACGTTTTAAACAAACCGTACTGTCACTTCTGTTGGTTATTAGCAGATCGTCAAAACAAATCGTACTCCTCTGCTTGGGTTAACGGTTATTCGGTTAGAAGCAATTTCACACAAACTATTCTTGACCATGAAAAGTCACAGCAGCATATTAGTGCCTCACTCTCTTATAATAATTGGTTGCAAGGAAATACCATCGATACTCTATTGAAAAGTGAAATCGATAGTAAAATTACATTCTGGAGAGACTACTGCATCGTATAATTAATGTTATAATTACTTTAGTATCTTGTAATCTACCTTTGAGGGGGCATGATTCTGATTCTGGCAATTTTATGGCAATTTCACGTCTGCTATCTAACTATGATGCAACTTTAAAATAACTTTTTCTAAAACCGAAAGGTGAAATAAATTATTTAAGCCCTACGATTCAAAACGAAATTATTAGTTTGCTTGGTACTAACGTTAGGAACAGTATTATCTCAGAAATTAAAAAAGCTCCATTTCTGACAATAATTCTGGATACAACACAAGACTTGTCAAAAATTGACCAACTATCTGTAGTTTTTCGATATATCTCG
Source organism: Philereme vetulata (assembly GCA_918857605.2). NCBI lineage: Eukaryota > Metazoa > Arthropoda > Insecta > Lepidoptera > Geometridae > Philereme > Philereme vetulata. The sequence goes on from OU975461.1 coordinate 5,405,497, forward strand.
GTTACAGAAAATGATGATAATGTGCCTAAAGAAATAAAAATCTGTGAGTCCTTTTTAGGATTCATAGCAGTAACCGATTGCAGTGCTGCAGGTCTGAAAACTGTCATTTTAAATTTGACTAAAGAATATGGAATTGATTTGACTAAATGTAGAGGACAGGGATACGATGGAGCAAATGTTATGTCGGGTGTGTATGGAGGATTACAAACCCTAATAAAAGAGCATGCTCCAAATGCCGATTATGTTCATTGTGCTGCGCACGCTTTAAACTTGGTTTTGAACGATGCTGCGAGACATGTTCGTGAAGTATCGACTTTTTTCGATAATTTAGAAAAAATATATACTTTTTTTGGCAATAGTATAAAACGCTGGGCTATGCTAAGTGACGATTCATCTGAAAAATATTTGATTACCCTTAAAAAGGTATGTCCTACCAGATGGTCTTCTAGGAACGACGCTTTATTAGCAGTAAAGAAATTTTTTTTACTAATCATGAAAACTTTGTACCAACTAAATTTAATTTCAAATAAAAAAGATGAACGTGAAGAATGTAAAAGTATAATTAATATTTTAGAGAGTTTTGATTTCTTAGTGCTCGTTACATTTTTTTCTTCACTATTTGAAATTATTAATCCTGTTTCTAAAGCTCTACAGCATGAAAATAATGACTTACAGAAATCTAGTATTTTATTAAGTAATCTTTTAAATAGACTGTGCCAATTAAGAAATCAGAATTCATTTAATAGTTTGCTAAATGAATCCAAAGATTTAGCAAAAAAGTGGGGGGTAACAACTGTTTTTAAAAACAGTAGGCGAAAGATAACGAAGCGTTTTTTTGATGAGTTATCACAAGATGAGAGAATTTCCGACCCGGAATCCTATTTCAAAGTCAATGTATACTATTGCTGTTTAGATATATTAATTTCTCAAACTAAAGAAAGATTTCAGAGCCTTTGCAACCTGAGTAGTATATTCGAAATATTACAACCGGAGAAACTCCTATCTTCTTCAAGCGAAGAGATATTAAACGCTTCCGGAAAACTGTCTGCTAAATACAGTAAAGACATCTCACTTAATCTTTGTGACCAATTAAAGGCTCTAAAAATATGCTTAAATTCTGAAATTAAAAAAATTTATTTCATTAAAGAACTCATTGAATTATTGCTAGTAAAATTCAATAGTCTTGCATCCAGTTTTCCCGAGGTAATCACAGCATGCTTTTTATTCTTGACCCTTCCAGTTACAACCGCAACGGCAGAAAGAAGTTTTTCAAAATTAAAACTAATAAAAAATTACTTAAGAACTTCGATGGGACAAGAACGGCTGTCAGACATCTCACTATTGTCCATAGAGGCAGAAACTTTAGAAAAACTAAAATCATCATCAGCCATAAATGATATAATAAATCAGTTTGCCGATAAAAAGGCAAGGAGAGTGAATATTTAAAATTCGATTTTTATTTGTAAAATGGGTAAATTATGTGATAAATAAATATTACTTCTCACAATATTTTTTTTCTTTTGTGAAAAATCTTTACCTCCATATAAGGGCCTCCAAAAAAATTTTTATACGGGGCCCCGACAAGGCACGCTACGCCACTGCTACTGGTATCGTCCCTATAGTGACGCTCGGAATATATTTCCTCGGCAAGCTTATCAACTGGGCTGATAGTGTTGTCGCACGGCGACTCCTCTATTTCCCAGAATGATTTGAGTTCAGTATTGATGGTTTCACTGTCATTAGTGTACGTCACTAAATTGCAAGACGTTGCAACATTACACTTGAAAAAACATAGCTTGATCTCTGCGACATTTGTTAAACTGACATTCCTAGGATTGTTATGATACAGAAAAAAATATCGATGGTAATTATCGATAGAAGCTTTGCAGTAAGACCAATTGTTGGACTTTTGAGGGCTCCAACAACCCGTAACGACTGCCATTAGATATTCGTATGGCAGCCGGGACCGACGGCTTAACGTGCTTTCCGAGGCACGACCAGACCAGTTCAAAAACCCATATTCATACTCGTACATACAAATATTTGCACTGAGCGAGGATCGAACCCGCGACCTCCTGCGCAGCAGTCGTGTTCACTACCGCTTCGCCACGAAGGCTGTCTGCCATAATTATATGTATATTGAATTATATTATGATTTGGGTAATAAAATTAAACGAATATTTTAATCCATAGGTACTTTATTTATTCCAAAGGAGTACACCCCAAATCAATAACCGAATCACTTTCAGAATCGCTAGAGCAATCTTGTAAATTTATAATGAACTCTTGTTCGCAAATATTATCAAATCGAACGTCCCGCTCCCAATCTTCTTCCATTAATTTTCTGCATTTGGTAACTACCTTTTTCCAATCTTCTACAGATACATTTTCAACCGCAGTGTTTAGTAACTACAATATTTTATTTGCCGTGAAAGGCGGTGTTGTGTTATGTCTAGCAGCGTAACCTTGAAAGAAAAACATATTTAATATCATAAATTATACAGGAGTTAATACATAAAGAATCTGTCTAACTGAAATTCGAGCAAACAAACCTTTTACTTGGGCCCAGATACGCTCGATCGGATTATACTGGCAGTGATATGGAGGCAGTCTTATGACGTTATGACCCTTTTCTTGGGCTATGTCATCTAAGACATACGTTGGTGTGCTGAGTTTGTGCAGACCAACGAGTCTCAATAATTCGTTTTTAAGCATTGTTTCATTGGCCTCTATTCCTTTTTCTTGAAGCCATGCAATTATTTCTAACTTCCCGTTTGCCGATGTTGGTGGTTTGTGCTTTTGGACCGAGTGATATGGGGCGTTATCCATAATTATATAATGTGGCTCTGGAGAAAATTCACTCGAGCAAGAGCAATGTCGGTTCGTTCCATTATAATTTTTATTTTGTTACTTTTTTTGTAGGAAAATCGAATATTTTTCAAAATCTTCGATAGTGACGGCAAGCTTCCTTTAAACAAGTCTGCGTCTTTTAGGGACGCCGCCAGTTTTTTTAATATAGGTAATTCGCACCGTGTATAATAACCATATACATGGTTGCGAATCGCAGCGGCGTCAAAGTCGTCAATTTTTGTGACAGGAGCAGTCTTTTTTCTTTTTTTATTTGGCGTTGAAAGCTTTTTTCCTCGTCTTCAGTCAACACTGCGGTTGAAGATTTGCCATATTTTTCTTTACTGATGCGAATTACTGTCGCACATCCAATGCCAAGAGAATCTGCAAGTCTGTCACAAACTTTTGCCATGGGTAATAGCGGTCCACCATTTTGGTTTTCTCACTCAAAATATTCACGCAAGCGAATCACAAACTCACGACTTTGACTGTTCAAAACAGTTTTCTTCGTTCTCTTTGGCATTATGCCAACAAACAATAACAACAAAGAAACTAACAATAATAAATAAACTTAAGAAATTAACAGCAATAGTAACAAAAACAAAGTGATGAGAACGGAAAACACGTGGCGTATACAAGGCGTTAGCACTCGTACTGAGGAGAATGGGTCATGTTAAACAAGATGGCGGCGCGTTGGCGCCATCTTGCGGAAGAAGACACGCCGCGGCCAAACTTCTCTCGAACCCCAAAGTTGTCGGAACGAATGTTACGAGTAGGTTAGAATTTAGATTTTATTTACTCACTATTGTAAATAATGTTATTTTTTTTAAATATTCAATAATGTTGTTTTTTTTTTATTAAATGATAAATTAATTTTGAATTAAGTTTTATACAAAATATCGATAGTTTATAGTCTGTGGTCACGATGATTCATCGCTCATCACTATAATTAGCTCAGCTTGCCCATAACGTATAACATTGACTGGTACGTTTGTCCGTACTGTTAAATTCAGAACTTCATAGGCGCGATTTTACTGACAGCTGTCCCAGAGATCAAGCTATGTTTTTTCTAGTATAGTGAAATCATCGGAAGTACACGGTACTTCAATCTTCCCACACAATACGAACCCAAAGTCACTACTAAGCGCAGCGGGTAGTGTAGGGCTCACAATAATTTTATTCCCGTCGTAGATGTCAGGGAATATGTCACCTGCAAGGATAATATCTACGGGGGATTTTTTGTAGAAATAAGGATCCGCTAACAAAAGGTTTTTAAACTGATTAGAAACTTCTTCCGGTATTTCCATCGTTGGCAAATCGGAAGTATTTTTTTGCAATATCGGTTTTAAATGTTGGATTATCACTATGTCTAGGGCGAATCATGCATGATGTCATGCCAAAGGTTTTTACGCTATTTCCGGGTAAACCAAAAATATTAAATGGGCATTTTTGCCGCTAGCCGTTCTAAACAATTTAAAGTTATAAAGTTCGATTGAGCGCCTGAGTCGATAAGAACACGGCAAGCTTGCGGATTACCAAACGAGTCAATAACATTAACTATAGCCGTACCTATAAGAACGATATAATTCTTCATGTTGTTTACGCTAGACGAGTGCGATATTTTAGCGTGCGCGGTGTGACTACCTATAGCTATGGAGTTTGCGCTGCTATTGTGTGCGGGCACGGCTCGCGTAACAGGTTTAATTCCCGAGTCTAGATGCAATAATGCATGGTGACGCTGATTACATGTAAAACATTTAAATTCACTTAGGCAATCTGTAGATAAATGGTTTTGTTTAAGAGCGTTCAAACTTCGCGCGGCCGTTCAAGTTTAGGTATTTAGCGGCGCGCGACACACCGAATGGCGCGATCGCCGCGGTCACATCGAATTCAACTACGTTAGAACGTGCAATAATGCAATACCGAATTTGATCCTTAATTTGAAAAAACATATTATTGAATTATTTATTTTACTTACTCATTATATTATACTCATTGTGATCATTGTGTCTGCAATAAAAATGAATTTAAATAAAAAATAAATATATATATAATCTTTATCTTTGTAGACAGGTAAGTAAATTGGCTAGTTGGTGATTATTACAGGAAGGACTTTCTTTTATGAACAGTTCGATAGGGGGATGGGGGAAGGGTAGCGAAGGAGCGGTTTCGGAACCCCTCCCCCCTTTAGTAGGCGAGGACTTACGAAAACCTATAGGTTTTGAGAAAATTAAAAAATATTATTTTTAGGTTAAGTATGAAAAAATATACCCGAACTTATTTTATTACACTCGAACTTAAATGCTGTTCATCATCATCTTGAGACAGCCAAGCCTGCCCTGCTCTTTTTGACGGAGACTTCTCCTGCCCGGCTGATACATCTTATCTCCTCTACCCTGGCTATATACTAGAAGAGCATTTTCTCCGGAAAGCTGGGGTATGTATGTACGTTCGGGAGGATGTTTGTTGTCGCCGTCTCAACGGCCTTGAAGCTACAGATCTATCGTGTCTTTGGGCCCGCGTCGATTACGGGGGTCGAACCCGTATTTACGCTTGCCTTTATAGATCACATAGTGGTGATTCAGACACAACTCGACTATTTGAGCACATCGCTGAAGGGATAGAGTGTGCACTCGGGCAGTACTCCAATGCAGAGTTGATCGTTCTCGTGGACTTTAACGCTCACCACGTTGAGTGGCTGGGTTTCCGATACACTGATCATACTGGGAGAACTGCCCATGATTTTGCAATCTCTCATGGCCTTACCCAAATGGTCTCCTGTCCAACTAGGATTCCAGATGTTTATAACCATGTACCATCCTTGCTTGATCTCGTGCTGACTTCACATCCGGATAAATACCAGGTCTCTGTGGAGGCTCCTCTTGGATCCTCTGATCATTGCCTGGTAACCACGTCAGTGCCGACCGTTCGTCCTAGTTTATCTAGTAAACCCGGGAAGCGAAGGGTTTGGCATTTCGGAACAGCCGACTGGGATGGATTACGCGAATTCTACGCATCCTACCAGTGGAAGAAGCTATGTTTCTCAACGGACGATCCAAACACTTGCGCTGACTCCGTCGCTGATGTCATACTTCAGGGTATGGAATGTTTCATCCCCAACTCTGTGGTGCGCGTTGGTGGCCGGAGTCAACCCTGGTTCAACCGGGCTTGTGCCGATACAGTCAGCAGCAAATTGGCTGCCTTTAAGAACTGGACTGTAGCGCGTGAGTGCCAGGATCCCGAAGTTTCCCGTTTGAGGAAAAAATTCAATGCTGCCTCCAGACATAGCAAAAAGGTCATGGCTATAGCGAGGAAGCAGCACATCAGCAGATATGGCGACCAGTTGGTGGGGTATCCTTCTGGAAGTAGAGCCTTCTGGTCTCTTGCCAAAGCTGCTGAGGGTAACTTCTGCCAGTCCCGCTTACCATCTTTACTCAAGTCGGGTCCCGCTTACCATCTTTACTCAAGTCGGACGGATCTCTGGCTCATACTGCAAAAGAGAAAGCCGATCTCCTTGGATCTCTTTTTGCCTCCAATTCGACCCTCCTCGACGGAAATGCTTCAGCACCGGTTATACCTCGGTGTCCGAGTTCCATGCCAGAGGTACGTTATTATCAGAAAGCGGTACGGAAGGAACTCCTTTCCCTTGATGTGAGAAAGTCGAGTGGGCCAGATGGCATTCCAGCCATTGTGCTCAAAAAGTGTGCTCCTGAGTTGTGTTCCGTCTTTACGTCCCTCTTTGAATTGTCTTATACCACTGGTATCGTGCCGTCTTCTTGGAAAGTGACCCATGTCCACCCAATCCCTAAAAAAAGGGATCGAACCAATCCGTCTAACTATCGGCCTATAGCAATTACCTCCCTACTCTGTAAAGTGATGGAGCGAGTAATTAATACTCAGCTTCTTAGGTATCTTGAGGAACACCAGCTGATCAGTGACCGCTAATACGGCTTTCGTCATGGGCGATCAGCTGGTGATCTTCTAGTTTACCTCACTCACCGCTGGGCGGAAGCCGTTGAGAGCCCCTACTCTCTCTAGGAGTACTTCTACTCTAGGAAGCTCTAGCTGTTAGTCTAGACATCGCGAAGGCGTTCGATCGGGTGTGGCACAAGGCGCTTCTCTCGAAGCTTCCCTCATACGGCCTCCCCGGGGGACTTTGCAGTTGGGTCGCCAGTTTCTTATCTGGGCGGAGCATAAGAGCCGTTGTAGATGGTTCTTGCTCGGACTCAATGCCCATTAACTCTGGTGTACCCCAAGGGTCAGTGCTATCGCCCACTCTGTTTATTCTTCACATCAATGATATGCTGCACATAAGCGGCCTTCATTGTTATGCGGATGACAGTACGGGTGATACTTTCTACACTGGTCGCCCTAATGTCTCTCGGTCGGAAGTGGAAGACAACAGACAAAGACTTGTGTCTGAGGTTGAAGGCTCTTTGGAGCGTGTGTCAGATTGGGGTAACCTTGATCTGGTCATCTTTAACCCAACCAAGAGGTAAGTCTGTGCGTTCACCACAAAGAAGGCCCCTTTCACAATAGCTCCACGGTTCCAGGGCATTCCTCTCCCCGTATCGGCGAGTATAGGGATTCTGGGACTCGAAATTTCTAATGAGGTCCATATGGGAGTCACTTAGAAGCAAAAGCTGTGCTCACCTCTAAAAAACTTGGAGTCCTTAACCGTGCCAAACAGTATTTTACGGCACAACAACGGCTATTGCTGTACAAAGCGCAAGTTCGGCCGCACGTGGAATACTGTTCCCATCTTTGGCACGGAGCTCCAAAGTACCAATTGCTTCGTTTTGACTCCCTTCAGAGAAGAGCCATTAGAACCATCGGTGATCCCAAACTCGCCGACAGGCTGGAATCGCTGAGTCAACACCGTGACATCGGATCGCTCAGTGTATTCTACCGCCTGTATAATGGGGAATGTTCTGAGGAGCTATTTGATCTCATCCCGTCGTCGAGATTTTACCACCGCACTTCTCGACAACGTAATAAAGCTCATCCACATATAATCGACAATTGGGTATCGCGCACCACACGCTTCACGCGATCTTTTCTACCCCATACTTGCAAGATGTGGAATGAGCTACCATCTGAGGTTTTCACATTAGACTACGACATGGCACGCTTCAAGAGAAATGTAAAGAGGTTTCTTCAGTGTAGGGAATGCATCGACAATACCCCGGGTGTTGCCGGTGTCAATAGGCGACGGTGACCACTTACCATCAGGTGGGCCGTAAGCCTGTTTCCCCACAAATAACATAAAAAAAAACCCACGTGGTCTTATGCGTAATACCCCTATATTGTATATAAAGAGTGCGGGATGATGTCATTTTTAAAATTCAAGATGGTGTAACTTTTTGTTTGACTTTTTTTAGATATTGGTATCGTTTTCGACTAACTTACGGATCCTGATTACAAATATGATGTCATTATTATAAATACGGGATATATCACGTACCGTCTTATCGGTGTTTCGACCGATAATGTGCGAGGCGAGACGTTATTCGGAGCGGATCGCACTCACCCTGATGAAGGTTCATGAATTGAACCAAAACATTGTCGGTCGAAACACCGATAAGACGGTACGTGATAAATCCCGTATTTATAATAATGATTGAAATCAATCACGAAAGTTTTCTAAGTAAAATATGATGTCAATTTTAAAATTCAAAATGCCGAAAACTTTTTGTTTTACTTTTTTTAGATATGAGTATCGTTTTTGACTAACTTAGGGATGCTGATTACAAATATGATGTCAATTTTAAAATTCAAAATGGCGAAAACTTTTTGTTTTACTTTTTTTAGATATGAGTATCGTTTAGACTAACTTAGGGATGCTGATTACAAATATGATGTCAATTTTAAAATTCAAGATGGCGAAAACTTTTTGTTTTACTTTTTTTAGATATGAGTATCGTTTTCGACTAACTTAGGGATGCTGATTACAAATATGATGTCAATTTTAAAATTCAAGATGGCGAAAACTTTTTGTTTTACTTTTTTTAGATATGAGTATCGTTTTAGACTAACTTAGGGATGCTGATTACAAATATGATGTCAATTTTAAAATTCAAGATGGCGAAAACTTTTTGTTTTACTTTTTTTAGATAAGTTGTGGCACAATTTCAACTGGTCAGCACGGCTGACTCTTTGAACGGGAGTCAATTCGCGGAATTGTACGCAACGAAAGATCATATGATTTTGACCACAATGTGTACAAATAATATTACTAAAATTATTATAATTACTCTTCGATTGTGCCTGTGAAGAAAATGCTTTTCTATTGTAATTATCGCTCGATTTTTTGGTCGTATTTTTAGGTGTAGGATTCCTAATTTGAGTTACAACAGAACTGGAATGAACTTGGAAATGTTCTAAAATCTTTATTTGATTATGTAGGTACATGGGACATTAACTGGTCGTAGGTATGATCTTTTGATCAATACTTTGTTCGAACGTCTTTCTTGTGTTATGGTCTAATCCTCTCAATGCTATATGACACAGCACATTATTTAAATTAGCGGGAGACTCCGACTTTAGCGTGGGAAAGTTAAGCATCCTATCTAGATAATTACCTACAAGCATTCTATTGTCTTGATATTTATCAAGCAATGACTGCCACACTACTTCGTAATTAATTGAAGTTATAGGCACACTTTTACCAATACTAAGTGCGGAACCTTTTGTGCATGATAACAAGTAATGAAATTTGTCTATATTTGAGATACCCGTTTGACTGTGCACCAAAGAGCAAAATGTTAAAATGTAGTGAAACTCTCAATATTCCCATCAAATGTAAACAAACTAAGTTTAGGTAAACGCGGTCGAATGTCGACGTTAGGATTCTTATCTTTCGCACACGGTGGAACGTCCGCCGTAGAGGAAGCATGCTTTGAAGCATACAGCTTCACGCGAAAGAATAAGTCGTCGAAGCTATTTAAATCGCTATCTGAGAATTGTGTATTGGGTTCTAATTGTAATTGCAATTTTGATAGTCAAAGATTACAAATAATATTTTTTTGTATTATTCTGAGACTCACGAGATTTCAGTTCGGGGCGAACCACTATTTTTTTTTTAGTTTAAACCTTACAGTTTTTAAGTTATTAGCCATAACAAAATCTGAATTTAGACAAAATTCACAGGGTACACCCCACAGTAATGAAACTTAGTATGCGTGTAGCTGTAGTCACCCAAATATAGGCAAAAGTCTGAAATCCAGAATAAATGCAATTTGTACCTCTAAAACAGTATAACCAAATTATATGAATTACCGTTACCTGTAATTTGAATGAAACTGTAGGTCAAGTGTGGTGGTTATTTATTTCGTGGCACTATTTTGATAGTCAAAAATTACAACTAATATTTTTTTGTTTTAATCGGAGACTCGCGAGATCTTAGTTCGGGGCGAACCACTAGTATAGCCTAACATATTATTAACTAGTGGTTCGCTTCGGACTGATATCTCGCAAGTCTCCTAAAACACAAAAAAATATATTCACAGGGCGACTCGCGCAACGATGCTTATACGTTTTAGTGACTAAATATGATTTAAGGAGTTGTCCAATCATGCAAATGCGTAAAGTTTTTAACATGTTTAGTTGCATAATACGTTAAGAGATCGTTGTGCGAGACGGCCTTATTTTTTTACTAATAAAATAGTGTCACGAAATGTATACAACTAACTTGACTCACAGTTTCATTCAAATAACTCAACGGGTAACGGGAGTTCATTTTGGTTCCTCTTTTTAAGGGCAGAAAGTTTTGCAGTTATTTTGGATTTCAGACTAAGCATACCAAATCTCAGCAGTACGGGGTCACTTGTGTACCCTGTGAATTTTGTCAAAGCTTAGTTTTTATCATGGCTACTAGCTCAAAAACTATAAAGTATTTACGAAAAATAAAAACGTAGTCTAATTGTACTAATAAATACCTTTCATTATACGTCACACTTGGCCTGATAGCCTTATTGTAATTTTTTTACCCCTCTTGAACCCCAATATCTTAACAACTGCCCCAACAGTTTTAGCTCATTAGTCACAACAAAATTGTGCCATCACTACCTATGTATTAAATTTCACGATGATCGGATCAACGTTACGAAAGTTATCGTCGGACAAACATACATACAGCGTCGATTTGCCCAAGTTGATTTAGAGATCTCGCTTTGCTCGATCAAAATGGTTTTATAAAAAAACTATATTCTTCTATTTAAAAATCCTAAACAACAGCTCTAGAGAAACTGTAAAACTGCGTGAAAAGCGCGTAAATGCATGACCCTGCGTAAACTTTTAGTTATTGTAGGACTTATTATCTCAGGAGTTTTGATTTCTAAATTACCTATTTATAATATAAATGTTCTAACTAAACATATGAATATATTGAATAGGTCTATCATATACTAAAGCCAAATAAACAGGTACCTGTCGGCGTGCCGATAACGGCACAAAGATACCTAAGTAAATGGATATAATACAGAAACTATTAATGTTATTGCTGTGGTAAATTATTCCAAAAACTACACACATAAACCTATAAAACAAAAGCAAATATGACGGTAAAATTACTGATGAAAGCATTAATAAACAATTATTTTGAAGTAAACAACCAAAACACTTAAAATAGCGCGACACGTAAACAAATTTTATATCTCATTATTTTAAACACGGGATTTATCTCGTACCGTCTTATCGTACGTCGTCTTGAAAACATACGTGCAATGAAGAATGTCGACTCCAACAGTTCTGCAGTGGCGGAACATACCCTAACTTCTGATTCGACGCACTACATACGTTTCGACAAGGCCCGGGTCTTAGCGAGAGAGAAGTCCTTAGTTCCTCGCAAGACCCGAGAGGCAATAGAAATAAGTCGTGTGCCGAACTCTAACAGAGATAGAGGATGGGTTGTACCGCCAGCCTGGAGGCCATGTCTTCATGATGCAAGCGACAGAAGAGTGAGTGAACCTGGTAGAGACATAGTTAGTGTTGTGTGTTTGCCTGTACCGAGAACTACCGAAGAGAGCAGCAGTGATGATAATGATGATGACACAGCCTGTCAACACGCTAAGCCTTCGCTGACGCAATCCGCACCACCGCACCCGTCTCCTGCTATTTTTACATCATTTTCATATGATCATATGATTATTTTATTTTCATGTGAAAGATCACAGACAATGAGTTTTCATTATAATGCCGCAATGTCTCACTCGCTATTCTTGCTAGTGCTATTTCACATGTAAAAAATCACGGGCATCGAAAACGCCTGATGAATTCCGAAGAATTGCGAAAGACTGTTTTTGGGTTCTGAATTATCTATCTATGGTGTCGTTCATTTGGCATTTTGATATTTTTAAGTTGGCAGTACTGCATTACAAAGCAAAGCGAGTTGTGTCAAGAAAATCGAGAAATATTGCGATTTCTACTAAAATGTACTTTTATTTGTAAAAAAAATGTATAATAAGCCATCCACGGAAAGATAATTATGTATGTAAAGATCTGATATCCATAGTAAATCATTATCCTTGCAATGTTCGAAGTGGTTGCGAAATAAAATTGATGTGTCAAAAGTGCTCGGCAGTAGAAGGGCTGATGAATTATAACTTTTTCATACTATTTGATGGTATATATTTTTATAATCGAGTAATTTCAGCTTCTTCATTGAGTATTTACTTGTGATTGATTGGATGCACGCAGAGTTAAAGGTTGGGCGTCGTATCCAATTCGGCACATCTGGCGACCACTTTATTGAATTTCCCTTCCATTCACACTAATTGGAGTAATATTTACCTTTTACTGGCGACAATTTATCAGTCGTAATCTCCACTTCTACGTATTTTAAACCATTTTGAGTAGGAGAATGGACACTATCATTTGTAAAAAGGATAATGTTCCTTCACCATGACCTCAGAATCCCCCACAACTACATAATTATCTGTTCTGTGTTACAGTTTAGTGTTGTGATGAGTTCACCAAGTAGTTTTACTGTTTTGCAATTGTGTATGATTCGGTAAAATGGCCAAGAAGTCTGATAACATTGGGGGAAAGCTGATTACAGTTTCTGTTGTTGGCTTGTCTGGTAAGTAAATTTTTACTGATACTAATCTATTTGGTACTGGGGGCAATAGCCTAGTAGTTGACTATAGATCTCTATGAATATATCACCAGTTCTATGCAAAAAAAAAGGCAGTAGATGTAGTGAACAGTCTGAGTTGGGCTGCTTAGCTGTTAATTGCATGAATAAATTAGCATAAAATCTTATTTATTAAGATTTCAAAGATCATTTCAAGTAGAGAGAGAATGGAAACCTACAAATACCTTGTATTTCCCCTAATATAAACAAATTCTGATTTTCTTATAAGGCAAGACTTGGCAAGATATATAATGAAATGCAATTAGTTGAGGAAAGCCTTCTAATTGTAATTTAATTGGGTTGATGAGATTACCCTGTCAACTTTCCAACTTTCCTAATTAATTATTATTGTACATAAAATAAAAATATTACCTAAATTCATGGAAAACATGATAACAATTTTCATTTGTCATATAGAAAGAGACAAGGAAAATTCTTTTATTTGCAACACAGGACTGACCACTACTTACATAAAGATATTAAAGGAAAGGTAACACACAAGAAGGGAAAGAAGAAGTAGTTAGTAGTAGTAGTAAGCAAAGTCTTCTGTGTAGTGTTGGCTAAACAGGCCCGAACTGAACCTATTGCTGCCAATTGACTGAGGATGGTAAGCAGCACTGGTTTTCATGCGGGACCAAAGCTGGCCTCACAAGCGCAGAAATATTTATAAATGACTAGATAGGTACATACAATACATACCTATATAAACTTATAATTAAGTTGTTGTGCTGAATTCTCATGACTATGATTCAAACTTAAACGAAGCTGTCCTACAGTGCTAAGCTGCTACCTACCATCATTGACTACCTCCGTGGCGCAATAGCCGGCTGAGACGCAGGAGGTAGCGGGTTCAATTCCCGCCGCGGAACAAATGTTTGCATGATCTACAGATATTTGGTCCAGGTCTGGATGTTTTTCTATATAATTATGATAAGTATGTATTTACAAAAAATAGGTATCAGTTACTTGGTTCCCATAGAACCAGTTTTGCTTAGTTTGGGGCTAGACAGCACTGTGTGACAATGTCCAGCAATATTTATTATTATTATTGACACTCGTATTTTATTTATACATCAGTTTTTAACAAGGTCTGTTTAATAAAAAGTAAATAAATTGTATGACTGGCATTGTGAGAAATAGCTCGGGTAAGTTTGAACCCAGTTAATGTTCAAAACCGATTCCTATTATTTTCCATTGTTGCTGTCATTCATTAGATGTAGTAGGGATAGCCAAAGAGGTAATTACTATAAAACCTTATGAAATTATAGCTAATATTAATTCGTTTTAAAATAGAAATTTTTAGAGCATGTATATAATTTATGAATTTTTAATTAGGTACCTACCTACTTTTGTGTGTGTACAGTAAACTGATCTGGTGATGCACAACTTAATATTTTCTTCTGTCGGTAGTCTGATTCGAGATTGAAGTGTCGATTTTTAGATGAAAATACCGTTAATAATCTATGATAGAGTTTCTGATCAATTTTCTTCTTATTATGTTTTGATTTACCTTCCACTGAATGAGAAATATTTCAAGTGCAACTTTCCAGCACGTAAAGTAACAACACAATGCTGGAATATCCCACATTCTTTTTCATTTAATTTCATTCACAATTTTAAATTAGTTTGGTGTCAGATATTGTTGGCGATTCTGTTGTTTTCACTAACTAAAATTGTGTAAAAGACGAACTGTCTTATTTTGTTTACGCTAAAGATAATTAGAATGGCATTTAAAGTGACATTTTTAAAATTAAGTATTTTCTACTAAGATTGCGTGTTTTTGGGCTAGTTTTAGTCAGCAGTCAAATTGGTGCTGATTAAAACTACCCTCAAAACACGCCATCTTAGTAAAAGTTACTTAATTTTAAAAATGTCACTTTAAATGCCATTCTAATTTGATCTTTAGCGTAAACAAAATAAGACAGTTCGTCTTTTACACAATTTTAGTTAGTGTAAACAACAGAATCGCCACCATTATTTATTCCTTCTACTTTAAATGTAGGTTAAACTTATAACACCCTTATTATTTGTAACTACCAGTTAAACAGTAATAAACTAAGCTTTAATCTTAACAAGCTTCATTCATTCAATATAACAGCTTTTAAAGTACCGTAAGAATGCATCTAATTGAAGAGAGGAAACCAATTTGTAGCTGTCAATTCTCAATGGAAAATATCTATTGTTATCTAAACAGTTTCCTGTTATCATGGAGAAAGTATGTGTTTGATAGCAATGTTTGGTTTTTGATAATGGGAATTAAATGAGATTATGATTATATTATTGTATGAGATACTAGTCATAATACTGATCTTACAATGATCTAAAATTGGAGGTAGACACATGATTTTGAATATTTTTTTTTGTTCTATTATTCTTGTATTATTTGATAGGATTGTGGTTTATTAATAAAAACATTACCCTTTTTCTGCAAATTTGGCGAAAAAGTAGACTTTGTGTCGATCCCAGTCATAATCTATCTATATACCAAATCTCATTGAAAACGACCCAGCCGTTTAGTCGTGAAAATGTTACAAACAGACAGAGTTACTTTCGATTTTCTAGCATTAGTGAGGGTTTTGATTTGCTTCAAAACTTCAACAATTTCATTGTCTGTAGCCTGTAGAGGTAGCCCTGTTACGAATAGTAGGTGTTTGCTATTCGATAAGTTAGGTATATATGATCGAGCGAAGCGAGATCTCCAAATCAAATAGGGCAAATCGGCGTTGTATGTATGTATGCTTGTATGTCCG
Source organism: Philereme vetulata (assembly GCA_918857605.2). Classification (NCBI taxonomy): domain Eukaryota; kingdom Metazoa; phylum Arthropoda; class Insecta; order Lepidoptera; family Geometridae; genus Philereme; species Philereme vetulata. The sequence goes on from OU975461.1 coordinate 5,421,226, forward strand.
AGGATAACTTTCGAAGCGTTGATCCGATCATTGTGAAATTTGATACATAGGTAGGTAGTGATGGCACAATTTTGGTGTGACTAAAAATGTTGGGGGGGTTGTTGAGATATATATGTATTTATATACTAGCTGTTGCCAGCGGCTTCGCACGCGTTTATAATATTAGTAGGATATATAAATACCTCCAATACAGGTATTTTATGCTTAAAACAGGGTCCCAAACCCATGAAATGTATATGAATTAAGTTTACTGAAATAATTATATTTGAATTGATTTGATATTGAGGGGGTCCAAGAGGGGTAAAAAAAAATTAAAATGAGCCTATTAGGTCAAGTGAGACGTCAAATGAAAGGCCTTCATTAGTGCATTTCGACCCCGTTTTTATTTTTAGTAAAGTTTTTGTGGTTTTGGAGTTATTAGCCATAATAAAAACTGAACTTTGACAAAATTCACAGGGTACACCAGTACTGTATTTTGATATGCGTGTAGCTTATGTATCACAAATATAGGCAAAAGTCTGAAATCCAGAATAACTGCGTTTGTACCCCAAAAAGGGTAACCAATGAACATGAAATCCCGTTAACTGTAATTTGAATGGAACTGTAGGTCGAGTTGGTTATTTATTTCGTGGCACTATTTTGATTACGAACACGAATAATATTTTTTTTATTTTTATAGTAGACTCGCTTGATCTCAGTTCGGGGCGAACCACTAGTTTATAGTCTTAACCAAACATACAATTATAGAATAGTATGCCAACAATTTCGACGCTAGCTCAGTTGCAGCTTCGAGTCCCGCTGGATCGAAATTTGTGGGTAGTATTTAGTATAAACAGACGATGCGGCAGAAATATTCTCATGTGAAAACCACGCACTGAAAACTGCTGCGTAGGGCGGTTCCCGCTAGATGGAAAGACGAACTGATAATGCCCCTATACAGCAGCTATAATCTTAAGTACCTACATACCAATTAATCAGTATTTCGATGCATAAATGTAATGTATACGAAATGCTTGTCTGTTTCTGGCACTTCCAAAATTATGGTGCGATTGGCTACTTAGATAGAGACATGTAATTACTTGTGTAATAATATCGACATAACCCAGTGTTCTATTGTGTCCCTACGGTTTGAATAAATGAGTATGAGTTTAAATTGCTGAGAATTATTGGGTGCAGTCGCTTTGGACATCTATGGGGGAGACCTAAGTTCTGCAGTGAACGTCCTATGGACATTATTATAAATACGGGATTTATCACGTACCGTCTTGGCCAATTTGTTATAGATGATTTAGTTTAATTACTGTTTATTTTGGCAGGCACTGAAAAGGAGAAGGGGCAGCTAGGGGTCGGCAAGTCGTGCCTCTGCAATAGATTTGTCCGCACCCACGCCGATGACTACAATGTCGACCACATCTGCGTTTTGAGTCAGGTAAACATGCTCAATACTCAATCATTTATTGTATTCTGTTCTTTGAGACAGGTAAACTTACTCACTACTCAATCATTTATTGTATTCCACAATGCAATAATAGACAACAATAATAATGAGAGAGGATTTTATATTCCTACTAGATATAATATCCTACTAGATATTATTATCTGATTTACGCCGCCGTACTTATTTGTTCTTATAGATCCTGTCCATGCAAAGGTTGCCTGGAAGAGATCGCTCTTAGCGATAAGGTACTCATTGTACCTATGATTTAGAAGTGTATTTTCTTAAATATGTTTTTTATTTAATGGTGTGTAATAAATAAATTATCCAATCTAATGTATAATTTGGAATTACCCTGTGCTTTAACTGTTTCTGAGCGCAAGCAGTAATGCTGGCATTACTAGGTTTAATGAAATGGGTTCACGGCTACATGAATCTATTAACTATTTATATTTTTAGATATTTCCAAGTTATTGGGTGTCGGCGTGTGTTTGCGACACGAAGGCCTCCTCTAGTTCTTTCCACTCTGCTCTTGTTTGAGTTATTCTATGCCATATTGGACCCGCATGCTTTCTCAATTCATCAGACCAACCAAAGTTTCCTTTTGTCTTCCTCGTTTCCCTCTTTATTTGGAATCTAGGGGTCCATTCGGTTAAGTCTTTCGTCCATTTGTCCGTCCGTCTGTATGCAGACAACCTCCGTGGTGCAGTAGGCGAATAGCCGGCTGAGACGCAGGAGGTAGCGGGTTCGATTCCCGCCGCGGAACAAATGTTTGCATGATCTATAGATATTTGTTCCGGGCCTGGATGTATTCTTATAAGTATGTAATAGGTCTTCACCTATGAAATTGCCGTTCTTCAGTACTGGTCATTTCAAATAGAAAAAAAGTTTGGAATGCCTTTGTATTCTAAATTCAAATTAATTTTGTATTAAAAATATGACATTCTTTTTACAAACTCAGTCTTGTTTATTGATTAGCGTTGTATTTTTATTACATTTGAACATTTTTCGTCACAATGGATACTTTAAAAATTCGTGTAATTATGGAATACGAGTTCCGTCGTGGCACCAACGCGACACAAACGGCACGTAACATCAAAAACGTTTACGGAGAGAACTGTAAACGAACACACAGCCCGTTATTGGTTTTCCCGGTTCCGTTCTGGAAATTTTGACTTGAAAAATGAAGCTCGTGGTTGTCCGGAGACTTCGGTCAACAATGATGAATTAAAGGTGATTGTGGAAGCTGCCGAAACTCAATCTACAGCGGAGCTAGCAGCAGCTTTTGATGTTAGGGGCAAATGGATCAAAATTGTTTGCATCCAAACAATTTTGATCCATTTGCCCCACGAACTTAACGATCGCCAGCGCAACATACGCGTCGAGACCTGCCTCGCGCTGCTCAATAGGCAAAGAAATGAAGGAATTTTGAAGAACCGAATTGTTACGTGTGATGAAAAATGGATTTTGTTCGACAATCGAAAGCGCTCAGCAAGTTGGTTAGATGCTGGTTCAGCACCAAAGCAATGCCTTAAACCAAAAATGACCCCTAAAAAGGTGATGGTATCTGTTTGGTGGTCTAGTGCGGGTGTGATTCACCACAGCATTTTATAAAACGGCATGAGCATTACTGCAGATGTGTACTGTGAAGAACTGGAGTCAATGATGGAGAAGCTTGCACATCGGCAACCAGCTTTGGTCAATCGGTCGTCCCCACTGCTCCTTCACGACAACGCGCGACCCCATACTGCACAACAGACAGTCTCCAAGCTGCAAGAGCTGGGGTTGGAAGCTCTCCCTCATCCGCCATACTCACCAGACATTGCACCTACCGACTATTACTTTTTCCAAAATTTAGACAACTTTTTAGTGCGTAAAAAATTCAATTCCCGAGAGGCAGTACAAAATGCCTTTGAAGAGTTTGTTGCCTCCCGTCCAGCTGATTTTTACAAGAAGGGCATCAATAAACTGCCAATGCGTTGGCAAAGATGCGTCGATTGCATGGGTGATTACTTTGAATAACAGAAACAAAAAAGATTAAAAAAATAAGTACTTTCACTTATTCCATACAAAACGGCAATTTCATAGGTAAAGACCTAATATTTACAAAAAAAGTATATAAGTATTCTATCAGTTATATGGTTTCCATAGTACAAGCTCTGATTAGTTTGGGGCTAGATAGCGTTGTGTAAATATCCAGTCACATTTATTTATTTATTTATATTCTCTCATCATGTGGCCTACCTACCTCCATTTAAGTTTTTTGGTTTTGACTATAACATCTTCAATTTTTGAGATTTGTCTCAAATCTACAGCTCTCTTTCTGTCTCTTTTTGAACCTAGAATACTCCTCTCCATTACTCTTTGGCATGTAATCAGTTTTTGGTTTTGTTTTTGTGTGTTTGTCCAGGTCTGGCACCCATAGGTAAGAATTGGTAATATGCATAATACTTACGTACGCCTTGGTAATCCTTCCAGTCGGACTTCAGCGGGCGAGTGGTGAATAACGACCATTTCCTGTACTGGGGCAGCGTGCACAAGGAGTATGACGACCAGGAGTACAGGTTCGAGATTGTGGAGCAGACGGAGTTCGTGGACGACGCCTGCTTCCAACCTTTCAAGGGGGAGAGTAGAGGTGAGACTTTTTTTTTATAGTTAAGCACTTGACCACTACCTCACAGGATGGTAAGTGATGGTGTGATCGAAGATAGAGCACGCTTGTCTAGAAAGAACCTGTTCACTCTGAACTTAAAGACTCCTTGAGGACTTGAAGATTACACTGGTCCCGAAAAACATACACTGGAAGTGAGTTCCACTCCTTACTTATGCTAACAAGAAAAGTTAAAGCAAATCGCTTGGTACGGCAAGGTGGTATGCCGACCAGGGATGAGTGGTACTTCTCGGTACGTCTGCTTGTCCGGTGGTGGAAGGGGGAAGGAGGGATGAGGTCATGAAATCTTGCGCATATTCACCAAACTGAATCTTATAGAAAACTGAAAGTCTGAATCTAGAACAGTTTACTCATTTTTAGGATTCCATACCTCAAAAGGTAAAAAGGAACCCATAGGATCACTTCTTCTGTCACGACAAAAAATAGAGAAAAATTGTCTTGACGAACAGATACGTATGTTTGTCCAGACAATTTTTCTCAAGAACGCGTGCAGGTATCAAATTGAAATTAATTTGTTATGTAATATTAAATAGTTAGGTCTACGGTACCTTGGAGCTGTAAAAATCAAGCTTCTAAGTTAACGCCATAAAAATGCAGCCATTTATGCGGCATATACATTATATTAATCAATATTTATTGAACACCGGCATGATGTGAGGTTCCAGAGGAATTTCCTCCCGCGAACCCTTCGCTTGTGGAATGGTCTCCTTTTCCCTAGGGACTACAGTATGGGGTTCTTCAAAAAGGGCGTTTTAAAAGTTTTAAAGGGTCGGCAACGCGCGTGTTATACCTTTGGTGTTATAAACGTCCATAGGCTACGGTAACCGCTTATCATCAGGTGGGCCGTATGCTTGTTTGCTACCTTTTTGAAGAACCCCATACTGTAGTCCCTGTAAAACTTCGGCAGGGAGACCATTCCACAAGCGAAGTGTTTGCGAAGAAAATTCCTTTGGAACCGCACGGTACGCGACCAGATCGTTTCCAAAGTGTATGAATGGATTCCCTGCCGATGGCGAGCGGTGCGATGATAAAACGAACCTGCAGACACCGTATCAAACAACACAGATCCTCGCATTATTCTATTGTATGATTTCCTCAGTCGGCAAAACGGAGGCGTATGTGAAACGATGCGTGGCCACCAAGCTCCAGTCGGCCGAGAAGCTAATGTACGTGTGCAAGAACCAACTCGGCATTGAGAAGGTAATTTGATAACACCAACAAGAATTTGGAAAAAGTTGACAAAGAAGATTTGCAAGATTGTACCAGATAAATATAAATCTACTAGTTTTATGCCCGAGGCTTCGTCCGCAATTTTTTGGATCTTGACAACAGCGCCATCTACCGGGTTCAATTGTGAAACTAAACCATCCAGGGATCCACTCAAACTCACACAAAAAGTTTCATCAAGTGACTGTCTCTCTGTCTGCCTGTGTAGTTGTCAGTGTTGTTACTTTTTCAATACTAATCGGCTTTACCGATTTCAAATCAAATCAAAAAAACATTTATTTGTGAACAACACCAATAGTACAACAGAACAAACACACACAGGAGACATAACAAAAAGAACAATGAAACAATAGCTAAAAGATTAACATTAAATATAAATGCAAAAGATGCAGTATGTGTGTATCATTGTACTCACTGCATGTGTCATAAAAAGGCTCTAACTAAGCATGTGCTGGGTTGTACTGGCTACCCAGTGCTGGTCGATGAAACTTGGTATATAGATAGATTACGACCGGGATTGAGACGTAGACTACTTTTGACCGACTGCGCAGGAGATAATGTCACTCTATAAATCTTTGGGGAGGCCTATGCTCAGCGGTGGACATCCTATGGCTGATATGACGGTGACCTATTAATCTGGTTACTAAACTGTTTTCCCTATAGGAATATGAGCAGAAAACGATGCCGGATGGGAGACTGGTGGTGGATGGGTTTCTGTGCGTGTATGACGTTAGCCTGGTACCCGGCAGGACTTGGGAGAAGCAGGTATGATCATCATTTACTTTATTTTGTATACAATTTGAGGTGGAACTTGCTTATAGCCCACCTGATGTTAAGGCGCTAACCGTAGCCGATAACCTTGAGCGAATAGGCGTAGCTATTGTTTCGGCCCCGCATCTTCCGCCATACGCATTTAACCGAGCAGCAAATAGGTGAGCGCGAGGCAGACGAGCACAACCCTCCCGTACGACAGTCGGCGGTACACTGCCACCCGTCTCCCGCGCAACCACCTTCTAAGGATACGCCCGCTAATTATTCGGAAAAATTGAAAATAAATAATTGCCACGTGAAAGACCGTCGCCGCACAGCATCATATGTCCAACTTGAAGGTATAGTCTTTACCCACATTTAGGTGAAAGAAAACTTACAATTATTTAGTTAATAAACAGGTAGAATTTTTTTGTATGTTCACTTTGCAGATAAAAGGTCAATGAATGACATTTATTGCTTTTTGAGAACATGAAACTGATTCCTCCCTCAGGAGAAAGTCTCCAAATAAGACCAATCAGCTACTATATTCGCCTTAAGTGCTAATAATCCGCCTATAACAAAGTACTGCCTGGTAGGTCACGCACTTTAGAAACGTGCTCTACGATGCACTGCCGATGTCTTTAGTAAAACCTCATAGCTTATACGTAGGCGTCCGTTTGCTCCAGAGTCGAGTGTGACTATGAATCTGGCTGCGTCTGTGCGCTGTATTTACGTGCGAGCGGATTCCTAATAAACAATTTATATTTATTAATATTTATTTACTATCCGTTCTACAATGTCTGAAGACCCGCCTCTACAACCAATGTGTCCTGCCAACATTAACCAACGGGGCTGAGACATGGACGCTCACGAAGGAGACTGTGCACAGGATTAGAGTCGCACAGAGAGCCATGGAGCGCGCCATGCTCGGCATCATCACTGCTAGACCGAGTCCCCAATACTGAAATTCGCAAGCGGACTAAAGTTCAAGACGTTAGCAAGCGTATATTGGGACTCAAATGGAGTTGGGCAGGACATGTGACCAGGCGCGGTGATGACAGGTGGAGCAGGGTGCTGACTGAGTGGCGGCCCAGAGATGGAACCAGGAACGCAGGTCGTCCGCCGGCAAGATGGGTCCACGACATTGTAAAGATCGTAGGTCGTATGTGGGTTAGAACAGCGCAGGTCAGAGGCGAATGGTGACAGCGAAGAGAGGCCTATGCCCAGCAGTGGGATGAGAAAGGATGATGATGATGATTTACTATCATCTGATTCGAGATAGGTTTTCGATTGGGTTGAATTCCCAACAACAATTTAGTTATTCGTCGGTCTTTGAAAATAAAAAAAACTGAATCATCTCTGCCCTGTTCCACCTTTCATCACCACATCAAGCCAAGTGTCCCGCCCAAGACCATTTGAGTTCGATATCTCGATTCCCTACGTCATGAACCTTTGTTCGTCTACGGATCTCAACGTTTAGAACACGAAATAAACGTGTTTTTGGTATTCGGATAACACTATAAAATACTATTAATAAAATGAAATCATTTATTTGACACGACACATGGACAAAATAAAACACAAAAGAAGATGGTGGTTACATAGAGGTAAAGTCGAATCTTGATTTCTGGCTCTAAGAAGTAGGTCGGTGTAAATAGAAGGATAAGTAGGTACAAGAATGCCAGAAGTCGAAGATTACAGGTTAATAAAAAAAAATAAAGAATAAAGAGAGTTCATCTATGTATTTTGTCTTGTAGAACGAAGTACTAGCAGCCATCCTACAAAACATCCTAAAGCAGAAGAAGCCCGTGGTGCTAGTGACGGCGAAGCACGACGAGGTCTGCGAGCAAGGCGTCCGAGAGGCGGAGCGGCTGGTGCAGCGTAAGGAGTTCAAGGGATGCATTCCGCTGGTGGAGACTTCGAGCCACGAGAACGTTAATATCGACCAAGCGTTCTTTCTCTTGGCTCAGATGGTCGATAAAACTAAGGCTAGGATAAAGGTAAGGTTATATCATCACTGTTTCCCATAATCATCTATACAGCCTGTTTTGTTATGTACGACATTAATTTAAATCACACGTCTGGAATCGTATTAACTGATTTTAGAGGTGGATTTAATATTACCCGTGCGCGATAAGTTGGGACCTGAGCGCGGTGACGTCATATTGGCGTGTTTGTACCGCCCGCAAAAAAGCGAACATAACAAGCAGCCGCCCGCGGCTTCGTCTTTGTTTTTTTTAACCTAATTTATTATGTTACTCAGGGAGGACGCTGCTTTTTATGTAATCTTTTTTACACTATTTAAATAAAATAAAAATACAATGTTTATTTTTATACATTTATTTTATCTATTAGTTACATTATCTCATCTTCGTCACTACTCAGTGGATTTATGCCTTCTAGAGGTTGTTCTTCGTCCTCAGTCTCACTATAATCACTTGACGAACAGGTATCCGATAAATTTACAATTAATTGCGATTCATTCGTCTCTTGTAAGAGGTCATCATGTCACAACAAAAACTACAACAACAAAACAATGACACAAACTATAACAACAAAAACTACAACAACAAAACAATAACACAAACGAAAACTAAAAGAATTCCAGAGCGCGTCGTTACGTGACGTAGGCCAGTACGAGACTAAAAACCCTAGTAAAAAATAGTGATGCGAACGGTACAATACGGGCGCCATCGGGGAAGTGCAGGGGAAGCGGTCGGGGAGTCGCATTCCTAGCAGGTCCCAAGTTATCGCGCACGAGTAATACTTAGCTTATAATCTAGTAATCGATACATTTCCAATAAATTATTTTTTACGTACATCGGCGGAGCCTTTGCGATGATGCCGCTTAGTCAGTTTAACTGGTACTTATATGATGAATGAATAGGATTTGTTTGTTTACCAATTTATACACAGGTATTTAATTGATATTTTAGGACTTGATATCAGGGTTGTTTGAAAATTTAAAATTTTCTATGATAATTAATTAAAAAAAAAACTTATTTTACATTAATACTAGCCGTTATCCTTACCCGTGTTTTCTATTAATGTCGTACATAACAAAACACGTGGTATAATGGTACGGTATGCGTATAGTAATAATAATAGTTATATATATTTCAGATGTCACAAGATCCATATCAATGTTTCTTTACTAGCCCATACTGTCCCACTGCTGGGCAAATGCCTCCCCCTCTTCCTTCCACTTATCACGGTCTAGAGTCATATCCCGCCAGACTCTTTGGAAGACGTCCAAGTCATCGCTCCAGCGCTTTTTAGACCTTCCTCGGCGTCGCTTTCCGTCTTTAGGGATCCATATGCTTGTCTTCTTGGCCCACCTATCGGGTTGCATACGGGAGACATGACCCGCCCAGTCCCATTTCAGCTTTGCAGCCTTGATGGCCACGTCAGCGATGCCGGTCTTCGAGCGCAGCCAGGAGTTTGGAATCCGGTCGAGCCGCTTTACACCCAAAATGCTGCGCTTCATCGCTCATGTTTATCCATCAATGTTTATAAAAGTTAAAACATGTTATTTAAAAAAATGTTAAAATTTAATTAAAATAATACGCGAAGAGATAACTTTTAACCCCTTTTTGTAAGCCTATTGCGGGCACGGAGTAGTGTGGTGGGAGTCAAAGTTAAAATCTTTTATTCATTAAAATCACAAGACTTTGAAACGTCAATTTTACTGCCTCTTCCTTTGCGACCAAGCCAGGAAATAAAGGCAAGAATAAAGGAAATAAATCATGTCTAAATTGTAACCTTTTTTTTTAATGAGTTGGAGCAATTTCAATCCCAAGCTTCTCTATCATCTAACTAAATAATCCGATATTATATAGTAGGCATTTTTATAAAGATTTTGTTTAATTGCGTTTTTAAATTTGTAAATTGTCAATTTGTGTACATAACTTGGGAGTTTGTTATAAAAGCGAACACCTGGCCCTTTAAACGATTTACTAACTTTATGGAGTGTACAAGGGGCAACAGCGAGTTTATCTTTATTTCTAATATTAAAAATTATGATTTTTTATTATATTTTTTTCTTAATCAAATTAATATTTTTGTTAAAATACATCAGATTTTCATAGATGTATTGACAAGGGAATGTCATAATATTTATTTCTTTAAACTTATTCATTTTTATTTATTCTCTGGGGCCCATATTATAAATTGCAGGATTAGCCCTCTGGGATGGCATTGGATGGCGTGGGATTTGGCATAGTAAGGTTTATAATGAACGAGGGGCGTATGCTAAAATTAAGCTAAAAAAAGGGGTTATTCTTCTAAAATGGTACTTTACTCTTTCCGCCGTTTTAACTGACTTCAAAAAAAGGTGGAGGTTCTCAATTCGTCGGAATCTTTTTTTTATGTTTGTTCTCCGATCACTCTAAGACACCTTGACCGATTCGAGAAATTATTTTTTTTTTGTATAAAAGGGTATACTTTCCAGGTGGCTAAATTGGCACTAATCAGGATCTGATGGGATTCCAAAAAAATCGAGGTCTACCCTCAAATTTTATGAGGACGCATAATTGTTATATGTTTTTACCTCAAAACTCCGTCATTTATCAACCGATTTGTAAAATTATTTTTTTAATTTGGTAGGATATCCTTTCATATTGGTCTCATAGAATATTCATCAGAATCAGTTCAGTAGTTTGGTTAAGTCTGTTATTACTATTAGCCCATATTGTTCCATTGTTGGGCAAAGGCCTCCCCGCATTTCCGCCACTCACAACGGTCCAGTGCCACCGTATGCCAGTCCCTCTCAAAGGCGTCCAGCTCGTCCCGCTACCTCCGGCGTGGCCTGCCGCGGAACCGCTTTGTTATCTCAGGGCTCGTCAGTCAGGCATGCGCCAGTTGTGACCGGCCCAGTCCCACTTCAGCCTGGCGGCCTTCTCCCCTACATCGGCGGTTATATTTTTGTTAAAAAGTTACTTGTTTTAAATAGTAATTAGTATTTGAGTTGCTCGTACAATTGATATTTACTTCAGGTTGCGAACTACGCCGAAGCTCTTCGGATAAGAAGAGAGACCTTGGACTTCGTTACTGATGCCTTCACGCAACTGATTCGAATTCACGTTCAAGATTACAAGTAAGACCTTTGTTATTCGCCTTGTACAAGATTCACACCAAATCAAGTTTATTTTAATTCATTAAAATCACAAGGATCACTTTGAAACGTCAATTTTATTGTCTGTGTTTCGCGACCAAGCCAGGAACGGAAGGCAAGAAACAAGGCTGGTTGTTCTTTTTCATGTTCCTTTCCAACAGGACCATAATAAAGAAATTAAATTACAATAATTGTAAATATTTTGGAACGAGTTGGAGCAATTTCAATCCCAAGCTTCTCTATCAACTGAATAATCCGATATTTTATAGTAGGCTTTTTAGGGTTCCATACCCAAAGGGATCCTATTACTAAGACTCCGCTGTCTGTCTGTCCGTCTGTCAGACGTGTTAGACTGTGTTAGACAGTTGAAATTTTCACAGATGATGTATTTCTATTGCCGCTATAACAACAAATACTAAAAACAGAATAAAATAAGTGTGGGCTCCCATACAACAAAAGTAATGTTTTTGCTTGACGCTTGAAATATTCACAGAATATTCAGTTACATATTCACAAATTAAAAACAAATATTAAAATAAACTACATATTTAAGGGGGCTCCCATGCTACAAACGTGATTTTTTTGCACGTTTATATAGATAATGGTACGGAACCCTTCTGGCGCGAGCCTGACTTGCACTTGGCCGGTTTTTTATAAAGATTTTGTTTAATTTCGTTATTAAATTTGTTAATTGTCAATTTTTGTACATCACTTGGGAATCACAAGTAAGACCCTTGTTATTCATTGATGTTTGTTAAGTTTCTTAATGCTAATTACCATTAAGATGCCTATGTAACATGACGACCGCCATGGCGCAGGGGTCGAATAACCGGCTACGACGCAGAAGGTTGCGGGTTTGATTCCCACCGCGGAACAAATGTTTGCATGATCTACGGATATTTTTTACAGGTCTGGGTGTTTCTTTAAATATTATAACTAGCTTCCGCCAGCGGCTTCGCACGCGTTGCTTGTCAACAAAAAGTAGCCTTTGTATAAATCCAGGTTATAATCTACGTACATACCAAATTTAATTGAAATCGGTTCAGCCGTTACGACGTGATTGAGTAGCAAACATCCAAACTTTCACATTCATAATATTAGTGTGATGTATTTAGAAAAAAAAACAAAATCAGTTATCTGGTGCCCATAGTACATACAAACTTTGCTTAGTTTGGAGCTAGATAGCGCTGTGTGAAATATCCAGTATTATTTATTATATCAAAACGAATGTTGATGTGTTTTATAGGGAAACATGGTCGGCAGCTAGCAAGAGGTTATCCCATTTCCCGGAATGGGTGAAGTTTGTTCAGCAATTTGGAATTGATGGAACTCAGGTACGTTCTGGAGTTATGAAACATACTCGCACCGTCGAGTTAAAGGCATAAAGCCGGGAGTAGCGCTTAGTGAAACAGCAGCACACCTCTCAAAACCCTTTAACCGCCCACACCAACGTTGCGCCCAACCCTTACGCTGCCTTCTATCGGCGGCACTTATGGCGGCCCGTTTAGTGGACGGTTAGTCACCACCTGCCTCAATCATGCTAGATATTGCGGAATTAGCAGGTAACGTATCTCACCACTCCCATAGCCCAGCATCCATTCCATAAGCATTACTCTGACAACCTGTACTCATAATACATTATTGCAATAGTTTAACCATATGTCCCACCTCCATCTTGCAATATATGAATTTTATAGATGCTTATGACTAATGAAAACATGCCTCTTTCTCGTTGGCTCCGGCCCCGGTAATGCCTATGTTAAAGGTCCAGGCTTAGTGCCTGTGTTGTAAAGGAAATACTTGGAATAATAATAATGTTTATATCATAATTACATATTTAAACAGGTATTTATCGCGTATGTACGTTTTTATTTGTTATCTCGACTTTTCGACTATGTTGCAACAGCCGTGGTCGCGGGCAGACAACAATTTTGTATACGCATAGAGCACTTATATAAAAGCTTGTATTTAAAAATGTTTTTACCATAAATTTATTTAATTGAGAGATAAAGAAAAACAAGGTTTTACTGTTTTTTGATGAATGAATTATAAAAGTGGACGAAAAAAAAATTATTTGTTCAAATATTTACAAATGCTTGACAATAAAAATCAATAAAAAAAAATCGAGTTCGCTACTCTCTATTGGATATATAGATAGGTATATAGATTAACTCTTTAATGTACATAAAATACAATACAAGATAAATAAATACAACAAATAATACAATCACTAAGTGCCGTCTACCTTACCTATTCATCTCTTACCTTATCTGCAGAAACTTTAAATTGACCTTATAATAAGTAGCATTTATCGTCGTTCATTATCTATTCAAATACCTTTTTTGTAACATAGCTGTAAGTCTCCTAAAATTGTAAAAAATAAAATTAACAAGATATTTGTATACTATTTTTGGCACGCGAGCGAAAGTCCTGAAAGACAGTGGGGGAGACCTTTGCCCAGCAGTGGGATGACATAGGTTGAAAAAAAAACCAATTTTTTTAGTTTGTCTGTTTTTATAAAACTAAAAACAACATAAATGCACAATGGGTGGTCTTATAGCTTAAAGCGATTTCTCTCAGACAACCCGAGTTATAATTAGTTTAAGAATTAGATTTTTCAACACTCTCTCAAAAAAATTTCAAGCCGGACGTGATTTTTTGAAGTGAAAACTTCTTTAGGCGCGTTGAGCATTTTTTGAGATGGGAATAAATCATTGAACTCGCGACACTGTTACCGACACATGTTACTGACTACTGACACTGACACCTCTGTATATAAGTATCTGTAGTGCAGTCTGCTTTTATTCAAGTTTTCACTTCTGTCGGTACCCAAGGAGTGCCAATATTTGTAATGTTTTTAATAATCTTTGTATATACTGTGTCAGATAACACTTTAAATATAAGTAATAGATACCAGTATTAATATTTTTGTTTTGGTATGCAGATGATGTTCCGGCGTCATATAAAAAGACTAAAGGAAGAACGTTCAGCGAAGAAGCTTCGAAAACAACTCGCTAAGTTGCCCCAAGTACTTTCCAGACTTAGTTTACCAACCGAAGATCTTCAAGAAAAGTAAGTTTAAATTAAAATAAAAAACTGATATTTCATTTATTCATTTAAAGCACATGATAATAATGATTTATGATTTTTAAATAATCGCTTGTTTATACATCATTAATCGACCGAAGCGAGATCTCCAAATCAACTTGTATATAAATCGGCGTTGTATATATGTTTATTTGTCCGAGGATAACTTTCGAAGCGTTTATCCGATTATCGTGAAATTTGGTATATAGTTTGGTAGTGATAGCACCACTGTTACTTAATGAGCTGAAAATGTTTGGAGAGTTCAAGAAGTTTAAAAAAAAAAATGGGACTATCCGGTCAAGTGGCACGTCTAATAAAAGGTCTTCGTGGGTACATTTCGCTCCCGTTTTGATTTTCAATTTAAACCTTGTAGTTTTTAAGTTATTAGCCATAATAAAAACTGAATTTTAACATAATTCACAGGGTACACCAGTTACCCCACAGTGCTGTAATTTGGTATGAGTGTAGCTTAAGTGACACAAATATAGGCTAAAGTTTGAAATCCCGAATAACTGCGATTTGTACACTAAAAAGCTTATCCAATTAACATGAACTCCCGTTACCTGTAATTTGAATGAAACTGTAGGTCATGTTGCTTAGTTATCTTTTCGTGGCACTATTTTGATACTTAGATTACGATTTTTTTTTTAAATTACAGAGAGTGGAGATGAGAACTAGAGTAGAAATAAAAAATTGTTTGCTAGAAAAAGCTTCTTGAGACATTTTGATTGATTGTACTAAGAGTTTGTTATCGTTTAGTTAAATTAATATCGAAGTAGCTTGGCTATATATATATACATAATTTGTAAGTTTTCCTAAGGTAGCAAACAAGCATACGGCCCACCTGATGGTAAGTGGTTACCGTAGCCTATGGACGTTTGTAACATCAAAGGTATAAATCGCGCGTTGCCGACCCTTTTCAAATTTTCAATACGCCCTTTATGAAGAACCCCATATTGTAGTCACTGGGGCAAACCTCGGCAGGGAGATCATTCCACAAGCGAAGTGTTCGCGGGAGGAAATTCCTCTGGAACCTTACGGTGCGCGACCACATCATCACCAAAGTGTGTGGATGGATTCCCTGCCGATGGCGAGCGGTGCGATGGTAAAAGGAACCTGCAGGCACCGACTGTTATTCGAACATTTGCGAAAAATTCCAAGATTTTAAAACCATCTCAAAAATTTTCAAGTCTAGACGGGACTTGAACACGCAACCTTCCTCTTGATAAGGATGCACTACCATTTGTGCTACCGGGCTCTGTCACATCAGGGTCGAAATGTGTAATTTTGTTACAGTGACTGGGCAATGGTGGTCCGTCAATTGCGTTCTCACCGGGATTTCTCCGTGTACTTCAGCGAGGGGCGCGCGCAGCACTCGGGCTCGGAATCCGGCTCGGAACTCGACAGTCCATTGGCTATCGACACGACGCTCCGAGTCGGCGAGAGAGCTAGATACCAGGTGCCCAGTTACTCTTATCTATCCAGCCTTTGTTGGATATACCTCCTCTTTACGACACCACTTCAATCGGTCTTGAGCAAGTCTGAATCATTGCTGTCCAACTTCCGCTACGAGAACATTACTCTCTTCATTTACTCTACTGGAAAACATTTCCGAAGCCGGTTGATACTATACAACCTGTTTTGTTATGTTTTTTAAAACGTTTTATAATTTAAAACGTACATCTGGAATCTTATTAACTGATTATAGGATCAGTTTATAGGTTTTTTTTCAGATTATAGGTTTAATGCCGTTAGCTTGAATATTTATATGGCAATAGATACATCGCCAATAAACAATTTATAACGTAAATCGGTGGCGCCTTTGCGACGATGCCGCTTAGTCAGTTTAGCAGGTACCTACTTTACCTTATGATTTGTTTACCGATTTTATACAGGCTGTTTCATTGATATTTTAGAACTTGATATTAAGGTAGTTTGAAAATTAAAAAAAAACCTATCTTACAACAATACTAGCCATTAGCCCTACCCGTGTTTTCGTTTAATGTCGTACATAACAACACAGGTAGTGTAAAAGTGGACTGTATCTGTTGAAATTACTATTCGCAACAGAGTCCGTTGATAAGCTCAAATCAAATCAAATGTATTTTCTCTCGCTCACGCGCCGCGTGAGCCCCGCGGCCCGCACCAATTCCTAGACTAATAAGCGCGCTAGCTTTTTGATAAATTTTTAATTATCACAAAAACAATGTATCCAAATGTAAACAACTCCATAAAATTGTTTTGGTGATAGCATAATTTTTTTTAAGGGTCCATACTCCATAGACTACATAGGGAGTGCATGTTAAGAATACCTCATAATTTTAATCCCTTACTTTGCCCCCTTTAGGGATGATTTTGCAAATAAGTTTAAACACGTATTTCTTTATTTCTTACCAAAAGCCTAAATATGAATTTTCAGATCCCTATTTTAAGGAAATTATGTATTGCCCATACAAATTTTCAACCCCTTCAAGATTATTTTTTGAGACAAAAGATAGCCTATGTCCTTTCACAGGATATAATGAGCCATCCTAAATTATAGTTGCATTTTCAGATATGGGAATATAAGCAATTATGAGCAATGCCGGTAGTTCCACTCCTCCTTCCCTTATACACCATGTATATTTTATGCTGTAAAAAACTTATTTGCATCTCTTAACTTGATAATCATTGATTGGTACATTTCAGACCCTCGGTCAATCTCAGAAGATACCGTACGAGATATTGGAATCCAACGAAGCGGCTTCCGTCTTCAAATCGTACCTTCACGAGGCTCAGGAGGAACAGAGGAATTATGAGTAAGTTATAACTCGAGTCTTTGTTATTTTTTTTTATTTATGAGTCCTCACTCTCGTGTCAGTGCAACTGATGAAACTCCCACCGTTTCTTTATACTATAAGCCTACGCTCATGGCAGACGGGGTAATAAAACGACGAGCGACGATGTATGGCTATCTCGCTCGCTCTTGCAGCCCTTACGGGGGCCGTTAGTGATGCATCGAAAACCTATCGATATCACTAATTACCAGTAATTGTATTGTAAAGGAAACAAACATGTTTATTTGTTGGCTCCGTGTGTCTTGGCGTATACTATAGTTCTAAAGCGGTATCTTTATAGATAAGATAACTTTTTATTGTAATTACCAAACAGAAACAATATAACACTAAAATAAAACTATAAAGGCAATACAGCGAGTAAATCAAAAGTAAATCTTTATTAGGAACAAAACAACAGATCAATTACCAAAAGGAAACGATGATATATATAATATACCTGCATAGGTAATAATACTGTGTCCCAGATAGCAACACCCTCCTCCACAACAAGGTGGGAAAAAATGAGCGACCTTATCGCTCATAGCGATCTTTTCCAGGCAACCTTTGGATGGTAAGAAGTTAGTGAAGTTATAAAGAGGGGCGCTGTACCTCCTTATTGTCCTATGCTATTGGTCTGCGTACTGAGTTAAAGGATGTGGAGCATGGGGATTAATATAAATAAATAAATATTGCTAGACATTTCACACAGCGCTATCTAGCCCCAAACTAAGCAGAGTTTGTACTATAGGAACCAGATAACTGATAGAATATTTTTTTTAAATACATAATTATAATATATAGAAAAACATCCAGACCCTGAACAACTATCTGTAGATTATGCAAACCTGCCTATGCCAAACCTAAATCGAACGTGCTACCTCCTGCTTCCCAGTCGGCTATTCGCCCCCTGTGCCATGGAGGCCGTCGTTATAAATATACCGTCGAATATATAGTTAGTAATGATTATTTTTAAAAGAAAAGTGTTGACGTGTATGCAGATGGTGCCAGCAGTTCAAGCGTCTGCTAGAAGAGACGGGCTACGTGACTCCCGGCAAGCAGCTGTCGGAAGTGCGCGTATTGCTGATGGGGCGGGAGTGCTTCGAAGCGCTGTCGGACCATCAGCAACAGAGGGTTTACGAACAGCATCAGAGGCAGCTGCAGCGGCGTGCGAAGCACAACCTCCAGGTATTATTTTATTTTATTGAAAAGACTTAACAGCTACAAATATGGAATACTAGCTGTTGCTCGCGACTTCGTACGCGTTATACTCCTAAATGTGTATGTGACTTGGAAATCAATAAGGAATAAAAGGTAGCTTATGTGGTAATCCAGTTTATAATCTACATATATACCAAATTTCATCCAAATCGGTTCAGCCGTTACGACTTGATTGAGTAACAAACAAACAAATCGTTTTCTTGTAAATAGTATATTGCATTCTTGTGATTTGTATTATCTTTAACAATGCTAGGTATAACAATAAGTACCTATTATAGCTCAATAAAGCGCATTGTTTGTCACCAGCACCAATTAATATGTATTGTAAATATACTTAGGTTTTATCTAGGTATTATAAAACAATGTCTCATATAAGTGAACTGTATCTAATATTAAGTTCTTATGAGAATAAATATCTTTAAACCGAACTTACACATTTATAATATAAGTGTGATATCTAAAATAATGTTTTAAGATTATAGGGCAAATTAAAGGTCTCTCTAAAAGTAATATAATGATAGTTTCTACAATTTACCCATGTATAACAGTGACAATTGATAAGACTATCCGCCCGAGCTCCTTTACGTTCTTATATACTCGCGAGCGTTATATCCACAAATACATGGAATATTTTAGTAAGCGCTAGTACCGGTGAGACATAGACTACTTTTCATTGACAGATCGTTGCATCTAAAAATTATTATTTACAGGAACTTTTACTGGAGCATGCTGATTTGTTCTACCATTTCAAGAGCATATCGCCGACGGGAACAATCACCCAAGAGGATATCAAGGAAATCACTGACGTATTACAGGATGACTTTAGGTATGTATTTATTTGAATGTCTATTCGTTTGATCCGTCCATATAGGGTTAGAAAAGTTCGTGCACATTTAAAAATGTAGTTGACAATTTTATCGTACATTTTGTTCATGAAATGACAATCACTCAATATATATCTGAAAAATTACTTTTTTTTTATGATAAAAAATGGACAGAAATGTTTAATGATAGAACGTCCAAGCCCTGGTCCTGCTGGAAGGAGCTTACGGAAGGAAAATCCTAGGGATGTGCATCCTGCCAGCAGTACGCTATATTTTGTGGACTTTTTACGGATATCAGAGGCTGTCCTTCTAGCTTGATTTTTATGCGTAATAAAATTAGGCAGGGGTGACAAGCATTCTGTATTTTAGTATAGGTATCTAGAAATAGACGCGGGCGCTTCTTGAGATTACGGGGTAGGAAAATAAACAAGAATATGAAAGGAACATAGTACAAATTTTGTTTATTTTAAAAAACGATATGCAAGAATTCCATTCATGATGTGGTAGGTTAAGCAGTAGTGTTTCCAGAACCATGCCACGGCTCTGTCAATCTCAAAGTAGTTGCAGTTCCAGCACCAAATTCTCTTTGCCATTTATTTGTACTCATTGCTTCTTTACTCTCATTAATTTCCAATCTGATCATAATGTTTGTATTAGTATCACACGCTGTTTTTACTTCACAACCAATAACTAACAATAACTAATATCGTAGTTATCACCAAAATGTTTGCGACTCCAGATGTTCTGGCCATCATTTTCGTCGAAATGTGTGGCTTTGACGCGAACGCGGATGCCACGTGTTATACTCGCCACATTTTGACCAGACTGATGATCGTAGAAACACGATTCAAAAACTCGCTGAATCAGAAAGAGACACACTATGCATGCCAGTTAATTGCGTCCTGCTAGCAGGCTTTGTAAGCCTCATATAACCAAAAACATTACGTCACACCGGTAGTACGAAAAGTCCTGCTAGCAGGACTCTGGACGTTCTATTATTAAAGTATGTATGTTGATAGTAATTTTAATTTATGAAGTGTTTTCGACAGTTACTCGAACAAATTAAAATCCATTTATTGCGTAATATGGGGTACGAACAAGGTGTTCAGTGTAACATAGTAAGTATACAGCCATATTCAGAAGTTTAATCACTATTCTCTTTTGAAAGTATAGAGTTATCAAAAACTCACACCACGTGCTCATGTATTATTCTGTTTTAGCGAAAATAATAGTCCAAAATACCTCAATGTCCGAAGACAAAAATCTTATCAGTGTGTGCTACCAGTGATGACATACAGAGTGTTTTTTTAACTGTAACAATACGGCAGCACCCATAACCAGAGGAGATACAGGTGCAGTTTCTTTTAAAACATCAGCTCGTTTTCGAAGAAAAACATTTTGGCATTAAATTTTTTTTGGTTAAGTGTGAGTAGCGCCTTAAAATGAATCAAGTTGGTATATTTTTTTTAATGCCGATCGATGCAGTCCTTTGTAAGGATCGTTTTATTGTATCGGATGAAAAAAATCTGAACAGCGGAAGTTAGTCAAATTTGATAAAAAGTATTCTCATACAACAGGACAAACAAAATTCTTTCTACAAACATTTTATTAGATTCTAATTGCACATTAAAGAAGTATTAATACTGTAGCGATTAAGAAGTTTAGGAACTCCATGCTCTCATGAGCAATTCAAAAACATTTCGTATTTCAGAACAATTTTGAATTTCGAACATGGTTCTTGCACCTGCCTGTCGGACTTTTATATCAGTCATTGCATCATCTTATTTGTCCTATCATGGCATTGTCAAATACGCAAAAAGTAGACTTAATTGACTTAATTGCATACTTCCTCAATCGCGGTCTGGGTAGCGTTCCTGATACCACTTCAGCGCATTAGTTGGGCTTCGTCGGTTAAGGAAGTATGCTTCAATTAAGTCTGCATGGAGTTCCTAAACTTCTTAATCGCTACGGTATTTAATACTTCTTTAATGTGCAATTAGAATCTAATAAAATGTTTGTAGAAGGAATTTTGTTTGTCCTGTTGTATGAGAATACTTTTTATCAAATTTAACTAACTTCCGCTGTTCAGATTTTTTCATCCGATACAATAAAATGATCCTTACAAAGGACTGCATCGATCGGCATCAAAAAAAAATTTTACCAACTTGATTCATTTCAAGGCGCTACTCACACTTGACCAAAACAATTTTGATGCCAAAATGTTTTTCTTCGAAAACGAGCTGATGTTTTAAAAGAAACTGCACCTGTATCTCCTCTAGTTATGGGTGCTGCCGTACTGTGTTACAGTTAAAAAAAAACACTGTATAGCACATAAACGTGGTCTGTTACTATGGGCCTCAAGCAGGGTTGGAAAAAAACAGTTTTTTTAAAAGAACAAAACATTATGTTTAATTCAAAAAACAAAAAAAAACAACAACAAAACATATTTTAAATTAATTTTTGTAAATGTTTTAATTGATTTGTTTTATACATGTTCAAAATATATAATTGAAGTATTTAGTGATTGGGGTAAGTAAGGAGAAGGTAGAAATTAAAACAAATGATAAAGAAAGAAGTTTTTTATTGTAAATCTCCAGAACAAAAGCAATACTTAATTGTACCTATACACCTATTAACACCACATTCAAGTTTACGTTGAACAATTTAACAATAACAACAGCAAAAACACCGCAGTGTAATCGGAGCGAACTATCTTCATCCCTTTCCCATTTATTTACCCACACCACAACAGTTGACTACACCTTATTCGGTTCACTTATTGACTATTGTAGACTGTAGTCTGCCAGCTACAACAATCCGAGTCTAGGGGATTCCCGAATTAAAAAATCAGAGTTGCTATCACAATTTACCTAAAAATTATAACGTTGCTATGCTAATAAAAAGTTTTAACAAATACAAAAATTATTAATTATGAGTAAATAATATAGTAAATCTTAATGTTTTTTATATACTTATGTTTTAAACGTGTTTAAAACAAAATGTTTTAAAACTTGCTTTTAACAGATGTTTTTTTTTCAGTGTTTTAAACATTTGTAACTAACAAATGTTGTAAACATTGCCAACCCTGGTCTCAAACAAGGCTCTAGGTCGCTCAGCTTGCTGGAGAGGGCTATGTTTGGTGTTTCTTTACAAGACCGAATCAGGAATGAGGAGATCCGTAGACAAACCTAGGTCACAGGCAACCAGCAAGATTAGCATGCTGAAGTGGCAGTGGGCGGGGCACATAGCATAGATAAAGTTTGCTGGGAGCCGTTGGGTGCAGACCGCACAAGATCAGGCGCTCTGGAAATCTATTAGAGAGGCTTTGTTCAGCAGTGGACATCCTGTGGATTATATGATGATGATGAGTGAAAATAATGTTTATCACATTGTTTGTAATGAACTATAAATTTACTTGACAGATATAAAATGCTGGATCGAATGGAGCAAGATCGTAAGCTGATGCTATTCCAACACCTCGGCTTCGTGCACTGCCCGATGCGCGAGCACTGTCCGGCCGCCGCCAACTGCCTCGACGCTAATCTACCGCTCATACTCAACACTAGAGTAGGGTAAGCTGATGCTATTCCAACACCTCGGCTTCATGCACTGTCCGATGCGCGAGCACTGTCCGGCCGCCGCCAACTGCCTCGACGCTAATCTACCGCTCATACTCAACACTAGAGTAGGGTAAGCTGATGCTATTCCAACACCTCGGCTTCGAGCACTGTCCGATGCGCGAGCACTGTCCGGCCGCTGCCAACTGCCTCGACGCTAATCTACCGCTCATACTCAACACTAGAGTAGGGTAAGCTGATGCTATTCCAACACCTCGGCTTCGAGCACTGTCCGATGCGCGAGCACTGTCCGGCCGCCGCCAACTGCCTCGACGCTAATCTACCGCTCATACTCAACACTAGAGTAGGGTAAGCTGATGCTATTCCAACACCTCGGCTTCATGCACTGTCCGATGCGCGAGCACTGTCCGGCCGCCGCCAACTGCCTCGACGCTAATCTACCGCTCATACTCAACACTAGAGTAGGGTAAGCTGATGCTATTCCAACACCTCGGCTTCGAGCACTGTCCGATGCGCGAGCACTGTCCGGCCGCCGCCAACTGCCTCGACGCTAATCTACCGCTCATACTCAACACTAGAGTAGGGTAAGCTGATGCTATTCCAACACCTCGGCTTCGAGCACTGTCCGATGCGCGAGCACTGTCCGGCCGCCGCCAACTGCCTCGACGCTAATCTACCGCTCATACTCAACACTAGAGTAGGGTAAGCTGATGCTATTCCAACACCTCGGCTTCGAGCACTGTCCGATGCGCGAGCACTGTCCGGCCGCCGCCAACTGCCTCGACGCTAATCTACCGCTCATACTCAACACTAGAGTAGGGTAAGCTGATGCTATTCCAACACCTCGGCTTCGAGCACTGTCCGATGCGCGAGCACTGTCCGGCCGCCGCCAACTGCCTCGACGCTAATCTACCGCTCATACTCAACACTTTTTGACTGCTTTGTCTTGACTGTTTTGTTAATATTTTAGGACTTGATATTAAGGTTGTTTGAAAATTTAAAATGGTCTATGGTAATGAATTTGAAAAGAAACCCATTATACAACAATACCAGTCGTTAGTCCTACCCGTGTTTTCATTTAATGTTGTACTTAACAAAACACGTAGTATAATATAACACTCTGTTATTTTAATAATATAACATATTAATTAATGTTTCTTACAGATCATTAACTTCAACTGGTGAAACTCAATGCCACGCCGGGCCGGCGGCTCCGTGGGCGCTAACCAACGACTCGAATCAAATTAATGTCATTATTTTAGGCGTAAGTACTCTCAAAATACATATCAACATCTCAAAATACATATGAATATCTCAAAATACACATCAATATCTCATGATACATATAAATATCTCAAAATACATATCAATATATCAAAAACATAGTTCGCTCTTAGTTTTCGGCTAGGCTGCTGTAGCTGGGGGTTCGGGATAAAAAAAAATGAACACCAGTATAACCAAATAATGAATTTATTAAACACTTGAATCACAAATATACAAACTTAATCAAACAACAAAGTAATTCAATACCACAAGAATGGTTTCTCTTCAGATTTCATAGAAATTGAATGAAACACTTGTTTATTCATTGCGAAATCCTATTATTTGATTTAGTAAGTTACTTTGGGAAAAGTGTTCCTGATAAGAAATAGAATCGATCGAGGCCATCTCGTATTTTTGGCAAATGCCATTTTCTAGGCAGTGACATATTTTTTTTTATAAATTCTACAATGCAGTTGAAAGAAAACTACAAAAGAAAAGATAGCTCTCAATAAGATAAAATTTTGCCACACCATAAAATGTATTGGTTGCAGCAACAACATTGTCAGATGGTATAGTCGTATATTATAATAAATCGAATGTCCAATACGTCATGAATATCATATTCAACCTTACATTCTGTTGAATGTAAGTTTTGT
This sequence comes from Philereme vetulata, assembly GCA_918857605.2. Classification (NCBI taxonomy): domain Eukaryota; kingdom Metazoa; phylum Arthropoda; class Insecta; order Lepidoptera; family Geometridae; genus Philereme; species Philereme vetulata. The sequence continues at coordinate 5,445,864 of OU975461.1, forward strand.
ATTTTTCAAACTTTCGCGATCACTGTACATTATTACTGATTTAAACTGGTATTTATCGCGTATACCTTTTTTTTTATTATCCCGACGCGACGTTTCGACTGTTGTTGCAACACAGTTGAAAGATGGAATGGAACAAATAAAAAAGGTACATACGTGATAAATACCCGTTTAAATCAGTAATTATGTAAGTTTTGTGTTTTTGTTCAGGTTGAAGGCGTGGCTGGTGAGTTCGGCAAGCGCCTGCTCGCCGGCTGCGACTCCGAGCATCGCGTCAACACGGGCGACGGCCACTCGTGGCGCGTCGACCAACAGATCAAAACTGATGACTTTGCGCACACCACGCCCATTGACGACTTTGCACCTAACGGTATGTCAATCTATCTTCTAGGTTTATGAAAAACACCTAAGTATCTCATTTCTCTCATCTACAACTTGTTTTGTTATGCACGACTTTAATTCTTAAATGATGAATGAACATGATTTGTTTCATCTCATTCATATATTATAACTTGATATTAAGGTAATGAATTTGAAACCTTTACAACAATACTAGCCATTAGCCCTACCCGTGTTTTTATTTAATGTCGTACGTAACAAAACAGGTAGTATACTTTAAAGTTCGTGAGTTTGTTTGTTTGGATGTAGGGGATAATCTCCGGAACTACTGATCTGGATAGGAAGCTACATTCTCCATAGGCAATATTTTATTATGATATCATTCCATGCGAAACTGGGCCAGGTCAGCTTATGTCGTATACAGAGGTAAAAGAGACAGTCGCGAATGATGCCACAGACAGACAGACTGGCGTCAAACTTATAACACCCCTCATTTTGCGTCAGGGGATAAAAGTTAGTGCTTGTTTTGAACACAACTTTAACCGAGTACCAGAATTGGGTTCGTACTAGGGAATGCAATCCCGACTCGAGATTGCAAATTCGAGATCCCGCGGGATTAGAAATATCAATCCCGCGGGATCCCGGAATTTTCGGGATCCCGTCTAGTTTTAAAAAAATGTTAAATTCGGATGACTGAAAAAGCTAATAACTGCTTGTTTGTGATAGTGAGGTTAACTAAAATAACATATTACTCGAAAGAAAATAAAAATCTTTATTCTTACCAACTAAATAATTATCGTCACCTGTCGCTAATATTCGGAAATAGTCGGAATAGTTTTCTAACGCTGTTTGGCGTTCCTGCCGCTCGCGGCCGTCAGTCAACGCGCCGCTTGCGCCCCGAGTGGACGTGTGTAGCGTCGCTGACCACTGCCGCCCAATCCCGTCAATCTCGAACGGGATGTCGTCATATGATGCGTCGGGATTGATCCCGAAAAATTACACGAGATCTCGCGAGATCGGGATCGGGATTGCATTCCCTAGTCCGTACCCAATTCTGCTAATTTAAAAGAAAAATGATTATGGAGCCATACCATCATTTAACGATTATGATTGTTGTTCCTGTCATAAGCTGCCAAATTTTCAATGGTGTTGTCATAAGCCAAGTCAGAGGCCTTTAGGCGGCTTGAAAACTCTCGACATCAGAGCTTGGTCACTTAGCTCATACGAAGAAGAAGAAGATAGCAACGGCGGTCATTGAAAAAATACTGTGTTTGTAGACGACACACGCTGTTTATGTATTTCGTTCTGTAGCATTCCGATACATGTTGCGCCATCTGTTGGCGGGATATGAAAGATGAGTTTTGAGGGTGGATGCAGACCGGCTTGATAATTTTTTTCATATAGGGTAGTTATAGTCGCGAACTTACTGCGAGACACGACGCGGCTCCGCAAGATTTCCAATCTAAAATAGTTTTCGAAGTATAAAATAAAGCACATGTACTATATATCACCTATAGTGTTAGTAGAATACAATGAGATATCTTTAAAGGCCTTTTTGCGACGACACCATTGGTATAGTGAAGCTATTGGTTTAGTAGAATTGGGCTCCAGGATGATCGGTAGTAACGTGGACACATGGACTTATTTATTATTTCAGGTTACTTCTGTGTATTTCAAGATCAGGAATCCTTCGAATACATAAGAGACTGCGCTGAGAAGAACCTTCTAACGAGTCTTGAACAAGAAGACAAGTTGCCATTCCAGGTAATCAATTACACAGTCTTTTAATCATAATGGTTTTATCAACATTGTTCGCGAGACCTTTAGACCTGGGGGGCTATGCTATATTAAAACGTCGGTAGGAAAGCTGTTGGATCGGGAACCTAAACTTTCGTCGAATTTGATTTGGAATCCAAAACTTAATTTTAAACTATTTTGACCATAAATCTCAAATACCTTTATGACATGGATTCATATGTTGATAGATTACAAATTTTGAAATCGAACCCGACAAAAATTTTGGTTTCCGGTCCAACAGCTTTCCGCCGTTGTAAAATAACTCCCCGAAGCGCAAGTTCATCATATCAGCCTCAGGACGTCCACTGCTGAACATAGGCCTCCTCGATTAATTTTTCAGAGCGATCTATCTTGTGCGGCCTGCACACAACGGCTCCCGGCAACTTTTAACAGGTCGTCTTTCCATCTAGTGGGGGGCCGTCCTACGCTGCGCTTTCCAGTGCGTGGCATGTTTAAAAACATGTTTGAGTTTGACGTATTTGTATGATTTCACAACTCTTTAAATCATATTTAGGCACTAAATACGTTTAGGTACATTGCGCAAGTCACCCTTAAAGGGAGCTCTCTCTCTCTCTCATAGTTAGAAAGTTACATTCACAAGCCTCGTTTTCGCTTAGTTGTTTACATTGATTATTTGTATTTCAGGGTCTACCATTAGTGGTGATGTTTGTGCAAGATGATGGAATGGATAAGAAGGAACTATCGAGACTTCAAGAGGAAGGCCAGAATCTAGCTGAAAAGTAAGAAAATATTACATGATATTTAATTCATTTGCAGTATTTTTTAACGGGTATTTATAAAAGAAGGTACATACGCGATAAATACCCGTTTAAATCATTAATTATTACTTAAAATCTAATATTTAAATACAACTGTTTTTAAGTTATGTTTAATTAAGTTATTCTCATTAACATTTTGTTTAGTCTCCACTGCTCGTACCTCGAGGCTTCCGTCAACGAACTGGGCACGGAATCGTTCACAGCTGAAGCGGTACAAGAACTGATAAGAGCGAACAGAGAGAAGGCGAGCTACGCACACTTATATCGAGACGATGTTATTGTATGCTTTGATTCTGATATACGGTAAGTAGAAACCACTTGGACACTTTTAACTATAAATAAACTAGCTGAACCGCCCGCGGCTTCGCACGCTTTAAATTTCCCGTTCCTGTGGGAACTTCGGGATAAAAACTATATAAAACAGTCTTGTCAAAGTGACGCGACACTTCATGTAAATAAATGACTTCACGTCAATCAACGACTGTTATATTATAATATAATATATACACCAATATCCATATTATGGATATTGTTCATATAAAAATAATAAAATCGCGATTAAAAAAACACGTTTAAACCACATTATTTTGTTTCAGAATAATGGTGTGCATGTTTTGCGATGACCCATTCTCTCCCGAACGAGTACTGAGTCCGCTGCTATCGCATCGAGCATGTTTCCTCACCGGAGACCGCTCTATCGTTATTGAAACCTTCCTAGGAGACTCCAAAAGAAAAGTGGAGGTAAAACATGCTAAAAACTAACACTGGAATTTATAGTCATGGAGTGAACACTCCCACAAACTCTTATTATTCAGCATTCACCTAGCTAGAGGCTGAATGTTGAATGAATTGAATGGAGAATCCCCGCCGAACAGTGTTTCACTCAAATAATGTTGATGTTGTCCATGATCATTCACTCACAGTGTCACTTTGCCGTGACATTGACATTACTCGTTTACAGTCAAAGTTTTCGCGCTATTTTCTGGTGATTTATCAAGCTTTCGAAGTATAGAAAAATCTTTGCATTTTTGTACTCATTTGTCGACTTTAGTTTTGAAAAATATGGATTCGACTTCTACAAAAGTTCTGAATCATCTTCCACATCCAATACTTACTAACACCAACAAATAAATGGCACTCCGGGAGTGACGATAGAAGTGAAAACATGAAAAATTACGAGATACTTATATAAAGAGGTGTCGGTAACGGTAACAGAGTCGCGAGTTCAATGGTTTTTTCCCATCTCAAAAAATGCCCAACGCGCCTAAAGATGTTTTCACTTCAAAAACTTTGTAGTAGGTACATTAGGTAGGGGTCTGTTTGGATAACGAAATCTGGTCATTCAGCATCCAGCCCTTGATATCTGTCAAATTGGAGGTAAGTTTTGTCTATGAAATGCATAAATGTTGAATTCGTCCCGCAGCACCTGGATTGTCCCCTAGGGGTACCCCTATCTTGACTATGAATTCCAGTGTTAATCTTTGCTAAATATGTAGAAACTAGAGAGAATCACCTTAGGCCAGTTTCTACCAAAGCAGAGAGGAGATGAATGAATGAATGAAAATTCTTAGTTTATAGGTACCTTACAAGCTATATACAACATAATGACAAAATAAAATGTAAATGATGTAGATGTGTAAATTTAGCCAATATCATCACGTCAAAATCGTACTAGGTCATCGTTTAATTTAAGCTATGGATGTGTGTCAAAGCCACCAATAGGATTGCTTTATTTACAAGCTTTTTATTAACTTGCAATGTATGTAGGTATGTTTGTCCGGGTGGAATCTTGCAACTGAATTTTAAACGCGTTCCCCTCTACCGATTGAGCTGAAATTTGGAATACATATGTAACTTCGGTGACAACGCAATAATATGGTATCATGGCGGTGGTCTTATGATGGAGACGGATGCTAGACAACGGAACTTCTGAATGTATTATATTATAGTAGGCTACTAGTGTTTGGGCTCATTTGAATCTGCTTGCTCCGAATATGAATTTTATAAAAGATTGTTTTGCAAAAGTAATTTTTCAACAAAAAAACAATTGTGCTTTAGAGACCACACGGCTGAAGTAAAACTTCTTTTTCAATATATTAATTTACTTATAAAATTGTTCAATTACAAAATTGTCCACACGTCTGTAGGTCGATCAGTCTATGTTCATTCTGGACAGACGCAACTCGCACTCGCACATTAACATTTAAAAATATACGAAACGTAACTCTCTCTATTTCTATCTTCACTAACTTATATCTCCCTCTCAATTTCCGTTCGCGCTTTTCGTAACGCATTCACCAGCTTATTCCCCAAGTCAAGCATGCGTAAAGAAGTTTTACTTCAAAAGCTTATTTGCCTAGCCTCGCATAACCTAGCTATCGTATTGGTAATACCACAGACCAGTATAATTTAATAGACTGACAATGTACTACAAAATATCGTAACTCGATAACTGAACCTCTGGCTTACTACCGCTCACAATGGTACGATAAAATCTTTAGATGGCGCTATTTCCAATTTCACGTGCGCGATAAACTTATTGCGACGCGCAACGTTGTCACACGCCATCTGTGCCTATGCCATGTGAAAGTGGTAACTAACCAAAATAAAATAAAATCGTTAAATCTAATTTTATGGACAATATTACTTACTTATTCTACAAAAAAAAATATTTTGGTGTGTTTTAATGAAAAAAATATTTTCATTTGTTGTTTGCAATGGTCGCTATGGAAGGTTCCTGAGTCAGCGCCATCTAGGCATACGGGATTTTGAGCTTTTTGCGGGTTACGATTTGTTCTATGGAACATGGAATTACAGTCTATAAAATTTAATTGGTCTGAGGTAGCACTTATAATCCTATAAATATTATTCCGCATATTTTGACACTCGCAAACTAAATCTAAACCTATAGGGTACTTCCCGTTGGTCTACAATCATGAAAGGCAAGAAAACCTTGCTTCTCTTAGCACAAATAAAGAAAATAAAACAAAATAGTTTATTTGAAGATACAAAAATAATTAGGAAATGAGACTCGCATTCATCAGGTTCTTCCATATTGAAAAAGTTTAGAAACAATGATTTTAAGCCGTAGAACATTTATTTTATAGGTGATAATCTCAAGCTACCATGGAGCCTCGCAGTTTAGAGAAGAACTGATACACGGTTTTATTCTCATCTACTCAGCCAAGAGAAAAGCCAGCTTAGCTACTCTCAAGTAAGTCAATCTCACTTTGACGACCTCAACGACAAGTCGTCACTAGACAAACAAAAAACTATATAAGTATTCTATCAGTTATCTGGTTCCCATAGTACAAGCTCTGCTTATAATTATTGGTTAAAACGGGTATTTATCGCGTATGTAATTTATTTGTTTATTTTTTATCCCGACGTTTCGGCACTGTTGCAACAGTCATGTTCTCGGGTTGACATATAAACAAGGTACTATAGTGTGACCATTAGTACTATGCACTCCCTGAGGTATGCGCGGCGAGGTGGGAGGCAAAGAAAAAACTGCATGAGTTCACATGAGATCAATACATGTCGGACATATCTTACGATATCAGTTTGCATTTCTAAGGCAAGACTTGTGGCGGGACGATGGTCGGCGGCTATCTATCTGTAATATATTATACTTACTTAGTTGATTAAAATGTAACTTAAATATACTCATATTTTATTAAAAATATGCAGGTGATAAATAAGAACTAAACTTATAATTCAAAGGACTTGTTTTATTGAACATTTTTTATATTTACAAACAATTATATATTCTAACGAAAGTTATTCTGACATAGATTCTGTTTCAACTTCATCTTCCATTTCATATCACGAGATAACGCACGACCCATCTTTGAATATTTATCCCGTGTGCGTCTGACATAGACCGTCCGGTACAAAAGTTACCTACCGCCGTGAGCGTTGACGGCAGACTGATAGATCGGAGCGGTCGACACATCCCCCCCGTCTCGCCGCGCGCATACCTCAGGGAGTGCACAGCACTAATGGTCACACTATATCAGCAAAAAGTCCGCTCTGCCACTTTTAGGGTGAATTTTCTATGAAGCGACTAGCAGTTACCCCGCCTTGAAGTTTAATAAAACCCGCCTTGAACATTAATAAAACTCTAAAAGTCATAAAAACAAAGGGCTATAACAAAAATAAACAGATGTTCAATATTGTTCTTCTCTCCGATTGGCCAAAATAAAAGGACAAAAGAAAAAGGCGGTGTCAGCTAGCTAACTACTTGCAAGCGAAACTGTTTCAAAACTGGCAGAGAGGAATTTTTGCTGACTGTGTACATACGCGATAAATACCCGTTTTAACCAATAATTATGTACAGTGATTGCGAGTTTGAAAAATACTAAGCTCTGCTTAGTTTGGGGCTAGATAGCATTGTGTGAAATGTCCAGCAAAATTTATATATAAATAAATTAAAATAAAACGTTTATTTCATACCAAACAGGGATCCATAGTTAATTTAAATTTAAACTTAACCATTTAGAGCCATACTGTCAGTCAGCGCCGGCCTTATGCATAATATGGTATAATGCCGACGAACCTATAACTGCGGAGGTAAACATTCTGGTTATTAAATAAATAAATAATGCTGGACATTTCACACAGCGCTATCTAGACCCAAACTAAGCAGAGCTTGTACTATGGGAACCAGATAACTGATATAATACTTATATACTTTTTTCTTTGTAAATACATTCTTATAATATATAGAAAAACATCCAGACCCGGAACATGGGTCTGTAGATCATGTAAACATTTATTCGCGTCGGGAATTTATAAATAGAATTAGAATTGTTTCCGGAATTGTTCCGGTCAGCGGGAACTGAATCCGCTACCTTCTTGTTTGAATAGTTATTATTTTTTCTGCAGTGCATTCTCAATGAACATCCCCAACCTGCCCATTCAAATGGTAGCGGTGACGGACGGCGGCGGCTCGGCGGCGAGCGCCTTCTTCGGAACAGATCTCGGACACGCGCTCATCACTGAAGGCAACGCGACAGCCGATCGACTCGCCGCACACTTCACTACTTATACATCCAGCGCTGAGAACAAGTGTAAGTATTTTTTTGACGTGAATACGTTTTTAAAACTGCTTCCATAGTGGGAGGCAATTCAAAAAACTAATGATAACGAAATGGGGGGTAACAGTTTGGTGTTGCAGCTACATATCTATCATCTCCATACAATCCTTAATTACACCACTGGATAGCTAAAGTGTCAAAGAATTCGTTATGCTAAGTGAGGACTGATTTGTGGTAATTTTGCTGCATTTCGAGATTTCCATTTAGGACCCGAAGGACTTCTTAGTGTTCAAACATGATCATAACATACATGAAATGGCGTATTTTATATTTTTTATAGAAAATATTACCTGTTACGTACGTGTATTCGCGTACAACACACGACGTGTGTCCATGACACAGCCACACCCCTTTTTTACAAGCTTTATATTAACTTGCAATGTATGTATGTTTGTCCGGGTGGAATCTTGCCACTGAATTTTAAATCAGTTATCTTTAACCGATTGAGCTGAAATTACACGCTTATTTTGGAGAACAATGCATATTTATATTAAGCAGGACCTGATTCTACTCCTTGGATTGGCTCCAGACAGAAGGAACTCTTCAACGGTCAACAGCACAGATACGAAATTTAGTATACGCATTTAATTATGATAGCCCGTTGTAAGTTCCACTATGTCATGGCTACTGCACTCAGGGTTGGCTTCCAAGAAGAAACTCCTCAACTCTCAACTCAAGAATTTTATAAAAGCTTCTTTTAAAATAGTAATTTTTCAACAAATAACTTATTTTTTTATGAATTCAGCTCAACCAACAATCGTTACAATAATACATTCACATAAAATTATACAAGAGGAATTAATAGTTACCGGTACATATGAAAGCTAATTGCTCAATCAATTAAAGGTAACACTGCTAGAATGCTATCCTGAACTTGCTTTAAATTTTTTTTACTATTGATGAGCACTTTTAAATCATAAGTCTTGTAGTGAAACAGAAGTTGTCAGTTTTTTTATGAATGAATGTTTATTTAACCCATCTATATATTCCTCGGCTATGATAGTTCCTTTTTTATCTGAATCATACTGAAAAATCATTTATGTCGAAGGCGCGAATTATATTTTTTGTTCTTTTGGGACTTTTTTTCCATAGGATTCGGTTGAGAAACATGTTTATAACCTCATGTTTTTAAGACAAAACGGGTCTTATCGCGCACAGATTTAAACATGACTATAGTTCGCGAAAATTTAAAAAGTTCTATGTTTTTAAACTCTTAAGTCACTGATTAAAGTTGTTTATGCAATGAACATTTTTTAACGCGGTATTATTTGAAGAGGAAGAAATGTATTAACTTCGTGGTTTTTACCCAGAATTATTTACCTGTAAGCTATCATTTTCAGCAAAAAACACACATGTTGAAATAAAATGTGACTTAAGAGGTTTTTGAAATGACCGATTCAATTACTTTCTATGTTTTTAATGCAACGTTTGGGCAGGAGCGGTTAGAACAAATGTGTAAATATTGCTATCTTTTACAGCGGCCTTCTACACGCCTTTCTTCAAAGAAGTGTGGGAGCGGAAAGGTGAAATCGAACGTGCTTTCCGTATGGAAGCGCCTCACAATCTACCGGACGTGGCGGCTGCTAGGCCGGCCCCACCACCTAGGAACCACTCTTACCATCTTAATCATATGTAAGTACCACATATCCCCCGCGGCTTCGCACGACTGGTTTGTCAATAAAAACATTACCCTCCTGCGCAGTCGGATACAAAGTAACCTATATTTTTTTATTATACTACATGGAGATAGAACAAGCTTATGGCCCACCTGATGTTAAGCGGTATCCATTGACTATAACAGAGCATTGCCTAGTAGGTCATGCATGTTAGAAATGTAGCCTACGATGCACTGTCTTCCCTGGTGCATTAACTTGAGGCATTCAGGTGTAAAACCTCATGTTCCTGTAATTTCACCGGCAACCATACCCTTTAAACCGAAAGACAGCAATGCTGCTTGGCGCCAGAAATAGGTATCTAATCTAATGTAAAGAGCCCGCTGAATCCTACTGCTGGGCAAAGGCCTCCCTTCCCTTCTTCCATTCATCCCGGTCTAGGGCTTCTGTCGACCAGTTCGAACTATGCGCGTCAAGTTCGTCCCGCCATCTCCACCTGGGCCGGCCACGCGGTCTCGCGTCTTGTGGGACCCACTCGGTGGTTAGCCTACAAGTCATCGCGTATTTGACATACGTGTCCTGCCCAGTCCCACTACAATTTAGCTGTCTTTCAGAAATAGGTATGGTGGTAATAATTAATAAAAACTATAATATCTACCCTTTAACATACAAATAATGTAAAGACACAGAAAAGTACACATACACATACTATCACACACTCGTTTACACACTACCACAAACTCACACACCATCGAACCCTCATACACGCAGACCCCCGCATACACACTACCACAAACTCACACACCATCGAACCCTCATACACGCAGACCCCCGCATACACTACACATACAAATAAAACTACACACATCCATACCCACACTCACACACACCCACTCCCCTAAAACACTCTAAAACACATTCACGCACACAGTCATACTTACAAAAAGCCGAGTTACCATGGCATAGCATGTAAGTTTATTTAAGTTTTCTTATTTAAATCAAATTTTTGTAAATGGGTAAATTGTATACCTACCTATAATCAGGAACGTCAAACTCATTTAATTGTATGTACGGGCACTGGAAACTGCGACACAGTGTTTTACTAATGCATTTTCCAGTGTTCACATTGTTTTAGTCACACGTAAAAAAGGTCACTGAAATAAATAAATTCCAAATTAAAAATTCCCGGGGCGAGCCCTTCCACAAGGAACTCTAGTACTCTAAATGTCCCAATCCTTCCATCCTCCCACATCCTTCCTCCATCCTTTCCATCAAAGGACAAGCAGATGCACGGCTCAGTACCATCCGTACCTCGTTAATATACTACACGTTCGTACTCACCGTGTTGGTTCAACTTTCTTAATGCGTACAGCTAAGGTATAGAACACTACTCCTCGTCTGTCTTTCCTAAAGACTACAATCCGGCTCTCCTTGTGATAAGAGTGAATAGATATCTTCTAGATCTTCGTGCTTCATCTTCCGGGCAACCTTTGCATTGACAGGATCTATGTGAACAAATAAGGACGGTGGCGTTTTTAAAGATAATATTAATATATAATCATAAAATTACATAAATATAAATATTATACTACATAAAATATATATACCTACATACATATATAAATTAAAAAAAATATAAATGAATAAATGGCCTAGTGAGCGATGTATGACAGATAGTGTTGTCTGACCATGTTTTTAAAGATAGGGAGAGATTTAGCGTGACGAATTGAGACAGGTAGGGCATCCCAGAGCCGGCTGTTCCGCGGCTCGAGACAGGTCATCACCAGCGAGCTTCAAAAGTAACACGTTTGGTTCCAGTATTTAGAAGTGTATATGTGACGCGACAGTTAAGAACGAGATAGCTGGTCGTATAGTTATACATGTCTCTGTTAAGCATTTAACGGTCATTTGGACGCTTAGATACTTTATTTGTGAAAATGTCTAAAATTTAAAAACACGCTTTGTGCGGTAGCGCTAGGTCGAGGAACTAAAGTCTAGCGCGACAAAATTGTGATGATCAAGTGCGCGCCTTTATATTATAAGCCTAGAACATAAGAAAAAAGAAAATACAGGTTTTATTTAAAGCCTCGATAGGAATTAGGTTACTCTACAATATAGATTCCGATATATTCCGTATTTCCGATGATAGACGAAATTTGCCGAGGCGTCTAACTTGAGTCGTAGTACTGTACAAACAACAAACTACCTCCATACTATTACTATTAAATTGGTATTCTTATTCAAAAGCCTTTCTCACATACAGCCTATAAGTTATATTTGAATTACAGGCGCGAACACAAGCTAACAAACTCACTGGATCTCCTCATCGGGCCCGACTCGCGCGCCGACATTGACTCTGAATACAGTGACACCATGAACAACAAGAATAGAAGTTTCTTGAAAGGTAACACTTTTCTACACAACTGCACCTGCTAATAACAGAAACTGCACATGTTTTAGGGTTTATAGTCAAAATAGGAACCCTTATAGGTCCGCCTATGTCTGTCTATCCGATCAGTTACAGCTATTTTATTCGTAAACTATTAGTGCCTGTAAAGCTGAAATTTTACTAGGAATGTTAAGAAATAATAACTAAAAAATATTGTTTTTTATAAGGTAAGGGGGTACCTTATAAAAAACAATATTTTTTAGTTTTTATGAAACCAGTGGTTTTTTAATTACTATTGCACTCCATCGTGTGGGTATCGTTGAATAGGTCAAAAACACTAAGGTTACATGAACACATTTTTGATACCCGGAGAGAGCCCGGCTACGAATAATAAAGGTTAAAGCTTAAAGGTTGTGGTCGTAATAGTTGTTTGTATTAGCTTTTATACAAACTCCCATATGATTTCCAAAAATAAACAATTAACAAATTTAAAAAAGGATTTTATCGAACACTTTATATGAACGCTACAATAAATAATAGTTTTAATTAGTTGACAAAGTAGGAGAACTCAAGTCACCGACATAGCCCGACGGATTAGCACGTTGAAGTGGCAATGGGCAGGCCATATAGCGCGCAGAACAGATGGCCGATGGGGCCGAAAGTTTCTCGAGTGGAGGCCACGGACCGGCAAGCGCAGCGTAGGACGTCCACCCACAAGATGGGCAGACGACTAGGTAAGAACCGCAGGTCGGCGTTGGATGCAGGCCGCTTCCAACCGCAGTTCCTGGAGATCAATGAGGGAGGCCTTTGTCCAGCAGTGGACGTCCTACGGCTGATATGATGATGATGATGATGAGTTGACAAAAAGCTTGGGACTGAATTGGCTCTAACTCTGCCCAACCCAAACAAAAGTAGTAATATAGATATTACTAGCTGACTCGCCTGCGGCTTCACGCGCGTGAATTTTCCCGTTCCCGTGGGAACTTCGGGATAAAAATGACGCGACACCTCACGTGAATGACTTCACGTCAATGAAAAAGTGATGTATAAAATTGACAATTAACAAATTTAAAAACGCAATTAAACAAAATCTTTATAAAAAAGCCTACTATAAAATATCGGATTCTTTAGATGATAGAGAAGCTTGGGATTGAAATTGCTCCAACTCGTTCAAAATGATACAAATTAGACGCAATTTTCTTCCTGTATTGTTATGTATTGTAAAAAGATCATTAAAAAAAACAACCAGCCTTGTTTCTTGCCTTTCTTTCCTGGCTTGGTCCCGAAGGAACAGTCAGTAAAATTGACGTTTCAAAGTGATCCTTGCGATTTTAATGAATAAAAGTTTTTGACTTTTGACTTTGAACAACAATTAAATTATATATGGGTATTGTTCATACAAAAATACTAAAATTGCAATTAAAATATCAGGGGTGGGGGTAGGAGGGTTAAAAATACTTTACGACCTATTCTGATACCCAGCAAATATACAAAAAAAAAAAATCATCAAAATCGGACGACCCGTTTCGGAGGAGTGTGACCACTAAAACCGTGACACGAGATTTTTATATATTCGATTAATAACCTTACAATATAATAATGAATAAACCAGTCAGGTATGTTGCCTGCGTCTTCCCTCGTAACCAATCATCGGGAATACGCAGCCAACATACCTGACTGGTTATAAAATATCCATGTGGATATTTTAGGTATTGAGCACCAAACTAATTTCAATGCCCTAATTATATAACCCCTAAATAAGCTCCCTAATCGTAGTTTAATCTTGGCAATTCAAAAGTAAAGCAATATCGTATGATTTTCTCTTTATTTCTAGCGGCATAAAGTTGATATTTGTTTACAGGTTTTAGCGTATACCCCCCTCCTAGCACACCCCCAGAGCCGGCACCCCCAGATCACAGAATGCATGATTTATCACGTAAGTTGAATACATATTTTAATTTCATTATTTCAACGCGGACAAACTCTGTAAACAAGTTAAAAATGGACCATCTCGTTTGTTGTGAATACCTTTTAAATATTGACAAGCCAGTCATACCTTGCACTTGCACCTAAAGCTGGCAACAAGTCAAAATATAAGCGATAGTTGACGAAAAAACATTTTCTTTTCAGAAATTCTAAAAGATGATAAATTCAAAATTTTAACAAGATTTCAAAGTCCAATGTATTTTTTGTTTCTGTTGCAAACATGAACACTGCAAGGGCACTGCAATTTTTCGCGAAGTCCATCTTCTTAGGTACATAAAATGTTATTAAAAGAAATAAAATAATAAAAAGGAATCAACAATAAGGGAAAAAAGAGGTTCTTTCAAAATGCCAATTCTGTCCAGCCGTTCTCAAGTGATGTGCTTACCAACGAACATCATTTCATTTTTATTTATATAGATTTATCAATCTAATATGTTGTATACAGCTGATCTCAACTGCTCGGAGGATTCGCTGAGCACCCACGAGTCAGGTGATTGCATGAACGCAATTTGTATCTTACATCTACTGTGGAGGGTTCTGTTTTGTTTGTAGATAGATTTTGTGTTGTATATCAATGTTTTTTTAAATTAGTCTTCAGCACTATTGTTTTTAGGCATAGAATATTGCATGAGGGAAAAATGGCGCAGGTCCATTGTTGCGTAGGATCTGCACGCAGAGGGTACGCACGTTAGCTGCGTGGGTCCCTTTGTCTGACTGCGTGAGCTTTCCACTGCGGCGCACGGATATTGAACCTCGCCGACGTCGTACACGTCTGTTCTCTTAGTGAAACAATGCCGACGTATAGCGTATGCAGCGTTGAACTGCGTGTATTATGCATCCGTGCAGGCCACGTGTGTGTTGGTGACGTCATCAAGCCACGCATCCGTACGTATCGTGGCTGTGTAAAATCCACCTACATTTTCAAACAAAGTGAAAGAGTACACGTAGCGTGCCCTCCGTGCGATGCAATGGAACCGCGGCTTGAAATAAAAAGTCAATTTTTGTGTGTAGTAAGATGTGTTTTATGCCATTTTATTGTTATAAAATTGTCTATAGCACCATTGTTTTTAAATGGAAAGTTTGCATGCGGGCGGCAACATGTCCACTAGTGAAGAGCAATTTTTTTTGTAAATATTTTGTCTTTACTCAGTGTTGTTTTAGGATGACCTTAGCACCATTATTTTTAAGTTTAATTTTGCATGAAAATATCCACTAGGGAAGATCAGTTTTGTTTGTAGATAGACTTGTGCCTTTCTCTATGTTATTTTCAAAATATTCCTTAGCTCTAGTTATTTTTATTCTAAAATGTTATCCGATATTTACGGGTAAACTAACAAGAAATTTTTTAACTATCAAATAAGAAAAAATACTATTAAAATCAAACTACTGAACCGATTTTAAAAATAAAAATATAACAGAAGTGAGAGCCTTCTCCTATTTTAATTGGTTTATGTTTGTTACCTCAGAACTCGTTTTTTTTTTTTATTTATCAACTAAATTGGATTTTTTTTATTTGAATTGATACACTTTGGTCCCATAGAAATTTCCTCAAAATCGGTTCAGCAGTGTAGGTTTTCAAATTAAAATAACTGGTTTCGATTTTCTATTTTCTGAAGTCGGTTATATTTTTTGTTATAAAGTTACTTATTTGTCAAGGATGTTTGCCCAGCATCACACAGATAGCTTATACGCCATCATGCACAAAAAAATTACATCGCTGATGCATAGAGTTCGGGACAGCCGCAACAGTATCCTGAGGACAGTGGATGAGTATTGCACATCTCCGCTCTGGAAGTGCCTTGCGAAGGGTGATTAATGAAGGAAATAATTTCATCAAATAGTCATTCTTGGCACAAAATGGTAGTTTATATTTTTCACCCAGTCCCTATTTTATTCATGTTTATATATAATTGTGCTTGTTTTTTTTTTATTTTCTTTGTTTTAGTTTTAGATAGTATTAGCCTTATTATGTTGTCGGAAATAATATATTTTATTTTATTTGTCAGATGGCGGTGGTCTGTGGCCGGCTACGGGGTACGGGCACCGTGCGTTCACGACGGGCCGCACGCGGCCTCAGCCGCCGCATCCGCCGCATCGACTCACGCACTCACAAACGCTCAAGGTTAATAACATGGTGAGTTTATGCGTTCATAGATGTCCATTAACATAAATTTATTTTATGCATTATTATAGGCCTGCGTTTGACCACGATCTCGCCTGATGGTAAGCGATGATGCAGTCTACGATGGATCACGCTTGCCTGTAAGAAACCTATTCACTCGCTACTTAAAGATATCCAGGTTGTAGCGATCAGGAAACACAGACTCTGGCATGGCGTTTCACTCTTCGGCGGTGCGCATAATAAAGGTCGAAGAGAACCGCTTTTTGCGAATGGGAGGTATTTCTACCATATAGCGGTGGAGCACCGCAGAGCGTCAATAGTTATAATAAAAATTATTATTTATTTATTTAGAGCCTGGTTTGTCCCACTGCAGGGCAAAGGCCTCCCTTCATTTCTTCCAATCCACTCTCATGCGCGTGTGTTGTCCAGTCTTCCATAGAGTCGAGTCGAGTTCGTCTTTCCATCGGCGTCGCGGTTTGCCGCGTGCTCGTTTCTGTTTTGTGGGATCAACTCGGTGGTAGATTTTGACCATAATTTGATCCTCCAACATGCGGCAGACGTGGCCCGCCCAGACCTACTTGAACTTGCCTACTTGGTGCCCAACGTCCGCGATTTGTGTTTGGGAGCGCAGTTCACTGTTTCTAATGCGGTCTGTTAATTTGACTCCTAGGATACTGCGCTCCATATCTCGCTGATAAAACCCGAGTTTGGACTTGTTGATCCGTCAAAGACCAGTTTAGGGGATGGGGATTCATGTATTCAGTATGTTATTGCGTTCCTACAGTGTTTTTCTAGACGCGCGACTAGCGTTCTTCTAATGATCCCTTCAGTTATTACAGGCGACGGCTGAGACACAAATATTTGCAGATTCTGTAAACATTACTCCTGCAGCAGGAATGGAACCTTTTATCGCTATTAGTCCGCTAGTCACTTCATTCGAAACAGAGATCATCCCAGTGTTTTAGTAGTAGTAAAATAAATAAATTAAAATAAAATTGAATTTCGCTATCAGTTTTACTGTATGCAACAGGGTACGATTGCTGTCCCGGAACAAATATTTGCACGATCTACAGATATTAGTAGAATGTATATTTTACAAAAAAAAAACACGTATTATTTCTGTTATCTGGTTCCCATAGTACAGCTTTGTTTATAGTGTGACCATTAGTGCTGTGCACTCCCTGAGGTATGCGCGCGGCGAGACGGGGGGGAGAATCGGCTGCTGCGCTCTGTCAGTTCGCCGTCAACGCTCGGTAGGTAGTGTTATTTGTATCGGACTGTCTATGTCAGACGCACATGAGATAAATATTCAAAGATGGGTCGTGCGTTATCTCGTGATATGAAATGGAAGATGAAGTTGAAACAGAATCTATGTCAGAATAACTTTCGTTAGAATATATAATTGTTTGTAAATATAAAAAATGTTCAATAAAACAAGTCCTTTGAATTATAAGTTTAGTTCTTATTTATCACCTGCATATTTTTAATAAAATATGAGTATATTTAAGGTACATTTTAATCAACTAAGTAAGTATAATATATTACAGATAGATAGCCTCCGACCATCGTCCCGCCACAAGTCTTGCCTTAGAAACGCAAACTGATATCGTAAGATATGTCCGACATGTATTGATCTCATGTGAACTCATGCAGTTTTTTCTTTGCCTCCCACCTCGCCGCGCATACCTCAGGGAGTGCACAGCACTAATGGTCACACTATAGTTTGGGGCTAGATAGCGTTGTGTGAAATGTCTTGCATTACACTATTTTATCATTGTCCGCAGCAACCCGGCAAACTAGATATGAACAACTATACGATGGTCAGCGATGCATTGCAGCATATCACAATAGGACCGGCGCCTGCACATTCTACTAAGGAAAGAAAGGTAAAAACATACACCTACCAAATATGTAACAAGCTGACTCGTCCAACTTAGCACGCGTGTTCCTCAGTATAAATAGAGAGAAAGAGAGAGAGAGAGAGAAAAAAAGAGAGGAAAGAGAGAGAGAGAGAGAGAAAAAAAGAGAGGAAAGAGAGAGATAAATGGAGAGAGAGAGAGAGCGAGATCGAAATAGAGAGAGAGATAGAAATAGAGTGAAGAAAGCGAGAGAAAGCGATAAAGATATAAAGAGAAAGATAAAGAGAGAGAGAGAGGGGGGGGGGGGGGAGGGGAGGAGAGTATTTAAACAATAATCTGCTTATTTATATCCCATAATGACGCATTGAACACTCAGTCAGTCGCCACGCCACATTTTAAAAATTACCAATTCACAAAATTCTGCATAAATTCTACATTATTGAGAGCTTTTTCTTTGATAGAGAAGGAAGATTTTCAAATCATCTTATGTGGTGTTTTGTTCAACAGTCGCAAAGGTCCGGATGGTCGCATTCAAGCAGTCAGCAGAGTGGTCACCATCACCACCCCTCCGGCGTTAGTTCAGAAACTGAATTGGACGCACAATATGCACAGGTAACAATAAGCATTGCATTGTTTTTCTACATATGTATGTACTATCAGCAAAAAGTCCGCTCTGCCACCTTAAGGGTGAATTTTCTATGAAGCGACTAGCAGTTACCCCGCCTTGCTATCTTTTGACCACCTTTTGTAACTTTAATAAAACTCTAAAAGTCATAAAAACAAAGGGCTATAACAAAAATTAACAGATGTTCAATATTGTTCATCTGTCCGATTGGCCAAAATAAAAGGACAAAAGAAAAAGGCGGTGTCAGCTAGCTAACTACTTACAAGCGAAACTGTTTCAAAACTGGCAGAGAGGAATTTTTGCTGATTGTACATATATATAAAAAAAAGTATATTAGTAAGTCAGTTATCTGGTTCCCATAATACAAGCTTAACTTAGTTTGGGGCTAGATAGCGCTATGTGAAAGGTCCAGCATTGTTAAATTATTATTAAATTAATTCAACGGAGCCATGCAACCAGTGTCTTAGGGGCACTTCTGCCTGGATTAGTTGAGCTATCTATAGATCGTTTGCAACGTTCTTTTGATGATTTAACTGTCTCGTTTGTATTTTTTATGGTCATGTAAATAATCACTGATTTAAAGGGGTATTTATCACGTATATACTTTTTTTTATTTGTTATTCCGACGTTAGTCTGCCCGCGACTACGGCTGTTGTAACATAGTTGAAACGACGGGATAACAAGTAAAAAAGGTACATAAGGGATAAATACCTTTTTGACCGACTTCAAAAAAGGAGAAAGTTATCAATTCGACTGTATATTTTTTTCTTTTTTTTATGTTTGTTACCTGTTTTTATGTTGAACTTTCGACTGTATGAACAGATTTTGATGATTCTTTTTTATTTGAAGCTGGTGCTTCCCGTGTGGTCCTATTTCCACTTGGTCCAGTTCTGACAATGGCATCCATGAGAAAACCATATAAGTCTTAAATTTGTTTAATTTTTATGTTATGTTATGTTTGTTAGCTCAGAACTCCGTTATATATCAACCGGATTTGGAAAATTAGTTTTTTATTTGAAAGGATATACTTTTAGATTGAACCCGCGGAAATTTCATCAAAATTACTAGTTTGGTTTTTACTGTTATCTGAAGTCGGTTATATTTTTTGGTAAAAAGTTACTTGTTAAATCATTAATTATGTATAGTGACCTCTAAAGTTTGAAAAATACTATGTAAATAATTGTTTAATATTGCTGTTAATAAATGTTAAAGCTTCTCATAGTGCATGTTTGTTATATTCCTGGTTTTATTTGCAGATCAAAGAAACGAATGAGTATATGGAAGCGCCATCTATGCAGCGATTAAGGAGACACAGGAGACATGAAAAGACCGCATCGCATCAACCATGTAAGTACACTCAATTCTGCCTGAAATTCTACAGTTTGACCTATTCTTTAGTTTTAAATTCTCAACACTGATACCTACAAGGAACACGTGAACAAAGTGTCTCCCCCTTGACTAGAGACAGTAAAAGTAAAGTATTTGACACATTCTTAGTTCATAATTGTACTAACGAACTAGGTCTATACATGGATTGATTGTAATAATAGTAGTGGTTCGCCCCGAACTGAGTACTCGCGAGTCTCCCAAAACACAAAAAAAAATTTAGGGCGACTCGCGCAACGATGCCTAAACGTATTTAGTGGCTAAATATGATTGAAGGAGTTTTCAAATCATACAAATACCTAAAATTTATACATGTTTAATCGCTAAATACGTTTAGGGATCGTTGAGCAAGTTGGCCTTAATCTTTGACTAATAAAATAGTGCCACGAAATGCGCATCCAATTAACTAACAGTTTCATTCAAATTACAGGAAACGGGAGTTCATGTTAATTGGTTATGTTGTTTGGGGTAGTAGTTGCAGTTATTCTGAATTTCAGACTTTTGCCTATATTTGTGTCACTAAAGCTACACGCGACAACATTTCAGCACTGTAGGGTCACTGGTGTACCCTGTGAATTTTGTCAAAGTTCAGTTTTTATTATGGCTAATAACTCAAAAACTACAAGGTTGAAACTAAAAATAAAAACGGGGTCGAAATGTACTCACAAATATTTTTTATTAGACGTGCCATTTGACCGGATAGTCCAATTTTGTTTATTTTTTACCCTAATAAGTGTTGAGATATTGAACCCCAATATCTCAACACCCCCTTTCCCCACATTATTAGCTCATTTAGTCACACCGGATTTGTGCCGTCACTTCTCCTTTATACCAAATTTTATGATGATCGGCTAACGCTTGGAATGTTATCCTCGGATGAACTAACATACATACAACGCCGATTTGCCCAAGTTGATTTAGAGATCAATTACCTACTAAATTGTTGTCTGTAGGTCGATCGGTCTATGTTCATTCCAATACCGCTCCTGCACATCTCTTGCCGATGGGAGCCATTGGGCGCAGGCCGATCAGCACAGTGGACGTCCTGTGGCTGATATGATGATTACATCACTAGCAAACCGAAGTTTTATGATGGCAACAGGCAGAGAAGGCTTGGTTCCAATGCTATTTTTATTTCTGCCGCCAAGCAATAATGCTTGCATTGCTGTTCCAGTTTGAAGTTGCCAGTGAAATTATAGGTTTATGAAACTTTTCATATGTATGTACACAATACTCAACACATTGCTTTCACATGGTGACCAAGTTGTTACAGGTAGTAGATATATAGTTTCACATATGAACCCGGGCCAGGGTATTGCAACAGGAATGCAGACCATGTTTTCCTTTCTAAATAGGTGGGCATGCTGTTTACACTTTACAATTTATTCGATATTTTAATATGTATTACATGGGGCACACTAAAAGATTTTTTATGATTTTAAAAGTTCTCTCTCTCCGCAAGACTGTGCCGCTCGTCTTCAAAATGCTTTTGGGAGAGAAGCACCTTCTTTGAGCACCGTAAGGCGATGGTTTGCTGAATTTTCTAGAGGTCGGTAGCCTTATTACGTAAGCCAAATTGCTGTCGCGTCGCTATCGCTAGTCAGGCCACCCCTTTCACTCGCGAGGTACGTACTGTACGTGTGAAAGAGATGGCCTGACTAGCGATAGCGACACAACAGCTATTTGTCTTAGGTAATAAGGCGGCGGGTTTCTTTACATGACGAATTGCGTGAAGGGCGACCTTCAACTGCCGTCAACGAAAATAATGTGGCTACTGTTAAGCGGCTAATTGAAGAAAACCCGCGGATTACCTATGAGACAACTCGAGGACTATTGGGGATTGGTATGAGCCAAATTCAGAAAAGTTTACACGAAGAATTGAAAGTTCGGAAACTTTGTTGTCGTTGGATCCCTCTGAATTGACAGCGGAGCAGAAGCGGGCTCGCGTGGAATGGTGTTCACAGATGCTACTGAAGTACGACCACGGACATTCTAATGCTGTTTATGACATTGTCACAGGAGAAAACTTGGATTCATTGTTTTGAACCCGAAAAAAACAGCAATCTTGTGAATGGATGTTTGAAAATGAGAACAGGCCAACAAAAGTGAGGCAGGCGAGAAACGTTGGTAAATAAATGATCGGGTTTTTTTCTCAGCTACGGGTCCCATCTGCACAATTCCACTTGAAGATCAAAAGAGTGTTAATGCCGAGTGGTATTCTACCATTTGTTTACCCAGGGTGTTAGAAAAAGTTCGCGAAAGACGACCAAAATGCCGCGTTCTCCTACATAATGACAACGCTTCTTCACACACGGCCAACAAAACTAAGTCATTTTTAGCTTCGAAAAAGTACAACTCGTCACCTATCCTGCACATAGCCCCGACCTAGAGCACCCTGTGATTTCTGTATTTTCCCCAAAATCAAAGATTTGATGAGAGGTTTCACTTTTACCACTCCGAAGAGGCAGCGATAGCGTTCAATCAGCACGTAGAAAAAATGCATTCAGATCTGTGGTCCTCCTGTTTTAAAAAATGGTTCGATCGCATGAAAAAAATGTTTAAAAAGTAAAGGAGAGTATTTTGAAAAGCAATAAACATAATATTTTGGTTATAACATGTGGTTTTTCTAAGTTACGCAAAACTTTTAGTGTGACCTACGCATTACTTTGCAGATAGGTTATTAATTATGTCTCAGGGTAGAGGCCTGAGCCGGCGTTTGCGTGATGTTCCTCTTAAGTTTGTTGAATATTTACAGCGTTTTCGGAAACGGATAGTTCCGGGTCAAGTGAAGCTTCGGGCGGGCAACGAACGCATGCGAGACGTCGTCACAACGCACATCACGCGCCTAGACATTATAAGAAACGGTAAGATTATAAGAATGCGTTGCACAACTTGTACCAAGTACAAGTCCAATCGTGTTTGGAGTACTGTTCTCACCTCTGGGACGGAACAGCGAAGTACCAGCTTGAAGCTCTGGAATCAATTGCGAGAAGAGCCAAGAAGCTCATAGGCAACGATGAGCTAGTTGATGCAAGGCTCCTCAGCCTGGAGCATCGACGAAAGGTTGCTAGCCTCTCGGTTTTTTATCTAGTACATTTCGGGGAGTGTGCGGCGGAACTTTTCATCTTAATCCCACCATCCATTCTATCATCGGAAAACCAGACGCTCTGCGATACGCCACCGCTATATGGTTGAAATACCTCCCATTCGCTCAAAGCGGTTCTCTGCCTCCTTTATTATGCGCACCGCCAGAAAGTGGAACGCCTTGCCAGAGTCTGTGTTTCCTGATAACTATAACCTGGGTGTCTTTAAGTCACGAGTGAATAGGGTTCTTCTAAGCAAGCATGCAGCATCGTAGACTGATGATGCAGTCTGATGGTGCTTACCATCAGGGGAGATCGTGGTCAAATGCAAGTTTATAATGACCAAAATAAAGTCCTGTACCGAGAGTTGAACCCACCTTTAATCTCAGCTCAGGCCTAGTCGGCCAGGGGTACAGAGGTCATAAACCTTTAATTAATATTTTTTTTAAACTGGTTAGATCTTCGTTTGATCACAATCTCACCTGATGGTAAGCGATGGTGTGGTCTAAGATGAAGCACGAAGATCTAGAAGAAACCTATTAACTCTTACCTTAAAGAGGCCCGGATTGTATTCTTTAGGAAAAACAAACGACGGTAGTTTACTTTAGCTGTACGTATCAAGAACGTAGAACCAAAACGGTGTGTGCGAATGGGTGGTATATTAACTAGGGACAAATGGTACTGAGCTGTGCGCCTACTTGTCCTTTGCTGGAAAGGAGATGGCGTGGTTAGTATAGTAGTAGTAGTATAGATCATATAGTTTCTCAGTACTAATACTTTTGACGACCTCCGTGGTCCAGTGGACGAATAGCCGGCTGAGATGCAGGAGTTAGCGGGTTCGATTCCCGCCGTGGAACAAATGATTGCATGATCTACAGATATATGTCCGGGTCTGTATGTGTTTCTAATAACATATTATAAGTATGTATTTACAAAAAAAAAGTATATAAGTATTCTATCAGTTATCTGGTTCTCATAGTACAAGCTCTGCTTAGTTTTGGGGCTAGATAGCGCTGTGTGAAAGGTCTATCAAAATTATATTTATATTTTGTCTATTTACAGATCTTTAGGTAACCTAGTAGCGGTACAGAGTCCACGAGTGCCGAAGCTGGGCATGTTCGTTGGCCCGCCGGAGCTGCCCACTGGCTACCGAGCACGGACGCAGGAGGATAAAGGTATATCATTTTAATCCACTTCAAAAAAGGAGGAGGTTCTCAATACGGTTATATTTTGTTAATGTTTATTACATAATTACTGATTACAGTGAGTGCAGTGATCGCGAAAGATTGTAAAATACTATGTCTGTTACCTCAGTACTCTGTCATTTATCAACTGATAGGGTTATTTTTTCTTATCTGTTTTTTGTAATCTGAAGTCGGTCTAATGAATGTAACTGATAACTGAGTAGATGATCTTGCAAACGGTTCTGATGATCCAACTGTCGTGGTAGGGGGTTTTAGGAATCTAAGATAACTATATTTATGACAATTTTATATATTTATATTTCATAGGAATCAAAGTCGTGACTGATTGACATATAGACAACGCACACCCTAAACCTCTTTTAACCCCCTTAGGGGATGAAGTGTGCTCTCACTCACCACAAAGAAAATTCCCTCCGAATTTCAATTCTTCAACTTATTTATGATAATTTTATGCGATCGCAATCATACTAATATTCTAAATTCTAAAGTTTTTGTTTGTTACTCAATCACGTCGTAACGGCTGAACCGATTACGATGAAATTTGGTATGTACGTAGATTATTACCTGGATTAACACATAGTATACTTTTTGTTGAAAAACAATGCGTGCAAAGCCGCTGGCGGAAGCTAGTACTAAATATAGTCTTACATTGTTGCAGCGGCGAGTGAATCGAGTGAAGGCAGTTCCGACGGCGAGACGAGAAGGCCGCGGCCCCTACCGCCCCCGCCTCATCACGAACCTGCACACAAGGTATCTTATCATTTTCATAAATACGGGATTCAGGAAGATATGAAAAGATCCGTAGAACCAAAGTCACTGACATACCCAAACGATAAGCAAGCTGAAGTGCCAGTGGGCAGAGCACATAACTCGCTGATATGATGATCATGGATAATAAATAAATATTGCTGGACATTTCACGCAGCGCAATCTAGCCTCAAACTAAGCAGATCTTGTACTATGGGAACCAGATAATTGATAGAATACTTATACACTTTTTTATATATAGGAAAATACCCATACTCATCATCATCCACAGCCTGACTTCACCCATTATTGGGTATAGGCCTCCCCAAGTTTGTGCCATCCACCACGATCCTGCGCTAGTCTCACCCACTGACGGCCCGCGACCTTTACGATGTCTTCCATCCATCTCGCTGCTGGTCGTCCTACCCTTCTATACCCGCTCCTCGGCCACCATTCAGTCGCTGTCCTGCTCCATCTGTCATCACCACGTCTAGCCAAGTGTCCCGCCCACGACCATTTGAGCTCCATAAATCGAATCCCAACGTCATGAACCTTCGTTCGTCTACGTATCTCGACGTTTTGGAACTCGATCTAACAGTCTGATGCCAAGCATGGTACGCTCCATGGCTCTTTGTGCAACTCTTGACCTGTACACAACTTCCTGCGTGAGAGTCCACGTCTCGGCACCGTAGGTCATGGTGGGCAGAACACATTGGTTGAATAAGCGGGGCTTTTTGCAATCCACAGAAGTCACCACAAATAATGCAAGTGATGCCCGTGTTACCCTGTGGAAAATAAATAAAGCCCCCCCCATCTGGCTATGTTACACCTGCGGAGGAACTACCCCCTGGTCAACACCTACCTTGGCTAGTGTGGAGGACCCTCAACAGACTGCGTACCCAAGTCGGCCGCTGCAGGTGTAATCTTAGTAAATGGGGTATTATAGACGAATCGGCGACGCAATGCCAATGTGGTGCCCAGCTCCAAACAATGGCACACTTCCTTGCATGCCCATCCTGCCCTTCCACCTGCACGATGGGGCAACTGATGACCTGCTCCGACGCTGCCATGAACGTGGCGGCATACTGGTCAAAATGGCTATAGTATTGAGACATCGACACGAAAGAAGAAGAAGAAGCGGGTCTTCAGACACTGTGGAAATTTAGGCGACCTAAGGATATCGTCTAACTTGCCGAATGCAGCCCATCCCATTTGGATACTTTTAGAGATCTCCTTCTGCTGATGCTCTTTACCAAATGATAGAATATGTCCAAGATAAACATACTGGTTGACTGTCTCCAGCCTCTCATTTCCCACTATTACAATGGGGTTTGTGACACCGGAGACATTCGAGAGCACCTTCGTCTTGGACATATTCATCTTAAGGCCTACACTCAAAGAAGCATCAAAACCAAAATACCCAAACCCGGAACAAATATCTGTAGATCATACAAACATTTGTTCCGCGGTGGGAATTGAACCCGCAACCTCCTGCGTCGCAGCCGGCTAGTCACAAGTGTGCGCCACGGAGGTCGTCAAAACACCCGTATACAAAAAAATAACAAAACCCAAATTTTACAATGACTACAGTAAAAGGACAGTATTTAATCCCCTATCTTATTAATAAATTGCCAATTGAAATTAAAAATAAACTCACTCCAAAAAATATTAAATACATATTAAAAAGACATATATTCTAAATACTTTTCTTTAAAAGCCTATCATAAAATGGAGAATCCTTTATAGTGCAAGCGCACGCACACTCGCACAGCTGTGTAACTCACACTACGGCATTGTATCCGCGTGCACGTGTGCGCTCGCACGCCATTAGATAACACCATCAAATCTTTATATATTATAAAATGAAGTCGCTTCCGCTGTCTGTTCGCTTAGATCTTTTAAACTACTCAACGGATTTTAATGCAGTTTTCAGCAATAGATAGAGTGATTCAAGAGGAAGGTTTATATGTGTAATACATACATAGTAACTGCGAAAGTAACTGTTTGTTTGTTACCTTTTCATAACTAAACGGCTTAACGTATCGTAATGATATTTGGCAAGGAGATAGATTATATCCCGGGGAAGGACATAGGCTACTTTTTTACCCGAGTGCGCACAAAGAGGGTAATGTTTTTATTGAAATACCATGAATGCGAAGCCGCGGGTGGGTCAGCTAGTATTGTAATACCCACGTTATCGAGAGCCTGGTGTCTGGACAAACCTAGACACATTATAAAGTTTAAGACAGCACACGCACGCTCGCACGCACGCACGCACGCACACGCACACGCAAAAACACACACACACACCCTTATAATCATGTACAATCAGTAGTCTAAACGAGTATTCAACTTAAATGACATTTTAGCTATCTATAAATAAACTTAAATTTTACTTTTCTCATTCTTACTTTTCAAAATGTTTTATTTTGTATTACGATAGTAAGTAAGGAACAACAAGGTACTGGTTTTTTGCAACTGTCGACGTTAAATGCAATACTAAATGTCAACACTAAATATTCTAGATTCCTATGTGTTTTTAAACTAAATAAATATTATGAACAAACAAACAATATGACAGTATTAAGGCACTGTATTTTTCCTGTGTACAGAATTTTAGAATAACAATGAATGTGTTGTTGACAGATTTTATCCGGCGAATATCCGTCTTCCGCGCAAGATAACTCGTCCTCAAGCGCAGCCGACTCCCGCCGGAGACATCATCCGTTCAGCAAGCATGATCGTAGGCACAATAAGGTATTACATCCTGTTTTGTTTTCTACGATATTAATTCAAATAGTCAGAATCTGTCGTCTTTACAATGATCTGTTAGGAAATAATAGTGCTACCATTGATATTTTCAATAATAATCATCATCATCATCCGGAAGACGTCCACTGCTGAACATAGGCCTCCCCCTTAGATCGCCACAACGAGCGGTTGGCAGCCGTTTGCGCCCAACGGCTCCCCGCGATTCTTACTAGATCGTCGGTCCACCTTGTGGGGGGCCGGCCTACGCTGCGTCTTCCAGTCCGTGGTCTCCACTCGAGAACCTTTCTTCCCCAACGGTTATCGGTTCTACGAGCGATGTGGCCTGCCCATTGCCACTTCAACTTGCTAATTTTGAGAGCTATGTCGGCAACTTTAGTTCTTCTGCGGATTTCCTCATTGCGGATTTTGTCACGCAAAGAAACCCCGAGCATAGCCCTCTCCATAGCTCGTTGAACGACCTTCAGCTTGGTCATGAGGCCATGAGTAAAGGACCACGTTTCAGTGCCATAGGTCATCATTTTCAATAATAAATTATTTAAATAAAAAAAAAAAAGATATTGAAACCACTCTTATTAAAGAGAGTGCTTCTATGTTCTTCGTCTGTTCTCTAAACATCTATATTTTATTAAGTATTATTTTTTATTTATCTTATTATTTAAGGATATTTTATTTACTGTTGTTACTTTGTTTTGTCAATATAAGAAAAAAGTTGCCTGGAAGAGATCGCTTTTAGCGATAAGGCCGCCCATTGTACCTATGATTTAGAATTGTGTTTTCTGTTATATGTTTATATTTAATGGTGTGCAATAAAGGAATTATCTATCTATCTATATAAGGAAATATTTCCCTTCAGCTCGTCTACACAGAACTGCTCTAGAATTGTCATGCTGATGTTGATAATTGTATTTTGTATCTAATTAATTGTATTCTGTTCTATGTGCCATAATAAATTAATTTAATTTAAAACACACATCCGGAATAGTATTAACTATCAGAGGTGTGTTTAATACAAAATTGTTGAAAAACGACTTCAATCGGTTTTAATAATATATTTCTTTATAGGAATTCTCGAAGAGCAAAGACAAGAAAAATGCACAGATCACTAACACTCCGCCCGCTGTGAATTGGGGACCACAAGTAAGTGTCAAAAAGTTTATTATAACCAGTCGATATACAGTAGGTAGAGTCTCACTAATCCGGCACTTTTAAAAACTAGGCGGTGCCGGATTATTGGCTTGTATAGAATCTCACTAATATTATAAACGCGAAAGTTTGTATAGATGTATGTGTGGATGTATGTTACTTTTTCACGCTAAAACTACTAAATGGATTTTAATGAAATTGGGTATGTACGTAGATTATAATCTGGATTAACACTTAGGCTACTTTTTAGTGTTTTTGAGAAAACACGCGCGCGAAGCCGCGGGCGAAAGCTAGTAATTTATAATATGTGCGCAAGTGCGGAACAAGAGGGGTGAGGGAGGCGTGAGCGGAGCGTGCCGGATTATTGGACGTACCGGACTACTGTAGTGCCGGATTACTGAAACTACTATTATTTTTATACCTATGTATGTGTTGGTTGTTTTTATTTGTAAAAATGTAAGTAGATGATATGAAAGGTTGTTAATTGGTTGTTCCCAGGGCTCTCACGGAGTGCCCCTCTTCGTAGAGAAATGCGTGGAGTTCATAGAGCGGGAAGGGCTCGCCTCGGAGGGCCTGTACCGCGTGCCCGGCAACCGAGCGCACGTTGAAATGTTATTCAATAACTTCAACGAAGGTATACTATATAATCCTTTAAGCCTGTCATTAGCATATTATTTTATTTATTTATTTTATTTTTCTTTATTATGCACAACAAACAATTATGCAATTAGGGTTAAGTAGGTTACATTACATACAAGAACAAGATTTTAACTTTTACTTTAGGTTAGACAGAAATAGTGAAATATTATATACTTCGAGTAACTTTTTTCAAAAATATAACCGACTTAACCAAACTTATTTTTATGAAATTTCTATGATACCAATATGAAAGTATATCCTTTCAAATAAAAAAAAATATTTTCCAAATAGACGAGTAATGACGTAATGAGTTCATAAATGACGGAGTTTTGAGATAAAAATATTTGCTGGCTGTCTGTTCTCTTTAGGGAAGGTAACGCAGTTCCTACAGCACAAGACTCGCTCGTCGCTCGGATATACTATGAAAGTATATGGTTTCAATTAGAAAGAATTTTACAAATCGTTTGATAAATGACGGAGTTCTGAGGGAAAAACATAATAAAAATACAGTCGAATTGAGCACCTCCTCCTTTTCGAACTCTGTTATAAAGCCTATCATAAAATGCTTCCTTTATAATGCAAGCGCACGCACACTCACATATAGTATTGAATTTGTTTATTCACAAATCTTTTCATTATATTGACATCTCGAAAATATATTATAGTAGCTGTGTATTGGCTATTGTACTGCATCGACGTGTTCACCTCACCTCACGGGTTTATAGTTATCCACGTGCACGTGTGCGCTCGCACGCCTCTAGATAAGTCCATCAAATATTATAATAAATGTCTATTTTTAAGATTAACATACTCTTGACCAGAATCCACGTGATCGAGAACCTGGTTATAACAATAAAAAATAAACAAATAGGTACAACAACAAACAAACAGGTAAATCAGAGGACAGGCGAATAACAACAACTATAAAAGTATGTTTTATTTTTCTGTTTCAGATCCCAACGTAGATTTCTACGCTCTAGACATCCCAGTGAACGCGGTCGCGACTGCGCTAAAGGATTTCTTCTCTAAGAAACTGCCGCCGCTACTGGATGAGGATAGCATGTCTAAGTTAGAAGATATTGCCAGTGAGTATTGCTATTCTCTTAAGCGCAGGGTAGGACGGCCATTAGTATCGATGGAAGGTGACAACGAACATTGAAATAAAAATCGTCATAGCTCTCACGGCGTCTCACGGTGCCAGGCAGTGAACGAAAAATCACAGTTGTCATTTGCAATAAAGCGTAAAGATCACCGTAATAAGGTTCAAAATCGCATGTACCTAAGGATACATAAGGTCTTTTAGTTCTGTGCATAAATATGATCTAAGGACGATCAAAGACGTAAGTCTCAAATCGAATTTTGTCTATTATGGGATTATTAACCAATCTATAAAAATTTTGACTTGTGAGTTGCTAAAATACTATTTTTTTATTTGAGTGTTCGTTTTCGACAGTAAACTCGAACAGTTTCAGAGAAAAATACTTACATAAAACTTTCATAAAAGCATCATTTTCAAAACGGAAATGAATTCGAAAGAAAAATCTCTAAAAAATAACGTACTGAAGATTTATATCTGATATAAGACACGCACTAGACTTGAGAAAGTTCCGACAAAAATCATTCGATTTGGGGAGCCCTGTCTTAAACTACGTAAATGGTTATGGTAATGGAATGAGCACATGATGTCACAAAGACTAGTGAACGTGTATAATTGCAAAAGAAAAAGTGATCAAAAGTGTAAATAATCGCGGCGTGTTCGACTTTAACTCGAACCGTTGATTCAGGAAAGGAACGCCTGGAAAGGCGTTATTGGGCCATGAAAGACCTACTAAAAGGTAATCTGCCACTCTCCACATTCTCACCTACGCTGCGCAAACGCTGGTCTCTGACGGCTCTTCAAAGGTACAAGCTCGAGGTTTGCCAGCGGGCGATGGAGCGCAGTATTCTGGGTGTCAAGCTCACTGATATAATTAGAAACACCATACTGCGCTCACAAACTAAAACCCGCAATGTTACCCACAAGTCCGCCAAATTAAAATGGTACTGGGCTGGGCATGTGTGCCGTATGCCGGAATACTTTTGGCCTAAAATCACTACTGAGTGGGCCTCACAAGGATCGCGACCACGTGGTCGGCCCAGGCGGAGATGGCGCGACGAACTTGACGTTTTTTCTGTATCCTGGCCAGTGGAATCTCAAGATCGCATAGAATGGAAAAAGGGAAGAGAGGCATCTGCCCTGTGTAGTGGGATCACTCAGGCTAGTTAGATTAGTTGATTCAAGTTATTCATGGTGTGTATTTGAATGGACTGTGATGTTCCAGCAATGCGCGGTTGCATAGCGGGCGGCGTGGAGCTGAAGGACCGCAGCGTGCGGGTGCTGGCGCTGCGGTCGCTGCTCAACACCGCGCTCACGCCGCTCGCGCGCTCCACCCTCGACTACTTGATGGATCACTTCGCTAGGTAACTACTGCTGCTGCACCACGATGTACATTATAATACATAAATATTGCTAGACATTTCACAAAGTGCTATCTAGCCCCAAACTAAGCAGAGCTTGTACTATGGGAACCAGATAACTGATATAATACTTAAATAACTTTTTTTTATAATTTTTCTTATAATATAGAATCCAGACCTGGACCAAATATCTGTAGATCATGCAAACATTTGTTCCTGCGGGAATCGAACCCGCTACCTCCTGCGTCTCAACCGCCTATTTGCCCACTGCCCCACGGAGGTCGACCCTCTCTTATCTATAATTATGTAATTATGATCGCGAAAGTTTGTAAAATATTGCTTTTGGCGATAAGACTTACAATTGTATGGTATTTAGTTATATGATTTTTGAATTTAAGTGTGGTATACAATAAAGCGTTTTATATTCTATTCTATGGTGGTTAGTAAATCGTTTAAAGGGCAAGGTGTACGCTTTTATAACAAACTCCCAAGTGATGTACAAAAAATGACAATTAACATATTTATAAACGTTATTACTAGACTACCTCCGTGGTGCAGTGGGCGAATAGCCGGCTGAGACGCAGGAGGTGGCGGATTCGATTCCCGCCGCGGAACAAATGTTTGCATGATCTACAAATATTAGTTCCGGGTCTGGTTGTTTCTCTATATATTATATGTATGTATTTACAAAAAAAATGCATATAAGTATTCTATCAGTTATCTGGTTCCCATAATACAAGCTCTGCTTAGTTTGGGGCTAGATAGCGCTGTGTGAAATGCCCAGCAATATTTATTATTATTATTAAACAAAATCTTTATAGAAAAGCCTACCATAACATATCGGATTATTTAGATGATAGAGAAGCTTGGAATTGTAATTGATTCAAAAATGTACAATTTTGACGTAATTTTTTATTGTTATGTATTCTAAAAGGATCATTAAAAAGAACAACCAGCCTTGTTTCTTGCCTTTCTTTCCTGGCTTGGTCGCGAAGGAACAGGAAGTAAAATTGACGTTTTAAAGTGATCCTTGTGATTTTAAAGAATAAAAATATTTTGAATTTTTTTGGGCATCACGTCTCTTACTTCTGTTTTGCTTTGAATCTAATCGTACAATATTCCATATTCCACAGAGTGGCAGACAACTGTAAACTGAACTCCATGGACTCAAAGAACCTGGCGATCTGCTGGTGGCCGACCCTGCTGCCGGTGTCGTTCTCCGACATGGGCCGCTTCGAGATGACCCGGCCGTACCTCGAGGACATTGTGCAGACCATGATTGACCAGCACCCCTTCCTGTTCCGCGGGAGAGAGGCCTTTGTAATGGTGTGAGGACACGACCCCGGTCAGATATTTATACACTTTGCGATTTGCATACCTATATACAAATAAAAACTTTTATTTAATTAAAATTTTATTACAATTTAATTATGCAAAATTAAAATGCTGACTACTTGTGACGATAAGCGATGTTATATAAGTATCGCTTATCATTGTTTACATTTATATCAAGTCCTGTTGATTCTGTAATGAATGAATAAAATAAAAAAAAGTATATTTTATGTTCTCCTAAACATTGAAAATAGAATGGGGCTCACTGCATTCATAATAGGTTAAATATATATACAAACGGCATGAAAAATCCGTATTTCTATTAAAAATAAAAGAGGCATTAGTCTAGTAGTGAAATAAAAACAATGGTAACGAAGAACGCAGATATTCTTTATAGCAACAAATTGTTTAATTTCCTCGCATTCGTAATGATAATTATATTCGGGTGTACTCGTAAGTGATGAATAACACCCTCGATTAGCGTACGAGCGAGCGAATATCTAGGGTGTAATATTTCATTTACAACCCTTGTATAACAATATACGATTAGAGCTTTTAGTTCCATTCTAAAGCGAAGTTAATCAAGATAAATCTTATTTGCAGGCCCCACAATGCAGGTCGCATTTGTGCTGGACGACGTGTGACGTCACCGATGTAGTGACATCACAGTGAATGAACTGCGCGCGAAGGTTTCGCGGAACGAGCGCTTTGAACAAGTGAAGTTATATTTATCGGCGTAGTGCGTAAGTTTGGCTATTTTGTGTAACGCCCGCGCGATTCTCAACCTTATCGACAAGGTAATAACGACGCGGGGAAAACGATATTTGTAGAAATCTCATGTATCGTTGCAATTTTACTGGCAAGCTATTGTTGTTCTAAAGTAGTTTTTTATTATAAATGTCTGGTTAGAAAAGTTATTTTTTAAAGCGTTTTCATATCATAATGCTTAGGTACGCGAGGTAATATGCTTGCATTTTGATGTTGGCTTTTTTTTTACAAGATAGTTACGACTAGTGAAAGTTTTACATAATTCATTACTGAAAATACAGTATTTTGAAATTAGTGTTTCGCATTTTTAGATTTAAGGTTGGAAATTCATGCACAAATCGTAACGGAAGGTTTAAATAAGTATTATTGGGTATTTAACGTTTATATTTGTACTAATGGCAACTCCATGTAAGAGCACATTCCGTTCGGTCGATATAAAAACGCGTTTCATGTTAATTAATAAAAGACGCCATTTTTATTGCCGTCTCTCTCTAACGCGAGAGGGAGGTAAAAATGGCGTCTATTAGCATTTGAAATGCAGTAATTGTTAATGATAATATTATGTAATAATATTATAAAATAGTTATTCGCGTAATCCATCGGTTATATAAAATAGGATATGGTAAGGTCGGTGTTATGCTTTGCGTATGCTTTTTTATTTGACCTCAAAAGTAGATTCCACGATGGTTTTTATACCACTAAGGTGGCAATCAAGCATACGGCCCCTGATGGTAAGAGGTTACCGTAGCCTATGGACGTTTGTAACACCAAAGCCAAAGGCAACACTCGCGCAATCTCACCCAACAATAATTACAATTTTATGGATGACCGTTGATACCCGTCGTTTGAGTGCGTTATAGAAAAGAACACCTTACAGCACTGAGATAGGTTACATTTTAAAATACTAATAATTATCAGATGCCTTAGGCTAAGTTCATATGAACTTTGATTTTATGAACTTAGCCTTATAATATTTATTTGATGACATCACACCAAATACATCACAAAATATAGTTGTCGGTTTCGTGTCAATTACCATTTTAATTATTGCCACAATTTTAGAGCAGCTTCTAATAATTTTGAGACTGAACGCATTTTACAAATTTTACTGTGTAGTGATTTTATTCTTATAACTGGCAATTATTTAATGTTATCTGTGTGTAGGTACTTTATTTTTTTTCTCGCATTTCAAGATATCAGCAGAGTGAGTTTTAAAAAATTTAAAATGTTTCATGAACGGCTCTTTCCGTAATTATAACCTTAAGCTGTGTTTATTTTAATCTAGTATTATTCTGGATTACAATTAGATCGGATTTTCAAAATTTTACGTCTGTTTACAAATTAACTTTCACCTGACTGGTTTCATTAAAAAGTGGAGTATTATGTATTTAAATTAAAACATAGTGTTTTAGGTATTTATATCCAAATAGCTGACCAATCCGCAGCTTCGCACGCGTAGTTTTTCAATATAACATTACCCTCCTTCGGCGCAGTTGGGTAAAAAGTAGCCTATGTCACCCGGGGATAGTGTAGCTTCCCAACAGTGAAATAATTTTTAAATATCGGTCCTGTAGTTCCGCAGCCTATTCAATACAAACAAACAAATCTTTCTTCTTTATAATATTAGTATAGATTAAACGTAAACAGCCGTCTTTTAAGAAACAACCCTGGCGGTGATCCATAATCTGCATTAATCTAAATTCATTCACCATCAAAAACAAATTAAATATCTCTGCAAAAATTAAGAGCCGAACGGGACTTGAAACCACGATGTTCCTCTTGATACGAGGATGCGATAACAATTTCGACACGAGCTCACTGCTCGACTGTCGCTGTTTATTTTACGACCGGATAGCACTTTAAAAATAAAAATAATCATCTTATCAGTTAAAGGATGTTTACTGTGGGTCATAGGTAGTATTGCCAGTGTGGCAAGTTTCGGAGCGGAAGGTTAAAATTATATACACAAATAGCTAAAAAACAGGTTTTTGTGAATTATATTAAATTAATTTATATTTATCGGGTGGTTAGTTTATTTTATTAGACTTAAATAATTGTATATTATTTCTGTTAAGAAATGTATCCCATATAAAAAGTAGGTATTTATATTTCACCCTCACATAACTATCCAACTATTTAGTTAGGTACATGGAATAAATACAGATTAAGGAGGTTAAATCGAAAAATCGAGACATACAGCGTGAAGAGTGAAACGTACAAGGGCGAATCGGGAGGTGTCACCAGACCCCTCAAATACGGGACGTCCCGCGCAAATCGGGACACCTGGCAACACTAATCATAGGCCTCCACCATGGATTTAAAGATGCACACGTAACTGAAGTTTCTCAAACGTCTCTTTTCTCAAAAATTTACAACTGTGTACTAAAGCACTCTGTATAAAGAAATTACAGAAATTTTACTTTTAAAACTTTGTATGAATCATGCTTCAGATATTCAATATTTATTTTTATATTATACTAGCTTCCGTCAGCGGCTGCGCACGCGTTGTTTGTCAACAAAAACATACCAAATTTCATCGAAATCTCACATGTATAATATTAGTGTGATGTGATTCAGTGTTGTATTGAAGAGATATGGTTGCTGAAATCTTATAACTATGTCAACCAAATTAATAATACAAAATAGCTTGACCGAAAAGTGTAGGGCACGGTTGTGACGTAACACATTTTTCATACTAAACGCTACAAATAAATAGGGTATTTGGTAATATACGCACAAACATTAAAGGGGTTATTTTGATGAGCATAATAAATAAATTTGTGAAATGTTTACCATAGAAATGTGAAATTAATTTTGGCATGTAAAAACTAACACTTTATTAAACTTGTGTTGTGCTATTGCATAATGCTTGCCATCTAACCACAGATACTGTATTGCTGACGTCTCGAGATAAATAAATAAATATTGCTCGACATTTCCCACAGCGCTATCTAGCCCCAGTAACTAAGCAGAGCTTGTACTATGGGAACCAGATAACTGATAGAATACTTATATACATTTTTTTTGTAAATTCATTTATAATATACGAGGAGGGATCAAAAAGTAGTGAGAATGAGATAGAATATAATGACCATTGATAACTTAATAATTTATTTTTCTACATAGTCTCCGAGTCTCTCTACACACCGAGTCCAGCGCTTTTCCAAGGCTTCAATCCCTTTCAAAAAAAAATGTTTTGTCTTGGTCCTGCAAAAAGCTCTCCTCGTTATCGTCTTCGTACCTGTTTCCCCTTATGTATTCTTTCAATTTGGGGAACAGATAAAAATTGCTAGGTGCCAGATCTAGTGAATAAGGGGGGTGGTCAACCAATTCGAAGCCAGCTTGCTGAATGCCAGCCATCGCAACTGCCGACCTGTGCGCGGGTGCATTGTCGTGATGAAACAGCACGCCCCTTCGAAGTTTCCATCTCCTTTTCTTTTTGATGACATTCCTCAACTTGGGAATTAAAGTTGCATAATATTGGCCTGTAATAGTGGTTCCACGCTCCAGGTAATCAATCAACAATATCCCTTCTGAGTCCCAAAATATTGAGGCAATAACCTTGCCAGCCGATGCCACGGCACGAAACTTCTTCGGGGTCGGTGATGATGACCGTTTCTATTGCGAAGATTGCTGTTTTGTCTCGGGATCAAAATGATGGACCCATGTTTCGTCCATTGTTACGCTAAACGAGTAAAAGTTTTCAGAATCTTCTTGAAACTTGTCCAACAATATCTTCGAAATGTCAAGTCGATTTTGTTTCTGACTGTCGGTTAACATTCTCGGCACCCATCTTGCGGAGACTTTTCTCATATTCAAAGATTGTTTCAATATGGATTGAAAACTTCCATATGAAATGCCCGTTTCTTGAACTAAGTGTCGGATGGTAACTCTTCGATCGCTCAATACAATTTTCTCGACTTTCGTAACATTTTCTTGGGTGACTGATGTCGATGGGCGGCCGCAACGATGTTCGTCTTCCGTGCTCGTTCTCCCTACTCGAAATTGAGAAGCCCCCCTTGCGACAGTGGAATACGGCGGAGCAGACTCTCCTAATGTTGCCTCCAAATCACAATGAATCTCTTGAGTCGTTAACTTTTTTAAACAGAGGTATTTATTAACGGCTCGCACTTCGTTTTTCTCCATTTTCGAGAACACGTTTCGACACGAAGAAAACAAATGACTACATTCAGAAAAAACAAAAGAGAATCGAAGATCTTTTTCTTTATTAATATTACAAATATGTATCTGAGCTATGCCTGCCAGTATTTTTTTTTACCAAGGAGTATGTCGTTCTCACTACTTTTTGATCTCTCCTCGTATAGAGAAACAACCAGACCCGGAACAAATATCTGTAGAACGTGCAAATATTTGTTCCGCGGCGGGAATCGAACCCGCTACCTTCTATTCTCAGCCGGCTATTCGCCCGCTGCGCCACGGACCTCCGTGGCGTCAAGATATATCTTGTTGTCCCTTTCTAACCCAAAACCCGCAGCCATTTCCGAAAGAGATATCTCGAATTCGAAAATCGAGAAATCTCGATTTATCTCGAATTAATCACCTAAACTTAGTAGATTTTCTTTAAAATTTGATAATATAACTAGTAGTTTTTTTGTCGAGTAGTATTTTTTTATGATTTGAGAAACCGTCACCTGAATATCGTCCGTATATTACCAAATACCCTGTTTGTATGGGGTACTTGAAATATGTATGTAGGATACTTCGTTCAAAATAATGGTTGTTCCAGGACGTTTAATACTAATTATAATTAACTAAGCTTTAAAAAAACATGTCGACATTCGATTTGATTTTGAGAAAAAATTGTTTGTTATTATGGGTAAAATTATCTAATCTATTGAGGTGCTTCTAAAGCATCTTTTATAAAAACAGTGGCGCCACCCTCAAATGTTCTATATTTTTTCGGTAAAGTTATATTATTAGGCCAACAAATTCCTCAATCCGTAATGCCAATAAATTGTAAAGGTACTTTCAATTCCTCAACATGTTACGCCACTAAATTGTAAAGGTCCTTTTTTGGTGCAAATTTTCAAGTGTAGTTTCTTTACCGCCGAAGTATCTTACATAGTATAAAATGAAGTCGCTTCCGCTGTCTGTTTGCTTAGATCTTTTAAACTACTTAACGGATTTTAATGCAGTTTTCAGCAATAGATAGAGTAATTCAAGAGGAAGGTTTATATATATGTATATACCTAGTCAGGTCATAAATTCTGTCACATGTTTAATATAAAATAATTGAAACAAGTTTATTCATTATGTAACCATTTATATACCAAAATGAACTTAACAAAACATAGATTCTTATGACACTAAAGTTCATTCAAAATGACCTCCGTGATTTTGAATACAGGCCTTCTATCTGCGCGGCCAGTCGTCTATCGCAGCACGAACGAGGTCCATGTCAATATCGGCGGCTGCCTTAATCAAGGATGTCTTGAGTGACTCCAAATTGGGATGAGGCTTTGAGCACGCCTTTTCCTCCAAGTGTTGCCATATCTTGTAATCTAACGGATTCAAATCTGGACTGGAGGAGGGCCAGTCTTCGTGCCGGATGAAGTCGATTTCACGCGCTGCCAGCCAGTCTTGTGTGCTCTTCACTCTATGAGCTGGCGCCGAATCTTGTTGGAATACCCAGTGCCTGTTATTGAACATGGTATGAGAAACAGGTTCCACAAGGTTCGTCAGGACTGTATTTTGATACACAACTGCATTCGTTTTTACACCTTTCTCACAAAAATGTACCTCTGTTAAGCCCCAATAAGAAAGTCCCAACCATACCATGAGCGAGGATGGAAAATGACCTCGTTGGACACGCGGAATACGGTTGCTCGCTTCTTCACTACTGTATGCGTACACCTTATCATTTTGTTTGTTGTAGCTCTCTTCTACGGTAAAATATTTTTCATCCGAAAAAAGAATTTCTCGATATTTTTTTCCCGCGTACCGCTTCAACAAAGCGCGGCATCTCTTCAGTCTCAGGTCCATTAGACGAGCATTTAAACGATTTCCTGTTTTTCTTCGATATGCCCGAAGCCCTAATTCTTCATTTAACACCCTTTTCACCGTGGTTCTGCTTAACCCCATCTGAAGGGCCAACAGTTTCTGCTTACGTTTGGGATTTCCTTGAATTCGCGCCTTCACAGCTTTTATCACTGCTGGAGTCCTAACAGACCCCTGGGGAAGGACATAGGCTACTTTTTACCCGATTGCGTTAAAGGAGGGTAACGTTTTTATTGAAATACAACGCTTGCGAAGCCGCTGGCGAGTCAGCTAGTCAAATATATTTTTTTAAATACCTTTGTTTAACGTGAACATTTTTAAGAGTGATTTTTGAACTCGATTGTAACATTATTTATATTATTACAACGAATTGTAGTTTATTTAATTTGTTTAAATTTTTAATCTTGTCCATTTTAATATGTACTTTAATTTCGTAAGAGGGATTTGAAGTTTGCGTGCATTTGTAACCTTATTTGCGTCCTACATAAGGACTGTACTCCCTCACTTGCGTGATTATTTTAATGATTTGCACAAGCCATTGTGTAAGCGTACGTTCTTTGCGAATCAATGTAACTATTTAAGTATATTTAATATATTAGACGTCTCCAATAAGCTTAGGTGTAACATGTATCGTAAGTTTTTATCGGTATGATAACGTCATATATCGTTCGTCTCCTTCGCACGCATTCAAATACGCAAGGAAAGAGTGCGTGGGAAAGCGATGGGTGTCATGTCCATTAGGGGAATGATGTAAGTGAATTTTTTGTATTTTACTAGGAATCGAAAAAGACATAGAGCCTACCTGTGTTTAAATTTTTATTTTTATAAACGGAAATTCGCTTTTCTTAGATCTCACGAAGGCTTAATTATTTTACGGATCGGTGACTTCCCCTAATGTTTTTAAAATGCAAATTTTCTATATTCGATGTAAATATTGTACATTCGTTCAGTTTTATTTTATTTATTTATTGAGATTTTTTATGAGAGTTTTAAAAACATTTTTATTTTGTTATGCAATATTCTTAATTTCGTTTCAGAGTTTTTCTTGCTTCTTATTTTTTTTTTGATATTTTATTTTTTGAAAGTGCCATTCTTGTGTTGTAAACTGGCGGTGATTTTTATGATTCCTAAAAGTAAATTTGTCGAAATTTTGTATGTCTTTTGCTCAGTGAGAAAATATTCTATAGAGCGTGGTGCGTCAAAGAACGAAGTATGAACACTTGTCAATAAAAAATGTACTAGTAGAAAGAGACCAAATAAAGCCCCTATTCATCTCTGCCTTTGAAAAAAATCATAAACTCACGCCTGCTTATGTGGAAGAACACTGATTTACATCTGCTAAAATCTAGATTAAATGACACTTGACGCTTTTCTAGGTTGTTATGTTCTGTCATTTGTAAACATGATTTAGCCCTAGCATTAGCTTTGGTATAGCTAGTCTTCGTTTCTGTCTGTCAATTTGAAAAGGAAAGGGAGAAAAGGAAAGGACCAAAGGTCCAGTAACCATAGAACGCGAATGCGGTTAGAGGCGGCGCGGAATTGCTTGGTTAACGCGGCTGCCATTTATTGTATGCATCCATGTGAGACAACTTACGAAACGCGGCGCGGTTGGTAAACGCACTGCACCGCGCCGGTCTACGCGTTCGACGTTTCGAGCTCCAGTAAGAAAGTCAAAGTCAAAATCTTTTATTTATTAAAATCACAAGGATCACTTTTTTCAAACGTCAATTTTACTGCCTGTTCCTTCGCGACCAAGCCAGGAAAGAAAGGCAATAAACAAGGCTGGTTGTTTTATTTTAATGATGCTTTTAGAATACATAACAATAAAGGAATTAAATTACGTCGAAATTGCAACATGTTTGAACGAGTTGGAGCAATTTCAATCCCAAGCTTCTCTATCATCTAAATAATCTGATATTTTATAGTAGGTTTTTTATAAAGATTTTGCTTAATTACGTTTTTAAATTTGTTAATTGCCAATTTTTGTACATCACTTGGGAGTTTGTTATAAAAGCATACACCTTGCCCTTTAAACGATTTACCAACTTTATGGAGTCTATAAGGGGCAACAGCGAGTTTACCTATATTTTTAGTATTAAAATTATGATTATCGCTCTTTTTCTTAAACAAATTAATATTTTTACAACAAGGATTCCGTGCCAACAGGTTATGTCTGGTTTTCAAAGCTTACTGTCAATGCCAGTACAAACCAACAGGTCTGTATGTTGCTGGGCTCTTGAAAACCAGGTTCTACGACCGGTATCCACCGGTGCTGAGCAGAGATGTGTAAAATCAGCCAATAGAAACACGTTTAAATGTATTACGTCATGTACGTGCGTTACTGTTGGTTATTTTTACAACCTTACCGCTTAGCTTCGGCGGATAAGTATAAGCTATGCAGAGGCTAAACCAAGTTTAATAATAACGGTGATTACGTACGCGCTCAATAGTATATTTTCTTTGAGGCCTAATATTTTTGTGTTTGAGTATTTTCCAGTAGGGTCTCGGATGTTATATTGTAGAATCAATGTTCGCTTGACCGGCCGGAGTGGCGACACCTGCTAAACGATTTTGATCTTAATATGCTAGATATCGGTTGTTGTGATGGCGAGTATTGCTTGTATAGGTAAGGTATGATAAGACTATTCGTAAAGGAGTGAGATTACAATGTTCCATGTTGTGTGTGGAGAGAAGGGCTTTTTGTATGGGAATGTATGGAGTTGGCGTGGTTTATTTGTATGTTGTGAATTATTAATAAAATGATTATTATTATTGATAATGATAAATTCTCAGTTCTTTGGTAAATTTATAAATTGTCAACGATTATTTTAATAAAATTTTGTCTTTGATGAAGATTTTATTATAAAAAAATATAACTATTATTTTTGTGTCATTAAAGTCGTTATAAATCTCGTTAAAACTGAGAAACGGATTCGTGGAACTGATCTTAAGCATTTTTAGGGTTCCGTTACCCAAAGGGTAAAACGGCACCCTATTACTAAGGCTCCGCTGTCTGTCCGTCTGGCACCAGGCTGTATCTCATGTACCGTGATAGTTTCACGGACATGATAAATAAACGTAGGACTCGTGCACGAAGGGTTCCAATGTATAAAAAAAGGCAAAAAATTACGTTTGTTGTATGGGAGCCCCCCCGTAAATACTAATTTTATTTTAATTTAATTATTTATTTTTAAAGTGAATAATAAAACTCAATATTCTGTGAATATTTCAAGCATTTACCTGTTGCCGTTATCAATATCGAGCAAAAACAAGCAAAAAATCACGTTTGTTGTATGGGATCCCCTTTTAAATATTTATTTTATTCTGCTTTTAGTATTTGTTGTTATATCGGCAACAGAAATACATCATCTGTGAAAATTTCAACTGTCTAACTATCACGGTTCATGAGATACAGCCTGGTGACAGACGGACAGACAGACAGGCAGACAGACAGTCAGCGGAGTCTTAGTAATAGGGTCCCGTTTGACCCTCTGGGTACGGTACCCTAATAAAAAAGGTACATACGCGATAAATACCCGTTTAAATCTGTAATTATTAACAATCTAGTTTCACGAAGCAGTTTTTCAATAAAGAACAAGATAAATGTATTTTGTATCGTAGTGATGAATGTTGTGATAATATATCGGCAGTGAATAACGGCAGGCGGCGCCACTCCGACGCCGAATCAATTTTGCTATGCATCTCATACTGTGAACACAGTTCAAAAGAATGTGTCATATTTTATAATAAATAACCGTCTATGTAATTTATGTGCAGTTTTATTTATATTAAATCCTTTTTAAATTCAAATCCAAAATGTTTTTACTCATTAAAATCACAAGGATCATTTTGAAACGTCCATTTTACTGCCTGTTCCTTCATGACCAAGCCAGGAAAGAAGGTAAGGATCATGGCTGGTTGTTCTTATAACGTCTAAATTGTAATATTTTTGACCGAGTTGGAGCAATTTCTATCCCAAGCTTCTCTGTCCTCTAAATAATCCGTTATGTTATAATAGGCTTTTCTATAAAGATTTTTGTAGATTTTTGTACATAACTTGGAAGCTTGTTATTATAGCGTACACGTTTATGGAGTCTAGAAGTGGCCTGTTTAGATAAGGGGCTCGCAAAGTATATTATAGAATGACCATGCCCAATTGCAGTTTTGATCCATAGAATCGAATATGTTAAGTCTTAAGTCGATTGAAAGTGTTTGTTTATACAACTATGTTTCGTTAGAATTTAACAATGTAAGTACTTCATGCTTTATAGGAGACTATAGACTTGATTTTCTGGACAGGTTTGGAATAAGAGAGTTAATAACCATATAAAATTTATTCATCATCCAACAGACATGCCTCATAGTTCACACAAAACTAATCATCACAGATAACTCATAAAATACTCTAATTATGAACCTATCAATATAATTATAATAAATATGACTATCGAGACGGCATCCATTTTGTCTCACCTTTCTCTAAACTTCTTTAGAGAGCTGAATCAAAATGGCGTCTTGACAGTCAACGCAAAAAAGTATACTTTTGTTTCAACGTAAAATGGTTTACCGATTGAT
This sequence comes from Philereme vetulata, assembly GCA_918857605.2. Taxonomy (NCBI): domain Eukaryota; kingdom Metazoa; phylum Arthropoda; class Insecta; order Lepidoptera; family Geometridae; genus Philereme; species Philereme vetulata. Next base: position 5,490,594 of record OU975461.1, read on the forward strand.
TGCTATTTATAATAATAATCAGGGTGACTTGCGCAACGATGCCTAATCGTATTTAGTGCCTATAAATATGTTGAGAGTTGTCAAATCATACAAATCATCCAATTTAAACAGGTTTAGTCGCTAATTACGTTTACAGATCGTTATGCAAGCCGAGCTTATCTGTACAAGTTCTTTGTAAGAGACACTGGGTCCAAAGAAAGGAAAGTAAGTACATAAATATTCCTTGTTTGCAATATTTTGGAAGTGCTTAGTTGCTATGTTGTTTACAAAATGTTTTTTTTTATTTACAGATGCTGCACTTGCTAGAAATATAATCATAATTGTTCTCTAGTGTACACGGGGCACACTTAAAGTTTTGCACTTCTAGCTAATCGGAACTATTTGAATTTAGAATGTTATATTTTTTGAAACGTTGCAACCTTCTTAGTAAAAAAAAAGAAATTGGCGGGAAATCATTTATCAATTGTTTTTTATCACACATCAAAGTTCTACGTAAAGTGAGTATAGACTACAACATTTTCTCGAGCATTTCTGTGTAATGTAACGTTCTTAAGAATGGTACAATACAGGCAAAAGCTCAGTTACCAAAGCATTTCCATGTAATGTAACGTTCCTGCGAATGCTCGGCGTTGTTATGTTACGGGTAAATGCTTTTTTTCCCTATCCCACGACATAGTTGAATAGAAAATAGTTATTAAGTATAAATAACGAGCTAATGCAATGCACGTGTAAAATCACCGTGTGAACTTGAACAACTAACGACCGCGCGGACCGCGTGCGTCGTTCGTCCCTCTTCCTCCGCGTCACCCCGCACCCGCGCATCGCCTGCACTCGTGCATAGGCTCGACGAAATGTTACACCAATACGCTCGACGAAATGCTCACCAATATGCTCATTGGTTTGTACAATAATAGGCTGTAACAAAGAGGCGAGCGTGCTCGACGTTTAGGATGATACACTAGAATATATCACAGAACGGCTCGTTGTTCTGTTACAAGTAAATGTTGTAGTCTATACTCACCTGTACGCAACGAAAATGGAATTAAGTCGAAAAGATTTTAGAGCGATGATTTTTTATGATTTTAAAAGTTCTCTCTCTCTCTCTCTCTCTCCGCAAGACTGTGCCGCTTGTCTTCAAAATGCTTTTGGTAGAGAAGCACCTTGTTTGAGCACCGTAAGGCGATGGTTTGCTGAATTTGAGAGAGGTCGGTTTTCTTTACATGACGAATTTCGTGAAGGGCGGCCTTTAACTGCCGCCAACGAAAATAATGTGGCTACTGTTAAGCGGCTAATTGAAGAAAACCCGCGGATTACATATGAGACAATTCGAGGACTATTGGGGATTGGTATGAGCCAAATTCAGAAAATTTTACACGAAGAATTGAAACTTTGTTGTCGTTGGATCCCTCATGAACTGACAGTGGAGTAGAAGCGGGCTCGCGTGGAATAGTGCTCACAGATGCTACTGAAGTACGACCACGGACATGTTAATGCTGTTTATGACATTATCACAGGAGACGAAACTTGGATTTATTGTTTTGAACCCGAAAAAAAGGCAATCTTGTGAATGGGTGTTTGAAAACGAGAACAGACCAACAAAAGAGTGGAAGGCGAGAAACCTTGGTAAAAAAATGATCGCGTTTTTTATCTCAGCTACGGGTCCCATCTGCACAATTCCACTTGAAGATCAAAAGAGTGTTAATGCCGAGTGGTATTCTACCATTTGTTTACCCAGGGTGTTAAAAAAAGTTCGCGAAAGACGACCAAACAGTCGCGTTGACAACGCAATGACAACGCTTCTACACGGCCAACAAAACAAAGTTATTTTTAGCTTCCGAAAAAGTACAACTCGTCACCCATCCTGCACTTAGTCCCGACCTAGCACCTTGTGATTTCTGTATTTTCCCGAAAATCAAAGATTTGATCAGAGGTTTCACTTTTACCAACTCCGAAGAGGCAGTGATAGCGTTCAATCAGCACGTAGCAAACATGCCTTCAGATCTGTGGTCCTCCTGTTTTAAAAAATGGTTCGATCGCATGAAAAAATGTTTAAAATGTAAAGGAGAGTATTTTGAAAAGCAATAAACATAATATTTTGGTTATAACATGTTGTTTTTCTAAGTTACGCAAAACTTTTAGTGTGACCTACGTATAAGATCCTAGAGGCCAGACTTCTGTAGCAGACTTTGTTTGATAATTCTTTTTTTCTAATACATACGTGTACATACTTATTGCCGCTTAACCATTTACTAAATACGGTAGCACAACAGACGCATCATATCAGAGGTCTACTTGGCGCTGAAATTTCTAAACTCGCGCGTTAAGGGGTGGAGGTAAGTTGGCAATTCTTATTTTTCTTATAGGTACTTGAAATTGAGACGACTTGAAATGAGATTCAACATGTGTTGATGATGCCAATTCACCACCACTCTTGAGTAGGACGTTGTGCTTCGGACAGGTTTTTAGATGAGTACTAAGTAACTGCTTTATCTCAGCCTTAATCGCTAGTTTTGGTCACTTTTTAGAGTTTAGAGAACACTTTTAACCGCAGTTTACACGCATCCAGCACCCCAACAGCCGCACCAAGGAATAGAGCCATCGTTGGGAGGAACTGACAGTTTTCTGGACTTGTGTGTGCACGCGGAACCGAGAGAGTTGATTGATGAACACACGCTGTTTGTTCGCTCGTGCTCGGAGTGGGACGTCGTCATCTCCTGAAAAATAAGAAAAAAGTTAGCCAAAAAGCGACTTTTTCGGTAAGCGTTAGTTTAATTAAGTTCTGCTTGTAGAAAGTTGGCTTGAAATAAGCGAGATCTTAGCCATGTCCAATGTACATACTTGTAAATCGGTTCAGGTACTTATATTATACAATATAATTATTCAAATTTAAATTCAAGTTCGTCGATTCAAGTCGTTAATACTCCAGAAATAACATAACAGTTTACAAAAACCAAAGCGTTCATATTAAGTCATTATTCATATTAGGTCCGAGATGAATCACCATGACATACTCGTAGTTGCTATTGCTCGTCGTTACTAAGGTTACAAGATTATCTTGGATTATAGATAGATGAAATATTGAAAAAGGAATCCATTTTCTCTATGATGTGACAGCTTGTTTCTTACCTGATAGCTATCCCGCTTATACCGCGGGCCCGAACTTGCCGAAGACAGTGTGTTCCTCGCTTTATGCCTCGTACAGTGCTTAGGCTTCACCATCTCATGGACCTCCTCAATCAACCTCTCATTATCACTCCCCCCCACTGGCACTCCATTCTTCCCCACCCCATTCTTCCCTTCCTTCTTCTCTCTTCTTTTCCGTTCCCTCTTCTTGAAGGTCAAAGAGAATCTTTTCCGTTTCTTTGTTTTAGGAGTATCTGGTCTTGTTGGAGCTGTGGATTTTTCCCTCTCTGATCTGCTGGTGTCATCGTCGGGATGTGGCGCTTGGGATTCTGAATCAGTTTTTAAAGTCAAATCTGTTCGCGATGAAGAATCAGGCTCTCCAGATTTGTAAGCGACTTCCTTCTCTAGATTGGCAAGCTCCATTTTTCGTAGTCTTTTAGGCAGTTTGTTGACTGTAGCGTATATCGGCTCTTCATTGTCTCCGACCGGTGCTGATCGTGACCGGAAAAAGAAGTCGAACTTCTTCGGTTTCACTGGTATTCTTCTTTCTACGAACACAACAGTGCTGGCAACTTCTGTAGTTGTCGTCAGATCATCGCTCGACTTTTTACTCGTGCTCGGAATCGGTGTTCCTCTAGGATAGTCATACGTCAACTCTATATTCTTCTCTGTAACGTAGTGTTTCGGCGAATCTGGATCAGGAGTTTTAATACCGTTTTGTTGAGGTTCGTTCTTTTGACAGCAACATTGCTTTTGCAGTATCCGCTTCGTGTTGCACATGAAAACTGAATTCTGTTGGATATAAGTTGCATGTATTGCTGGTGACGATTGCGCCGATACTTCGCCTAGCAAATCTTCAACGTTGCCTCCCGTGTGGAACCTTTGAATTGGAGCGACTACGAAGCCAGGCGGAGGTGGGGTAAAGCCTGGAGGTGGCGGGGATACGTGATAAGGCGGTGACGTCACCGATTGGAAGAATTGAGGGATTTCTGGTGGGGAGCCGTGTACTAATACATCGACGACTCGATTGTTTTCCTTTTTTGGAGACTTGCTATTGTTTGGTGGCGTCATTGTCTTTGCTTTTCGTCGGTCCTCAAGCTGGCAATCCTCGCAGTTACAAGGAGACTCGCTGCCACTCTGAAATGTAAGAAATATCGTGTAATTTTGTTGTTCGAGTTGATTTGGTTTGGCTCAGCTGGAATTGTTTTCTTGCCAACGTTTCTGTAAATTAGTTGATGTGTAGTGGCCCTGGTGGGGCTAGGGAAAGGTTTCATCAGACTAGTTAAGTCTGATGAAAGGATTTGGTGGTAGGTACTTTTGTCTTTTGTGAATAAATAATTTCTCATATAAGATTTTCTAATAAATTTTCTCTAAAGCTTTCTGTTTTCGAGACCATTATCACCATTTATTTATATACAAGCGTGACCCTGGCGGTCACATTCATCTGTGTCAGAAATACTCCATATAATTAGGTTTGCGTCACCTGCCTGGTTTTGTCACTTTAGCATTGAGAAAGTTTATATGAGTTTGGTTGATATTTCTGTCTAAATATCTACTTATTATAATAATGTGTTAGTAATTTCGTTTAAAATACATTGTCGCATTTAACGTACCCTCTGTGCTCTTCGTCCTCCCATCTTTCCCTGTTTGCTAATTGTATACTAAACTGTATTACACTGACAATAGTACGCTACATCAGCATCATAGAAGACTCTGAACTGCATTTGAATGATTGTAGTAGAGTAGAACATAGACGTTCGTTAGCTTAAAAAAACAAAAAAGCAGTTGTCAATAAAAACAAAAGTTTCATAATGGCAAATGCTATTTTATGGTCTCAGAAAGCTCTATCGACGTTATGTCTTACCATCTCACAGATACCACTTCCACTGACACTCACAATAATGAAAACAGCATCACAATCAACGCAGTTCCATCCCACCCGACAACCGTCTCTCAAGTCCAACGCGCTACTGAGTTTAATAATAACATTAGGTGTTACAATATTTGTGTAAGGCTCGGTGCATACTGACGGGACGGCAAGGGAACATTCAGTATCTAACCACAGAAATTAGGCCTACTCAACTCTAATATTTGGTATTTATTGATATCAATTGATAGATTATATCCATGAGGCGCAGTTGATGCGCCTCGTGAGCTTTAGCGGATTTAGCTTTAGTGTCTGAGCGACAACCTAAGCAAACCTATACAATGACATCATTTATGTACTGTAGAATGAAAAATTAAGATTCTCTATTCTAAAAAAATATTAAGCTTCATCATGAAAACAAAATTCTGCGTTAAATAAACGCACACACCACAGTTCCTTATAGAAGTTATAGAGGTGATTCGGATGGGCCATGTCATCCCTGTTTTGTTTTATCTATGCATACATTTGTCCCAAAGCGGTAATTGATCGAGCGAAGCGAGATCTCTAAATCAACTTGGGCAAATCGGCGTTTATGTATGTTTGTTTGTCCGAGGATAATTTTCGAAGCGTTTATCCGATCATCGTGAAATTTAATACATGTAGGTAGAGTAATGATGGCACAATTTTGGTGTGACTAAATGAGCTAAAAATGTTGGCGGGTTGTTGAGATATTGGGGTTCAAGAGGGGTAAAAAAATAAATAAAATGAGGCTATTATATAGGTCAAATAACTGAAAGGTCTTCATTGGTATATTTAGACTCCATTTTTATTTTTAGTAGGCTATAGTTTTTGAGTTATTAGCCATAATAAAATCTGAACTTTGACAAAATTCACAAGGTACACCAGTGACGCCATAGAGCTGTAATTTGGTGTGCGTGTAGCTTAGAGTGAAACAAATATAGGCAAAACTCTGAGATCCAGAATAACTGCAATTTATACCCCAAAAAGTGTAACCAAAGAACATGAACTCTCGTTACCTGTAATTTGAATGAAACTATAGGTCAAGTAAGATGGTTATTTATTTCGTGCCACTATTTTGATCACAGAACACAAAAACCAAATCTTTCAACCAATTATAACTTTTATTTCTAAGTGTGCTAGTTTTTAAATATGTGAGTTTAGCTACACTGGGTTTCATGGTAAAAAGTCATCATGCTAGTTCTATTGTTTTTTATGTTCTGTGATTTTGATAGTCAAATATAAAAATAATATTTTTTTGTTTTAATCGGAGACTCGCGAGATCTCAGTTCGGGACGAACTACTAGTTAAACAACGCCACAATGGTAATGAACCACATTTATGTAATGTTTTTATTGTCTATTAGGGTTTAGCAATTATCACATAAAAATCCCATGCCGTCTCGCCATTATGCGCCTGGCCTAAACTAGAGCAGACGGGCGTCATCCGTAGAAACATTACAGAAATACGTGTCTACGACTTAAATACATTGTTCTAAACTAAATACCATTGCAGTCAATGACTGTTACATACTTATTACTGGTCTTAGAAAACCGCGATTTTTTTAAATGCGGGTAATACTCCACCGCGTCATATAATTTTATACACTATCCATCATGTTATTTGGTTTTTAACAGATGGAACTAGTGGTTGCAGCAACGCGAAATTACTATTATTGATTTTGATATATATTTTCAATATCATTGTAACACTGGTAGGCTATGTACATCAAATTAGCTAAATTAATATAAATATTTACCTACCTTTATTTTGGTACATTATCTCTGTGTTTACATCATCATCATCCACAGCCCTACTTCACCCATTGTTGGGTATAGGCCTCCCCAAGTTTGTGCCATCCACCACGATCCTGCGCTAGTCTCACCCACTGACGGCCCGCGACCTTTACGATATCGTCCACCCATCTCGCTGCCGGACGTCCTACCCGCTCATCGACCACCATTCAGTCGCTGCCCTGCTCCTGTCATCACCACGTCTAGCCAAGTGTCCCGCCCAGGACCATTTGAGCTTCATAACTCGAATCTCAACGTCATGTTTGCAACCTACGTTCGTCTGCAGATCTTGACGTTTGGAACTCGAACTCGTTGTACTGTGTTTACATCATCATCATTCTCCAGTGTCAACCCACTGCTGGGCATAGGCCCCTACATACCTATATTTAAATCAGAGGTAATTTTTCTTTCGGCGGCTGCGACACAAATGTTGTTTTGGTAACAATGGCTATATTTTTATCACAGTATCGCGAAATAAGAATCTTGCGAGAATCCAGCGGCTGCGTAAAAAACGGGTTTTCGCAGTCCAGCTAGTCTATTCCTGCCTTTACCCAATTCCGCCCGCCCTTGACTTATATACCGGCGAAATGATCCGAAAATTGAGCCTTAAGCACTAATGCTGAACATAGGCTATTTCGGTCCAGCTGACGGAAGCTAATACGCGTCAAACCGTTTAACACACGTGGAGTTTGTTGATTTCCATGTTTCATAACAACTGGGCCAGCTTCCTTGGCGTTACACCACATGCTTCAAATATGGAATTCTATCGTGGTATGATTCATATCGGTAGAGTGTCGGTTTCTCCCTTAAGTAAGTACAACTTACAGCCAGTTAAAGAGTTATGTAACCGCAGAGTCCATCCGAAGGCTTTGAAGCGATAAGGTCGCCCATTGTACCACTGTGCACCGCCTATTAGGCTAAGGGCGACTTGCGCAATGATGCCTAAACGTATTTACTGGCTAAATATGATGCATGGAGTAGTCAAATTATACAAATACCCAATTTTAAACATGTTCGTCACTAAATACGTTTAAAGATTGTTGTGCAAGCCGGCCTGGGTGTAACAATAAAGACATGTCTATCTATCGACAGATTAACTTTTAAATTCGATAAAATAAATGGCAAAGCAGCCACTTTAGACCCCTGAGAGCTTAGCCAAGTTACATTCGCTTCGAATCGATTCGATTTCTACATATATTCGTTGTCGATATATTCGTGATATTTCCATAGCATGTGTCAAATCCCATACATTTTCGGACTTATTGACTAGCGTCATCGCCAATCGAATGTACCTACCTAATTTGGCTAAGCCCTCTGAACCGAACTTCTATTCACGTTATTGTTCAGTTGTCCAGTTTACTGAACTCGTGATTTTTTATTATCACTTGTCCAGTTGTAAATGACACTACTTTTACACCTGGCTTCAACCTGTAGATACTCAATTAAATCGTTATTATGCTGCAATTGAACATACCGAATGTATGCGTCATTTTCATTTGTATTTTGGTATTTTTTTGGTATATTTTTATTTTGATCTTTCTATAACGATCTGCTTTGTCAGTTAGCTGGTGTCTTACCCTAGTCCCATCTTGTTCCCCCTCCTCCGGCACCATGCTAAGTTCGTTAAACGCGACTGTGCGTGATGCGGCGTCCGTGCTCACACATTCGGGGCAGGCGCTGCATACCGACGCGCTGTCCTGCCAATGGAAAATGTGCTTTATTTAACGTCGATAAGGGTTAGCAAAAAACTGAAAATGGAGAGGTAAAAGATCATTAAACACCATTAGGGCTTTTTTTATCTACGAAAGTTGGTCCAAATTATGTCACTTGGTTTTATGTTAGCTGGAACATGTCGTTGAATATGTGAATTATAGAGTAGAGACTAGAGAGAGTGAACAGTAGAGTCTACGAGTATTTTCTAGTGCCTTTACTGAGTGGAAACATGAACAACTATAGTATTTTTCATACTTTCGCAATCACTTTACATAACAACAACACAGTTGAAACGTCGGGATAACAAATGAAAAAGGTACATACGTGTTATATACCCGTTTTATGGCGGGTTCCTATATCCGTCGGTAACCAGCTACGACTCGTTGCTCCTTGAAAACCTGTCAAAAGTTTGACACTAGTTTGACACTTTTTCAAGGCGTAGTCGGTTACCGACGGATATAGAAACCCGCTATTAATCAGTAATTAACAACAACTATGATGTCAAAAATCGTTTTTTGAATGTTTGTCCCGCATAATATGAAATTTAACTTAATTTAAGATCTTATTTATATATATTTTTGATTTTTTTCCGAATCTTATCACTTTTAGAAAGTTGCTGACGATTTTCACTAAGTACCTATTAAGAGTTGAGTTTACTAATAGTAATGTATACTAAGTGATGATGTTACGTACGTCCGAGTGTTCAGGCGAGGACCTTCGCTCTCTCAGCATACTGTCCAGCCTCTCATACTCGTAGCGAAGCGCCGATATCTCTCGCTTCAGTTGGTCGTTTTCTCTCTTCAACTTCTTTATGTCTGTCTGCCCTAAAATATAAACAAAAATGTTTAAAAAATTAGAAAAGTCTAAGAAATCATCCACGGTATATGCTTCCCTTTTGATTTAGTCATCCTGAAAAAAGTGCGTCTAACATCCAAGTAAAAAAAATACGGTACTATAGGTTATTCTCGCATTCAAATGTTGTCAGCGCTGAATCATCATCAGCAAAGGACGACCACTGCTGAACATAGGCCTCCCCATGGATTTCCAGAGCGACCGATTTTGAGCAGCCTGCACCCAACGGCTCCCAGCAACCTTTATAAGGTCGTATTTCCATCTAGTGGAGAAGTAGCTTTCAGTATTGAATACCAGTTTTTTTACGAATAAAAAGGCTAGCATTTGCCGACCGACTAGCATAACCGACTAGGCTTGTTATGAATTTTGTCCTAAAATGTTCATCTATTAGACATTCTGTCTCCTGTTGTTCTTCGACTTGTTGAACTTCTATGACGTGTTAGTGTGCACGTATCAGAAATGTGTTTATAACTATCGTCTTATGACTGGATCTTAGCTTTAAATTGATGAAATAGGTACTTGTGTGTGTGTGGTACCTATGTGTACATACTTTTGTTGTTGTATCTTATCCTATATCCTTTCTATCCTTACTAAATATATTTGTTACGGACTAATCGGCGGGGCCGATTCCGATGAAATTAGGTAATAAAAAAGATGACAAAAAGATATGAGTCGAGTACAGCCATGTGTGCCAGTGTCTACTTTACAGCATGCAAAATGAAACAAAATTAGTAAAAATAAAAATGTCAACCGTTATTATAAAACTGTCAAAATAATATAGATTTAAACGTCAAAAGTTACACAAACAAATTATTATTAGGTACCATTTACTAAAAAAATGTCAGATAAGTATTCAGTCACACTATAGTACACTTATGCACGTAATAGTTTCTTTATTCTCTTATTTCATAATTTCTATGATCAGGATTGAGACATAGACTACTTTCTACCCGACAGTGCAGAAAGAGGGTAATGTTTTCATTGACAAAACTCTGGCAGGTCAGCTATTATTTATCATACTAATATTATAAATGTGAAAGTTTGAATGTTTGTTTATTTATTTGTGTGTTTACTTAATCACGACGTAACGGCTTAATCGAATTCGATTAAATTTAGAATGTACGTAGATTATAACCTAGATTAACACATAGGCTAATTTTTATCCCATAAATCATGTCCCATAGGATAAAAACGAGGTGTCAAGTCAAGTTCCAACAGCGAGTTTAGCATTATTTATAGGTTAGGTACCTACACATTTAGTAATGTAATTTAGTAGTGTCGCAGGAAACAGCTTGTGTAAAATAAAATAAATCGCATAAGCAAGTTCTGTCTTCATAATCTTACCTCTTTCTACTTCAGCATTTATATTGATAGTGCGCAGTCGAAGCTCTTCGTTTTCGTAGAGCATGCCGCGCGAGGACTTGCGATCTAACCTGTCAAGCAAAATAACAACATTATTACAGGCCAACCCCTCATCTCTAAGACACTAGGCGAAATCTTACTAGTGACTGATCTAAAGTGCGACCAGAAACAATGCTCCCTGTGAATTGTACTTGCAGTAATCGTCATTTTTGGGATTTTCACTTTTTGCCAAAAATGACAGCTTAAGATGCTAATCTATACATACAAAAATAATTTTCATGTTTTGTTTTTACTATAAACATGTTATCTATTTACTTAATGAGAAACGCAGGACTTACACAAAAATATTGCTTTTGCTAACAAGATCTGCAGCATACTGCATGTGCTAGAAGGTTGTGCAGTACTTGCTACGTTTACTATACTTGATGTTTTTTCTTATTTTAAGTACACTTTAAAAGTTATCTAGGACTTGTTGCTTAGGTATCAAAAATATGTTTCCCGCAATTATCTCCAAACCGCCATTTTGAAAGTAGTGCGTTTGCAATGTGGGCAGCTGCTGAAGGGCATGATTCTCTCTCTTGTATGAGTCTTGTATGAGTCTTGTATGAGGTGAGGTTCATGGAGATCTACTCTTATTCTAAACATCCGCAATTGCGGCACCGAACGAAGTACGACCGCAAAACGTATCGTGTAGCTACTCTAGTTTACTTTCGGATCGGACATGGACCGAATTGTGAAGTTGCGATTACAATATTATGATCTTGATAAAAAAAGAGAACAACCAAAGCTGTTATCACAATAAAATTACACGATACTACCCATAGGTCATCATTAGCATTCACACCTTGATTTCACCCACTCCTACGTATAGGATTCGCCTTGCTTGTGCTTTCTCCACAGCCCTGTGGCAGCATCATCCAGGTTCAACCCACGGAGAGTAGGTACATCGTCTGCCCATCACGCCGATGGATGGTTAACGTATCTATAGATACCCTGTTCGAGGACGCCATTCAGTTACCGCCTTACTCCACCTGTTTCCAGTAAGCCTTTCCAGGCGGACTATTTAAAAACGTCGAAAAGTTATTGAATCTAAAACGCTAGTTGAAAACCATTTCTGATTGACCATAAATCTCGAATACCTTTCCTATTCAAAGACAAAGGTCACATATTCAAAGATTGATAGTTAACAAAATAGTATTATCGGATTCGGATTTCGAATTCGACAAAAACTGTTGGACCGATCCGGTAGCTCTCCGACGTTTTAATAGCCCCGCTGGTTCTGGCCAACTCCGTTTTAATTCCGATTAGCGATTCACAGATACCAAAATAAAATAACACAGCTCTTTTTTTAGACCCTTCTTCTTTTTTTTTCTTGTTTCTTTTTTTTTCTTTTTTTAGTTTAATGTGTAAAAACTACCCCCTTCCTTTCCAGGGATAACTATTATGTTACCACAGGAAATAAAACACATTGACCAGTTAATGTCACTACTTTTGCTTCTGATTTCAGCTGAAAATCAGCGATGGGTGCTTAACATCCAATATTATATACTTATGTCCAAAATTAAATGTAGCGATGCAACATGAAAATTATTGATAGTCCAATTATATTTACGACTAGGCTAAAAAAGCCTTTGCTGCAATTCAAAATGATTGACATTTTGGTGTTTTCTTACTATCTCTCTGACTTTTTAAACTAAGTGTTGTTTTTATTATGGCTTGTATTTTGAATTGTGTTAGTTTTATTGATTATTTTTGTATTTAATTTTTATGATTATTTTGATTATTTAATGTATAGTTACTATAGTTTAATGTATAGTATAGTTTCAAATACAATTAGTTCATTGTTTTATGAACAAATAAATGAAATGAAATGACATTATGCTGAGCTGAACGCCACTTTAGTACGCAGACACATGAGTCGAACTGTCTCATTTGATTCAATTGTACCTACTGCCCTTTAAAATTGTTTCATGTGTAGTTTTTTTACCAAATAAATGATTATTCTATTCTATTCAATGCACTAGACTTATGGTGGGTTCATATATCCGTCGGTAACCAGCTACGACTCGTTTCTCCTTGAAAAAGTGTCAAACTAGTGTCAAAATTTTGACATGTTTTCAAGGAGAAACAAGTCGTAGCTGGTTACCGAAGGATATAGGAACCCGCCCTTAAAGGAGGAGGCTGAATGCTGACGACTCACTTGCGGTTCGGCTTGATGTTGACATCCTTGCGCCTGGTGCGCAGCATGCTGGCTCCCGTCATGCCTGACATCTTGCGGCTCACGAGCCATACGTCGATTAAAATCTGCGGATCAAGGATAAAACAATGTTAATAACGTAAATAAACATACATTAGTACATTATTGATACTCAGAACTCCTTCGCACAGCACTTCCTTTTACAGCGCTTCTTTTACTGTCCAGGCTGTTCAGCTGTGGAATGCTCTGCCCGAAGAAGTAAGACGGTCATCGTCCTTACACTTCTTCAAATTGAAGGTGAAACATCATTACCTGACGATGTCATCTTCCTAGCGTTATTTATTTACTATTTATGTACTTATTTTATCTGTTAGTATAGTTTGCTATATGTATATACCTATATATTAGTCTATTTTATAAGTATAATTATTAAGTATTAGGATTAAAACTTCATATTATTATTATATCTTAGAATATATTATGTGTAAATGTAATGTATCCTCTAAAGTACACCGCACTCCGTAATTTTTAAAAATTTCGCTCCATCCAAAGGTTGCCTGGAAGAGATCGCTTTTAGCGATAAGGCCGCCCATTGTATTGCCTTATTTATTTTAATCCAGTTCTTATTTTTTTTTATTATTTCTGTTTGTGTGGTAATTCAATAAAGAGTTATCTATCTATCTATCTATCTATTACTGCAGCGGCCAGCAAAAGAGGCATTGATGGATAAACGTGTACACATACGTAAGTCCAAGGCTTGTATAGTACTTTTCTCAAATAATGCGCGCTAATTAAAGAATAAAATAAAAAAAATACATTTAATTTTCAAAATCAATGACGAACAACAGTAATTTTTCCCGCGTTAAAGTGCTCATTTGTTTCTTTTCACGAAACAGCTTTCTATTTGCAAGCCAGTTCGAAATTTAAATAAAACCTTTGATAAGTTACCTCCTTAGTTGCTTTGTTTCGGAGTAAAAGATCGTTCCATTTTTAGGGTTCCGTACCTCAAAAGGTAAAAAAGGAACCCTTATAAGATCACTCTTGTCCGTATGTCCGTCTGTCCGTGTGTCACCACCGATTTTCTCAAGAACGGGTGGACCTAGCAAGTTGAAATTTATACCAGATACTGAAGTCTATAGTCCCTATTAGGTGTATAAAAATCAAGGTTCTGAGTCAAGACGATAAAAATATATGGGCAAATTTAGAATTTCGCGAAAACTTGTAAGTACCAAAATTTACCATAATTTTCAACTTTTTTCATTTATCGGAATTTTCCCTTTACCTGTACCATGAAACCTTGCTATTAACCAAAATTAACAATTCTAGGTCAACCGGAAATACCCTATAGGTTTTGGGTCGAAACCCTATATGGTAGTTCCCGTTGAGCTAGAATCACGAAATTTGCCAAAAAGCAAGCAGCACAAATAAAGGAAAAATTCCAAAAAATAATAAAGTTGAAAATTAAAGGATGTCCCCATACATACATAGTTCACGCCAATTAAGATAGTCCTCCGAGTTATATGGGCGCTTATACAATTTAGAGGACTAGTTTAATCGGCATTCGGCACCAACCTCAAATAAGACAAATAAATAAAATTGTGCTATTGAATAAAATAAATATTTAAGTGGGGCTTCCATACAACAGACATGATTTTTTGCCGTTTTTATAGATAACGGTACGGAACCCTTCGTGCGCGAGTCCGACTCGGGCTGTTCCGGTTTTTAAATTACACGACAGATACAAGTTTACTATTTAATTTATTTGGCCGCTAAACCGCGACAGATATGGATTTTCATACAACTTTTGCCGGCCGCTGCTCGCGTGTATTTGGCGAATACAGCAATCCTCGATTTATCTCGAAAAAGGTTGTTAAAATAATGCTCAAATTTCCAAGTAGTTTGAGAAAATTTAGTTACAACCCTAGTAATTAATTTTGTCATCCGTGTTTTGATGCATGGTTGAATTGATTAGGGCATCAACATTTACATTTTTTGTGTTTTAAATTTAAATGTTACAAATATTAAGACTTAAGTTCTTATGGGCTAGTAGCTAATCCAAGTGTCGTAAGTTAAAGTACCGTTTTGTCATGTACGACATTAATTTAAAACACATATCCGGAATCCTATCAACTATTTTTAGAGGTGGGTTTAATACCGGTAGCTTGAATATTTATCCAGTAATCGATACATTTCCAATAAACTATTTTTAACGTCCATCAGCGGCGCCTTTGCGACGATGCTGCTTAGTCAGTTTAACAGGTACACACGGCTACACATCAAGCTATTACTTTCCAGTATAAGCTGACCTCGCATTGCGTAGACTTTTCGTAGAATGAGAGTTCAGCTTATACTGGAATTGTATAGCTTGGTGTGTAGCCGTGTGTACCTACTAACATGATGAATGACTATGATTTGTTTATCTATTTTATTCAAGCTGTTTACTTGATATTTAGGTTGTTTGTAAATTTAAAAATTTCGATGATTATGATTTAAAAATAACGTTTTTACAACAATACTAGCCGTTAGCCCATAACATGACCCTTTGGTACATAACATGCCTTGGTAACCAATTCAGATGATGACTGAACGAAACGTTGCTTACATAACCTAGCATTTGGAATTATTTATCCACGCCTTGAGATAAAAGTGAAATTAAAAAATAATATTTTCTATTGCCAAACTATACAAATACATCAAATTTAAACACGTTTAGCGATTGTTGTGCAAGCCGGGCTTAGTTTAATATTTTTAGATTTATTGTCTATAATTTTCTTCGCGTTTAAATTCAGATTTTATAACCGTAATTATTTAGTAAAGGGGTAAGTATAATGACACAGAAGGGTAGGCAAAACTTCTCACCCAAGTAGTATTGTTCCTGGCCACTGCCACCACATCCTCTCTCCGTAACCGACTCACAATAACCGTTTAAAACTAAACTAAGCAGCCTCATTCCATAATCGGATTATGCAAGCTGACTGGGTGAAACTGGTACTGTTGTGTTCCAGAATATATACGAATAGGTGAATGGAGAGGTGCTCAACCTGGCTCATGCGCAGTGGAGCTGCTGAGCTGGCGAAAATAGAATACAGTCGGTAGCAGAAGTTGGTATTTAATTTATTTATAATACCGGCCATTGAGTTATGCAACTTTGTTACAATTCGTTTCAATCAGTGCCGGATTTAACAAGCGCGGGGCCCGTAGTAAATTCTATCGAGGGGCCCTTGATAGACATAGAAAATCATTTATGCAACACATTAGACAAATCTCTCCCTATCTTTAAAAACATGGTCAGACAACACTTTCTGTCATCCATTGCTCACTAGGCCATTTATTTATTTATACATTTTTATAATTTATGTATGTAGGTATGACAATATATATATATATATGTATTTTATGTATCTTAATATTAATATTTATGTAATTTTATGATTATATTATTTAATATAATTAAGCATTTTATTTTATATTAACTATATTTTTTATAAATTGCTTGTTTTTTTTAAAAAAAAAACTGATTCTAAAAAAAATCTTATGCCGCCGTCCTTATTTGTTCATATAGATCCTGTCCATCCAAAGGTTGCCTGGAAGAGATCGCTTTTAGCGATAAGGCCGCCCATTGTACCTATGATTTGAAATTGTATTTTCTTTTATATGTTTGTAATTAATGGTGTGCAATAAAGAAATTATCTAATCTAATCTAATCTAGACAACACAGTAACATTTTAAGACAGAGAAAAGTCAAAAAAGAAACAATGAAATATTATAAACGTAAATCATAAACAAAAAAAAACGAGTGTGCTTTAGACCACACGACTGAAGTAAAACTTCTTTTTCAAAATATTAATTTATAAAATTGTTCAATTACAAAATTGTCCACACGTCTGTAGGTCGATCAGCTGTTCATTCTGGACAGAAGCAACTCGCACTCGCACATTAACGTTTAAAAATATACGATACGTAACTCTCTCTCTTCCTATCTTCACTAACTTATATCTCCCTCTCAATTTCCGTTCGCACTTTTCGTAACGCATTCACCAGCTTACTCTCCAAGACGTGCGTAAAGAAGTTTCACTTCAACAAAGGAAAACTTGGTAGATACTGCGTGCTACGGCAGTAAATGGGACTCTACTCAGCATTATGCCCGCCGTAATGGTAAGCGCTGATATTCTGTCGAGACCGCGAAGTGACAGAGGTGGTCGGGTTTGAATACGCGAGGCCCCTTTTGCGCGGGGCCTGTAGCAATTGCTACTCTCGCTACGTGGTTAATCCGGCACTGGTTTCAATTAGTCGGCAGACAACCTGAACAATTTACCAAGTTCTAGTAGTAACCGTAAATATACCAACCAATTTTATTCATAAATAACTAAATAATCATTATTATAAATACGGGATTTATCACGTACCGTCTTATCGGTGTTTCGACCGACAATCCGACAATTCGACCGAGTGCGAGGCGAGACGTTATTCGGAGCGGATCGCACTCACCCTGATGAAGGTTCACGAATTGAACCGAAACATTGTCGGTCGAAACACCGATAAGACGGTACGTGATAAATCCCGTATTTATAATAATGATTGAAATCAATCACGAAAGTTTTCTAAGTAACTAAATAATGTTAGCTAATGTTTAATACCAATATCAGATTTCATTGTATAGACATAGTCACCTAGAGAAAATTATTAAAACACAATATATTAGGTAATTTAAAGGAATTTAGTAGGTACACATTTAAAGAACGAAAGAGAGGGAGGGATGATGTGTAAATGTGTATATTTGAGGAGGTGAGGGAGTGAGCGTAGTGTGTGTTGTGTGAGTTTCTGAATATTTTATGGAACGCGCTATATATGATTAAGAACAGATATAATTTGTTTCTTAAAAGATGCGTTGTTATGAGAGAAGATGTCTATTGACGAAAAAAGCTTGTAGCTATCTAGCGTGTGACAGATGACAGAGTTTGGAGCATTGTCCACATTTACCGGTTAAAAATTGAAACCGATTGTAAAAGTTACGTAGTCCAGGGATTTACACATTCGCGCGAGCGACGAGACGGGGTGCAAGGCGAATAGTAGTGAGTATGTGTAAATGATTTATTAGGATCACCGAAACACATTTTTTAGTTAACTTTTTTTTATACCACCTGTTAGGTGGA
Organism: Philereme vetulata; assembly: GCA_918857605.2. NCBI lineage: Eukaryota > Metazoa > Arthropoda > Insecta > Lepidoptera > Geometridae > Philereme > Philereme vetulata. The sequence goes on from OU975461.1 coordinate 5,508,672, forward strand.
ACAAGCGGCCCACCTGAGTTAACTGGTAACCATCGCCTTAAACAAAGTATTACATGCTTACAAAGTTATATTGAAATAGGTGTTTAGTGCTCCTTCACTAACAGGCGACCACATCTTATATTTCAAGCTTTCGCTATCACTGTACATAATTAATTACTGATTAAAACGAATATCATCCCGACGCTTCGGCTGTGTTACAAGAGCCGTGGTCACGGCTGGACAGAGCCGAAACGTCGGGATAACAGATTAAAAAAAACGAGTGTGCTTTAGACCACACGACTGAACGAAATTCTTTTTCAAAATATTAATTTATAAAATTGTTCAAGAACGAGATATATATATATTTCATGCTCTGGCTATGAGAGGAAGAGAGAAAGAAACTTTCGTAACGCATTCACCAGCTTACTCCCCAAGTCAAGCGTACGTAAAAAAGTTTTACTTCAAAAAGGTACATACGCGATAAATACGCGTTTTAAACAATAATTATGACCACATCTTAGACAAAAAATAAATGTACATTTCCTCGTACGTAACAAATAGATTCTTGCTAGGTACACACTAACTAAGAGGAGACGGTCTTTGACTGATTATTTAAAAATTTGAATAACGCATGCGATAGTGAGGAAGAGACTGTGGAGCACGTGATACTACACTGCACTGCCACAAACGACGCCAGACTGAGAACGGGTCTGCAGGGAGTCCTCATCTCCACAGCCTCCACCAACACCGCTACTACATCAACATCCACGGGGATCCTGGAAAGCTGTTGCCACCAACCCAAAGTCCTACTCCGTTACTTTAGGAGTTAGGATGGCTGGGGTTAGGTTAGAAGGGGGTTATTGCACAATACACCCTAATGCGGGACGTCAGTGCAGATCTCTTATTCTCCCAACCTTGAATTAGATAAGTTTGGTGGATAAAGCGATATATTAATATCGCTCCTGACTCGTAGAGCTTTATGTTATCTTCAGAATACAAAGGAAACAGTAAATTAACTTAGTGTACTATGTTCTTCGTGATACGACTACAGGTGATATCTGTAAGCAATGCTGAGAATGACCCCAGTAGTTCCTATAATGTTTGGAAAACCATAACCTATAATTTAATCTAGGAATACTTATATACATATTTTTATTTAGACAGTGGCGGATTTGCCCTAAGGCCCAGTAGGCCCGGGCCTATGGCGGCCAGATATTAGGGGCGGCGGCCCAATCGTGACAAAAAAACCACTGATGATAACCATAAATAACTCAAAGTACCTGAATATTGTAAAGGCACATTATGGCTGTCCGCACTACACCGCATGCCAACAATAATCTTCCTAAGTCACTTTCGAACATCCTGGGTCGAAATTAAAACTTAATTTTGTCTTAAAATTTAAGTCAAAATCATGTCGATTTTATTTAAACAAATTAAGACAAAATCAAGTGAAACTTTGCTTTTTTTATAAAATTGCCATAACATGACTTGATTTTGACTTATTTGGTGTAGTTAGGATCGATTTAAGACAAAAAAGTCATATTTAAGTGGAAACTAGACTTGGTTTTGGCTTAATTTAAGTCAAAAATAGGTAAAAGTATGACAATATAAAATTAATTTGGACATTTAAATATTAGGTATAATAGTTAAAAGCAAGAAGAAAAATATTATATATTCTGAATTTGTTACAACATGCGTGTATAAAAAATAATAATTAGTCAACGATTTTTCACTCTGGTATTTGAATGGTGAACGATTCAGTAATTAATTATTATTAATTTCAATTACAGAATTGAAATTAATAATAATTAATTACTGAAATTAACTTAAATTAAATTAATTACTGATATTCTAGTAAATAAAATACTCAACTACAGAGTTGAGTATTTTATTTACTAGAATATCGAGAAGAAACATGGGCGGCTGGAACTTACAACATGGCCGGGGCCTAGGGCGGCCAAGACTGCAACTCCCGCCACTGTATTTACGAGTATGTGCTACGAAAGTACTTCAAAGTCTACAAAGAAGTATTCAGAATAACAACCAATCAATTTTCTGCATTTTGCAATGGCGTCGCAATATTTATTATAGATTATATCTATTTATTATACCTACTCTTATGCAATAACTGCAGTATACAAGAACGTTTCTCGCTCACTGTACACTGTTTTGGAACAAAGTTTCATGAATAATGTTTATAGATTTCAATTTCCACTCGTGAATTTCAAATGAAAACATAAAATTAAACATTCCATAAATAATTAATTATCTGTGGAAATTTGTAATTGGCCCTAAAGCAGTCCCTAGACGGTCATGCGGCATGACATGCGTTACGTGCTGTTGCATGACATGCCCCGATCTAAACGATCATTTTTAAAATTTTTATATATGTTCATATCATCATCATCCATGCCTGTCAATCTTAATTTGCAGGGTAGAAAATAAAAAGGAATATTCAATCAGCTACCAGCACGTAGTTTGCATGTCATTCACATCAATCACTCCAATTAAACGATCATGCATGCATGCCAGCACGTAACGCATGTCATGCCGCATGACCGTCTAGGGACTGCTTAAGGATACATGCCTTTTTTAAAATGTATTAAAATATGAACTTAGTTTAGTTAGTTAGTTTAGAATTAAATTAGTTTTTCTGTGTACCTATCTGTAAGTTTCCTGAAAATAATAAAAAAAAATCCGTCTTCTATTTAAAACCTATTATATTTCTAGCCAATTGTGTAAGGATAAGTGAAGGCTTGCAGTCTGACCTAATTTAAAACCTTCATAAAAAGGATTATTTTCATAATTAGGTTGCTAAATATTTGCTAAGTTTTAACTCATTACTTATGTAAGCTTACCATGAAACAACCAGTTACTTGGGAGTTTATTCTCTGACGTACTTGAGTAGTTTTTTTACAACCACCTTATATCCTTAACGTAGGCGCTGTCTCAGCTCTCAACGTGACCAAGAAAGAAGTAGCGAATCGAAAAACAAAGGCTCTATTGCCGATGATGGATCTGTTGGTTGGTTTTATTCCTTTTTATAAAGGCTTTTTCAATTAGGACAGACTGCAAGCCTCCCCTCATCCTTGCACAAATGGCTAGAAATGAACCATTACCATACATCATCAGAAATAGAACGGAACGCAAATTGAAACGACAAATCCAACTTCCTATACAAACTACAGTGCAGTAAAATGAGTTTTCAACTCTACTCAGAAAACTTTCGTGATTGATTTCAATCCATTGATCGAGGAAAGCGAGACCTCTAAATCAACTTGGGCAAATCGGCGTTGTATGTATGTATGTTTGTTTGTCCGAGGATAACTTTCGAAGAGTTTATCCGATCATCGTGAAATTTGGTATACCTATAGGTAGGTAGTGATGGCACAATTTTGGTGTGACTAAATGAACTAAAAATGTAGGGGAGTTGTTGAGATATTGGGGTTCAAGAGGGATAAAAAAAAACAAAATGGGACTTTTCATTCGGTCAAGTGGCACGTCTAATAAAAGGTATTTGTGAGTACATTTCGACCCCGTTTTAACAGCAGTATTCACTATTTTCATTTACCTGTGTATATAAAGTTATTTACATTAGGTTAAATTACCTACATGAAGTTGTACATAGAGTTTTAAAATAGCTTCTGCAACTCTTTCGTGCGATGTAATCCTCTAATGCAATAAAGGGTTGAAATGTAACCATAACTTACTAAGTATTATGGAATAAAAATAAATTTACCTAATTAAAATGAACACCGTTATGTTTTGAAATGAGACTGTTGCCAAAATCTCTAGATTTAACAATACCTTGATTATTTGCTATGAAAGTGCTACGAAGTCTATGAGCTTAATTAAGCGAGCAAAGCGAGAGAAGCGTCTCAGTTTCGAGATTAATTTCACAATGTATTTAAGGTACTTAATTGGAAAAGAATTAATACGGTATTGCTTAAAATCGCTTCGTAATTAAGCCATTATTTATCGTAAAAAGTAAAGGATAAGAAATGTCTATTGCGGGTTATACCTAAGAGATAGACACATATCATCGCAGAATTTTCTAGCTCTTTTTAATGTGTAGTACATTATTTTGATCTATCTCGTAGGGTTCAGCCAGCGTTTGCAATGTAAGCGCAAAAAATGTGTTTATTTACGACATCACATTAGAAACCTCTAAAATTATCAGTGTTTCTCTACTATGCATGTATTATACATATAAACCTTCCTCTTGAATCACTCTATTAAAAATTATAACTCTATAAACAATATTATCTATTTAAAAAATCGCATCAAAATCCGTTACGTAGTTGGAAAATTCAAGCGCCTGAAATTCTATTTAAAATTGGACTTTCTTCGTTAATTTTGTTCCGCATATTACTTTTATGGACTTGACCTAAGGTCTACTGTTTTAACAGAATCACTAGTGTATATTTTTTGCTTATTAACACTTGTGTCACGTCTGCTTTATACTGTATGTAAACAGTATAATTTGTAGAGCTCGCTAGTTCCCACCCTAGGAAAAAAATGTTGCAAGTAGCTACTAGAAAAGGGTCGTTTCGAAAAAAATGTCAATCGTTTCACAAATTCACTCTTCTCCAAGAACATTACACTAGGGCATGGTCACCCTACTTAGGTATTATACATTTCTATGTCAATAAGCAAGGTGTTTTCTAGTACAGTCCAGTCTTTGCCTACGTCAGTTAAGAATCTTCTTATACTGTATTAAACATTAGTAAAGTCTTATTATATAATTCTCATAATTTACATAAGTATTTATAATCATTTAAACTAATTTAGCATTAAAAAAAAGCATTGAACTGAATATTTACTACAAATAACGTGGTTATGATTTTTGGAGAATTTATGTGAATACGGTACCCTTAAAAGTTGTAAATGTCTTCTATATCGCCCTTCATATGCCTTCAATACCCTTGCATGAAAGAGAGAGTTAGTTCGTTCGTTAGTGGTTACAATAGTTCTTGAATACTCTGGGTAAGATCCGTACCTAAAACTTAACAGTGAAAACATCGAACTAAACCTAAGTGGCACTGTGATCAGTGGAAAATGGTGTTTGACTTTGGCATGTTCATCAGCGCTAGTCTTCTGATCAGTCGACTAAACTCGGGCCTTAGATTACTGGTAAGTTTTTTATGACCTTATAATATCAGCCACAGCACCACAGCTGAACACAGGCCTCCATAAACAACCTGTTTTGTTATGTACGACGGTAACTTAAAACACATCCGGAATCGTATTAACTGATTTTAGAGCTGGGTTTAATACCGGTAGCTTGAATATTTAGCCAGTAATCGATACATTTCCAATAAAAAAATAATAACGCCATTTCGACGATGCCGTTTAGTCAGTTTAACAGGTACCTACTTACATGATGAATGAATATGATTTGTTTACCTATTATATACAGGCTGTTTCATTGATATTTATGCTTGATAACAAATTATTAAGGATTTAAAAAAAATCTATTTTACAACAATACCCGTATTTTCATTTTGTCGTACGTAGGGTTGCCAGCCGTACTATAATATATAGTATTGTTCTATATTTCGAGTCTGCGTACTATATACTGTTGAAAAAATATATAGTATGCATAAATACTATATTTTCAACACCCAATCCAACAAACAAATCCTACATTTTAAAAAATTATGAACGCTCCTTTACGTATAAATGATGCAAATGCATGAATCCGAACTCACTGTGTCTTAATGCCAAAAATATGAACCAAAATAATATTACAATCGTTAGAAGTAGAATCCCCCACAGAAAGAATTGTTTGGTATTTATTGATATATGTCTAGATATATAATATATAATGTCTTAATAAATAGTTTGATTATGGTTAAAACAGGAGATTTGATTTAATGACTGTTAAACAACATTATTTTATTTTAAACAAAAAATTGTTGAAAAGTGCAAAAAGTGCCCAGAAATATATATTTTATTGTAAATATAAATAAGTAACAAATAACATCTTAGTTATTTTTTTGGGTTATCCCTAAAGTACTATATTTTTTATAGCTTATTTTGAAAAATACTATTTTTCCCCGAAAAAATGTTGACAATCCTAGTGGTTACGTACGACTAGGGTTGCCAATTTTTTCGGGGTACAAAACACGTAGTATATGCAGAGCAACCAATCTTGCACGGCCTATGCCCAACGACTCCCAGCAACCATTATTATCTGCTCACTGCACTTTAACTTATACTCTTGTTATATCTTATTTATTTTTAACGTTTTTATTTTTAATATTGATTTAATTATTCTAATTATTATTATTTGTAGCCCTCTGTGTCCCACTACTGAGCAAAGGCCTCCCCACATTCATTCCAGTCACTTCTTTCCAGCGCCAAGTTGGACCAATCTACTCGGAAGTTAGTGAGCTCGTCCCTCCATCTTTTCCTTGGTCTGCCGCGACGTCTTCGGGTTGTGTCAAGGTTCCACTCAGTGGTCAGCTTGGCCCACTGATCATCCGTCATACGGCAAACATGACCAGCGCAGTCCCACTTGAGCTTGGCGGCTTTCGTAGCCACATCGGCGATTTGTGTTCGGGAGCACTCTCGAAGCATTCTCGCGTCTCCGAGAATGCTGCGCACGTTGGCAACCCTTAGTTTATACTTTTGGATGTTGGTCAAAGACCAGGTCTGCGCACCATAAGTTAGAACGGGGAGGATGCACACGTCCATCAACTTTCCCCTGAGTGAAAGAGGAAGGTCACCCTTCATCAAATCTCTCTAAATATATTGTCCCTAAATACTACTCTACTACTCTCTAAATTGTTCTAAATATATTGTTTACTAGCTGTTGCCCGCGACTTCGTACGCGTTACACTACTATGTGTAGGTAACCTAGAAAAAACTCTCTGTTGCAACTTGACTAGACACCCCATTTTTATCCCAAGGGAACTGATTTATGGCATAAAAGTTAGCCTACATGGTAATCCAGGTTATAATCTACGTATATACCAAATTTCAACAAAATCTGTCCAGCCGTTACGACGTGTTTGAGTAACAAACAAACAAACATCCAAACTTTCACATTTATAATATTAGTGTGATTGCATTTGTGTTGGTTCGTTTGATATTTTGCGTTTTATTGTTCACTAGCTGACCAATCCGCGGCTTCGCACGCGTGGTTTGCCAATAAAAAGTAGCCTATGTGTTAATCCAGGTTATGATCTACGTACATACCAAATTTCATCGCAATCGGTTCAGCCGTTCCGGCGTGAAAGAGTAACAAACCATACATACAAACTTTCGCGTTTATAATATTAGTAGGATTCACGTAAAATGCACAAGCTCGACATTTGTGTCATTACCTATTACTTGACATTCTTATTTTTTTTATGCATCTTGGAGATGGAACAATATAGTCCACCCGATGATAAGTGGTAACAATCGCCTATAACAAAGTATTGCCTCATAGGTCGCCACTTAGAAATAGAAACGTGCCCTACGATGCACTGTTCTGCGTCCATTAAAATGAGGCTTAAGTCTCATGTGCCTGTAATTTCACCGGCAACCATACCCTTCAAACCGAAACACAGCAATGCTGCTTGGCGGCAGAAATAGGTATGGTGGTAGTACTTCCCCGGGCGAGCTCTTACACAAGGAACTCTACTACTCTTCTAAAAATTGCTATTATTTAAACTAACTTATTTAAATGATTACTAATCCTCTGGGCAATATGGGTAATAGTTAAGTATATTTTTTTTATACAACGTGTATATGGCAAACGAGCATACAGTCCACCAGATGTTAAGTGGCTACTGCAGCCCATGGATATCCACATAGAATTCAAAACAAGGTATTATGTTGTCTTGATCTCTATGTAGATACTTTGTCATACTATAGGACGTAGCTGTTATGCCTATGTGCCAGTAATTACAGGAACATACCATTACCATCTAACCGGAACACAGCAGCACAAGTACTGATATTTGACGGCAGTTAAAGGTAAGGCGGTGGTGCCCACTTCCTCGAGCCCGTTTACAAAAGCTCTACCACCAGTAAATATTGATTGATGAGTAATATTTGATTGTATATGGATTTCTTTATGGGGGATTAGGCATAGATATAATTAGGAAAGCACATAATCACACTCTAATATTATAAATGTGAAAGTTTGGATGATTGTTTATTTGTTTGTTTGTTACTCAATCACGTATCGGCTGATCCGACTTCGATGAAAATTGGTATATACGTAGATTAAATCTGGATTACCACATACGCTACCTTTTATCCCATAAATGAGTTCCCGTCTAGGTTACCTACACATTTAGTAGTGTAACGCGTACGAAGTCGCGGGCAACAACTGACCCAACAGCGGGTTCGCACTCGCGGTTTAAAAAAAAATATTCCTCTTTTGCGCAGACAGGTAAAAAGTAGCCTATGCCCTTCCCCAGGATACAATCAAACTTCTTGCTAATTTTCATCATAATACGTTCAGCGGTTTATTCGTGAAAATGTAACAAACTAACAAACAAACAGAGTTACTTTCGCATTTATATTATTAGTATGGATATGATCTAATTCCTCACTTCTAATTGAAATACACACTTTCTCTTGCTTTATTCGGTGCTTTATTCGGTTAAGAAAAAAACCCTTTCTTGGTAACACTGTTGTAGTTCTATGTAGTGTAATTAACCTACTTTGAAGTCAACAATAGGTACCAAAGATAAAAGTTATTCTTGTTTGTGACAATTCCATCCTTTTATTTCATAGAATTTTCGTTATAATCACGTCAAAAAGCAATACGTACAGATTTCTTCAAGTGCCGTGCGCGCGTGGTACTTATCCTCAACGTTTTGGGAGGGCGATTTGTCAGCGACAACATCGAAAACGCTTCAACTGTGACCATTGTTGCTATCCGGACCGCCTCGGAACGCAGCCACACCCTAATAAATAAGCTACACTTCGACTATACCCCTCAACCGTTGCTGGGCTACTAGACGATACAACACCGAAGTCAGTTTCAAACGCGCAATGGATGTGAATACTAGTGAAATGGTAGTGAAAGGAAAGTCAATACAGTGGATTACATACCGCGTCGAGCGAAGAGGACAGCGATAGGATAGAGCGGTAGCGTAAGCGGCCGCTCCGCTGGCGTCATACAGTCAGTTCCGCGCCGCGCCTCGCTCACATCACTAGCGTGTAATATTCGCTATCCGCTCACAATGAAGCCAAAACCCCGCGGTGCCAGGACCAAAAACATGGACAAGCTGATAGAAGCCGTCCAAGCGAGGGAATGCCTCTGGGACAAAAGCTACAGAGGACATAGGAACAGATTCAAACTGGAGCGGTATTGGAACGAGGTTGCTTCGGAAGTGGGCACGTCAAGTGAGTAGCGACTTGCGGTTTTACCTTATACTAACTCTTGTTTATTCTACGTAGAGTAATCTCTGTAGTAACTATTGGTTGTACAGTGGTAGAGTCTCGGTAGAGTGAAGGTCAACGTCCGAAGGATGACGCGGAATTACTCTTTTATAATCTGTGTCGGTCCTTGGGTACTTGGGTTTTGTAGCTAATGAAGTGTTGTTGCATCATTGAGTAGCATTAGATTATGCGTAGGTAGGTACCTAACGTTGATAATAGTCGATCTAATTGGGCAAGCCACTGCTGTAGGTAGTTCAATAAGTCAAATACACTAGATAAAAGAAATACTTTCTTCGATTATCGTTTCTTTAGCGAGTAAACTATACAAAGTAGAGTGGTAGAGCTCATTCATATTCATTACGATCTAAAATGTTACTAAAAATTTTCCCAGGTTACTAATCAGGATGCAACTTTTTAAATAGATTGAGGCCGATCAAGCAAGGCCCTGTTATCGGTTATAGCGCTAGATTCTATGTACCTACCAATATATATATATATATATATGTATATAAGTAGGTATTATAAATTGTAAAGTAATTCTGTATCTCTCTCTGTTTATTAGATAGGTAGGTATGTTTTCACGGCTTAACGGCTAGCCGGATTTTGATGAAATTTGGTAGGTATATGAATGAATGAAAATTCTTTATTATACCTTACAAGCTGGACGCAACAGATATAAAGAAATAAACAAATACATATAAGCATAATGGGCGGTCTTATCGCTCAACAAAGCGATCTCTTCCAGACAACCTTTAGATGGAGAGGATCATTGCTTAATGGAAGATTGGCCGCGGTGTAAAAAGAATATGCTTATTAATAGAAAAATAAAAATAACGTAACCTTAACTATAAAATACAAATAATTATACAAATAATTATTAATAAATAAATATCAATATAAAATATATACATACATACATAATATACATATATATAGTAATAATATTAAAAATCAGATTAATGAATCACGATTCTATAGGTATATAATGTAGATAGATTATGACCAATATTAGAACAATAGGTATGAAACTTTTGTGCAACTAACGAAGTGTGCGCGAAGTCGCGGGCGGTTCAGCTAGTGAGTAATATAAACAAAATGTTATGACCTCCCTCAAACCATTCCAGGTGTAAACTGCCGTAAGAAATGGAAGAACCTGAAAGACCAGTGTCGCAAGGAGATGAAAAAGCACCCCAACGACTCAGACTGGCCACACTTCAACAAGCTCAAGTTCATACACAACCAGTTCCTGGCTGATGATGACGAAGGTTAGCGTTCAATTAACTAGTGGTTCGCCCCGAACTGAGATCTCGCGAGTCTCCCATAAAAACATAAATATTATTATTCGTAATCTTTGACTATCAAAATAGTGCCACGAAATAAATAACCATCTAACTTGATCTAGTGTCATTCAAATTACAGGTACCGGTAGTTTTATGTGGTAAAAATGCAGTTATTCTGGATTTCAGACTTTTGCCTATATTAGTGTCACTAAAGCTACACGAATACAAAATGTCAGCATTGTTGGGATCACTGGTGTAGCCTGTGAATTTTGTCTAAATTTTGTTTTTATAATGGCTAATAACTCAAAAATTATAAAGAGAAAACTAAAACTAAAAACAGGGTTGATGTACTAATGAAGACCTTTCATTTGACGTCCACTCGACCTAATAGCCTTATTTAAATTTTTTTTACCCCTCTTGAACCCCATTAATTCAACAACCCCCCAACATATTTAGCTCATTTAGTTGCACCAAAATTGTGCCATCACTACCTACCTATGTATCAAATTTCACGATGATCGGATCAACGCTTCGAATGTTATCCTCGGAGAAACAATCATACATACATTTATATACCGCCGATTTGCCCAAGTTGATTTGGTGATCGCTCCGCTCGACGAATTGATATATGAAAATAGCGGTTAATAATACTTTGTTACATAAGGGGCGTAAGCGATCAATTGCACCCTAGATGTACGAGTGAACGAAAGCGAGCGAGGAGCGATGAGTCAAGGGTGCTTGATCGCTAGTAGTGGATATAGCCTTTCATCAATAATGAGAAGAATTTAAAAAAGTCTTTATAACAGTTTGTTATGTACTAAAAGGAAAATAAGCGTTCCCGGTATCCATTGTATTTCATTCACTACCTACTAAACCTATGGTCTATTTTATTTGTTAGAAACAAGGATTTGTTATGAAGGTTGTTTCACTAAAGCGTAATATGAATGCAATGAGTCATTCCATTTTCAAATTTATTGACGCCATCGTACGGCGTAATTCACATTTACGCATCAGATATCGAGCTAACAATGACCAACTTTTAGGCATGAGTAGGAAAATAAACTTTATTCTCAAAAATAATTTGCATTTATTTTATATGAGAACTTAAAAAACCAAATGGGTATTTAAAACGATGATGTAAAACTATGAGTATGCGAGAGTAACTAAAGATAAGATAACTCTTTATTGTACACCAAAATAAAACACAAAACATAATTTTTACAAATCGATTTATTACAATGGACGGTCTTATCGCTAAATCACACTAATATTATAAATGTGAAAGTTTGGATGTTTATTTATTTATTTGTTTGTTTGTTATTTAATCACGTCGTAACGGCTAAACCGATTCCGATGAAATTTGGTGTATACGTAGATTATAACCCGGATTACCACAAAGATTACCTTTTATCCCATAAATCAGTTCCCATGGGATAAAAATGAAGTGTCAAGTTGCAACAGCGAGCTTAGCTTTACTTCTAGGTTACCTACACATTAAGTAGTGTAACGCGTTACGAAGTCGCGGGCAACAGCTAGTTAACAATAAAATTAATAAGGTACATTAAAAGTGTTTAAATCTCAATATTTTTATAGGGTGGGTAGGTTTGATTTATCTAACAAAATTCTTTATTATATTCTTAAACACTATTATAGATTAACAACTAAAACATTAGAATTATTTGATAAAAGGCTTAATACAGAAATTGGCTCCACGGATTACAGGAATCTGGACAAAGTAGTTAAGCGTTCTATCAGACATGATTCAAGAACCTATAATACGTTTAGAGTTAAAGCTGCACTGGAAAATGGCACATCCCTTAGATCAGCTAAAAACGGGATCACAAAAGGCAAAACATGGATAAACAGTTTACAGGATAGTACGGATATCAAACATAATGATAGACCCAAAATTATAGAAATTTGCACCAAATTCTACAAAAACTTATATTCAGACTCCTTAAAAACAAACGAACAAATTGAATACACACGCTCTGATAACATCCCTTTTATAACAGGTAGAGAAGTACACAATGTCCTCAAAACGTTGCGCTACGAAAAAAGTCCTGGACGTCACGACAGAGATCCTAAAAATAGGAACTCCCGTTTTATTACCCCATTTGACAAATCTTTTCAACAGCATTCTGCAAACCGGTGAAATGCCTGTAGTGTAAAGATGTGTCACTCAAACATAATTCTTCTCCACAAGAAAGGGGACAAGAGTGGACAAGAAGGGGACATTAGCAACTACCGGCCCATCAGTTTAGTGTCACATCTTTACAAGGATCTTTACATTTTAATGAATCTTTACAAATTCATTAAAATTATCCAAAAACGCATTGATGGTTTATTGGATGACCATCAACCTCCAGAACAAGCGGGCTTTAGACCAGGATTTTCCCCCACCGATCACATCCATACACTTAACCAAATTATTGAGAAGTATAATGAATACCACAAACCATTGTACCTAGCTTTTGTTGATTACAAAAAAGCCTTCGACAGCGTTAATCATAAAGCAATCTTCACCGCCTAAAACATACATTGACATCATTAAAATAATTTATAGCAAAAGTCAGGCAAATATCAAAATAGAATCTTCCGGTCCTCAGTTTCCCATCGAGAAAGGCGTTAAACAGGGCGACCCGCTCTCTCCCAAATTATTCACAAGCATTTTAGAAGAAGTCTTTAAACCATTATCAGTCCCATGGGCGACAAAGGGTATTGAAGTCGGTGACCAAAGACTTACAAACCTTCGGTTCGCCGATGACATTGTTCTCTTCGCTCCTAATGCATCGGAACTGCAGGAAATGCTCCAAAACATGAGCACGGCGAGCCTCGGAGTTAGACTTATGATGAATCGGCCAAAGACACAAATCATGACCAATAGCACGAAACGTAGGGTAGTGGTAGACGGGCAGGAAATACACTATGTCAATGAGTACATCTACTTAAGCCAGTTAGCTTCCTTCGACAACAGGCAGGACAAAGAAGTCGACCGTCGTGTCGACAACGCCTGGAAAAGCTACTGGTCCATGAAGGAACTTATGAAGGGTGACCTTCCCTTATCGCTAAAACGCCAACTCATTGACATGTGTATTCTGCCTGTCCTAACCTACGGTGCCCAGTCTTGGTCACTGACTGAGTCTCAGAAGTTCAAGCTAGGAGTTTGCCAAAGAGCGATGGAGCGCAGCATTTTGGGTGTAAAGCGGATCGACCGGATTCCAAACTCCTGGCTGCGCTCAAAAACTGGCATCGCTGACGTGGGCATCAAGGCTGAAAAGCTGAAATGGGACTGGGCGGGTCATGTCTCCCGTATGCAACCCGATAGGTGGGCTAAGAAGACAAGCATATGGACTCCTAAAGACGGAAAGCGACGCCGAGGAAGGCCTAAAAAGCGCTGGAGCGATGACTTGGACGTCTTCCAAAGAAACTGGCGGGATATGGCTCTGGACCGTGATAAGCTGAAAAGCTGAAATGGGACTGGGCGGGTCATGTCTCCCGTATGCAACCCGATAGGTGGGCTAAGAAGACAAGCATATGGACTCCTAAAGACGGAAAGCGACGCCGAGGAAGGCCTAAAAAGCGCTGGAGCGATGACTTGGACGTCTTCCAAAGAAACTGGCGGGATATGGCTCTGGACCGTGATAAGTGGATGGAAGGCCCCCAGCAGTGGGACAGTATAAGCTAGTAAAAAAAAATTCTTAAACAAGCTAGATATAATATAAAGAGAAACAAAAAAAATTATATCGTATCGTATTATCGCACTATTTATAGCATATACATAGACGTTAAAATGGTCAAAATGGTCAGTCGATTCAAATTCAAAATGATTGAATTTAATAAAGATCGTTCAATTTGATATGATATTTCTCGGCTTGTATTTTTAGTACTACGAGTATATTATATTTCTGCCTGATATGTATGTACAAGCACGTGTCAAAAAATAATACCCTTTAATTTCATTTCAAGGTGACCAAGACACAGCCGATGAGGTCCTGAACAGTCTCGACGAGAGTCTAAAAACACCCAAACTCGGATACACAATGAGAAAAAAACTGCTAATGAACAAGCGACGAACTATTGATGTGGACATGAGCAAGCTGATAGACCTGGTCAAAGCGAGAGAGCTGATATGGAATAGAGGACTAAAGGGCCACCATAACTGGTATAAACTGGATGAGTGTTGGAAGGAGATCGCTCAAGAATTAGATTGTACACGTAAGTTTTCTTGTTGTTTGTTTGTTAATTTCAGACTACACGCGGCTATTGTGGTGTCCGGATAAAAAGCTTGATGTGTTGAGGTTTCCTATTATTCTAAATTTCATTCAAATTGGTTCATCAATGAACACAAAAATTCAGACTTTCACACAAGGATTACCAGGGATTCCGGCTAAGTAACATATAGGGTTTCTTTTAAAACGTCTACAATTTCAGTAAATAGGTGCCTACCAACGCGTGTGAGTCGCTGATTTTTTAAAGTTTTTTAAACTTTTGGACGTTGATAACACTTTCACAATTAATGATTACCGATGTAATGCTAAAACTACCTAATATGACAATTTTTACAATAAATTGAATGTTAGTCTTTACGTACTTTAGTCTTAACGTACTTTAGTATGTTAGTCTCTTGGGAAATCCTCATCTATATTGCCCTTGTATTAATTTCAGGAGACGAAGCAAGACTGAAATGGAAGTACCTCCGCGACCAGGCACGAAAGGAAGTTCGAAAACAAGATTCTGAATGGGAATTCCTCCCAAAACTCCGCTTCCTCACAAACCAATTCAACGACTTCGAACCAACAGACTCTTTGCAAGATGACTACAGCCTAAGCCAGGATTACGACGCAGAGCCCAGTAGCAGCTACTACAATCTGGAAGAACCACCTCCGATCACCTGCCCAGTCAGCATCGCCGAACCAGTAGCCAGCAAAGATGAGGAATACGACGAATTTGACACTAAACCTGTTATCATGGAGACTGATTTCTACGACGATGATGATGATGCACCAAAGAGTGTTAATGAGACTGGGGAGCCGAAGGATGAAGATGTAGGGTTCTTTGATAGCCTATTACCTCATGTGAAGAAGTTAGGGCCAGCTAAGAAGTTGATGTTGAGAATGAAGATACAAGAATTGGTTTATAATACTGTGTATAATGAAACTTGATTTAGTATTTAATTATCAGTTTTTGCTTTTGTTAATTGTTTTCCGTGTCTCGGATTCTTCTTTTGGCGTTGGGTCAGATTCAAGTTTAAGACTTATTAACTGCCAAAAGATATTGGGTGTAATTCTGTCAATTTTATTAAACTGCCGCTCTTTTTTGTTTCATATGACCTGATTAATTAAAGAAACTAATCCAAAATGGATCCGAAAATCATTACCTTTCACTCGCACCCTATTGTATGCAATGATGTGCGAGTATATAAAATAGTAGAGATGGCGTGAAAATACTTTTTTGTTAATTTATTTAAGGATCTATAGTTATAATGGGTGTATCACAAGGTTCGATACTTGGACCATTTTAGTTCCTAGTATACATTAATGATCTACCTCTCAATTATGATTATTATGAGGTACTATTTGCAGCACCATTTTAGATTCGTTTCTTTACTTTGCCAGGTTATACGGATCGAGAGCAACAGATATAATTATATTTCTTTAAAACTTATATTTAGTAGGTTTGTGCCAACATAATTACCCCCATTAACAAGAATTGTTTAACGAGGTGATCACTGAGTAATTTTTGAGAAAGCCAGCAAATGAAGTTGAAAGGTTGAGGTATGTTGCTCCTGAAAAGATTCGTAAAAGTATGATTGTGGTTAGATAATATTTATTAGCTTCTTTTCAGTTCCACTATACTTTAAACAATTATCAGGCGACCCAGTTTTGCTGAACTCAAAAAACCAACCACCAATTGTGACTTAACGTACACCATCATATCCGCAGCAGAACCGATAACCGTTGAGGTAAACGTGGTCTGGAGTGAAAACCACGTCTAGGCAAGCGAAGTGTAAGACGCCCTCCGGTTAGATGGAGTGACGATTTGTGCGCTGTGGCTTGCAAGGATTCGATGAGAAGAGTTGAGAATCGGGCTCAATGGTGCACCCTGGGAGAGACCTACGTTCAGCAGTGGACTGTTATAGGTTGATGATGATGATGTACAACCATATTGCATTATGTGCAGGCTGGTCAGGCGCTGTCGGGCTAACCATTCTATTACTGGTTGGGTGGATGGGTCGTGCGTGACCTCATATCGGGTTCAGGGTCCAGTAAAACTTGTTCGCTTGTCAATGCTTTTAATCTGGCTGGCGGTTGCATAACGCATGGTGATATTGAATCGATTGTAATAACATAGGTTTTGTTAATTACGATTAGAAGTAGATAAAATTAGTAATATTATAAAAGACTTGTAAGTATACATGTAGAAAGCTAGAAACAGATAGAAGACAAGAGATCTCATTTGAAAGTCATTGGAAATACTGGACTAAGGGTTTCTACAAAACCTTCATCAAAGGATACAAAGACTATAGTGATATGAAAATCGTAATTGTGGATACGAGATTGATCCGTACCGTTTTATCGGTGTTACGGCCGATAATGTTTCGGTTCAATACGTGAACCTTTATCAGGGTTTCCCGTGTACTAGTTGAGCCGGTGAACTTCGTATCGCCTTGACATGCATATGACGCGGGAAATATTATTTTTCCATAATACAGAGTACATTAAATTAATGATTTTGTTTTCTGTTAATTTTTTAAATCAGAGTTACAGTTTCGATGGACATGGAGGTCTGGTTATTTTGTGGCTAATGTTGAGCATGCGCGTGCGTCCTACTGCGACGCTGTCTGTCATAACACTGACGCAACTCGCCCTGAAGCCCTCGGAACATGCGTACCGAATAATAAGGGGGGGGGGGGGCTGCAAATCCGGAGCATGTCCGGTTGCTTCCGGGTAAATCGGGTTCGGATGGCCTCGGATCGCGTGTAGTCGATGCAGGAAAATTCAAATAAATGGTTGTGCGACGGTTTTGGTCAGGCGCCGTTAAAAAACGGCCCCTGACAAGCCCGGACGCCATATAGTCCGAGCCTTATTCTCGGTCAAACAAACATACATACATACAACGCCGATTTGCCCAAGTTGATTTAGAGATCTCTCTTCGCTAGATCAACAAGCATCCGATCATATCTTTACGAGCCCGCGCGGAAACAGTTGGATTACTATATAGAGCCGTTTTTCAAAACTGCTAACTAATATCCTGCAGCTATATGTGTATTTACATTTAACAGCAATAGTTTAATATATCTCGAACGTTATTTTGTTATGTGTAATCTATATATATAAAAGAAAGTCGTGTTAGTTACACTATTTATAACTCAAGAACAGCTGAACCGATTTGGCTGAAAATTGGTGTGGAGGTAGCTTAGAACCAGGAAACGGACATAAAACGTCAAAGAGAATACAAGTCACTATAAAATGTGGTATAACAAAAACGCATCTGACATGGAATAACAAAACGCAAATGACAGCTAAACGTAATTTTGTCTATAGATAAGATAGATAGATAGATAGAAAACGCTTTATTGTATACCACTCTTAAATTAACAAATCATAATTAAAACACTTAAAACTAGACACGCGATAGTACAATTGGCGGTCTTATCGCTAAAATCGATATCTTCCAGACAACCTTTGGATGGACTGGATTTTACGAGAACGTTAAAGGACGGTAGCTTTATAACATAAGCTTTTTATTTAATTGTAGGTATACTTACATAAGCAAAACAGAATAAATAGATACCAGGGTAGGTATAAGTATGGTTGTAAAATGATGGCCGGGGACAACAATTGACAATTCTACCAGGGTGACGTATATTGACAGCCCGCGTTATATGCATGTCAAGGCGGTACGAAGTTCGGCGGGTCAACTAGTGATTTATAAACAGGATTGTTTCAAAAATTGTTTTGTTGCAATATTACCCTACAAGTGATTTTGAGTATACAATAACAGAAAAACGCATGAGTAATAAAACTGCATAATTTTATTATATTTAAAAATAAATAAAATGTAAGAAATCATGAGGTTTTTTTTATTTTTAAGCTATCCGAAATTAATTGTAAAATTCAACATCACCCAAATACTTATCTCTGTGTAACACTGTGTTACGCTTTCACGACTAAACGACTGGACCGATTTCGATGAAATTTGATATACAGATAGATTATGACCTGGGCTTAGCCAAAGTACATTCGATTAGCGATGACGCTAGTCGATAAGTCTGAAAATGTATGGGATTTGACACATGCTCTGGAAATATCACGTGATCTATCGACAACAAACCTATGTAGAAATCTAATAGATTTGAAGCGAATGTAACTTGGCTACGGGCCCTGGTTTGAGATAGGCTACTTGTTTGACATTACGTGCATGCGAAGCCGCGAGTGGAAGCTTGTTCGGTATAAAAGTTGAAAACAAAACAACTTGCCTGTTTTCATAAGACATCATTAACTCTTACCTATTTTTAACAATACCGGTCAAATACGAGTGAGCCTTGCACACCGAGGGTTCAGTATCTACTTACATAATATATATGTTTATTTAGCAGTGCCATCAAGTTATCCCAATAATAATATAAACGCTAAAGTTTGTATGTATGTGGATGTTTGTTACTCTTTCACGTCGGAACGGCTGAACCTATTGCGATGTAATTTGGTATGTACGTAGATCATAACCTGAAATTAATACATAGGCTACTTTTTATTGGCAAAGCACGCGTGTGATACCGCGTGCGGAAGCTTGTGTGGCTAGATGCTCTAAAGAACTCCCGCGACCTAAATGCGATTATTACAAAAAACAGCACATTACAAATAACCCTAGTCTGTTGATATGTACCTGCTATATGTATTGTACCTGCTACTTTAAATCCGTGGGCAATTATTTACATTGCCCGTTTGGTTCGCCCGGTACAGAAATAGTTGAGAACCAATGGTCTGATTGATAGCACTCAGGTGGAGTTTATATCCGTACGACCTAGATCAACAGATTAACAGATCAACAGATGTAATAGTCCCTTTGACGAAGTGAAACAATATTTACTGCAATTTAACGATTTCTATATAAAATAGAAATAATAATAGATTATTAAACAATGGGATAAAACAGTGTCTTGCATCACGGGCGCTATATTGAATCCCGAACGTAACAAAGGATTCTAGAGTTAACTCACGGAGCGAGGAATTAACTAGAATCCTGACTTCAGAGAGGTATCTAAGCACGCCCAAGTAGCAGACAGCTTCATCTACGAGGAGAATACTCTACTTTTCACACTTTGTTCGTGACAATAAAAACCAAATAAAGGTCTCGTGAATACTAGAATCCTGACTGCAGAGAGGGATGTAAGCACGCCCAAGATGCAGGACAGCTTTATCCACGAGGAGAATACTCTACTTTTCACACTTTGTTCGAGACAATAAAAACCAAATAAAGGTCTCGTGAATACTAGAATCCTGACTGCAGAGAGGGATGTAAGCACGCCCAAGATGCAGGACAGCTTTATCCACGAGGAGAATACTCTACTTTTCACACTTTGTTCGAGACAATAAAAACCAAATAAAGGTCTCGTGAATACTAGAATCCTGACTGCAGAGAGGGATGTAAGCACGCCCAAGATGCAGGACAGCTTTATCCACGAGGAGAATACTCTACTTTTCACACTTTGTTCGAGACAATAAAAACCAAATAAAGGTCTCGTGAATACTAGAATCCTGACTGCAGAGAGGGATGTAAGCACGCCCAAGATGCAGGACAGCTTTATCCACGAGGAGAATACTCTACTTTTCACACTTTGTTCGAGACAATAAAAACCAAATAAAGGTCTCGTGAATACTAGAATCCTGACTGCAGAGAAGGATGTAAGCACGCCCAAGATGCAGGACAGCTTTATCCACGAGGAGAATACTCTACTTTTCACACTTTGTTCGAGACAATAAAAACCAAATAAAGGTCTCGTGAATACTAGAATCCTGACTGCAGAGAGGGATGTAAGCACGCCCAAGATGCAGGACAGCTTTATCCACGAGGAAAATACTCTACTTTTCACACTTTGTTCGAGACAATAAAAACCAAATAAAGGTCTCGTGAATACTAGAATCCTGACTACAGAGAAGGATGTAAGCACGCCCAAGATGCAGGACAGCTTTATCCACGAGGAGAATACTCTACTTTTCACACTTTGTTCGAGACAATAAAAACCAAATAAAGGTCTCGTGAATACTAGAATCCTGACTGCAGAGAGGGATGTAAGCACGCCCAAGATGCAGGACAGCTTTATCCACGAGGAGAATACTCTACTTTTCACACTTTGTTCGAGACAATAAAAACCAAATAAAGGTCTCGTGAATACTAGAATCCTGACTGCAGAGAGGGATGTAAGCACGCCCAAGATGCAGGACAGCTTTATCCACGAGGAGAATACTCTACTTTTCACACTTTGTTCGAGACAATAAAAACCAAATAAAGGTCTCGTGAATACTAGAATCCTGACTGCAGAGAGGGATGTAAGCACGCCCAAGATGCAGGACAGCTTTATCCACGAGGAGAATACTCTACTTTTCACACTTTGTTCGAGACAATAAAAACCAAATAAAGGTCTCGTGAATACTAGAATCCTGACTGCAGAGAGGGATGTAAGCACGCCCAAGATGCAGGACAGCTTTATCCACGAGGAGAATACTCTACTTTTCACACTTTGTTCGAGACAATAAAAACCAAAAAAAGGTCTCGTGAATACTAGAATCCTGACTGCAGAGAGGGATGTAAGCACGCCCAAGATGCAGGACAGCTTTATCCACGAGGAGAATACTCTACTTTTCACACTTTGTTCGAGACAATAAAAACCAAATAAAGGTCTCGTGAATACTAGAATCCTGACTGCAGAGAGGGATGTAAGCACGCCCAAGATGCAGGACAGCTTTATCCACGAGGAGAATACTCTACTTTTCACACTTTGTTCGAGACAATAAAAACCAAATAAAGGTCTCGTGAATACTAGAATCCTGACTGCAGAGAGGGATGTAAGCACGCCCAAGATGCAGGACAGCTTTATCCACGAGGAGAATACTTTACTTTTCACACTTTCTGCGTAACAATAAAACCAAATCTGGGTTGGTACGAATAAGTTCCAACCAATTTTAATACAGATGAGGTTCCAAATTCAAATTATAATGAAATTTAGTACAACTTTACTTCCGGCTCAGCCGTAGGGATTTAATCACTTGCTTTCGGTGAGATTTATGTAAACCTCTACACGCTCGTGGGTTAACTCTAGAATCCTTCATTACGTTCGAGATTAAATGTAGCTCTCGTGAGACACTGCTTTATCCCCTCGTTTAATAATGTACTATTATTAAAAGTTTATCAAAAAAAAATTTTTTTTTATTTTTTTTTATTTCAATTTTAATTTCATTTATTTATTCATTTCAAGCACATAATAACAATTTAAATAATATAATTTAAATAATGGCTTGTATACAACATCATAATTTCAAACAGGACCTACACTAAGTCGAGTAGACTTGTGCTGTAGATCCTGTTTTCGTTCGAGTGGGTTCCCAAGTAGTAGCCATAGTCATAGTCTAGTCATTCACTTTTCTTTCTTTTGATACAATATATTTACAATTACTTTTATTAATAACAAATTAATTAATTACAGTGGATTACCTATATATGGAGTTTATTATATGTAACATTATTTTTTAATTTGTAACATGAGCTTTACTATCCTAAATGTATTATAAAATGTTATTGTATTGTTGTATAATATAGTTGTATAATAATAAATTAATGAGATCTAGAGTATCATCTTATCATCTTAATTTTATAAGTATTAGAGTAATTGGTTGAGGTGTGTATGTTTGTTTGTGTGTGGGTGTGTGAATGTGTGGGGTTTGTATGTGTGTTTGTTTATGTGAGTGTGTGTATGGATGTGTAAGTGTAGGTGCATGTATGTACGCAGTGGCATAATTTATTGTATTATTTTCAACAGGCCTTCTGTTTCTTCATAGCTTAATTTCAATAACCACTTGAACAACGATATCTTACACTCAACTTTATTGAGGAGCACTAGTTCTTTGATTTCTTTATTAGCTTTATTGTAAAGGTATGGTCCTAAAAAGTATTGCTGTCGCTGAGCAGATTTCGTGTTACACTTGGAGACCATAACTATTATATCCTTTCTCCTACTTCCCACTGATAGGTTATTCAGAGTATCTACATTTTTTGCTCAGAGAGAATCAAGTTAAAAATACACAACAGGCGCACAGAAAGGACCTCACAGTCATTGAACAGATCATTAGTTGGAAACCTGTAGGGCTTGAATGTTGCCACCTTCAATACAGCCCGTTGAGCACGTTCCAGTTGAAGCATGTAGGAGCTACATGCGCCGCCCCAGGCAACATTACAGTAGGCTAGTATGGATTTACATAGAGCATTGTATATATTTATTATTAATAAAGCCACCTCTCTCAGATAAATAAATTTTCGCACAGGTTTAGTGAGAGTAACAATATGATTCCACCAGGTTACCTTATCGTCAATAGTCAGTCCAAGATATTGAAAAAATTGTCCACTCTCTCCAAAGTCTGACAGTTACAGTTCTCAGAAGAGCAGCAGTCTGCATGTGCCTTTAATGAGATATTAGGTTTTTTCACACATATGTTTCTAAATGTCATATATTTTGATTTTGCAATATTCAATGAGAGTAAGTTGCATTGTGACCAGTTTATAACAGTTCTCAAACCCTCCTCAGCGTGAACTTTAGCCTCTTCCCATGTTCTACCCTCGAATGTAATAGCTGTGTCATCAGCGTATGAAAATATTCTACCATTTGTCAGTTTAAGATTGCACAGGTCATTCACATATACCAAAAATAGAATTGGGCCTAGGACGCTTCCTTGAGGAACTCCGCAGCTCATTGGCTCGTCTCGGCTTAT
The DNA here is from genome assembly GCA_918857605.2 of Philereme vetulata. NCBI lineage: Eukaryota > Metazoa > Arthropoda > Insecta > Lepidoptera > Geometridae > Philereme > Philereme vetulata. Next base: position 5,532,304 of record OU975461.1, read on the forward strand.
TATCTCACCTAGTTTCGTTCTCTGAGTCCTATTCGTTAAATAGTCCTGGAAAAGTTTTAAAGAACTACCACGAATACCAATAAGTTCAAGTTTCTTTATCAGGATAGGCATGGAAACAGTGTCAAATGCCTTTGCCAGATCCAAAAATATACCGATGACTTTTTGCTTACGGTCTAGACTAGAAACAATGAAATCAATTAAGCCTTTTACTGCGGTCTCAGTGGATCTGGCTGCTCGGAATTCGTATTGGTTTGTTGACAATAAATTATACTTTTCAAGATAGGAGATAAGCCTCTTATTTATAATTTATTCCAACATCTTCGAAAGTGCAGTCAGTACCGAAATTGGCCTGTAATTGCTGACACTGTCTTCTTTACCACTCTTATGCACAGGTGTGATTATTGCAGTTTTGAACGCTGTTGGAAATTTGCCAGTAACAAGACTAGCATTGAAGATGTGTGCGATCACGGGAATTAAGGTAGGGCTTGATAGTTTCAACATTTTTGTTGATATTCCATCGTGGCCAGCAGCGCAATCACTCTTCAGCCCCAGAAGGATACTGAGCACCTCATTCTCGTCAGTCGACAGCATACTCATTGAGTTTACTTGTGATAGTAGGGTTTTTAATCTTTGTGTGTCGTGATAGTTAGAGGGAGGTTTGATTTTTGCAGCTAAGGTTTTGCCCATGTTTGCAAAGAAACTATTGACGAAATCTACAGATGATTGAGGACTTGGTTGTATTTTAAGTAATAAATCACAATTTGATTTAGAATTTTCAGTGTAAGTTATCCTTGTAATAGTTTGCCAGGTTTTCTTTATACTGTGATTATATAGTTCAGATTTTTCAAAGTTGATTTTGACCTTTTTCAGAAGTTTGTTGCAGAAGTTTCTATAACGTGCATAGGTCGTTCTCAGTGTTTCATTGGTTGGCTTTTGTTTCAGGCTTATATGCATTCTATCACGCGTTCGTATACACCGAAGAAGACCTGAAGTGATCCATGGTTTAATGATGCGCTGGGATTGTGGGACTTTAAAAAGTCGGGTATTAACTTTAATTACTTCGATCATTTTATTAATTAGGACATCAGTGGCAGTATTTGCATCCTCGAGACTATATATTTTAGAAAATCTACTAATTTAATTTGTTCTATTATGTTACTCATATTTATTTTCGTCACAATTCTCTTGGGCGTATTTACGACGGCCAACTTAGTTTTTAAACTCAACGGGGTGGGGCAATTGTCGGTTATGCATGTTTTAAGTACAATCGACGTGCATTGATACTTACTTTTAAGCATTATATGATCAAGGCATCTATTTCCTCGAGTTTGCATTGTGTGACTTGGAAGCAGACCATGGGAAGTTCCAGATAGCTAGGTGAGAGTCTATCGGTGTTATTTGCTTCTATTCCAATGTTGACATCACCAATAATAGATATTGTACTAAACGTACTAACAGCAGTCAAAACGTTATCCAACGAGTTCAAAAAGTTGTCCTAGTTATAAAAAGAAGGCGATCTGTAAAGTGCAATTATAGCTATATCACTACCAATTTTAACCACAAGGTAATTGGAATCCTCAAAGGTATGTTCCTCTATTATACAATCGATATTTGATCTCTAGTAAACAACAATGCCACCGTTTTTATTAATACAATTTTTAGCTGTTTTATAACTTAAAGGTCCTGGAAACGGTTTTCCCTCCGAAATCCAGCACTCTGTTAATACTAGTAGATCGCAGTTGAACCCTAACCTTGACAGCAACAGTTCAAGAGATGCAAGGTTCTTAATAATCTTATAATAATAACTAGAGGTCGCATGGTGCGCGAGCTGCTTGCAGCTTGCGTGTTTTGATAAGATATCCAAACAGGATATCGAAGAAATATGCAATCAAAGAGGATATCGAAAATGAGAAAGCAATTAAAGAAGTTAACAAAGTAGACGAATCTATCAAAAAGGATTGTAACGCCTAGCTCGTTGGTCTGGAGTAATGGGATCTCTTGCGAATGGAAACAGTAGGTTTCTTCAGAAAGTTTTTGTAAATGTTTTATTTTAAAATGTGGTGAGGTACAATGATATTGCGTAATTACTAATGAAGCGTAGACAAGATAGAGTTTTACAATTTAGACATTGACATTAGGTTTTGACACTTCACTGACACTGACGCTGGCGTGGATACGTAACAAGGATATCAAAATGGAAAAAGCAAACAAAGAGGATAACGAATTAAAAGAAGCAATCAAGGAGGATATCGAAGTGGAAGAAGCAATCATCAAAGAGGATATCAAAATGGAAAAAGCATTCAAAGAGGATATCCAAGTGGAAATAGCAGGCAAAACGGATATCAAAGGGAAAAATGCAATCAAAAAGGATATTCAAGTAGAAAACTCGATCAAATAGGATACCCAAGTGGATGAAGCAATCAAAGAGGTTATCTAAATGGAATTAGCAATCAAAGACGATATCGAAGTGGAAGAAGCAATCAAAGAAGATTCCGAAGTAAAAGAAGAAATCAAAAAGGATACCTATAAAGATCGATGATGACAATAAAAAAACGATTCCTCCAAAAATTTGTACTACCATTTTGTAAACTTTACTATGCCTAACTGCTTCCGTTTAGGAGATACAAGCAATTAAAGTTTTTTAAGGAATAATCATAATTTTTTTGAGAGGATATCGTAGTGGAAGAAGCAACCAACAAAGATATCGGAATGGAAGAATCTATCAAATAAGATATCGAAGTTAACGAAGTAATTGAATAGGATATTAAATTAAATAAAAGCAATAAAAGAGGATATCGAAGTGGAAGAAGCAGTCAAAGACGATATCGAAGCGGAAGTAGCAAAAAAAGAGAATATCCATGTGGAAGACGCAATCAAAAACGATATCGACTTGGAATAAGTATTCAAAGAGAATACCGAAGTAGAAAACACGATCAAAGAAGATAAGTGGAAGCAGAAATTAAAGAGGGTATCAAAATGAAAGAAGTAATCAAAGAGGCCTTTGAAGTGGAAGACGCAATCAAAGACGATATCGAAGTAGAAGAAGCAATCTAAGAGGATACCGAAGTGAAAGAAGAAATCGAAACGGATACCTTTCAAGGTCGATGATGATAGTAAAAAACGATTCCACCACAAATTGGTTCTACCATTTTGTAAACTTTACTATGCCTAACTGCTTCCGTTAAGGAGATACAAGCAATAAAAGTTTTTTAAAGAAAAATCATAATATTGTTGAGAGGATATCGTTGTGGAAGAAGCAATCAACGAAGATATCGAAGTGGAAAAATCTATCAAATAAGATATCGAAGTTAACGAAGCAATCGAATAGGATATTAAATTTAAAATAAGCAATCAAAGACGATATCGATTTGGAATAAGCATTCAAAAAGGATACCAAAGTAGAAAACACGATCAAAGAAGATACAGAAGTGAAAGAAGAAATCAAAAAGGATACCTATCAAGATCAATGATGGCAATAAAAAAACGATTCCACCAAAAATTTGTACTACCACTTTGTAAACTTTACTATGTCTAACTGCTTCCGTTTAGGAGATACAAGCAATTAAAGTTTTTTTTAAGAAAAATCATAAATTTGTTGAGAGGATATCGTAGTAAAAGAAGCAATCAACGAAGATAACGAAATGGAAGAATCTATCACATAAGATATCGAAGTTAACTAAGCAATCGAATAGGGTATTTAATTAAATAAAAGCAATAAAAGAGGATTTCGAAGTGAAAGAAGCAGTCAAAGGCGATATCGAAGTGGAAGTAGCAATCAAAGAGGATATCGAAGTGGAAGAAGTAAAATAAGCATTCAAAGATGAAAACGAAGTAAAAGAAGCAATCAAAGACGATATCGAGGTGGTAGAAGCAATCATAAACATGAAAATTTACTAAGCAAGTTGCCTTATGCCCCTCCAAAAACTAAAAAAAAGAAAAAAACTAGGACATCCAAAATGATGACGATGATGGAACATAAACATCGCATAAACATTAAAATTTACTTAGTTAGTTGCCTTATGCCCCTCCAAAAACTAAAAATAAAAAATTGGACATCTAAAATGATGATGGTGATGATGATGGATGTCGCATAAACATGAAAATTTACTAAGCAAGTTGCCTTATGCCCGTCCAAAAAAAAATTTTTTTGGACATTAAAAATGATGATGATGATTGATGTCGCATAAACATTAAAATTTACTTAGCAAGTTGCCTTATGCCCCACTTAAACTAAAAAAAAAAAAAAAAATATTGACATCCAATATGTTGATGATGATGGATGACGCATTAACATGAAAATTTACTAAGCAAGTTGCCTTATGCCCCTACAAAAACTAAAAAAAAATAAAAATATTTAGACTTCAAAAATGATGATGATGATGTATGTCGCATTAACATGAAAATTTACTAAGCAAGTTGCCCTATGCCCCTCCTAAAACAAAAACAAATTTTGGACATCCAAAATGATGATGATGATAGATGTCGCATAAACATGAACATTTACTAAGCAAGCTGCCTTATGTCCCTCCAAAAACTAAAAAAATTTTGGGACATCCAAAATTATGATGATGATGGATGTCGCATAAATATGAAAATTTACTAAAAAAGTTGCCTTATGTCCCTCCAAAAACAAAATAAAAAAAAATGAACCTTCAATAATTGTATTGTGCGAATTTGTGTGTGCTATGGTAGCAAATAAATGTCTGTCTATGTCTATGTCTAATAATGATAATGATGATGGATGTCGAATAAACTTGAAAATTTAGTTATCTCATGGCCCTCCAATAAATAAAATTACAGTAAAATAAATTTTATAGTACTCACAAGCCGTTTGGCTCCCTACAAAAACATTAAGAAAGTTACGGCAAACGAAATATATGGTGTACGGTATTTGCACAAAAATATTTTGTATGGGACAATTTTTTTTTGTATGAAAGACGATTTTCTTTATTAGATCCGTATATAAAAAATGTCCTGAGCAACATTCGTTTCGGCACAAATGCTCTAAGATTTAAACTTTCCGAGATACGAGGTGGATGAGAGCGAATGGGGGACAAAAGGGGGACTTTAAGATTTATTCCCAACTCATCAGAACTCCCTCTATTCGACCCCACTAAACATTTCTACCCTACGAGGGGGCATCTGGGAGAACAAGGATGTCAATGAGTCAGTCAGTCAGTGAGTGGTAATCCAGTTGTATATAATATAACTAGAGGTTACGTGGTGCGCGAGGTACTCGCAGCTTGCGTGTTTTTCTGTTTGTAGAAGAAGCAATCAAAGAGGATATCGATGTGAAAGAAGTCCCCAAACAGGATATCGAAGAAAAATGCAATCAAAGAGGATATCGAAGAAGACAAAACAACTAAAGAGGTTATCAAAGTGGAAGAATCTATCAAAGAGGATATCAAATTAAAAAAAGCAAACAAAGAGGATAACAAAGTAGAAGAAGCAATCAAGGAGGATATCGAAGTGGAAGAAGCAATCACCAAAGAGGATATCAAAACGGAAAAAGCATTCAAAGAGGATATTCAAACAGAAAAAGCAGTAAAACGTGTATCAAAAGGAAAGATGCAATCAAAAAGGATATACAAGTAGAAAACATGATCAAAGAGGAAACTCAAGTCGATGAAGCCATTAAAGAGGTTTTCTAAATGAAAAAAGCACTTAAAGGGAATATCAAAGTGGAAGAAGAAACTGAAAAGGGTATCGAAATGGAAGAAGTAATCAAAGAGGCCATCGAAGTGGAAGACGCAATCAAATACACGATATCGAAGTGGAATAAGCATTTAAAGAGGATATCGAAGTAGAAAACACGATCAAAGAAGATACCGAAGTGAAAGAAGAAATCAAAAAAGATACCTATCAAGGTCGATGATGATAATAAAAAACCAATTCCTCCAAAAAATTGTACTACCATTTTAGAAAGTTTACTATGTCTATCTGCTTCCGTTTCGAAGATACGAGTGATTATTGTTTTATTAAAAGAAATCTAAATTTTGTTTAGAGTATATCGTAGCCGACGAAGCAATCAACGAAGATATCGATGTGGAAGAATCTATTAAATAAGATATCGAAGTTAACGAAGCAATCGAAGATAATATTAAATTTAAAAAGCAATCAAAGAGGATATCGAAGTGTAAGAAGCAATCAAAGAGGTTATCAAAGTAGAAGAATCTATCAAAAAGGAAATTAAAAAGGAAAAAGCAAACAAAGAGGATATCGAAGAAGGAGAAGCAATGAAGGAGGATATCGAAGTGGAAGAAGCAATCAAAGATGATATCAAAATAGAAAAAGCAAACAAAGAAGATATCGAAGTAGGAGTAGCAATGAAGAAGGAATCGAAGTGGAAAAAGCAATCATCAAAGAGGATATCAAAATGGATTAAGCATTTAAAGAGTGTATCCAAAAGGTAAAAGCAGTCAAAAAGTATATTAAAGGGAAAGATGCAATCAAAAATTATATCCAAGTAGAAAACGCGATCAAAGAAGATACCCAAGTGGATGAAGCAATCAAAAAAATGGAAGACGCAATCAAAGGGGATATCCAAGTGGAAGCAGAAATTAAAGAGGGTATCGAAATGTAAGAAGTAATCAAAGACGATATTGAAGTGAAATAAGCAATCAAAGGTAGAGGGTATCGAAGTAGAAAACACGATCAAAGATGATACCGAAGTGGAAGACGCAATCAAAGACGATATCGAAGTGGAAGAAGCTATCTAAGAAGATACCGAAGTGAAAGAAGAAATCAAAACGGATACCTACCAAGATCGATGATGAGTATAAAAAAAACGATTCTACCAAAAATTTTTACTACCATTTTGTAAACTTTACTATGCCTAACTGCTTCCTCTTAGAAGATACGAGCAATTACATTTTTTTAGGAAAAATCATAATTTTGTTGAGAGGATATCGTAGTGGAAAAAGCAATCAACGAAGATATCAAAGTGGAAGAATCTATCAAATAAGATATCGAATTTAACGAAGCAATCGAATAGGATAATAAATTTAAAAAAGCAATAAAAGAGTATATACGAAGTGGAAGAAGCAATCAAAGAGGATATCGAAGTGGAAGAAGTAAACGAAGCATTCAAAGACGAAAACGAATTGAAAGAAGCAAACAAAGACGATATCGAGGTGGTAGAAGCAATCATAAACATTAAAATTTACTAAGCAAGTTGGTTTATGCCCCTCCAAATACTAAAAAAAATGTGTCAACCAAAATGATTATGATGATGGATGTCGCATAAACATTAATATTTACTAAGCAAGTTGCCTTATGCCCCTCCAAAAACGAAAAAAAAAGAAAAATTTGGGACATCCAAAATGATAATGATGATGGATGTCGCATAAATTTCAAAATTTAGTTATCTCATGCCCCTCCACCAATAAATAAAATTACAGTAAAATAAATTTTATAATACCCACAAGCCTTTTGGCGCCCTACAAAAACGGTATAAAAGTTACGGCAAACGAAATATACGGTGTACGGTATTTGCACAAAAATATTTTGTATGGGACAATTTTTTTTTTGTATTAAAGACGACTTTTTTTTAATAGATCCGGATATAAAAAAATCTCCTGAGCAACATTAGTTTTGGCACTAATGCTCTAAGTCTTTTACTTTCCGAGATACGATGTGGATGGGAGCGAATGGGGGACAAAAGGGGAATTCTAGGATTTATTCCCAACTCACCGAAACTCCCTCTTAACGAACCTTCCAAACATTTCTACCCTACGAGGGGGCATCTGGGAGAACAATTATGTCAATGAGTGAGTGGTAATCGAGCTGTATATATGTATTATATAATAATGCCTGAGATTTCACACAGCGCCATCTCGCCCTAAACTAAGCAAAGCTTGTACTATGGAAACCAGATAACTGATAGAATACCTACTTATATCATTTTTGAAGTAAAACTTCTTAACGAACGCTTGACTTGGGGAGTAATGTAGTCATGTAGTAGAGTATGTCATGTGTTCTGGTGGTTTTCTTTTTGTGTCCAAACCAGCGGAGTCTACTTTCTTTCTACTTCTTAACATTTGACTCTTACCATGAACATTTATAATTAATAATTAATATCTAGAAAAGCAAAGCTAAAGATACTGCAGACTCCGCTAACAAAGAATAATGAATATCTAGAAAAGAAAAGCTAAAGATACTGCAGACTCCGCTAACAAAGAATAATGAATATCTAGAAAAGAAAAGCTAAAGATACTGTAGACACCGCTAACAAATAATAATGAATACCTAGAAAAGCAAAGCTAAAAAAAATTCTTTGCAGTCGGGTAAAAAGTGGTAACTTTAACGCACTATTTCTACCAAAATTATTATCTCACTTTGCTTTGAAGTAAAACTTTCTTTACGCACGCTTGACTTGGGGAGTAATGTAGTCATGTAGTAGAGTATGTTATATTGTTTAATTTTGTTTAAAATATCTAAACAAACAATTAGCAAATTCATTCCAGATGTATGCCGTGCATTCAATCAAGTTTTAAGGGAAAACATTAAGGTAAGTAAAAAGCTCAATTTCTTTATTTAGTATCCACACTTTATTACTAATACTTATGTTTTATTATGTCAGAAAAATTATATGAGATCTTGTATATCCCAATCACTACCACTCGGACTGTTTTCCGCCTGAGTCGGAGTGGTATTTTGTTGACATACGAATGGCGGAGAAGGCACATTTGTTGATGTAGATGACGACGGCGATGTGTAGTATCCATATTGTGACTGACTATAGTAACCGTAATCGGCTTTAAAAAGAATATCGCATATTGCCTGTTGCACGGCATTCTTAGTATGTGTGTCATACTTTCTCATTTTATTGGCTGCAAATTTGAAAAATGTAATTATCTCGTCATTATCATCGTTAGACTTTGATGCAGATGTTTTTAAAATTCCAAAAGCGTCTTTTAATATTGCCAACTTAGGATCCACTTTCTTTTTTTTGGGAGGAGGGGGAACTTGTGGTTGAAGAGAGTTTGATGTTGCTGTGTCAACTGGTTACTCATCAGTACCCGTATCACCAGTATTGGCATCAATAGCGATGTCTTCATTATCAATAATCTGAAAATAAATTAATATATACAATTACATTACAGTTACCAGATAATGCTGAAGACTGGAAAAAGATTGCAAATGACTTCCAAGACCAGTGGGATTTTCCGCATTGTATTTCAGCGCTAGATGGAAAACATATACTTATAGAGGCACCAATCAATACTGGCACAGATTTTTTCAATTACAAAGGAAGTTTTAGTGTTGTACTATTTGCTGTAGCAGATGCAAATTATTTTTTAAAATTTATTGATGTTGATTGTCAAGGCAGGATTTCAAAACACTCAACTATATACAAGGATAATTAATCAGGAGCTGAATTTGCCTGCCTCAGAACCTTTACCAGAACGAAATAAAGCATTGCCTTATTTCTTCCTTGGTGATTCTGCTTTTGCTCTATCTGAAAGTATGATGAAACCATATCCTGGTAAAACACTCCCTGCGGGCTCAAGAGAAAGAATTTTCAATTATCGCTTAAGTAGAGCGCGTCGTGTCATCGAAAATATGTTTGGAATAATGGCATCAGTATTTCGAGTGCTAAGAAAACCCCTACTCGTTGAGCCAGATAAAGCTGTCATTATTGTAATGACAATATGTCATTTACACAATTTTTTAAGAGAGAATTCCAGTAATTATATAACTTCAAATGAGATAGATACGGAAGTTTATGGACAATTACGGGAAGGGTCCTGGAGGCATGACTCAGAAATGACTTCATTTCGACCTATAGTAAACACAGGTCGCCGTTCCGCCAAACAAATAAAAGAAATAAGAGACGAACTGGCCGATTACTTCATGAATGAAGGTTCGATTCCGTGGCAGAACCAATATTCTTAAGTGTAGTGTAAGTGTCAAAAAAAATGTACTAATCAAAGATATTTTACTACCAGATGGTGTCAAAGCCTGACCACTTCGTCTTTATCGCTTCAACCCTGCAGTGTTCCTACCATAAAAACCTTACCCTAAATATCGTGACGTAATCACTATCCATCTGGTAGTAATATATCTATGGTACTAATATATCATTTAATGGGTTAAATAATAAATTAATATGAATAATAATCGTGAAAGTTTAAAGAAATTAAAACTTTGTACTTACAGTATTAAGCGATTCCCTAGGTTTGTCGCGATCTAGTAAAAAAGAAAATGCTTCATATGCAAACTACGAACTTTGATATATCTGCGTTGCACCTGAAAAAATATTAATTCGTAAATTATTTTGTTATAAGTACCTACTTAAATAAATAAATAAATAGCAAGTGGTCTTGATTTTTACCTTTTCCCGTTCCTTTGCTTTTATTAACTTTGGTTTTCTCACGTCTAAAGCCAGATAACAGTATATATATATTACTTTTACATAAGTCGGCTTCAGTGTTTAATGCTTCGCCAATTATCTTCCAGGCGTCTCCTTTTAAATTCTTTTTCTTGTAGTTTTCATCTCGTGGGTCCCATAAAACATTATGTTTACGGTATTCTTCTATGAGCTGTAGACATTTTTCATCGGACCACTCCATGTTCGCGAACTTAACAAACACGTCGTGACACGCTCGCTCGCGTCCACGAACAAACTGCGCTCCCCTTTGAGATCGCGCAAAAAACCGCTTCCCGAGCGCTCCGCCGTGCTCCGATCGTGCTCCAGTCGCGCTCCGCGAGCACGACGTATCCATTATGTTTGGTTTGCGGAGCGGTCGCGTTCGCAAACCACGGCGAACCTAAGTGGATACCCGTCTCAGACGGCATCATCGCTTACCAGCAGGCGAGATCGTGGTCAAACGCAAGCCTAATGTATAAAAAAACCGGCCAAGTGCGAGTTGGACTCGCGCACGAAGGGTTCCTTACCATTATCTATAAAAACGGCAATAAAATCATGTCTGTTGTATGGGAGCCCCCCCTTAAATATTTGTTTTATTTTAATTTAATTATTTATCTTTAAAGTGAATATATAACTAAAAATTATGTTAATATTTCAAGCATCTACCTGTTGCCGTTATCAATATCGAGCAAAACGAGCAAAAAAAAATCACGTTTGTTGTATGGCAGCCCTCTTTAATAGATAGATAGATAATTCCTTTATTGCACACCATTAAATATAAACATATAACAGAAAACACAATTCTAAATCATAGGTACAATGGGCGGCCTTATCGCTAAATGCGATCTCTTCCAGGCAACCTTTGGATGGATAGGGTCTATGTGAACAAATAAGGACGGCGCCGGCGGCGTAAATCAGATAATATAGAAAAGTTGAAATTATAATTAAAAAACCAAAAAATATACCTACTTACATAATATAAAATAAAATGCATATATATGTATATATAATATAATCATAAAATTCCATAAATATTAATATTTATTTAATAAATATTTATTTTTTTCTGATTTTAGTATTTGTTGTTATAGCGGCAATAGAAATACATAATCTGTGAAAATTTCAACTGTCTTACTATCACAGTTCATGAGATACAGCCTGGTGACAGACAGACAGACAAAGACAGACAGACAGCGGAGTCTTAGTAATAAACTCCCCCGGACCCTAAACGGTCCCGCTTGATCCTTTGGGTACGGAACCCTAAACAAGAGGCTACGAGGGGAATTCGAAATAATAACAACTATCAGACAGCGTGATGCTTCTTAGGATGTTCAGCAATTTAAATTTATAAATATTTCCTACGTTACCCAAGCAATAGTTGTGTTGAAGTACACTTAGCGGTGTAATATAAATAACAAATTGAGATCTTTAAACACATTAGTAGTTTGTTAAATGCTGTTTTACCGAGAAAACGGTTATTTAATTTCATTTTTATATATTTATTTGAGACAACAAACAATTACACTTAATCAATAATAGGCTTAATTAAACATTAGCAATACAAATGAAGTTTTACCGAGAAAACGGTTGCGAACGACCTAGATAATTTTAGCGGGAATGGGTACATTCATCATCATCATCAGCCGGTAGACGTCCACTGCTGAACATAGGCCTCCTCCTTAGATCGCCACAACGGGCGGTTGGTAGCCGTTTGCGCTTAACGGCTCCCCGCGATTCTTACTAGATCGGCGGCCCACCTTGGTGGTTGGCCGGCCTACGCTGCGTCTTCCAGTCCGTGGTCTCCACTCGAGAATCTTTCTTCCCCAACGGTTATCGGTTCTACGAGCGATGTGGCCTGCCCATTGCCACTTCAACTTGCTAAATTTGAGAGCTATGTCGGCAACTTTAATTCTTCTGCGGATTACCTCATTGCGGATTTTGAATATGCATTGGGAATGCATAGGTTAATAAAGAAATACATATGGTACCTTAGTATAATGGTTTTAGTAAAAATAGTGGGTTTACGTTTGCTCTTAGGTACTTTTTACTCGACTGCGAAGATTTTTTTATTATTGTTCATGGATACCGATTTTAAGAAGTAGAAATAAAGTAGACTCCGCTGGTTTGGACTTAAAAAGAAGACCACCAGAACACAAGGCACAGAAAAAAATCACGCTGAACATTTCCGGGTCCAGGAGAAGGGGAAGACCAAAAAGGAAGTGGACAGGCGTGATCAATCTAGACCTTATAGACTGTAGTGTTTCCCTTGAACTTGCGTTGGATAGAGCGAAGTGGAAAGAGAAAACGAGAATAGCAGACCCAAACAACAGACGGGAATAATAATTGCTCAAGAGAGAGAGAGAGAGAGATAGAGAGAGAGAGAGAGAGAGGTAAGAATCAGATTTTGGTCAACATACCCGTATTTTATGTTAAAGAAGGTTATAATTACATAATTATAACGACGACCTCCATGGCGCAGTGGGCGAATAGCCGGTTGAGACGCAGGAGGTAGCGGGTTCGATTCCCGCTGCGGAACAAATTAATGTTTGCATGATCTACAGATATTTGTTCCGGGTCTGGTTGTTTCTTTATATATTATAAGTAAGTATTTACAAAAAAAAATGTATATAAGTATTCTATCAGTTATCTGGTTCCCATAGTGGTTCCCAAGCTCTGCATAGTTTGGGGTTAGATAGCGCTGTGTGTAATGTCCAAAAATTTTTTTTATATATAATTTATAATATCATCATCATCATATCAGCCGTAGGACGTCCACTGCTGGACAAAGGCCTCCCTCATTGATCTCCAGGAACTGCGGTTGGAAGCGGCCTGCATCCAACCCATAATATAACAACAGAATATTTCAAGCAAGCATAATAAAATCTTACAAACAAATCTGTTCCGTCGATCATATTCATAAATGGGAGGGTGTTGATAAAAGCACTCGACCTCATCCGAAAGTTATTAAAGTATTCATGAGAATCGCGAATTATTAATATTGTAGCAAAAGCGAACGCGAATCGGTTACAAATGGGTTCAGTAACCTTTCCCGATGTAGAGCAGTTTGGTTTTTAACCCCTTGTATAAAATAGGGATGTTAAGTTTGAAGCATTGGTCTGTCTGTGTATCTGTGTCTGTAACATCGTAGATCTTAAACGCATGGAATTATTTGAATGGTATTTTTTTCTAAGAAAACTTTCGTAGTCTATTTCTTTCAATCATTATTATAAAAACGGGATTTATCACGTACCGTTTTATTGGTGTTACGGGGTATCAGGGTGAGCGCGATCCGCTCCGCACTGCGTCTCGCCTCGCGCGGTGTTCAGAGCGTAATCTAATTATAATATTATAGTAGATTATTGAACGAGGGGATAAAGCAGTGTCTTACGTCACGGGCGCTATATTGAATCCCGAACGTAACGAAGGATTCTAGAGTTAACTCACGAGCGGAGCAAGGAAGTTACTGGAATCCTGAGTGCAGAGAGGGATATAAGCACGCCCAAGATGCAGACGGCTTTATCCACGAGGAGTATACCTACCTACTTTTCACACTTTCTGCGATACAATAAAAACTAAATCTAGTTTGGTGCATTCTGTGCAGAGATTTGATTTATGAATAAGGTCTTACTGTGTCTCATTGGTTCAAATTTTAATACAGATGAGGTTCCACATTCAAATCATCCCTGAAAAAGGCAATCGACTCGTAAAGTTGTAAAACATTCAGTAAAAGTGTAATTCAGTACAACTTTACTCCCGGCTCAGCCGTAGAGATTTAATCACCTGCTTTCGGTGAGGTTAATTAATCATATAATTTGACATTGTCGAGCAGGTGGTGCGAAAAGTTATTTTTTAGTATTTTTCAAATTTTCGCGATCACTGTACATAATTACTGATTAAAACAGGTACATACGCGATAAATACCCGTTTTAATCAGTAATTGATGTATTTTTTGTTTGTAAAATAATTTCGATTATTGTTTGCGAGATAATTACTGGTTGTGTTTAGTGGAAACTGGTGCAGCCGGTCAGATCTAGAGTTCATTGTATAAATAAAGGGCATACATTGTTTAACACACAACGTGTTAACTCTTTGGCACAACTTTTTTACATCGAAAATGATAGTAGTTCGATCAACCGGACTAACAACCGACCCATTGACTCTAAAGGGATAAAACACACAAATAGAATATACATATCTTCTGGCGGAGGTTGCTGATGCCAGACGACCAGTAGTTGACGACTAGTGCTGCGATTTAAAGATGGCCTAAAACGTGACATGGCGACCTTTCAAATAGATCATACTGATGGGAGAGCGAGGCGACCGTGACCCTTGGAGAAAATCCGTCGCCAGCGGAGTAGTCGCTCTCGCCTGGCTCGACCATCTAGCGCATACACAGGCGCTAAGTCATGAACATGCCGCAAACCCTGAATCATCTACAGGGGTCTTATTTACATGTCAAAAGTGCGGTCGTGGCTGCCGCTCCAAAATAGGCCTCTTTAGCCATGAAAGAAAGTGCCTAAACTGTCCAGCCTGACGCTTATTTAATTCATCTTCTATAGATGTAAAGCCCCATGATGATGATGATAATTTAAGAATACAGCAGGTTACTTTACTATATTATCCATGCTGGCTGTACTAATTTTGGTTACTAATTTAATTTATGTAAATATACCTGTGACGGTGACCTTCCCTTATCGCTAAAACGCCAACTTATTGACATGTTTATTCTGCCTGTCCTAACCTACAATGCCCAGTCTTGGTCACTGACCGAGTCTCAGGAGTTCAAAGTAGGAGTTTGCCAAAGAGCGATGGAGCGCAGCATTTTGGGTGTAAAGCGGATCGACCGGATTCCAAACTCCTGGCTGCGCTCGAAGACCGGCATCGCTGACGTGGGCATCAAGGCTGCAAAGCTGAAATGGGACTGGGCGAGTCATGTCTCCCGTATTCAACCCGATAGGTGGGCGAAGAAGGCAAGTATAATGACTTCTAAAGACGGAAAGCGACGTCGAGGAAGGCCTAAAAAGCGCTGGAGCGATGACTTGGACGTCTTCCAAAGAAACTGGCGGGATATGGCTCTAGACCGTGATAAGTGGAAGGAAAAGGGGAAGGCCTTTGCCCAGCAGTGGGACAGTATGGGCTAGTAAAAAAAAATGTGCATAAAGAAAGGTTGCTTACAAAAATGTTTCATCCATACTTACCTACTTATACATTATTACTTATACATTTGAAAGTAGCTTTCGAAAGTAGCTGTCTGTTTGTTATGTTACATAAACAGATATATTTGACCGGTACGTGAGATATACTACTTTATTACCGACTTCAAAAAAGGAGAAGTTTCTCAATTCGAATGTATTTTTTTATGTTTGTTATCTCAGAACTTTCGACTGGGTTAACCGATTTTGATGATTCTTTTTTTATTTAAAAGCTGGTGCTTCCATTTTGCCCAGTTCTGACAATGTCATCCATGAGTAAACTATATAAGTCTTAAATTTGTTTAATTTATACGTTATGTTATGTTTGTTAGCTCAGAACTCCGTCATTTATCAACAGATTTGGAAAATTCTTGTTACCCAAATGCGCAGAAGGAGAGATATATTTTTATTGACAAATCCCGTGTGCGAAGCCGCGGGCGGGTTCACTAGTCTAGTTATATAACAAGGTTTATGCTAAAATATGCAAATATATATGTGCAGGCTATTAAATTAAATAGGATGCAATGAAAAGTATTATAATTTGGGCAAGAGTCCAATTTGGTACGATTTTCATAATCTGTTGCCAGTGCACTATCTAGGCGTTTATGTGTACTCGTATGTGTATCTAATACATTTCACACAGCGATATCTAGCCCTGAACTATGCAAAGTTTGTAGTATGACAACCAGGTAACTGATAGAAAACTTATGTAAATTTGTTTTTAAATGCATACTTTAAATATTAGAGAAACACACAGGACCCGGAACAAAGATCTGTAGAACTTTTTAAATTTTCGAGAACGATACTCATGTTTTTAAGACAAAACGGGTCTTTTCGCGCACAGATTTCAGTCTCTCGTGAGCACGGCCGATGTTACTTGACCGAAACGTCGAGGTTAGTCAAAATTATTATTTTTATGTAAATCTGTGCGCGAAAAGACCTGTTTTGTCTTAAAAACATAAATATCTGTAGATCGTGCAAACATTAAATATTTTTGTGAGTGTTTTTTTTGGTTTATATTGTATGACAGTTTGATAAAATCTCAAATCTGCTATTCTTATTGTCGTGCAGTGTTATTGTGGCCGGAATGAAGATGCATCGTACATTGTATAATGTTATAATAATATGCATCAAAGGAGAGTGGTGGGCGCATAAATTGGCATGCACTCAGTTTATGTTTCTGATTGTACTTGATTAAAAATAGGTATGTTTATATATTTCATGAAATACCACTTAATAATGACCCAACCTGCCACGGGGCGCCGGCAATAGAAAGTTGCCCCTCCGCTCTTGCCCGTGGATGCAGTAGGATGCTAAGGGATACTTCCGAAAGATGGGCAGCAGCGTCTTTTCGTGTTTTCAATACCTATACTGCGCTCGCCAACCCGCCTGCCAAGCGTGGCGAGTATGGCAACAACCCCCTCATGATATTGCAACATAAAACCAGGCCCCGAGTCCCCGGCGGCCCCGCTAATCCTGGCTACGGTAGCAGTCACGGTAACGGCGGGGCCAGGGGTGCTAAGAATCCCCGGGAGACGATCGGCTACCAAACCCTACGACGACCACTGGCCCTGGTAACACACAACATCCGCACTTTGAGGACAGACGAAAAGATTGTTGAGCTGGAAGAAGAAATTAGTAGATTACACTGGGCCATTTTGGGGTTATCAGAAGTCCGTAGAGAGGGCGAGGACACGATATCCCTTAAGTCTGGTAACCTACTATACTACCGGGAGGGCGACCAACAATCCCAAGGTGGTGTTGGGTTTCTCGTTCACAAGTCACTCATCAACAACATTATCACCATCGACAGTGTGTCGAGCAGGGTCGCGTACCTGACACTCAGAATATCTAAGCGATATTCGCTGAAGGTCGTTCAGGTATATGCGCCGACCTCTTCACACCCAGATGAAGAAGTAGAGTCTATGTATGAGGACATCAGTAGAGCCATACATACGAACAAAACTCACTTTATTGTTGTTATGGGGGACTTCAATGCAAAGCTAGGCATGAGAAGCGATGATGAGTTGAGAGTGGGGCAATTTGGATATGGGCAACGGAACCCCAGGGGACAGAGGCTGGCCGATTTTCTGGAGAAAGAAGGACTCTTTATGATGAATTCTTTTTTCCAGAAGCCGCCTCACAGGAAATGGACCTGGATGAGTCCCAACGGTTCCACGAGAAATGAGATTGATTTCATCTTGACCAACAAGAAACGGATATTCAATGATGTCTCTGTGATTCACAGGGTGAAAACCGGCAGTGATCACCGAATTGTTAGAGCCACATTGAATATGAACGTTAAACTTGAAAGGTCCCGTTTGATGAAATCTACGCTCCGACCCACTCGCGCACATATCCAAAACCTCGAGAGCTTTCAACTCGAACTTGCAAATCGCTTTGACTGTCTAGAAGTAGATGCATCAGTGGACGAGATCAATAACAGGTTCGTAGAAACCGTCCATACGGTGGGGTCCCAGTTCTTTAAGACTCCCCGTACCAATAGACCTCAGAAACTCTCTGATGACACCCTTAACCTCATGGCTGAACGACGTTCTTTACAACAGCAGTCTCCCGATGATGCTCAGTCACATAGGCAGATCAATAGAAAGATTTGGAAATCCTTGCGGCACGATATCCGTACCTTTAATACCTTGATGGCCTTGAAGCAGCTTAAGAACGACAAGGCGCCAGGTGAGGACGGAATCACTTCAGAGCTTCTGAAAGCGGGTGGATCACCGGTACTTAAAGTCCTTCAGAAGCTTTTTAATTCCGCCTTGCTTGAAGGTACGACGCCAAAAGCATGGAACGGGGGCATGGTGGTTCTGTTCTTCAAGAAAGGTGACAACACCTTGCTTAAGAATTACAGACCCATCTCGCTTTTGAGCCATGTTTATAAGCTGTTTTCGAGGGTCATCGCGAACCGTCTCGAACGCAGGTTTGATGATTTCCAGCCTCCCGAACAAGCCGGGTTCCGTAAAGGCTACAGTACCATAGACCACATACATACGCTGCGGCAAGTCATACAGAAGACCGAAGAGTATAACTTGCCGCTATGTCTCGCGTTTGTGGACTATGAGAAAGCCTTCGATTCGATCGAAACATGGGCAGTGCTTGAGTCTCTCCAACGATGCCGTATTGACTATCGGTACATCGAAGTGTTGAAGTGTTTGTATAAAAACGCCACTATGTCAGTCCGAGTACATGAACAGAGCTCGAAGGCGATTCCCTTAAAAAGAGGCGTAAGACAGGGAGATGTCATCTCTCCGAAACTGTTTACGACCGCATTGGAAGATGCCTTCAAGCTTCTGGAATGGAAAGGACTGGGCATCAATATTAACGGCGAATACATCACTCACCTTCGGTTTGCCGACGATATTGTGGTCATGGCAAAGTCGATGGAAGAGCTCAACACGATGCTCGAAGGCCTCAATCGAGTCTCCTAACGGGTAGGACTTAAAATGAACATGGACAAGACGAAAATCATGTCGAATGTCCATGTCGTCCCTGCCCCAGTTATGGTTGAGAACTCGGCTCTTGAAGTTGTCGACGCGTATGTATACCTAGGACAAACAGTCCAATTAGGTAGGTCCAACTTCGAGAAAGAGGTCAATCGTCGAATTCAACTCGGATGGGCAGCGTTTGGGAAACTTCGCAACGTCTTTTCGTCCAACATACCTCAGTGCCTTAAGACGAAAGTCTTCAATCAGTGTGTGTTACCAGTGATGACATATGGAACCGAGACGTGGTCCTTCACTATTGGCCTTATGAATAAGCTCAGAGTCGCTTAACGAGCTATGGAGAGGGCTATGCTCGGGGTTTCTCTACGGGATCGAATCAGAAATGAGGAGATACGTAGGAGAACTCAAGTCACCGACATAGCCCGACGGATTAGCACGTTGAAGTGGCAATGGGCAGGCCATATAGCGCGCAGAACAGATGGCCGATGGGGCCGAAAGGTTCTCGAGTGGAGGCCACGGACCGGCAAGCGCAGCGTAGGACGTCCACCCACAAGATGGGCAGACGACTTGGTAAGAACCGCAGGTCGGCGTTGGATGCAGGCCGCTTCCAACCGCAGTTCCTGGAGATCAATGAGGGAGGCCTTTGTCCAGCAGTGCACGTCCTACGGCTGATATGATGATGATGATGATGATGAATGACCCAACTTCAGGAAAATAGTTTATTTTATTGAGACAGACAAACAAAACAAAGGATTGTTTACGAAGATTAGCCACCCAAATAATTTCTTTATCTTAATTTCTTTCACGACCAAGAAAACCATTGGCTGTGAGCTCTTCGCGAATAGCTACCTAGAAATCTATCAAAACAACTTGATGAACTGATTTAACAGTATGATTCACCGATCTTAATAATGATCGGAAAAAATTAGGTATTGTTTGATCATAGCATTGAGTTACGGGGTCAGTAAGAGTCGTTCATCATGGATTGGAACAGAAGGGTTTTTGAAGTAAATCTTCTTTACGCACGCTTGACTTGGGGAATAAGTTGGTGAATGCGTTACGAAAAGTGCGAACGGAAGTGGAGATATAAGTTAGTAAAGATAGAAAGAGAGAGAGTTACGTTTCGTATATTACTGTAGGGGCAAGAGAGAGAGGTGCGAGCACACATTTTCTTTCTCTCTTTCTCTCATAGCCAGTTGATTTGTCGCATATCTCATATCCCAAATTAACCTAAATTATACAAACTGCATAAACAAAACACTCCTTCACGCTGTACAATAGAGTTCAATTTGCTATATTTTAAAAAAATATTTACGACGTTTCGTATTTTGAATCTACCAGCTTTGATTTACGAAAAAGTTGAGCTATTCCACAACAGATGGCAGGCAGCAGCAGAAGTTTTACTTCAGTCGTATGGTCTAAAGCACACTCGTTTTTTATAATGCGTTTTTTATGTTTAAACCACCTGGAGATGAAACAAGGCTATGAACCACCTGATGTTAAGTGGTAATCATCGCCTATAACAATATTGCTTCATGGATCAAGTGTTTTAGAAACATGCACTGTTCTGCGTAGATCAACTTGAGGCATACATACCCTCACACACAAACAAACAACACTCACTCACTGATAGAATAATCATAGCACCTCGCAGTTAAATTATATTACTTAAACTAAGTGACCATAATTATAGGAGAGGTCACTGACTTCTGTAACGCAGGTGTTTGCACCTAGCTCAGATGTCAGAGACTTCATAGGACGTATGTAACAAAGTGTTTTAGAGTCACTCATTTTTTTTATACAAGTGTAAAGCCTATAATTTTCCCGGCAACCATACCCTTCAAACCGGAACACAGTATGCTGCTTGGCGGCAGAAATACGTATGGTGGTAGCATTTTCCTGGACGAGACCTTTCACAAGAAACTCTACTCATCATCATCATTATCATCATCAGCCGGAAGACGTCCACTGCTGAACATAGGCCTCCCCCTTAGATCGCCACAACGAGCGGTTGGCAGCCGTTTGCGCCCAACGGTTCCCCGCGATTCTTACTAGATCGTCGGTCCACCTTGTGGGGGGCCGTCCTACGCTGCGTCTTCCAGTCCGTGGTCTCCACTCGAGAACCTTTCTTCCCCAACGGTTATCAGTTCTACGAGCGATGTGGCCCGCCCATTGCCACTTCAAATTGCTAATTTTGAGAGCTATGTCGGCAACTTTAGTTCTTCTGCGGATTTCCTCATTGCGGATTTTGTCATGCAAAGAAACCCCGAGCATAGACCTCTCCATAGCTCGTTGAATGACCTTGAGCTTGGTCATGACGCCATGAGTAAAGGACCACGTTTCAGTGCAATAGGTCATCCATCACTGGCAACACACACTGGTTGAAGACTTTAGTCTTCAGGCTCTGGGGAATTTTGAACGAGATGATATCGCGAAGTTTCCCGAACGCTGCCCAGCCTAGTTGGATTCTTCGTGGGACCTCTTTATCGAAGTTGGACTTACCTAATTAGACAGTTTGACTTAGGTAAACATATTCGTCGACAACTTCGAGAAACTCTACTGCTCTTATAAAACTCTTGTTAAAGTTTAGCTGACCTTGGCTTGATATTTTGTCTCCCTTGTCAGCTACAGGGACATTTACCTGCAGAAAACGCGGTCGTAGTCGGTTACCATAATGCCATGCATTTGCCGCGTTTGACAGGCGTGTGCGGCCAGCATTGATAAGAGCTAGGCATATTAAAGTTTCGCGCGTATTCCTAACATTCGGGCAGATTGCTGAGACCTTCAACTCGGAATTGAAAAATATCTTTTATATAATATATACTTAACTTTTAAGGTGCCCCTCAAAACTTAAAAGTTATCATATAGGTATAATATCTAAAAACCTATCATAATCAGAAAACATTTGGTAGGTAAAAAACTGCAATATCTAAGTTTTTTACTTGTCACAGAAAATGCGTCCTTCATTCGTACACACGGCTACACGTCAAGCTATATATTTTCAGTATAAGCTGACCTCGTATTGTGTAGATTTTTCGTAGAATAAGAGGTCAGCTTATACTGGAACTGTATGCTTGATGTGTAGCCGTGTGTACATATTTTTGTTTGCGCATTATCGAACTAAATAATAACGTAGTATCGTTTCATCATTGCATTGACTCGTGCGATCATCATGAGTCATTCATCATGGAATGGAAGATAACGGTATTTTCTTATGTCATGTCGCTACATTTTGTATGAAAATTTTAGTTATTATATTATTCTAAAGACTCTTCTCGTGTGAGACCCGAAGATGCATACCACGGTCCTTTACTTGATGGACGGAAAACATGTATCTTATGGTGGTTTAATTCCTATCATTCAGTGGCGATTCACCAAATTAACTGAATAGCATAAACGTCTAAACATATGCATATCGATTTTTTATAGGAATAAGTCTACCAGTGGAATTGGGCAGGACAATTGACCAGACGTAGTGACGACAGGGACTAAGGCACTAACAGAGTGCAGGCCGAGAACTGGGCACCGAAATATGGGACGTCCACCAGCGAGATGGGCCGACGACATCAATAATTCCGTGGGTCGTACGTAGTTCAGACTGGCACTAGATCGGGAAGAATGACAGAAAGGAAGGGAGGCCTATGCCCAGCAGTGGCTCAACACGGGCTGAGAATGAAGATGATGAAGTCTACGCGTTGTTCTAAATCATTGTGTTCGGATATATACAGTTAAAATAATGTTTATATGTTATGTGTTCTGTATATGTCATATAAATATGCTGGATTCTATAATACTTAGGGGGTCCTAGACCTTGTCCCTTTAGGTATGAATATACTCTTCTATTAGCTATAACTGCTTACTATGTTATAACTATCAATAAACTCATTAAAATACGTGTAAAACTAAAAACATATCTATTTTACCACAAAAAAAAAAATAAACACAGATTTACGCGTGTTTAAAAGATTCTTTACTAAATTTTGTACAGGATTCTTCGCACCGCATGTCCGCTCACCCCGCCTGCGCGTACGTCACTAGAATCTAGGAAGGTACAGAGAGGGGCATGTTCGTGCGGTTACTATGCAAAACAATATAATAGTTTTAAGATCGCACCTACGTCTGACAGACGTATGTCAGTGGTTAAGGGTTAAGTAGGGCAGGGTTTAGTGGGTGTTTAACTTTTTTGCGGTAAGATCCTTACTTATCTCGCTTATTTTAAACTTTTTCCTTGGCAAGGAGGAAAGACGGAAGATGGACGATGGGCAGCAGCCGAGTGGTGGCCGCGAGAAGGGCGCAGACCAATTGGCAGACCACCGGCCAGGTGGTCGGATGACATCGCGAGTTGCGGGAAGGCAATGGATGAGCTTGGCAAGGGGCCGGAGAGAATGGCGTGATAACGAGGAGGCCTGTACCCAGCAGTGGGTGGGGTGAGATGATGATGATGATGAAACCTTACAACGCTTTGACGTATGAAAAGTATCATTCGCTCCTTCACTAACAGGAATCATTCATCAAAAATGTAGGTAAATACAATAACTCGTGCGTGATTGAATCGAAGCCAAAACTGATACGTTAAACAATAAAATTGGTCAATGGACGTCTGTTTGAACTACGCCAGTAATATATTGCATTCATTCTTCTTCTTCATAACATATCACTAGTTATTTCTTAGTCAACTTGCGATTCGGAGATTCGAATACCCTAAGTATTCGAATCTCCGAAATCCGGCTTGCATAACTTTCCAAGTACGTATTTAGCGTCTTGTTTAATTTTTTTATAGAATAATAATAAATAATGATGTACATTTCACACAGCGCTATCTAGCCAAAAACTAAGCAAAGCTATCGGAACAAAATAACTGATAAAATTCTTAAATACTTTTTTGTAAATACATACTTTTAATACTTACTAGCTAACCAATCCGCAGCTTCGCACGCGTAGTTTTTCAATAAAAACATTACCCTCCTTCTGCGCAGTTAGGTAAAAAGTAGCCTATGTCACCCGGGGATAGTGTAGCTTCCCAACAGTTAAAAGAATTTTTAAATTGGTCTGGTAGTTTCGGAGTCTATTCAATACAAACAAATCTTTCCTCTTTATAATATTAATATAGATAAAGAAACAGCCAGACCCGAAACAAATATCTGTAGATCGTGCAAACATTTGTTCCACGGCGGGAATCGAACCCGCTATCTCCTGATTCTCAGCCGACTACTCACCCACTGCACCGATTACTGATTTATCACGTACCGTCTTATCGGTGTTTCGACCGACAATGTTTCGGTTCAATTTGTGAACCTTCATCAGGGTGAGTGCGATCTGCTCCGAATAACGTCTCGCACTGCGCGCCGCTGTCCTCTGCGCACGAGTAGATGAGCGTGGTGGTGGGGATTGCGTCAACGATGGCCCAGCGTGTTAACAGGCTGATAAATCCCGTATTTATAATAATGATTGGAAACAATCACGAAAGTTTTCTAAGTAAAAATGTTTAAATTTAACGTATTTTTAAGATTTGACATATCTTTAAATTATATTTAGCCACTCAATACGTTTAGGTATTATTGCACAAATTCTAAAATAACTCTATCTCTATGTCTGTCTGTGTATTACGTTTTCACGATTAAACGGCTTGACCGGTTTCGATGAAATTTAATAAAAAGATAGATATACTTTTTACCTGACTGCGCAAAAGGAGGGCAATGTTTTTATCGACCAACTAAGCGTGCGAAGCCACGGGCGGGTCAGCTAGTATAATATAAATATTTGTTCCGCGACAGAAATCAAACCCGCAACCTTCTTCGTCAGCATCTCGTATTGTCAAAAAATTAGTTGTCTCTAAAGTTGGATTACGGACGATAATTTTACGTGATAACGAGTGGAAGAGAGATAGATGCGTCACAAGCCGAACGCTTAGTCCGATCGCGCCTCTCTATCGCTTGTTCTGCGCTCTCGCTTGCACGCTCGGCTCAGGCAGAACGTGACACTTTTTCGTGCGTGCAGCCGGCGTTCATCGATTTATAAGACGTTTATCACGTCAAAAAGTTTCTAAAACAGTGGTGCCTCTCTAATACCCTAGTCTTCAGCTAGACTTTAATATGCTTTCCTTTAATTCTATTTTAGTACATACCATTTTAACAAGCCATATCGAAGTTCATGTTAGAAGTCATTACTTTTAATGCACTGCCATTAAA
Organism: Philereme vetulata; assembly: GCA_918857605.2. Lineage (NCBI taxonomy): Eukaryota > Metazoa > Arthropoda > Insecta > Lepidoptera > Geometridae > Philereme > Philereme vetulata. Next base: position 5,557,517 of record OU975461.1, read on the forward strand.
TGAACAAATATGCCATATTCCAGCGGCGGGATCAAAGCGCTCTGTGTTTATACTTATGCAGTTACTCGTATGGATGCATTTGGAACATAATGATAAGCTAAATCCATACCATATTATAAACTAGTGGTTCTTTTTTTTTACATATTATAGGCTTGCGTTTGACCACGATCTCGCCTAATGGTAAGCGATGATGCAGTCTACGATGGTACACGCTTGCCTAGAAGAAACCTATTCACTCGCGACTTAAAGATACCCAGATTGTAGCTATCAGGAAACACAAACTCTGGCAAGTCGTTCCACTCTTTGGCGGAACTCTCGGTTCGCCCCGAACTGAGATCTCACGAGTCTCCCGTAAAAACAATAAGATATTATTTGTAATCTTTGAGTATCAAAGCCACGAATTGCATAATCAATTAACTTAACCTACAGTTTCATTCAAAATACAGGTAACGGGAGTTCATGTTAATTGGTTACTTTTTTTTGTTGTAGAAATTGCAGTTATTCTGGATTTCTGTTTCCTATATTTGTGTAACTAAAGCTACACGCATACCAAATTTCAGCACTGTGGGGTCACTGGTGTACTCTGTGAATTTTGTCAAAGTTCAGCCCCCATTAAATGTTTATTTTATTCTGTTTTTAGTATTTGTTCATTGGCCATAGAAATACATCATGTGTGAAAATTTCAACTGTCTAACTATCACGATTCATGAGATACAGCCTAGAGACAGACGGGCAAATAGACAGCGAAGTCTTAGTAATAGGGTCCCGTTGTACCCTTTAGGTACGGAACCCTAAAAAGGTACCTGATAGTTTTTATCGTCCACATCAAAAATATTTTTTTTATGATCTTCGTATGCCAACAAACTAAATCTTCTTTGAAAACCCCTAAACATCACCACAGCAATAAATCATCAAGACAACTTGTCGACGCTTTAGTAAAATTAGAATATTGTTTAGTGGAAAAATACGAGATGGCCGCGACTTCGGGCTTATTCTGGGAATTAAAGTAGAGTTTTACTCAGCACTGAATATTAAATATTAAATAAATAATGCTGGACATTTCACACAGCGTCATCTTGCCCCAAACTAAGCAAAGCTTGTACTATGGGAATCAGTTAACTGATATAATACTTATATACTTTTTTTTACGTAAATACATGTTTATAATATACTACGTGTTTTGATATGTACGACATACTCGTATATATAGTCCTCCTCATCGATTTCGATGACGGCGACCCAAACTAAATTTAAATTTAAAGAAAATGCTATTAAATGCATAGAAATTACAATAAATTTAATTATCCTGCGTTTATATTCAAATTCTAGCCTGAGCTCTAATATGGCTTGCTAGACCAAACTTAGTTTTAAAATTCCTACCACAGGTGTCACAATAGAGTTGTCCTGCTGCGTTATAAGTGTAAGTATAAGAGGTCTTAGGTCTTTCTTTACGTATCTGGCGCTTTATATCGAGTGTATGAAGTCGGTTTTCTTCGAAAGTTTTAATGTGTGTGAAGCGAGCTCCTTCCAACTTGCAGGGTCAATATCGCAGGCATTTAGATGTCGTTTGAACACGTCCTTAAAACTCAGATGCTGACCACCGTGCTTAAGCTTACCCTCTGTCATATCAGAATTAAATAGGCTTTGGGTAGAATATATGAATATTAAAAAATACCTGTGGCGATGGGGGTGTTGGCGGTGGGGTTTAGGTATCAATGTACGACATTAAATGATACTAAACCCACCTCTAAAATCAATTAAAACGATTCAAAATTAATATCGTACATAACAAAACAGGTTGTATAGAAAAACATACATACCCGTAACATAACATATATGTATGTATCTGTAGAACATGCAAATATTTGTTCCGTGGCGGGAATCGAACCCTCTTGGTCTCTACCGGCTATTCGCTCACTGCTTCTGTCTTCCTTATTAAAAACAAGAAGCTGTTTGTATAGTCCGGACCGCTTTAAAATGAGAATTTTGAAGGTAGTTTCATCAGTTGCACCGACAAGAGCGAAGCTCATAACACATATCGAAAAAACGTCGCAATGTTTCCAGAGTAAGGCCAGTTTATTTTAGTCGAGATAAAAATAAGCAGCAATTGGAATATATAAAATATGTAATACTTATAGAGCCGTAGAACATGTGATATTCTCATACACAGTTTTCAATATCCCATTCGATGATTATATAGGAATGTATACAGAATGTTTGGTAATATACTGACGATATTCAAGTGACGGTTTCTCAAAACATAATAAAAGACTTCTCAAAAATAACTACTAGTTATTACATCAAATTTTAAAGAAAATCGACTAAGTTTAGGTGATTAATTCGATATACAACTTACTGCCCACTCTTGCAATCGACATCCAAAATTAAAGGCGTCGACGCAATCCATAAAACGTCGATTTGCTAATAGTACCTACCTACTACCGTAGATAGATAGATATAGATATTTATTTCGACACAAGTAACAAACACACATAAACTATATACAGTGGATATCTAAAGACAGACAATTAAATTGTGTTTTCCGAAAAACGGTCTCCTTTTCATCCCGTTCCCACCTTTTGTGATATCCTACTCGTAATTTCTGAAATTCTGAGCTTGTTGGGCGTTGAGCTCACGTCCAACCTGAACTTTGGCTCGCACATTGAATCTAGGGCCAAAATTGCTGCTATGAAGCTGGGCATACTAGCTAAGGTTCGGCGGTACTTCTCACCGGGACAGCTGCTCAGTCTCTACAAAGCACAAGTCCACTCATGTATGGAGTACTGCTGCCATCTCTGGGATAGCTCAGCCAAGTATCAGCTTGAAGCCCTTGATTCGATTGAGCGACGTGCTGCTAGACTCATTGGTGATGACTCACTAGTGGAAACCAATTAACAAAGTCTAGAGCACAGACTCCGAGTAGTCAGACTTTCAGTTTTTTACAAGATACATTTTGGTGAATGTGCGCAAGATCTTCATGACATTATCCCTCCTTCCCGCTTGCACCACCGGACAAGCAGACGAACCGAGAAGTACCACCCATACCTGGTCGGGATACCACCTTGCCGTACCAAACGATTAACTTTTCTTGTTAGCACAAGTGAGGAGTGGAACTCACTTCCGGCGTATGTTTTTCCAAACCAGTATAATCTTGGATTCTTCAAGTCCAGAGTGAATAGGTTCTTTCTAGGCAAGCGTGGTCAAGCGCTTGGCTATCATCAATAAAAAAAAATACAGACAATCAAAAACACGTTAACATAAACAATAAAATACAATTAAAAGAAAAGATAGACACTCAGTAACTATGAGCCCTGTCCCGAAAAAGGAGAATGGCTCAGCATTATGCTGAGCAATACACTTATTGCTCAACGCTGGTTTTCAGCCATCAAACCTGCATTGATGTCACGGACGTCAGTTAAAGTGCCAAAAAAAATAAAATTATTATTAAATTAAATTAATTAATGAATTAATTAATAAATAAATTAATTAAATAATTAATTATTTAATAAATTATTAAATTTATTTACAAAATTAAAAAAATATATAAAAGAATAAAACCAGTTGCCTGCCCCAACCAATTGTACCTACCTACCTAAGATGAGTATATATGCTAAGATGCTATATGTATATATATGTAAAACGCAGCCAACAATAAAGTTATTAATAAAAATAATATAAAAAGAAAAATAAGTACTAAAGGCACGAGGTTATAGAGAGCTAGATAAAAGAAATATTATCTAGATCTAGGCAGGTATTTATTTTTGATATCTCTTTCGGAAAGGGCTGTGGGTTTTGGGTTGAAAAGGGACAAGAGATAAATCTAGATGTCACTAATACAGTATCTGTGGTTAGATGGCAAGCATTATGCAATAGCACAACATACAGCAACAACAGTCAAAACTGGTTTTGACTGAAGACATCAGTCAAAACATATTTTAACCACCTACTCCACATCAGCACCATCCAGCAAAGTATTGCCTCGTAGGTCACTGCCCTGCGTCCATCAACTTGAGGAATACAGGTGAAAAGCCTCGTACGCCTAAAATTTCACCGGCAACCATACCCTTCAAACCAAAACACAGCAATGTCAGCAATGCTGCTTAGCAGCAGTTCTTCTCAGGACGAGCCCTTTTACAAGGAACTGTACCTTCCTCATATCGTTATTATGGGAGAAAAACTCGGCAGTCTTGCTTCAGTTATTCAACTAGTTATCTATGCAGCTAAACTCCTAGGTATTGTTTAAACTCACTGACGGGGTCACTCGCGTGTATTCTATTCTAGTGCCGCCACCGGAATATATTTACGCTTGTATACTGATCTGAATATTCCTTACACATTGTTCACAGATCTATGCATTATATTGAATTCATTTTATAATGTCTCGGGTATCTAGTAAGGGCTCGCCTGGGGTAGTAATACCACCATACCTATGTCTACCACCAAGCAGAATTACTATGTTTCAGCATGAAGCGTATAGTTTACGGTGAAATTACAGGTACATGAGGCTTTACACTTTCATGCCAAGTAGATGGACGCAGTGCTTTGTTATAGGCGATGGTTACCACTTAACATCAAGTAGGCCATATGCCAGTTCAATCTCCTAATAGTATAAAACGATAAATAAAAAAACGAGTGTGCTTTAGACGACACGACTGAAGTAAAACTTCTTTTTCAAAATATTAATTTATAAAATTGTTCAAGAACGAAATGAAATTAAGAAAAATAATCAAATGAACTACTGACTGAGATATATATAGGTATATATATATTTCATGGACTAGCTACGAGAGGAAAAGAGAAAGATAATGTGCGCGCGCACCTCTCTCTCTTGCTCCTACAGTAATATACGAAACGTAACACTCTCTCTTTCTATCTTCACTAACATATATCTCCCTCTCAACTTCCGTTCGCACTTTTCGTAACGCATTCACCAGCTTACTCCGCAAGTCAAGCGTGCGTAAAAAAATTTTACTTCAAAAGTCCTTTGATGTTTAGATGAAGTAAGGCTTGCTCATTACCTATAGATTATTCAGCCATCTAAAAACCTGTCCTTGCCACTATAGTGGCTGTCTTTGTTTTAATCTAGGTTAGTCTACGTACATACTAAATTTCAGCGAAATCGGTTCAGCCGTTCCGACGTGAGTGAGTAACAAACAAACAAATAAATAAACAAACATCTAAACTATCTATATAATATAATACATAATTTAGCTGCGTATAGCGCCTCAATACGCAGCTAAATTATGTATTATATTATTCTTGTATTTGAATTATCACACTAATATTATAAATAAGATACATAATTTAGCTGCGTATAGAGGCGCTATACGCAACTAAATTATGTATTATATTATTCTTGTATTTGAATTATCACACTAATATTATAAATAAGATACATAATTTAGCTGCGTATAGAGGCGCTATACGCAACTAAATTATGTATTATATTATTCTTGTATTTGAATTATCACACTAATATTATAAATAAGATACATAATTTAGCTGCGTATAGAGGCGCTATACGCAACTAAATTATGTATTATATTATTCTTGTATTTGAATTATCACACTAATATTATAAATAAGATACATAATTTAGCTGCGTATAGAGGCGCTATACGCAGCTAAATTATGTATTATATTATTCTTTATTTGAATTATCACACTAATATTATAAATAAGATACATAATTTAGCTGCGTATAGAGGCGCTATACGCAGCTAAATTATGTATTATATTATTCTTGTATTTGAATTATCACACTAATATTATAAATAAGATACATAATTTAGCTGCGTATAGAGGCGCTATACGCAACTAAATTATGTATTATATTATTCTTGTATTTGAATTATCACACTAATATTATAAATAAGATACATAATTTAGCTGCGTATAGAGGCGCTATACGCAACTAAATTATGTATTATATTATTCTTGTATTTGAATTATCACACTAATATTATAAATAAGATACATAATTTAGCTGCGTATAGAGGCGCTATACGCAACTAAATTATGTATTATATTATTCTTGTATTTGAATTATCACACTAATATTATAAATAAGATACATAATTTAGCTGCGTATAGAGGCGCTATACGCAACTAAATTATGTATTATATTATTCTTGTATTTGAATTATCACACTAATATTATAAATAAGATACATAATTTAGCTGCGTATAGAGGCGCTATACGCAGCAAAATTATGTATTATATTATTCTTGTATTTGAATTATCACACTAATATTATAAATAAGATACATAATTTAGCTGCGTATAGAGGCGCTATACGCAACTAAATTATGTATTATATTATTCTTGTATTTGAATTATCACACTAATATTATAAATAAGATACATAATTTAGCTGCGTATAGAGGCGCTATACGCAGCAAAATTATGTATTATATTATTCTTGTATTTGAATTATCACACTAATATTATAAATAAGATACATAATTTAGCTGCGTATAGAGGCGCTATACGCAACTAAATTATGTATTATATTATTCTTGTATTTGAATTATCACACTAATATTATGTATTATATTATTCTTGTATTTGAATTATCACACTAATATTATAAATAAGATACATAATTTAGCTGCGTATAGAGAGGCGCTATACGCAACTAAATTATGTATTATATTATTCTTGTATTTGAATTATCACACTAATATTATAAATAAGATACATAATTTAGCTGCGTATAGAGGCGCTATACGCAACTAAATTATGTATTATATTATTCTTGTATTTGAATTATCACACTAATATTATAAATAAGATACATAATTTAGCTGCGTATAGAGGCGCTATACGCAACTAAATTATGTATTATATTATTCTTGTATTTGAATTATCACACTAATATTATAAATAAGATACATAATTTAGCTGCGTATAGAGGCGCTATACGCAGCAAAATTATGTATTATATTATTCTTGTATTTGAATTATCACACTAATATTATAAATAAGATACATAATTTAGCTGCGTATAGAGGCGCTATACGCAACTAAACTATGTATTATAATATTCTTGTATTTGAATTATCACACTAATATTATAAATAAGATACATAATTTAGCTGCGTATAGAGGCGCTATACGCAGCTAAATTATGTATTATATTATTCTTGTATTTGAATTATCACACTAATATTATAAATAAGATACATAATTTAGCTGCGTATAGAGAGGCGCTATACGCAACTAAATTATGTATTATATTATTCTTGTATTTGAATTATCACACTAATATTATAAATAAGATACATAATTTAGCTGCGTATAGAGGCGCTATACGCAACTAAATTATGTATTAAATTATTCTTGTATTTGAATTATCACACTAATATTATAAATAAGATAGTTTAGATGTTTGTTTATTTATTTGTTTGTTTGTTACTCACTCACGTCAGAACGGCTGAACTAATTTCGCTGAAATTTAGTATGTACGTAGATTATAACCTAGATTAAAACAAAGAGTACTTTTTATCCCTTAAATTAGATCTCATGGGATAAAAATGGGGTGTCAAGTCAAGTTGCAACAGCAAGTTTAGCTTTATTTCTAGGTTACCTACACATTTACGACCTCCATGGTGCAGTGGGCGAATAGCCGACTGAGACGCAGGAGGTAGCGGGTTCGATTCCCGCAGCGGAACAAATGTTTGCATGATTTACAGATATTTGTTCCAGGTCTGGTTGTTTCTATATATATAATATAAGTATGTATTTACAAAAAAAATGTATATAAGTACTCTATCAGTTATCTGGCATAGTTTGGGGCTAGATAGCGCTGCGTGAAATGTCCAAAAATATTTATTTATTTTATTTAGTAGTGTAACGCGTACGAAGTCTCGGGCAACAGCTAGTTGGTAGTTGGGTATCTTGTGCAACTGTCTCAGTCACTTCATGTGAAAATACGCACAGTGCGAGAAGGACTAATTCGGGACGCGAGAGCGAAAACCAAATTAAATTGTGAAAAAAATCTAAAAAACTACATAATTTAGTAAAATTTAAACACATAGTACTTGCGTTATATATATATCTATAACTATACAAAATTTCACGATATCATTCTTAGTATTTCGGGCAAATCGGTGTTGTATGTATATGTTTGTTTGTCCGAGGATAACTTTCGAAGCGTTGATCTAATCATCGTGAAATTTAATACATATACTCGAATTCAGAAACGTGGATAATTTTTGTAAACAAAGTCATGATATGTCGCTGTCATAATGACAAGTTAGGGGTCATTATTTTACCAAGGATTACTATTAGTAGTAATGGCGCGCGGTTTTGCTTGTGCGACAGATTAGATAGATAACGTAAAAATGAAAACAAAACAACTACTCAATAAAGCACAATAGTACACGAGCAGCGAGAAAGTAACTCATTCGACTTCGACGGACGACAGACGAATGAAGTTACAATAAAATAAAATGGCGTATTATTGTCAAAATGCAAAAAATGTTCCATTTTTTGAATTCCTCCCATTGAACTCCGATGATACCAGTTTCGTAAAACATTTTCTGCTAATATTTCTTCATTATTTTATAACTTTGTTAAAAAATGGAATAAAATATAATATATCGTATAAAACCATTGCTATTTTCCAGTCTATGGAAATTGATTAGAAAATCAACTTTACCATAGGTACTTAGAAAAATTGAGTAATCTTCTATAAACTTCTATTTCGAAACTATTTTTTTTAATATGGTAACACCTTTGTTTACAAAAATTATCTAGGTTTCTGAATCAAAGTATAGGTAGATAGTGATGACAAAATTTTGGTGTGACTAAATGAGCTAAAAATGTTGGGGGGGTTGTTGAAATACTGGGGTTCAAGAGGGGTAAAAAAAAAATTAAAATGAAGCCACATTTTTTTTTTATTTTTACGTCAAGGAAGACGTCAAATGTAAGGTATTCATTAGTACATTTAGACTGCGTTTTTATGTTTCGTAAATTCTATATAGCTTATGAGTTATTAGCCATAATAAAAACTAAATTTTGAAAAAAATCACGTTGCTGAAATTTGGTATACGTATGGCTTTAGTGACTCAAATATAGGGAAAAGTCTGAAATCCAGAATAACTGCAATTTCTACCCCAAAAAAAACTAATATACATAAACTCACGTTACCTGTAATTTGAATGAAACTGTACGTCAAGTTTTTTATTTCGTTGCACTATTTTGACAATTAAAGATTACAAATAATATTTTTTAGTTTTAATCCGCAGACTCGCGAGATCTCAGTTCGGGGCGGACCACTTGTTATGTAGGTTTATTGTGAGTTTTGAATGTGACTTGGAATTATTTCCTTAAAAAAAGTTTTAAGGAATCGTGTTTTAACTTCTCATAGTACATAGCATAAATCCTCAACTTTTACATACATCTATTGCAAACTGTAACCACAGTTTTACGGATAAAATATGGGTTGATATGCAACTATCTGAATTAATATGGACAGTTTTAGATTGAGTAAAGTATTTGAAAATTCGTAAAACAAACATTTTTCTCATATGTGAGGTCAAGACACCCTGTATATCGGTTATCGTCCTAACGCGGGTAGTAATTACTTAGGTAAAGCAAGTGGAAAAATCTAGAAGCCAAATCGAGCGAATGATAAACTCTTTGGCCTTAATTAGCCAAAACGGCTGGGGCTCTACAGTTGCTACGCCGTAGCAAAGTGCTACGCGAGGCCCTCTACGAGGCTTCTACTTAAAACTAGTGGTCCGCCCCGAACTGAGATCTCGCGAGTCTCCCAAAAAACAAACAAAACTGTATTATAATCTTTGACTATAAAAATAGTGCTACAATATGCATAACCAAAATACTTGACCTACAGTTTTATTCAAATTACAGGTAACTGGAGTGCATGTTATTTGGTTATTCTTTTTTGATGTAGGAATTGCAGTTATTCCAGATTTCAGATTTTTCACTTTATTTGTATCACTGATGCTACACGCATACCAAATTTCAGCACTGTGGAGTCACTGGTGTATCCTGTGAATTTTGTCAGAGTTCAGTTTTTATTATGGCTAATAACTTAGAAACTAAAAGGTTTCAACGAAAAATAAAAACGGGGTCGAAATGTACTCCCAAAGATCTTTTATTAGACGTACCATTTGATAGGAGATACTCATTTTGTTTTTTTTTACCCCTCTCGAACCCTAATATCTCAACAACCCCCCTACCCCCACATTTTTAGCTCATTTAATCACACAAAAATTATGCCATCACTATCTACCTATTAACTAAATTTCACGATGATCGGATAAATGTTTCGAAAGTTATTCTCGGATAAACAAACATACATACATACAACGGCAGTTGTCCAAGTTAATTTGGAGATCTCGCTCCGCTTGATCGATTATTTTTTCTTTTAGATGAGATGAAGCTGTGGCGCGTTGTCATCAGTGGATTCAAAAGAAAATAGTAGGAATCTGCCAAGGATCGCGATAGGTGGAAAGAGTTGGGGGAAACCTTTGCCTAGCAGTGGGAAATAAAGCCTAGAAAAAAGTTGGTGTTGGCACTAGGTCTTGGCTTAAATGCACTGCCTATAGCAACTGCATTACCTGACAGGTATACGTCCAACAAGGACTTGGCGTAACTATGAGTAGTATTTAATTGCGCTCATAACCCTGAATGATGGGGCCGGAAGGTTCTCGAGTGGAGGCCACGGACCGGCAAGCGCAGCGTAGGACGTCCACCTACAAGATGGGCAGACGACTTGGTAAGAACCGCAGGTCGGCGTTGGATGCAGGCCGCTTCCAACCGCAGTTCCTGGAGATCAACGAGGCAGGCCTTTGTCCAGCAGTGGACGTCCTACGGCTGATATGACGATGATGATGATGATGATAACCCTGAAGCATACAGGTGTAAAATTTCATGTGCGGTGTTAAGAAGGATATAAATATTTTGCTCGTTCAGTTATTGAAAAGAACGAACGGGCTCCAAAAGAAAAGTATTCCAAATATTTAAGTAAGATAATAATTAAATGGGGGGCAAAATGGCTTTTATAACAATAAATATTTACATGACTAAAATACAGAAGAAACAGTTGAATCATCTAAAGACCGCTGCAAATGATCTATAGATAGCTCAACTGCTCCAGATCACTACCAGGCGGAAGTGTCCCCAAGACATTCGTCTGCATTGCCCCGCTGAATTGCAATGCTTATGCGTTGACCCAGATAATAATTACAAATGAGAGAAAGTTGTGTAAGTTTCTAAATATATAACTTTTGAAGTGAAAACTTCTTTTGACGCGTTGGACATTTTTTAAGATGGGAAAAAACCATTGAACTCGCGGCACTCCGTTACCGTTACCGAAACCTCTGTGTATAAGTAGTGACAATTTCTTTAGGCGCGTTGGCCATTTTTTGAAATAGGAAAAAACCATTGAACTCGTGACACTGTTACCGTTACCGACACCTCTGTATATAAGTAGTGAAAACTTCTTTAGGCGCTTTGGGCATTTTTTGGGATAGGAAAAAAACCATTGAACTCGTGACACTGTTATCGTTACCGACACCTCTGTATATAAGTAGTGAAAACTTCTTAACTTCTTTAGGCGCTTTGGGCATTTTTTGAGATGGGAAAAAACCATTGAACTCGCAACACTGTTACCGTTACCGAAACCTCTGTATATAAGTAGTGACAACTTCTTTAGGCGCGTTGGGCATTATTTGAGATGAAAAAACCATTGAACTCGCGACACTGTTACCGTTACCCACACCTCTGTATATACGTCTCTCGTAATTGTTAAAGTTTTCACTTCTGTTTGCACTCCGGGAGTGCCACTTTTATTTTTTTTCCCATATCTTTCTCTACTGCGCTCTGTGTGCTCTGCTCTGTTTTTTCCCATATCTTTCCCTATTATCTTTTAGGTGTTTAGTTCGCTTGTCATATGCCATATAGACCACAGTTTTAACCCACTCCTAGAATAGCTAATTCGAACCAATCTGGTTCGAATGCACGTTTAATCAGATCAAAACATCAACATAAAAGAAATATGACATACCTACATTGAGATAATGTCTTTCTTCATTAGAAAACATCATAATATACGCTTTGTTCTAAAAAATATCAACTACAGTTGTGCTAATTTTCTAAAAATATCTATACTGTTGATAGGTTCAAGTGCTTTCTGTCATCGTAATGGCCGTATGTTTTAGTAACAGCGCTGGTAAAGACTTCATATGACAGACCAAGCTTCGGAGTTTTTGAAGTAAACGCACGCTTGACTTGGGGAGTAAGCTGGTGAATGCATTACGAAAACCAAAGTGCGAACCAAAGTTGAGCGGGAGATATAAGTTAGTGAAGATAGAGAGAGAGTTTTGTTTCGTATTACTGTAGGAACAAGAGAGAGAGAGGTGCGCGTGCACATTTTCTTTCTCTCTTCCTCTCATAGCCAGGGCATGAAATATATATATATCTCAGTCAGTAGTTCGTTTGATTATTTGTCGTAATTTCATTTCGTTCTTGAACAATTTTATAAATTAATATTTTGAAAAATAAGTTTTACTTCAGTCTTAACTTAAACTTTTATTGTTGTTAGTTGAATTTCGTTTGTTTTATTGTGCATGTATTTTGTACTAACCCATGTGACATGTTTGAATTAAGTTTTTTCCTAACAAATCATCATAACAACATAATTAAAACATCTTTGACATCTGACAATTGAATAAATGAATAGAGTTGAATATTTAACCAGTCCTTTTTAGGGTTCCGTACCTCAAAAGGTAAAAAATAATCTTTATAAGATTACTCTCTTGTCCGTCTGTCCGTCTGTCTGTCCGTGTATCACCACAAATTTTCTCAGGAACGGGTGGACCTAGCAAGTTAAAATTTATACCAGATACTGAGGTCTCTATTAGGTGTATAAAATCAAGATCTTGGGTCAACACGATAAACAGATATTGGCAAATTTAGATTTCGCGAAAACTTGTACGTACCAAAATATACCTTAATAATTAAAGGGTGTCCCCATACATACATAGTTGACGCCAATTAAGATAGTCCTCTGAGTTGTATGGGCGCGCATACAATTTAGAGGACTAGATTAATCGGCACCAACCTCAAATAAGGTAAATAAATAAAATTGTGAATAAAATAACTATTTAAGTGGGGCTCCCATACAACAGGGATGAATTTTTTGCCGTTTTTATAGATAATGGTACGGAACCCTTTGTGCGCGAGACCGATTCGCACTTGGCCGGTTTTTATAACTAAAGTAAGTCTATTTAAAAGAGAATCGACATGATCCGCAATACCACACTGCGCGCGAAGATGTTGGTGACAAGACTGCCAGGCTGAAGTGGGACTGGGCGGGTCACGTCAGTCGTATGGTTACAGACAAATGGGCAACATTCGTCACCCAACGTCAAAAAAAATTTGGTTGTCTGTAAAGACTTTTAGTAACGATAATTTTACGTGATAACGAGAGAGATAGATGTGTCACAAACCGAACGCTTAGGCCGATCGTGCCTGTCTATCGCTTGTTCCGCGCTCTCGCTTGCACGCTCGGCTCAGGCGGAACGTGACATTTTTCGTGCGTGCAGCCGGCGTTCATCGATTTATAAGACGTTTATCAGGTAAAAAAATCCATTTAAGCAAGTGGCTAAACCGTAGATTAAGTCTTTTTACAGGAGTAGAATCTTTATATACGCCACGGCCAATCTTCCATTATTTGTACTCTTCATCCAAGACTTCTCTGGAAGAGATCGGTTTTAGTGATAAAATCGGCCATCGTTTATTTAATTGTTTGTTATTTGCCATTATTTGTATTAAGTTATATATTAATAGTTATTATTTGTTCATCTGTATTGTTCTCCCAGACAAGACAAAGTGACCTCTGAAGCTAGGTAACATGAAAAGCAAAGACTTGCTATAAATTATTTGTCCAACAGCGCAATAAAAAGAACATCAATTTAATTACAAAATTCTGGACCATACTATCCATGAAGACAAAGAAAGCCCTCAAGCCAGGTAAAAGGTTTAAAAGTCCAGAGTTATTATCTATAAACATTAAGAAAGTTACGTTTTGCACTGATTTAGGAAGAGTCTCTTTTTCGGCATACGGCAAAAGAACAAGACAGAATATCCAAGATTTCATTAGATTATTTTAAAATGTATATGAATAAGCTTGCACCTTGAAAAACACGCGTAAAAGTCGTTTAGGCCATAATCTCTGAATTTACGAGCAATATGATATCAAATGTAGCACAAAACATTAACACTGAAGATTTACACGGCTTAAGTTTTAATTTCTTCTGGACTTAAAATAAACTCGTAAGAAAAACGCGTATCTATATATAAATACCTGAAGAAAACGTGTCTTTTTCTAGGGTTCCATACACAACGGGTCAAACGGGACCCTATTACTAAGACTCCGCTGTCTGTCTGTCAGCAGGCTGTCTCTCATGAACCGTGATAGTTAGACAGTTGAATTTTTCACAGATGGATGATGTATTTCTGTTGCCGCTATAACAACAAATACTAAAAACAGAATAAATTAAATGTTTAAGGGGAGCTCCTATACAACAAACGTGATAGTTTGGCTCGTTTTTGCTAGATATTGATAACGGTAACAGGTAGACGCTTGAAATATTCACAGAATATTTAGTTATATTATTAACTTTAAAAATAAATAATTAAATTCAAATAAAATTATTTTTTACGGGAGGGCTGCTATACAACAAACGTGTTTTTTTGACGTTTTTATAGATAATGGTACGGAACCTTTCGTGCGCGTGTCCGACTCGCACTTGGCAGGGTTTTTAAACTATATGCGCGCACGGAGGAGTGAGATTTGGCATAGTTTATGGTCACCCACATAGCTCAAGGATTAGCTAGCTGAAGTGGCAGTGGGCCGTTGGGGCAGAAAGGTTATCGAAGGGAGACCATGCACTGGAAAGTACAGCGTAAGACGGCTCCCACTAGATGGAAAGAGGACCTGTTAAAGGTTGCTGGGAGCCGTTGGGTGCAGGCCGCACAAATTTCGACCAAAGTGCACTAAGTCAAAGTCAAAAGCTTATATTAATTAAAATCACAAGGATCACTTTGAAACGTCAATTTTACTGCCTGTTCCTTCGCGACCAAGCCAGGAAAGAAAGGCAAGAAACAAGGCTGGTTGTTTTTTTTAAACGATCCTTTTAGAGTACATAGCAATACAGAAAATAAATTACGTCTAAATTGTAACATTTTGAACGAGTTGGAGCAATTTCAATCCCAAGCTTCTCTATCGTCTAAATAATCCGATATTTTATAGTAGGCATTTGTATAAAGATTTTGTTTAATTACGTTTTTAAATTTGTTATTTGTCAATTTGTACATCACTTGGGAGTTTATTATAAAAGCGAACACCTTGCCCTTTAAACGATTTACTTACTTTTCTGCACTGGAAACTAGTTTTAATAAATGTCCTGTATAATGTAATGTTTTAAGACCTTGGTCTTTGGAGTTCCTTCACTGGCAAAACACAGATGTTTAGTTTTTTGTTTTAATTTTTGTTAAAACTTAGTTTGGCGTGCTTAACTAGGCACAATAAGAAAACTACTAACTACTTATTTGCCTAAATAAATCTAAAAATTATAAAAACACAGATATAACAAATAACTAGATGAATTAAATAAATATACATATAATACATATACAAATGAATTGACGTTTGTTTGTTCTCACAAAAACTCGAGAACGACTGAACCGTTTGCCTAATTTTGGTTTTGAAATATTTGTATAAGTCCAAGGAAGGTTTCCTTAAAACAAAAAACAAAAGGTGAGAAGATATAAAGAAATTGAAATGATAGTAAAAAAAAAAGGAGTAACTATTTTATTTTCCTGTGCAAACTATTCGTACCTGTCAAAAGGGATGCGTTTATTTCATTTGACAACAAAACGTTATTTCGTATATTAAATTTCTGAACGCACTATACTTAATTGACAACAGACAAAGGTGACATATATGTTTGTTGTCAAATTTGTGTTTCTGAATTCGTGAATGTGAATTGATTTGGCACAAAATTAATAAAATTCCTTTGTGACTTTGTGAAGTGCGCGGAATTTATATCCTGATAATTTAACCGTCGTTGAAGTGAAGTCATTTACATGAAGCGTCACTTTGACAAGAGTGTTTTATATATTCCGAAGTTCCCGCGGGAACGGGAAATTTTAAGAGACAGCTACGGGCGGGTCAGCTATAGTGTGACCATTAGTGCTGTGCACTCCCTGAGGTATGCGCGCGGCGAGACGGGGGGGAGAATCGGTTGCTGCGCTCTGTCAGTACGCTGTCAACGCTCGTGGCGGCAGGTAGCGTTATTTGTATCGGACTGTCTATGTCATGTGCGTCTGACATAGACAGTTCGATACAAATAACACTACCTGCCGCCACGAGCGTTGACGGCGTACTGACAGCGCGCAGCAACCGATTCTCCCCCCCGTCTCGCCGCGCGCATACCTCAGGGAGTGCACAGCACTAATGGTCACACTATAGTATAATAAATAAATCTATTCTCAAATAATAATAAAGTTATTAGATGTGTGCTGGGAAAGGAAAAAAAGTTCTTCAATTCAAAATGCCTTTTAAACATACTAGACACACAACTCACTTTCATGTTCCTTTCAGTCACACCAACGCACCAACACCACGCTAAATAGCTTCAATAAGGTTATTTCGTCAATAGGCATCTTCTATAATAGCAAAGCATCTTTTAAGAAACAAATTATAAATGAATATGAATATTGCTGGACATTTCACACAGCGCTATCTAGCCCTAAACTAAGCATAGCTTGTACTATGGGAACCAGATAACTGATAGAATACTTATATACTTTTTGTTTGTAAATATACTTATAATACATAGAGAAACAACCCGGAACAAATATCTGTAGATCATGCAAACATTTGTACCACAGCGGGAATCGAACCCGCTACCTCCTGCGCTTCAGCCGGCTATTCGCCCACTGCACCACGGAGGTCGTCTTTACCTATATATGTTCTTAATCATATATAGCGCGTTCCATAAAATATTCAGTAACTCACTCAACACACACTACACTCTCTCTCTCACCCCCTCAAGTATACATTTACACAGCACCCCTCCTCTCTGTCGTTCTTTAAACACGTACCTACTAAATTCCTTGAATATTAATCAATATAATGTGTTTTTAATAATTTTCTCTTGGTGACTAATTCCTTAAAATTTATGTCATAAAATGAGAATCTGTTATTGGCATTAAGCATTAGCTATAAGAGTTGGTTTACATTGATATCAAGTGATGTTAATTCTGTAATGAATAAATAAAAAAAGGCTTTAACATCTAACTATTAAAGACTATTTATACCTAAAGGTGTGTATAGACTACAACATTTTCTCGAGCATTTCTGTGTAATGTAACGTTCTTACGAATGGTACAATACAGGCAAAAGCTCAGTTTCCAAAGCATTTCCATGTAATGTAACGTTCCTGGGAATGCTCGGCGTTGTTATGTTACGGGTAAATGTTCACAGCGAGTGTGCATTTACCAACATTTCGTTGTACCTTGCTTTCATTCTTCTTTGAAATGGCTCGTGCAAAGGCTTGACGAAATGTTACACCAATACGCTTGACGAAATGCTCACCAATATGCTCATTGGTTTGTACAATAGGCTGTAACAAAGAGGCGAGCGTGCTCGACGTTTAGGATGATATACTAGAACACATCCCAGAGCGGCTCGTTGTTCTGTTACAAGTAAGTGTTGTAGTCTATACTCACCTTAAACCAAACACCGGAAGCTCACGTTCCACGTGGCTGTTCATGTGGCAAATAAACGCAGTTTTTATATGTATTTTAGGTTAAGGTTTATATCTCTATGGCCGTGAGATAAGTATTTTGATATGTGAGAGATGAGATACGGCACCTGCCAATTCTGCAATATCAAGAATGATGAAGGCAGATAGTTGAATGGCCGTCCACTAAACTGGTCCGCATAAGTGCTGCCAATAGAAAGTAGCGTATTCGTTGGTGGGGTTTTGGAGTGCTGCAAAACTACTCCCGGCTTCCAGCCATTAACATTTGGAGCGTACATAAAAGTTTCTGCTCTTGTCCCTTCACCCTCAATCGGCTGACTAAGGCAAGCCAAGGGTCAGGGGTCTCTGTCGATACCAGGTAGTAACATACAGAACATAGAATACAGTAAAAAAAATGTGTTATTGAAGTAAAACTTCTTTACGCACGCTTGACTTGGGGAGTAAGCTGGTGAATGCGTTACGAAAAGTGCGAACGGAAGTTCAGAGGGAGATATAAGTTAGTGAAGACAGAAAGAGAGAGAGTTACGTTTCGTATATTTTTAAATATTAATGTGCGAGTGCGAGCTGCGTCTGTCCAGAATGAACATCGACTGATCGACCTACAGACGTGTGGACAATTTTTTAATTGAACAATTTTATAAATTAATGTTTTGAAAAAGAAGTTTTACTTCAGTCGTGTGGTCTAAACCACACTCGTTTTTTTATTGAAACAACGGAAAAAACAGGGGGCATGAAAATATTATTTATAGTCCTGAGAAGTCATGCTACGGTAACGGTAACCGTATGATCATAAGCCACTATGAAAATAAATTGCAGCACTAAGGAGCTTCACACACCGAACTCGCTTCGGTTAGTAATTCTTTTTTATTCGCACAAATTGCATATTTTTAAGTTTCTCTTCTGCTAAATGTTATAATAAAAAAAGGCCTCAAAGTATTTCCTACCATTAAAAAATTAGGACAGAGTAACACCCATTAATATTGGTGTTTACCATAAAACTGATAAATTCATAAAAAAGATTCCCTGAAATCGTTTGATACTGTGCCAAATCAAGGCAGTTAAAATTTATGTTTTATTCAATGATTTCGGTTAGAATTGGTACTTGGGATCTGCAGGCCAAATCTTTAATGAGATTGTTTTAAGAAAAACAAAAGACATATTTCGTCAATTTAAAACTAGTCATAAACTAACTTCTGATGATATCATACCCCGGGCTTTTTGAAGCGTCAATGTTCCAGCCGTTCTCGAACCGAACGGTCTGATACGTGACGATGGTAAGATGCCTGACGGTATGACTCTTATACCTTGGGAGAAGGGTAGGCCTTTGGTGTGGAATGCCACGTGCGTCGATACCCTTGCGCCATCTCATCTGTCTGGTACAGCAGTTGGGGCCGGTGCGGCGGCAAATTCAGCCAAAGATCTCAAGCGGCGCAAATATGGAAGTCTCGACAGACCTTACGTATTTGAACCATTTGGGGTCGAGACCCTGGGTCCATGGGGTACCGGAGCCCATCACATTTTCAAAATTCTTTTTGGGCGTCTGGTCGAAGCGACGTGTGATCCGAGAGCTGGCGCTTATCTGGGTCAACGCATAATCATTGCAATTCAGCGGGGCAATGCAGCCAGTGTCTTGGGCACACTTCCGCCTGGTAGTGATCTGGAGCAGTTGAGCTATCTATAGTTCGGTTGCAACGGTCTTTAGATTATTCAACTGTTTCTTCTGTATTTTTATTGTAAATAATTGTACTCTCTTTCTGTTATTAAAGATAATTATTATGATATTGACGACGTCCGTGGTGCAGTGGGTGAATAGCCGGCTGAGACGCAGGAGGTAGCGGGTTCGATTCCCGCCGCGGAACAAACGTTTGTATGATTTACAGATATTTGTTCCGGGTCTGGATGTTTTTCTATATATTATAAGTATATATTTACAAAAAAAATGTATATAAGTATTCTATCAGTTATCTGGTTCCCATAGTACAAGCTCTGCTTAGTTTGGGGCTAGATAGCACTGTGTGAAATATCCCGCCATATTTATTTCATCATCATCATATCAGCCGTGGGACGTCCACTGCTGGACAAAGGCCTCTTTTTGATCTCCAGGAACTGCGGTTGGAAGCGGCCTGCATCCAACGCCGACTTGCGGTTCTTACCAAGTCGTCTGCCCATCTTGTAGGTGGACGTCCTACTCTGCGCTTGCCGTTCCGTGGCCTCCATTCGAGAACTTTCCGGCCCCATCGGCCATCTGTTCTGCGCGCTATATGGCCTGCCCATTGCCACTTCAACGTGCTAATCCGTCGGGCTATGTCGGTGACTTGAGTTCTCCTACGTATCTCCTCATTTCTGATTCGATCCCGTAGAGAAACCCCGAGCATAGCCCTCTCCATAGCTCGTTGAGCGACTTTGAGCTTATTCATAAGGCCAATAGTGAAGGACCACGTCTCGGTTTCATATGTCATCACTGGTAACACACACTGATTGTAGACTTTCGTCTTAAGGCACTGAGGTATGTTGGACGGATTATTTATATATGTTGTATAATATATTTATTTATAATAAAAAAACTTCTGATAAATTCACCAGTTACATGTGTTTACTACGTTATTTCTTAATTACAAAAAACACTCTTACAAAACTGTGTTTAGGTATATAAATAAATCGCTAAAGCAAGCGAAAAGTATAATGAAGATTATTCGTTCATTTCATTAATTGATTGAAAAGTCAGACGAAGCTGTACAAATATGTGGCCAGGTTTAAAATTTGCAGGAGTCGTTTCCTCCAAAAAGAAATTCTACCGTCATAGACGTAACCATCACGTATATCATACTATGTATGGCACAAAACTGCGCTAATTTGATAAAATCTACTGCAGTTTGTTTTATAAATCAAAAAATGCTAAGGTTTTGTGTAGTTAATTGTAGACTGTTTTAACTTTGAAATATTACAATTTTTTTCCCGCGACACAAAGAGGTATAAGAGGTATCTGTATCTGTTGGTGTCATAACTACTACATTTTCCTAATAAAAAGGTCGTATTATTGGTCGACCGAAGCAAGATCTTTAAATCAACTTGGACAAATCGGCGTTGTATGTATGTATGTTTGTTTGTCCGAGGATAACTTTCAAAGCGTTTATCCGATCATCGTGAAATTTGGTACGAGTATATAGGTAGGTAGTGATGGCACAATTTGGTGTGACTAAATGAGCTAAAAATGTGCAGGGGATGTTGAGGTATTGGGGTTAAAAAGTGTAAAAAAACAAAATACAAATCGGTATACAAATTCGGTCAAATGTCACGTTTATAAAAAGGTCTTTGTGAGTACATTTCGACCTCATTTTAATTTGTCGTTTAAACTTTGTAGTTTTTAAGTTATTAGCCATAATAAAAACTGATTTTTGTCAAAACTTACCGTACTGAAATTTGGTATGCGTGTAGCTATATTGGCACAAATACAGAGAAAAATCTGAAATCAAGAATAACTACAATTTCTACCCCAAGAAAGTATACATGTAAAAATCATGAACTCCTGTTACCCGTAATTTGAATAAAACTGTAGGTCAAGTTACATTTCGTATTTTGATAGTTAAATATTATAATTAATATTTTATTGTTTTTTAAGTTATTATTAAGTTATTTGACTATCTCAAAATCAGATTTGTAATTTAAGTTTTTATATTATAAATGGTAGAATACTTCCATGCCTTACAAAGCTTCCAACGGAAGACCAACATTGTGTTACCTAGCTGTGACCCGTAATGAAACTTCAATTTTTTTATTTTTGTGTACATATTAGTTATTAGTTGTTTACACAAATAAACGTTTCTTCTTATTTTCATTCTGAAAGGTCATCTACTGGTCCAGTAGCTTTTTTTATTTTAAGGTTCTTATTAATGGAAATTAGTCAAGCGTTTGACTACAACTTAACCTGATGGTAAGTGATGGTATGGTCAAATATAGGGCACGATTGCCGAAAATGAACCTGTTTACAGTTATTATTAAAAATACGGGATTTATCACGTACCGTCTTATCGGTGTATCGACCGACAATGATTCGGTTCAATTCGTAAACCTTCATCACTGTGAGTGCAATCCGCTCCGAATAACGTCTCGCCTCGCACTTGTTACAGTTTTTAGCTAAGTCTGGTAAAACTTTTTAAAATTAACTTAACGCACTTCCGGCGTATGTTATCTGGAACAGTGTATAATCTCAGAGTGTTCAAGTCCAGAGTTAACAGGTGAACAGGCAAGCGTGCTCCATCTTCGGTCACACCGTCACTTACCATCAGATGAGGTAGTGGTCAAGCGCTTGTGACTATCATCAATATAAAAACTTTTTTACTTAGAAAACTTTCATGACTTTTGTCGGTCGAAACATCGATAAGACGGTACGTGATAAATCCCGTATTTATAATAATGATTGAAAAAAACTTTTGTTAAAGTCGCCCATTTTCAATCTGAGAATTTGTAATTTTTCTTAGTGGTAATCCATTAAAAGATTACCATACCATTCCTTACTTTTAGTTGACCAGTCTCTACTTAAGTATATTCAGACACTTATAGCAATGGCTATGGTTATCGTTTACAAAGTGCCATAAACTGTGGAAAGCGGTTTCGAGTTTAGTACTAGCTTATAGCTGTCGATTTAAGTGCATATGGAAATAAATGACAATTCACGAGCGTTAGAAATATAACAGAACTTGGCTTTAATGTGGCTGAATGGAGCGGTCTCGACAGAATATCAGCGCTTACCATCACGGGAGACATAATGCTGAGTCCGAGTCCCATTTACTGCTGCAGCACACAGTATCTACCGAGTTCTGCCTTATTTTTGTTAATGTTTTACGTTTATACTGTTTAATTGTTTAATTTTAAGTATCTTCTCTCTCTTAAAATGTAACTGAAATTTATATTGTGTGCTACACTACATTAGCACACAATATAAATTTCAGTTACATTTTAAGAGAGAGAATAAATGATTGTCTATGTCTATGTCTCTATGTCTTCAAGTTTAACTTGAGGAAAATAATAAGTAAAATAATATTCAAATCACATTATGTTCTCCTATTTTGCGGTACAAATTGCAGTTATTCTGAATTTCAGACTTTTTGCCTATATTTGTCTCATTTAAGCTACACGCAAACCAAATTACAGCAATGTGAGGTCAAAGATGTACCCTGTGAATTTTGTCAAAGTTCAGTTTTTATTATGGCTAATAACTCAAAAACTTTAAAGACTTTATTAAAAATAAAAACAGAATCTAATTGTACTAAATAATACCTCTAATTTGACGTCTCATTTGACTTAATAATCTCATTTTCGATTTTGTACCCTGTGAATTTTGTCAAGGTTCAGTTTTTATTATGGCTAATAACTCAAAAACTATAAAGACTTTATTAAAAATAAAAACAGAATCTAATTGTACCAAATAATACCTCTAATTTGACGTCTCATTTGACTTAATAATCTCATTTTCGATTTTTTTTTACCTTTATACTGGGGTTCAACCCAATATCTCAACCCACATTTTTAGTAGTCACACTAAAATTGTGCCATCATTACTACCTACCTATGTATCAAATTTCACGATTATCGGACCAACGCTTCGAAAGTTATCTTTGGAGAAACATACATACATACGACAACGCTGATTTGCCCGAGTTGATTTAGAGATCTCGCTTCGCTCGATCAAATATTTACTCAATAAAATGTGTCGCGGGATTTCGGCCGAGCAATATATATAAATTTACAAGAAACTTGGAAAAAAATTGCAGCGAAAGTAAATGAATTTTGCTCTGTTCAAAGTTGAAACAAAAACATACACTACAGCTTAAACATCAACAAATTGTTGAATTCCGAAAGGAAAATAATTTATATACAAATCTTTACTGCATTTTCTCACACTATATAATCTCACTTTGAACTTTCACTGTGGTTGTCACACATTTTTGCTAGTTTTTAACCCACGACGCCAAACGAGAGGTGTTGTAAATTTGACGCCTATAACTGTGCGTCGGTTTTTTAGGATTCCGTACCCAAAGGGTAAAACGGGACCCCTATTACTAAGACTCCGCTGTATGTCTGTCCGTCTGCCACCAGGCTGTATCTCATGAAACGTGATAGTTAGACAGTTGAAATTTTCACAGATGATGTATTTCTGTTGCCGCTATAACAACTAATACTAAAAACAGAATAAAATAATAATATTTAAGGGGGCTCCCATATAACAAAAGTAATTTTTTATGCTCGGTTTTGCTCGATAACGGCAACAGGTAGACGCTTGAAATATTCACAGAATATTGAGTTACATTATTCAAATTAAAATAAATAGTTAAATTAAAATAAAACGTATATTTGAAACGGGCTCCCATACAACAAACGTGATTTTTTATGCTCGTTTTAGCTCGATATTGATAACGGCAACAGGTAGACGCTTAAAATATATACAGAATATTGAGTTATATTATTCAATTTAAAAATAAATAATTAAATTAAAATAAAATTCATATTTAAGTGGGCCTTCCATACAACAAAAATTATTTTTTTGCCGTTTTTATAGATAATGTTACGGAACCCTTCGTGCACAAGTCCGACTCGCACTTGGCCAGTTATATTTTATAGAAAGCTAGTTTAACTGAGGTAGTTTTTAGCTATGTTAGTTTTTAACTCCTTACGCAAAAAAGTAGTTTCAACGTTATACGCGTACAAAAGGGTTTAGCAACAATAAAAAATAAATACATTTTGGCCTCTGTATTGGTTATGAAGGGCGACTTGTGCAACTATACCTAAACGTATTTAGTGGCTAAATATTATTTAGAGGGTTGCCAAATCACACAATTACGTGTTTAAACATGTTTAGTTATCGTTGCGCTCGTCACCCTTATTGTACAGACCCAGTAACAGTTTTAATAAATGTGTATATAATGTATAACATACCTGCATAAATACTGACTCTGACATCCTATCTTCTATCTTGTAGCGCTATAAGTTTTGTAATGAAATTTCTTAATCAGATTTTATATAAATAAAACCCTACGCTTCGTTAGGTGTTATCGCGGGAACAAACTAAAGCGAAATAAAACAAATTCTCGCTATAAATTCCATCTCAAGTGTCAATTCTATTTTAAAAACAGTTAATTTAGGTGCCGCGTGTTTCCGAGGTTATAAAAACTTCGATATGTTACAATTTTCCTTAATAAAATAAACAGCAAACGAACTAAAATATGAAACGGAGTTTTCTGTTAGTTCCATTTTGTTTTTCTCGCTTCTGCGACTAATAAAGTTAGTGATATATCTACAAACATACCTACAACAAGATTAGTAGAAGCTCAGGCAAATTATATAGATAGATAGATAACTCTTTATTGTTACACCAAATTACAATAACTTAACCTAGAAAACTTAGACTAATACATGGTGGTACAATCGCTCAAAGCGATCTCTTCCGAGCAACCTTTGGATGGACTGTATTGAAAAACGTTTGAGGAGGCGGTGTTACAATAAATACCTATTTATGTAGGACACAAATAAATACCAAAACCTAAGAAAAATACTACATATACCTACTTACATAAATAAATATAAAATACATACATACATACTCGTATATATGCTTTAACAATATTATATCGAAAGGAAATAGAATGTTTACTGTAAAGAAGCTGCTAAGTACAGTTTATAGACCTCACTTTTAAAAATATCTAAAGATTTAGCATGTCTGATGGAAATGGGCAAGTCATTCCTTAATCGTGCAGCTCGTACCGTAAACGAGTTACTAAAGAAGTTGGAATTATGGGATGGAGTTTTCAACTGGAGAGTAGTAGAAGAACGCAGATTGCGGGTATCTGATATATTTAGGAATTCAAAGCATTGTTTAAGATACGGCGGAGAAGAAGAGGTATATATAATTGTATATAAGAGAGTTAGAATATGAGCATCCTGACGAAGGCGGATTGGCAACCTCTTGAGTTACGTAGTAGTTACGAGTATATAATACGTAGGTACATGTAGAACTGCCTGTTTTCGTTCAATTTTTTTTAAAATCATTTTGAATCGTCAGTTTACTCCTGTAGCTCACCAATTCGTTAAAGAAAATATTCACACAACAAACTTGGTTCACAAAGGGTTGATTAATTTCTGAATATTGTTGTAGTGAACCAAGACAAGATAAATACTGCTAGCTATGGTTGTAGAGTTCTGCCATAATATTAAGGTCACCTGTATTTACGGGGACCGATGCAGTGTTAAAGAAAATACAATGCTAGACGACCTCCGTGGTGCAGTGGGCGAATAGCCGGCTGAGACGCAGGAGGTTCGATTCCCGCTGCGGAACAAATGTTTGCATGATCTACAGATATTTGGTCCGGGTCTGGTTGTTTCTCTATCATAAGTATGTATTTACAAAAAAATCAATCAGTTATCTGGTTCCTATAGTACAAGCCCTGCTTAGTTTAGGGCTAGATAGTGCTGTGTGAAATGTGCAGAAATATTTATTATTATTATTTAATGCTATATTACTAGAAGCTTATAGCATAAATACATGAGACAAATGTACATCACAGGATACCTAGGGATTTGTCGAGCCTGTCTTATGGCTATATGAAAAGCTCTGTTTATTGGTAAATATTTTACAGCATTAATGATTTTAAGCAAATCTCGCAACAATTTGCCCATCTTGTTCATTTTTAATCTGATAAACAGAGGTTGCTATTTATATAAATATACCGATTGAATAAACTGTAAATACATCCACACACCTTGTTTATTTCTTGGTACAAAAATAGGCCAAGTTCTAGTAAAACGTATTAGAATTCTTTAGGGTTCAACCTTGATATAAATTGCTGTTTTGTTTATACAAAGGTTTGCCAGTGGAAATATTATTATACACGATTAAATATATTTGGTAATACCGCGTTTTTTTCTGTAGACATGTACACATATACCAAATCATTATTTTTTTATAAGTGGTATAAGGAATTCCGTGCAACATCTTTCGGAATCCAAGCTAACCTCACCGACCCATTTTATACCCTGTCGAACAGCAAACGAGGCTCTGGCGCTCCACAAAATAAACGTTAGGCTCCAAGTTCCCGGCAGTGCCGGGCCTGGGTCAGTTGGTGACGAAAGGCAGAACCATCCCGTTGCTAAGAATCGCCGAGCGAGGTCGATTCCTCGTCAGACGACTTCGCGACAGACAAAGGAAAAGATGTAGGGACGAGCTCACTAACTTTCGAGCAGATTGGAAAGAATGTGGGGAGGTCTTTGCCCAGCAGTGAGACACAGCGGGCTAAAAATAAAATAAAATATATATCAAATATTCGATGTTAATTCGATTGCAAACGTGCGATGGAGCGCAGCATTCTCGGATTGAAGCGTATTGACCGCTTACGCAGCACCGAGCTGCGCTCGCGAACACAAATCGTAGATGTAGCTAAGAAAGCCGCCAAACTCAAGTGGGACTGGGCTGGTCATGTATGCCGTATGTCGGGTGATAAGTGAGCCAAGCTCACAACCAAATGGAACCCCGACACAGCCCGAAGACGTTGTGGCAGACCAAAGAAGAGATGGAGGGATGAGCTCACTAATTTTCGAGCGGACTGGACCAGCTTAGCGCTTAAAAGAAGTGTCTGGAAAGAATGGGGGAGGCCTTTGCCCAGCAGTGGGATACAGTGGGCTGATGATAATAATAATTAGATTAAATTGCCGTAGGTACCATATTATTGGTTGAATTAGTTGAATGTCATATTATTTTATTAACAACTACTGTAAATCCTTTTTCTGCGAATAAATAATTCATTCATAACATAACACATTCGGGAATGTTTTGACGAGTGACGACGCGAGTGTCGTGCGCGAATGTGGAATCGCTGCATTAGATATTTTCTAGGAGCTAGTTAAATATTAATAAATAATGCTGGACTTTACATAACCCTTTTTAACCTCAACCTAAGCGTACCACAAAATAGACAGGTTACAACGTATTTTGTGTTTGTACTATGGTGTTGGTTTTAAGGAGTAGTAGAGTTCTTTGTGAAAGAGCTTGCCCGGGGAAGTACTACCACTATACCTATTTCTGCCGCCAAGCAGCATTGCTGTGTTTCGGTTTGAAGGGAATGGTTGCCCGTGAAATTACAGGCACATGAGGCTTTACACCTGTATGCCTCAAGTTGATGGAAACAGGGTAGTGCATCGTAGGGCACGTTCGTAAGGAGCGTGGCCTACGAGGCGATACTTTGTTATAGACGATGGTAACCACTTAACATCAGGTGGACCATAGGCTTGTTCCATCTCCAATTGTGTAAAAAAAAACTGGGTACCAAGATATAGATATCAATAAAGAAAAAAAAAACGAGTGTGCTTTAGACCACACGACTGAAGTCAAACTTCTTTTCCAAAATATTAATTTATAAAACTGTTCAATTACAAAATAAAATTACGAATAATAATCAAATTAACTATATGTACTGACTGAGATATAGGTATATAAATATTTCAAGCACTGGCTATGAGAGGAAGAAAAAAATTGTGCGCGCGCACCTCTCTCTCTTGCTCCTACACGAAACCTATACGAAACGTAACTCTCTCTCTTTCTATCTTCACTGACTTATATCACCCTCTCAACTTCCGTAAGCACTCTTCGTAACGCATTCACCAGCTTACTCCCCAAGTCAAGCGTGCGTAAATAAGTTTTATTTCAAAAATAAGTTATTTATTTAATACTTTCACACATAACAGAATAGTGCTGGGAGGACTTAATGCTTATATCTACCAGTCATCCTGGCTAAAAGAAGGTAAGGCGTGACAGAGGAGAAAATATATTTTAAAACTAATAAAAAAACTATATATATAACATATAAACCTATTAATAAATGCCTAACACAATAATTATGATATAAAAATATATTCTTCATACGGAGTTTTTTTGTTTTTCTTTCTTACAAAATCTGAAGTTTACATCATAACTCCAGATCTCAGAGCCACCAGACTTACGACCATACAAATATAGATAACTAGCTGACCAATCCGCAGCTTCGCACGCGTAGTTTTTCTACAAAAATATTACCCTCCTTCTGCGCAGTTGGGTAAAAAGTAGCCTATGTCACCCGGGAATAGTGTATCTTCCCAACGGTGAAAGATTTTTTTAAATCGGTCCAGTAGTTTCGGAGCCTATTCAATGAAAACAAACAAACAAACAAAATTAAATCTTTCCTCTTTATAATTTTGTTTTTGTCGATATTGATATGTTCTTTAATATTGTAGAACATACTTTTGTTCTATCAACAATAGTTTCCGCAGCGCATGCGACGAAAAAAGTTTTAGGGCACTTTTTTACACCTTGGGTTACGTTACTTAAGTTTTAGTAAGGATCCCTAATATTTTCTAGCAATAAATATAGCCTATATCACTCAAGGTGAATGTAGCCTTCCAATGATGAAAGTATTTTTGAAATCGGCGCAGTAGTTTTTGAGTTTATTCATTACAAACATACACACAAAAATACATAAATACAAATCTTTCCTCTTTATATTGTTACGAGCTGAGGGTTCGGGATAAAATAAGTAAAATGAATCTAAGCAAAATAACACTTTTATTCAACACTAAAACGACAGGTACACGATCTTAATCACAAAGATTCACAACACACTAATTCCCAACACTATCGCACAATAAACCACTTCCGAAATGTTCGCACTTATAGCCAAATCAAGACTCTGCGGACGTCTCTACGCACTATTTATACCGAGCATTATTTCTAGAACATTCCACTAGTATCTAGAAAAGTATAGGTATTTCGACTATTACTTATTCTGTAACAGCCTCGGCGTAACACTGCCCCCTCCTAAAACATGCTCGTCCCGAGCATTGTTAGCCCCGTAATATTGCGCCAGTCGATCAACATGAACAATTTTAGGCGCACCTCGCGTACCCTTCTGAATTCGGTATGTGACGTCATTAATCCTGGTCAACACACGGTATGGTCCATCCCATTTTGCTTGTAATTTAGGGGATTTTCCTTTTTTCCGTATCGGATTGTGCAACCAGACCTACGATCCTTCATCAAATCCCAAGTTGTTCAAATTTCGGTCATAACGGGTCTTCCTTTTCTCGGACATTTGTTGACTAGTTAGTCGGATGTGTTCATTGATGTCGTTCATCTTATTGCGCAGGTCATTTGCATAATCTGTGATAGTACGTGGAGAATCTGGGGGAATGCCAGTTATCAGGTCTGCAGGCAACCGCAGTTCTCTTCCAAAATTTGCCAATGCAGGAGTGGCGCCCGTACTCTCATGAACTGCACTCCTGTTTGACAGTAAAAACAGTTGTATGTGCTGGTCCCAATCGTTTTGCTTATTTTCCACCACTTTAGCCAGATATCTTTCCAGTGTCTGATTGAATCTTTCTACCATTCCATCAGACTGAGGATGATACGAAGTGGTTCTTGTTTTATGAGCACCCATTATTCGGCATGTCTCCTGAAATACTTGTGATTCAAAATTCCTTCCTTGATCACTGTGAATCTCCAGGGGAACACCAAAACGACAGAAAACTTCGTGGAATAGTTTATCTGCTACCGTCGAAGCTTCTTGATTAGGGATAGCAAAAACTTCTGGCAATTTTGTGAAGTCCATAACGACCATGAAGTACTTATTTTCCATTTTTACTCACAGGGAATGGCCCTGCAATATCTAGCGCTCTCATGGTGCTCCAACGTTATACAGTTTTAACGCTCCTCTGCTGCGCGTATGGGGCCCTTTCACTGCCGCACAAGTAGTACATTTTCGGCACCAGTCTTCAACATCTTCTCCACAATGGATCCAGTAAAACCGCTCCCTTATTTTTAACAGTGTCCTTTTTACTCCCATATGGCCTCCCGAACATCTTTCATTGAAGAGTTGTAGCACGTCAGGGACCTTGGCTTTGGGAACCACCATTTGTAGATGACATTGGTCTCCACGAGCGTTTTCCCATTTACGACACAACACACCGTTGTGGATAACCAGACTGTCCCACTGTGCCCAATAACTTTTAGATGTTGTGCTCATAGCAGAAACGTCACTCCACAAAGGCTTCGGGGTACCCGCTGTGATCCTTTCAATGATGGGTTTAAGGTTTTTGTCGTCCTGTTGTGCCTGCTGCAAAGTTTCCTTCCATTCGTCACTTAGGTCCATTCTCAACAGCCTGACGGGTTCTGCTTCCTTAGACTCATATTTGGCACAATGTTTGCAGTTTTCAGGGCAAGGTCTGCGTGATAGCGCATCCGCGTTCTCGTGAGATTTTCCACTGCGATGCCCAATGTCGAATTGAACTCCTGTAATTGTTCAATCCACCTTGCTACCTGCCCTTCAGGATTCTTGAACCGTAAGAGCCATTGCAATGCAGCATGGTCTGTTCGAAGTTGGAATTTACGTCCTAGTAGGTATTTGTTGAAATGCTGTAAGGTCTTTACTACAGCTAGCAGTTCCCTCCTTGTGACACAGTAATTTCTTTCCGGTTTGGATAAGGATTTACTGAAATAAGCGATCACCACCTCCTGATCTCCTTTGCGTTGAGATAACACACCGCCAATAACGGTATTACTCGCATTTGTATCTACAATGAACTCGTTCTCAGTATCAGGGAAGCTAAGAATCGGTGTCTTACACAGACGGTTCTTCAATTCCTGGAAAACAGTTTCGTATTCTGCATCCCAGCAGAACAGTCGTTTCTCCTCGGTTAGCTTGTGCAAAGGTTTAGCAATATCCACGAAGTTCTTGACAGACCGTCGGTAGTAGGAGCACAACCCCAAAAATGCTCTGACTTCGGTCTTATCTTTAGGAATTGGCCAATCTTTGACAGCGTCGATTTTCTCCGGATCAGTTTGCACCCCGTCTTGTGAAACAACGTGACCCAGAAAGCTTACTTGTTGCCTCAAGAATAAACATTTCCTCGGACTTAACTTCAAATTGGCGGCACGAATTTTTGTCAGCACACGTTCCAGATTTTGAAGGTGGTCCTTAAACGTACGTCCAACAATGATTATGTCGTCCAAGTAAACAAGACACGCGTCACCGATCAACCCGACAAGAACTTGCTCCATCAACCTTTCAAAAGTTGCAGGTGCATTGCATAATCCAAATGCCATGACTCGAAATTGCCACAAACCCTTTCCCGTAGAAAACGCAGTCTTCTCCTTGTCTTTAGGGTCTATTTCCACTTGCCAGTAGCCACTCTTCAAGTCTAGAGTTGTAAACCATTTCATCCCGGTAAGGGTATCCAATTCTTTATTCTTTATTGTACACAAATAGATTTACAGATAAAAATAGCTTACAAAATGGACATGTACAAAGGCGAGCTTAACCCTAATAAGAGTTTTCTTCCAGCAAACCTTTGAAGATAGAGATATTTGATTATAGTGGTGGGTACGTGCACAGAGAATGACATTGGAGTAGAATACTAATATATAGTATATACTATAATAATTACAACACTTAACCATATTAAAAAATAATAATAATACCTTTATACTATACCTACATTAGAGATAAACATAATACATTATACAAAATATAAATAATATACCTACTTATACATAATAAATAACCTAAAAGCTTACAAGGACAGGTAATGCTCTTTGACTCTAAGCTTAAAAGTGCTTAGTGATGGACTTGCGCGGATAGAGTGTGGTAGAGAATTCCACAGGTTAACTCCATGGACTGTGAAGGAACCGCCATAGCGACTGGAGGAATGAGGAGGGGTTTTGAGAAGGAGGGACTTAGATGACCTACAAGTCATCTCCGGTAGGACAAGAAAATCGAAGCGCTCACGGAGGTAAGAAGGAGCTAAAGGATTGAAAACAGTGTTGAAGAGAAAAGTTACAACATGAAGATCACGTCGACGACGAATGGGAAGCCATTTTAGCTGGGATCTAAACATGGAGACGTGATCAAACTTGCGCAACCCAATGTGTCGTCGATCCTTGGTAGTGGATAACTGTCTTTCTTGGTAACTGCATTAATTCGACGATAATCTACACAAAACCGCATGCTTCTGTCCTTCTTTTTGACTAGAACTACAGGAGAGCACTATGGACTAGATGAAGGTTCTATCACCCCATCCTTCATCATTCCCTCAATCATGGTCTCTACTTCCTTTTCTCGAGCAACCGGTAGTCTCCTAGGTCGTTGACGGATAGGTAGCTCATCCCCAGTATTTATCGTGTGCATAACCAGTCCAGTCTTTCCAATATCAGCATCATTAGAGGAGAAAATATCGGCATAGCGATGTAACATTTTATCAGTCATAGCAACTTCTTCCCTAGAAAGGTTTTTACGACAGTCTTCTAACAGTGACGACACATCGAATTTGCCATTCCCTTTACTGCCGCTAGGGCTCGACAAATCCTGACATCTTCGCAGACAGTATACTTCTTCGCAGGTGCCCATCAAGGTCCCCTTTTTGATGAGATGTTCTTCATTGCTAAGGTTTACTATTCGCACCACTGCAGTATCTGTTGTCCTCACTAGTGTCCGAGCCATAATCCACGGAAAGCCATTGTCCGATCTTTCCACCAATACGCATCGATTCTGTCCTCCCGAAGTTCGTGGCAAGCTTACTGGTACAATGGTTTCCGATCTTGGTGGAAGAACAATTTTCTTCAGACAGTACACCTTACCCATGGTCCCACCTTCCATAAAGAACTCCTCTTCTCCACATTGTAAAACTCCTTGATTTATGTCAATTCTACAATGGTGGTCTCGTAAGAAATCTAAACCCAGAATGCAGTCATCAACTATATCGGCAATGATGACGTTTTGTTGGAAAGGTCTTTCACCCAGCATAACCTCCACCCGCTTTTCACCCTGGACGGATATGTGCTGACCGGTTGCCGTCAGGAGCTGAATTCGCTCATGGCTACTGTTTAATTTCCCAAAAAACCGATTAGCCAGTTGGAAACTGACCACGGGAAGCACCAGTATCCAAAGTCATCTTACTCTCTTAAGAGTTCCATTAATTTGGCCTTTGATAGTCAGGCTATTCCCATCATGAACTTGTGAGATCGTAATTCTTGGGGCTTTTTCAATACCAGCCAGCACTCGCACCACAGTTCTGGCGCTTACTCGTTTCCCTGCTGCTGTTGGACGGGACTTATCTGAGCACTCTCCTCTCTTTTTGGACAACTTGACCTCAGATGTCCTCTCTCTCCACACCCGAAGCATCTAGGGCTAAACTTTGGACGACTGTCGTGAGTGTAGGAGTCCTTCACTTCTCTGATGCGGTGAGCTCGGGGATTTTGACGCACGGCCTCCACCTCCAACGCATGGGCCAAGGCATTTTTCAAGGTATCACGATGTCTAAGCCTTACGGCAGCTCTCACTTCCAAATCACGTATTCCGTCAACGAATGCCTGGACCAAATAACCGTCAAGAGATGCTTGAGAGGTTTCGAATGCCTTTCGAACCAGCTTTTCTATCTCGAGGGCCCACTGCTGTAAATTCTCCGAGTTAAGCTGGCTCCGGTCCTTTAGCTGCGCTCGAAAAACATGTTCCAGGTGTGCGTCACCATAGCGTGACTCCAGCGCTTCCAACAGCTGTTCGTAGGTGGCATCCTTCCCAAGAGCCTCTAAAATCGTAAGTGCCTGGTCGCGAAGGCTCAGTTTTAAAGCCGTCATAGCCTGCGCTGTCGTCCATCCGTTGGCCTGGACAACGGCCTCAAACTGCATCTTGTAAGCTGACCACGAAGAACTTCCATCAAATGGTGGGGTTTTAAAACCTCGTGCTGAAGATGCAGTAATTAGAGGAACCACATTGCTGTCTCCAGACTTCAGGTCTCCAGGGTTTTTTTACATCAGCGATCTGAGTTTCAGTTTCCGAAATACGGCTCTCATGATGTTCTATATGCTCTTTCACAACCTGGAGTTCCTTTCCAACTGAACCGAACAATTCTTTCATCAGTCGAGCCTGCTCTTCTTGTTGACGACGCTGCTCTTCCTTATCCTGACGGCGCTGTTCCTCCTGCAACCGAGCCTGCTCTTCCTTCTCCTGGCGGCGCTGTTCCTCCTGCAACCGAACCTGTTCTTCCTGCCAACGTCGCTGATCTTCCTTATCCTGACGTCGCAGTTCTTCTTGCAACCGAGCCTGCTCTTCCTGCCAACGTCGCTGTTCTTCCTTATCCTGGCGGAGCATTGCCACAATAGCAGCAAGATCGCTTGTCACAGGAGCTTGAACCATGGATGATGATGATGATGAAGCTCCCAATGATTCGGTGGCGACTGACTCCATCTGAATCGGCTGACGACTCTGCCGAACTTCTTGAACTGGAGATCTCCAAACCACCTTTCATCTATTTCCTGTTGTCGTTGACCTCTCGTACTTACACCGTCCACGTTATCCTTTGGCAGAACCGGCATTATTTTATCCCACTTCTGACACCAAATGGATAAAATAATTAAAATGAATCTAACCAAAATAACACTTTTATTTAACACTAAAACGATAAATACACGATCTTAATCACAAAGATTCACAACACACTAATTCACAACACTATCGCACAATAAACCACTTCCGAAATGTTCGCATGTATAGCCAAATCAAGACTGACTCTGCGGACGTCTCTACGCACTATTTATACCGAGCATTATTTCCAGAACATTCCACTAGTATCTAGAAAAGTATAGGTATTTCGATCGTCTACTATTTCTTAATCTGTGCAACGGTATGTAAAAACGTGGTATGTAGGTCATTCCATACCAAGTATTACCTATTCTGTGACACAGTAGGTATAACTTCGAAGAAAAACCGACTATTACTTATTCTGTAACAGCCTCGGCGTAACAATATGATTATACTAGCTGACCAATACGCAGCTTCGCACGCGTGGTTTTTAATAAAAAAAACATTACCCTCCTTTGCGCAGTTGGGTAAAAAGTAGCCTATGTTACTCAGGGTGAATGTAGCTTTCCAATGGTGAAAGATTTTTTGAAATCGACACATTAGTTTTTGAGTTTATTCATTACAAACATACATACAAAAATACAAATCTTTCTTCTTTATAATATTAGTATAGATATGTAATTCCATGCCACACCACACAATGGCGAAACCACATTTTTGTATGTGGTAACACATACAAAAATAATTGTATGTGTCTGCAATGGCTAGAATAATAGATTTTGATGATGTCAGACAACCTACGTATAAATTGTAAGCCGGTGATGAGTGTGACGTATTGTTTTGATAGATGCAGTATTAATTGAATGTGTTCAAGGGATTTGATTTGCATTCATTTGAGTTTAAATTTTCTCAGAATTAGAAAAGAATAGAAAATACGTTATTATACACAATTAAAATAATATAAACAATAAAGAAATACTTCATTAAATTGCGAGCGAACTCTTCCACAAAATTATGATATATATAATATAATATTTATAATACATACATTAGTTAAATACGATAAATATACATTAATTTATGTGCTATGGCGTTTCTGATAGGTATAAGCTTTTTATCCTAGATTTAAATATAGCTAAGGCTGAGGCTTGCCGTATTGTTATTGGTAAAGCATTCCATAGACGTACTGCTTGGACGGTAAAAGAATGGTCATAGAAGCTACTACTATGGACTGGCGTTTTGTAAGTTTGACGCCTATGGCTGTCTGTGTATCTGTCTGTTTGTTTGTCTGTCTGAGGTATTGAGTTTCCAAACGGATGGATTGAGTCGGACATTGAGGCGGTATATTTTATAATAAGCTAAATTAACAGTGGTGGTTCACAGCTATGTGTGATGAAGACAGGGCCAATTCACCTAATACAATTTTTAAAACAAAGAAAGTTGACCCAAATGTTGGATTGTGAATTAAATATATTTTGGAATTCTGCACCGTTTGGCTAAGTTTGTATGACCGCGTGGTACCGCGCGGAACTACTAACCGCGCGGCACAAGATCAAACTAAATAGTGTTTATTGTCTACATTACCGCGCGCTACTCGTCTACATTACCGCGCACCACCGTAGCGCGCGTTAATGTAGTGTGGACGATAAACACTATTTAGTTTGATCTTGTACCGCGCGGTTAGTAGTTCCGCGCGGTCATATGAACTTAGCCCTCTTCTTCGTCTTAGCGTGTCAATGGCTTTACTTATATTGTGTTAGATAGGTACTTGGCTACATTGATGGCGTCAGGAGAAGCCATCTTTAAGTCTTCCATTGTGCAGGTGTTCGGGCACATTAGCAGGTGTTTCATCGACTCTGCAGGATCACCACAGTCGCATTGCATTTGGCTGGAATCCCTGAATCCCCTTTTGCACATATTGACTCTGCTGCGACCTGCCTGTGTGCAAAGCCTATTTAAGGACTTCCACACTGGCCACGGCAGGTTGTGCCTGGTGGAAGCTGTTCTTGAGGGGGAATGAAGTCAGGTGGTGGGGGGTTACTAGATAGTAACCCCCCACCACCTGACTTCATTCCCATCTGTTCCTAGACGCGCACTGTGGATACTCAGCCTTAATATTACAATATTAGCTTGATAAAGTCTATAATCGGTCGCCAGTCAACTTATACCATTGTATTGTTAGTAACATGAATACCGTTTAGGACATTTAACATAACTATACGATACTCGAACTTTACTAATTAGCCCCCAGGCCAACCGTACCGACGATTTGGCACTTTTCCTTTTTGATGAAGGGATCTTAGCCGTAAAATTTAAATTTAAATACTTGTGTATTAGTTGACTAACTGACCAATCCGCAGCTTCGCACGCGTAGTTTTTCAATAAAAACATTACCCTCCTGCGCAGTTGGGTAAAAAGTAGCCTACGTCACCCGGGGATAATGCAGCTTCCCAGCAGTGAAATAATTTTTACACACAAACAAACAAATCTTTCCTCTTTATAATATTAGTATAGATATATGGAAATAATTGTATGCATATTTTTTCGATAAAGGTTTTTTGATTGAGCATTAGATTCATCAACTTTTGTGTCTAAGAATTCTATATATTGGAAACCAGAGACAACAGTTGAAACATTTTTATGAATGTAATGCGGTGCGTAGGCCATTAAAAATAAATATTCCAGATTTAAAAGATGTCGTTGCCACCTGCCAGAGTATCCGCAGTACGATTAACTAAGAAATCCGCATGATGTCGCACTGTTCACAAGAAACCTTCATAGAGATCTATGAAGGTTTGACTATGAAGGCGCGGGATTATTACGCCCGCTGAACATCCACTGTGGTTACTATACTATGTTATATACTGCGTGTTTTGTTATGTACAACATTAAATGATTGAAATTTAATTATAATGACATGTTAATTATTTGAAACAAAATTTAGTTAATTACAATTAATATGGTATATATGTACTGATATTATTAATTAGAATATACTGACAAGCATAAATCTTTGACATCCATTATTGACAAAGCCCCTGTACAGCTGCAACCACTTGACATGCACCTTTTAGTATTTAAGTTTAAAATTGTTAAGGCCTCTTTACAGTCGCTTCAATTAGCCGTATTCATAATTAATTTATTATTTTATTTTATATTATTTTGTATCTGACAAAGCCCAGAGCTGCAATTTAAATAATATGGTACCTTTTCGTACCACTTGCTCAAAAAAGTGACATTCTATGCCACAAAAAGCGAACATTACAATAGTCATTTTTAATCTGTTAAAAACAGGGAAAGAAACTTGTACTGAATTTCATTCATCCTCTAGGGGGAGCATGTGATTTAAATTTGGAATACTTACCGAAATTTATACTGAACTACATCTGTGTTTATACCATTGAGTTTGTATATAAAGCATTATACATCTTTTTGAAAAAGGAATACGCATTTATTATGCAGTTATGATTATTAGATAAAATTACGAAAACCGACGAGGATACGGCCTCGTCGGTTTTCGTAATTTTATCTAATAATCATAACTGCATAATAAATGAGCTTGATGCCTTTGCTTTTCCGACAAAAAAATATTAGACTAGGAATTTGCCGCGTTTTTGTTTTCTTCAAATACATAAACGTTAAGTTTATTTTAATTTATTTTTATAAATAAGTTAATGTTATTATATTATGTCATATTATTATTGTGTTAATTTTTTCGCAAATGGTACGAAAAGTAGAGTATTTTCTTCGGTGATAAAGCTGTCATAGTCTTGGGTGAACTTAAATCCCTCGCTACACTCAGGAGTAAACCTCGAGTCCTTCGTTACGCTCGCGATTTAAATCGTCACCCGCGACAGAAGACACTACTTTATCCCCTTGGTTAATAATCTACTATTACATCCTTAATTACTAATAATTTATTTTATGAATATGTGTTTTTGAATAATTATTTTATGAATAATAAAATAAAAATAAATAAGTAAGTGACGTAACTAAGTGTCCTATTATGTACCCATAGTTTGAAAATAAATGAATA
Organism: Philereme vetulata; assembly: GCA_918857605.2. Taxonomy (NCBI): domain Eukaryota; kingdom Metazoa; phylum Arthropoda; class Insecta; order Lepidoptera; family Geometridae; genus Philereme; species Philereme vetulata. The sequence continues at coordinate 5,596,727 of OU975461.1, forward strand.
TGAATTTTAAGCCCTAAAATATCAATGAAACAGCTTGTATAAAATAGGTAAACAAATTATATTCATTCATCGCGTAAGTAGGTACCTGTTAAACTGACTAAGCGGCATCGTCGCAAAGGCGCCACCGATTTACATTAAAAATTGTTTATTGGAAATGTATCGATTACTGGATAAATATACAAGCTACTGTTATTAAACCCACCTCTAAAATCAGTTAATACGATTCCGGATCATCATCATCATATCAGCCGTAGGACGTCCACTGCTGGACAAAGGCCTCCCTCATTGATCTCCAGGAACTGCGGTTGGAAGCGGCCTGCATCCAACGCCGACCTGCGGTTCTTACCAAGTCGTCTGCCCATCTTGTGGGTGGACGTCTTACGTTGCGCTTGCCGGTCCGTGGCCTCCACTCGAGAACCTTTCGGCCCCATCGGCCATCTGTTCTGCGCGATATATACGATTCCGGATGCGTGTTTTAAATTAATGTTGTACTTAACAAAACAGGTTGTAGACCCAGAGATTCCCAGACCGCTTTTGTGTGGCCTACACCCAACGGCTCCCAGCAACCTTTATATCCTAAGTTGCGCTTTTCAGTGAATCCAATCAATAACCATTCTGCCCAACAGCCGTCAGATCTATGCCCCGCCCATTACCACTTCAGCTTATTAATTCTCTGGGCTATGTCAGTTAACACGATAGTGCGAAACAGGGCTTGAAACACCCTGTCCGTGTCTCGTCTTTATAGCGGTAAGAAAAAACTTAAACGTTTCTGTCGTGCGGGAGGCATAACTTCCATCTGGTTCAGTGTAAGAAAGAGATATAATCTGAGATGTGCTATTGATTTCTAGTTCTATGGTATACCAACTTCAATGCCGGGTTTCTTAGACCTCGTGTCACACACAAAAAAAACCGTACACTTTGTTTTATTTCCTCCTGCGGGCGGTGGGGTTTAATATGCCTCGTGCCGCCACAATTTCTGGTTTAGAACAAGGTTTAAAACGACCCGTAACGCAGTAATAGAAAGTACAGATAAATCTGTGTCGCTGGGTACGTGTTAACAGATTTTTTTATTAATGATATTCAAGCGCTTCACCTCACCTGGTGGTAAGTGATGGTGTGATCGAAGATGGAGCAGATGTCGATACATAAAGATTTGCTAGTGAATCGAAGCACAGATCGTGTCGCAACTTGCGTGTCAAGGGCGCTAGAAATAACCGCCCAACGCTAGAAACGCTGTTGTCTGGTTTGTCAATAAATTCGTCTGTTTGTATCGATTGGAAATCGCGAAGGTGGTAGAGATCTTCCCGCCCTTCAATTGCTTGAAAAAGGTTCAACACAAAATAAACTAGTGGTTCTGTGAGAACAGTATATCTCGCGAGTTCTTATTACCATGCAATAACCGACACTTTCCCCTTTCCCTGGCTTAGCGATTACTCGCGTTTCCTTGGTTCAAGGAGGTCGATCTGATGTCTACGGGTTCGTCTCGTGAAGGCGGAGAGGATTGCATAGTCTGATTGGTATAGGTGGGTATAAATATTTGAAAAAAAAAATCAAAAAGTGTAATTCGTCTATATACAGTCTGTTTTTTTAACTGGGACAGTACGGCAGCACCCATTACCAGGGGAGATACAGGTGCAGTTTCTTTTAAAACATCAGCTCGTTTTCAAAGAAAAACATTTTGGCATTACAATTGTTTTGGTCAAGTGTGAGAAGCGCCTTAAAATGAATCAAGTTGGTAAAAATTTTTTTGATGCCGATCGATGCAGTCATATGTAAGGATCATTTTATTGTATAGGATAAAAAAAATCTGAGCAGCGGAAGCTAGTCAAATTTGATAAAATGTATTCTCATACAAAAGGACAAAGCAAAATTCTTCCAATAAACATTTTATTACATTCTAATTGCACATTAAAGAAGTATTAATATTGTAGCGATTAAGAAGTTTAGGAACTCCACGCTCTCATGAGCAATTCAAAAACATTTCGTATTTCAGAACAATTTTGAATTTCGAACATGGTTCTTGCATCTGTCGGACTTTTATATCAGTCATTGCATCATCTTATTTGTCCTATCATGGCATTGTCAAATACGCAAAAAGTAGACTTAATTGAAGCATACTTCCTCAATCGCGGTTAGAAGGCAATATGGTAGAAAAGTACGCGTGTAATAACAATTAAAACATACTCGTACATACCAAAATATATATGTTAGTGTTCACAAAAAATTTCAAACTCTCAATTTTTGTAAGTATGTATTTAGAAAAAAAAGGCGGTATTGAAGGTATTCTATCAGTTATATGTATATAGTAAAGGCTTTGTAGCTTGCTACTCAGTGTTAAATGTATAACTTTTGCAGTTGCCAACGGTTAATCATATTTTTGCATATTAAGTTTTTGAAGTAAAACTTCTTTACGCAAGCTTGACTTGGGGAGTAAGCTGGTGAATGCGTTACGAAAAGTGCGAACAGAAGTTGAGAGGGAGATATAAGTTATTGAAGATAGAAAGACAGTTACGTTTCGTATATTTTTAAACGTTAATGTGCGAGTGCGAGTTGCGTCTGTCCAGAATGAACATAGACTGATCGACCTACAGACGTGTGGACAATTTTATAAATTAATATTTTGAAAAAGAAGTTCAGTCGTGTGGTCTAATGCACACTCGTTTTTTTAGTTGCAAATAAATATATTATGAATTTTAGTTTTGCTAAATTTGGGGTTCGATAAAAAGACTGTCTGGAATATCCAGCATTATTAAAAAAGGTGTAAAGCCAAGTGCGAGTCGGACTCGCGTCCGAAGGTTTCCGTACCATTATCAAACGGCAAAAAAATCATGCCTGTTGTATGGGAGCCTCCCTTAAGTATTAGTTTTATTCTATTATAAATATTTATTTTTAAAGTTAATAAGTATATAACGAAATATTGACGATCTCGGTGGCGCAGTGGGCGAATAACTGGCTGAGACGCAATAGGTAGCGGGTTCGATTCCCGCCGCGGAACAAATGCTTGCATGGTTTACAGATATTTGTTCAGGGTCTGGATGTTTTTCTATATATTATATGTAAGTATTACAAAAAAAAGTATATGAATATTCTATCAGTTATCTGGTTCCCATAATACAAGCTCTGCTTAGTTTGGGGCTAGATAGCGCTGTGTGAAATATCCAGAAGTATTTATTTAAATATTCTGTGTATATTTCAAGCGTCTACCTGTTGCCGTTATCAATATTGAGCAAAAACGAGCAAATAATCACGTTTGTTCTATGGAAGCCCCCCTAAAATATTGATTTATTCTGTTTTTAGTATTTGTTGTTATAGCGGCAACAGAAATACATTATCTGTGAAATTTCAACTGTCTAACTATCACCGTTCATGAGATACAGACGGACAGACAGACAGACAGCGGAGTTTTAGTAATAGGGTCCCGTTTTACCCTTTGGGTACGGAACCCTAAAAACGAATAGATCATTTATATTGCAGTACCGATTAGTGATATCTATCTGATTATTAGGTCTGTGGTAACGACTCACCACAATAGAAATCTGTTTCGGTTTCACTTTGGTATTCGATCTCTGTGGGTTTTATCTATCTATCATTTATTTTCATACTTGTGATGAGTTTGATATAATGGTTCCGGTGTTATATTAAGTAATTACGCCTGGTAATTGTGAAGTGATCTGGAGCAGTTGAGCTATCTAAAGATAGTTTGCAACGGTCTTTAGATGATTCAACTGTTTCTTCTGTATTTTATTGTAAATAATTGTTTATTCTTTCTGTTATTTAAGTTACTCTCTAACTTTGTGGTTTGAATTAACGTAAATTTAATTGATCCAGCGAAGCAAGATCTCCAAATCAACTTGGGCAAATCGGCGTTGTATGTATGTATGGTTATCCAAGGATAACTTTCGAAGCGTTGATCCGATCATCGTGGAATTACGTATATAGGTAGATAGTGATGGCACAATCCTGGAGTGTTTAAATGTGCGCGGGTTTTTGAGATAAAGGGGTTCAAGAGAGGTAAAAAAACCAAAATGAGACTATCCAGTTAAGAGGCACCTCTAATGAAAAGTCTTTATCAATATATTTAGACCCTGTTTTTATTTTAAATTTGAACGTTTAGTTTTTTAGTTATCAGCCATAATAAAAACTGAACTTTGACAAAATTCACAGGGTACACCAGTGACCCCACAGTGCTGAAATTTGGTATGAGTGTAGCTTTAGTGACACAAACATAGGGGAAAAATCTGAAATCCAGAATAACTGCAATTTTTATCCCAATAAAGATGAACCAATTTACATAAACTCCCGGTACCTGTAATTTGAATGAAACTGTAGGTTAAGTAATTTGGTTGTGCATTTCGGGGCACAATTTTATTAGTTAAAGATTATGAATATAATATTACTAGCTGTTGCCAGCGGCTACGCACGCGTGGTTTGCCAATAAAAAGTAGCCTATGTGTTAATCCAGGTTATGATCTACGTACATACCAAATTTCATCGCAATCGGTTCAGCCGTTCCGGCGTGAAAGAGTAACAAACAAACATCCATGCATGCAAACTTTCGCGTTTATAATATTAGTAGGATTTTTGTTTTATGAGACACTCGCGAGATCTCAGTTCGGGACGAAACCACTATTCTTCTTTTTCTTTCGTGTCAATGGCTGTTTGAGGTCAATGGCTCCACACCCAATAGAGAGCAACCTCCACACCCTTCTCTGTTACCTCTCATTATTTTATTAATTCAGACAAATAGTACTTTTATAAGTCCATTTCTGTTAGTAGGTACATACATTTAAATATATAGGTTAGTGATACATTACATGCATTTTTATTAAAAAAATCATTCGCATCTCGACCTAATAGTCATAAGGGTATTTGATCAGGATCCGAATGAAAGATTTTTTTTTATACAACTTATATGGCAAACGAGCATGCAGTCCACCAGATGTTAAGTGGATACTGCAGCCCATGGATATCCACATAGAATTCAAAACAAGGTATTATCTGTGGTATTATGTTGTCTGGATCTATGTGGATACGTTGCCATACTATAGGACTTAGCTGTTATGCCTATGTGCCAGTAATTACAGGAACATACCATTACCATCTAATCGGAACACATCAGCACAAATACTGTTATTTGGCGGCAGATAAAGTTAAGGCGGTGGTGCCCACTTCCTCGAGCCCGTTTACAAAAGCTCTACCACCAGTGCACCAGTGTAATTGACATATCTATCAGTTATTAACGCTAACATCAACGGAAGATCAGCGTTGTGCCAAATGTACAACTTTGTGACGTCCATCGACTAGGGGTTTGTGAGACATACATTTATGAGATATTGTGTTTTTGTACGAATAAATATGTTTCTTGTATATATACTTAGTGTGCTATGTGTGTTTTGATCCGTCGCAAATAAATGTTTTTTCTCTCTTTTTGTTTCTCTTTCTTATAATATTAGTGGTTCGCCCCGAACTGAGATTTCGCGAGTCTCCGATTAAAACAAAAAAAAAATTATTTGTAATCATTGACTATCAAAATAGTGCCACGAAATGAATAACCAATAAACTTGGCCTCCAGTTTTATGTTTTGGGGTACAAATGGCAGGTATTCTGGATTTCAGACCTTCCCCTATATGTTTGTCACTAAAGTAAAACGCATGCTAAATTTCAGCATCGAGGGGTCACTGGTGTACCCTGTGAATTTCATCAAAGTTCAGTTTTTATTATGGCTAATAACTTAAAAAGTACAAGGTTTAAATTAAAAATAAAAACGGATTCAAAATATATTGAGTACCTTTCATTAAAGGTGCCACTTAACTGGATAGGCTTATTTTGTCTTTTTTTATCCCAACTTTTTTACATTCCACTAAAAAAATAGGTTCTGTAACAAAGTTTTATAACTTCAATTTCGTTCTGATCTATCCATGACCAATCTGGCAGAAATCGTGTTAAAATTAAACTTTACATCTCGTTGCGCTTAATTTATGGCCATATGATTGCCATTTAGCTAAAATTGCTTTTCATTGATCGCTGTGTAAAGTTTTTTGAACGGTTTGAAGTGGAATTAAATTCAGATCGTCGTTCTAAACGTACCTTCCATTGTTTTTTTCTAATTACTTATAAAAGAATGGAATACGTTCCATTTTAAGCGTGCAAATGTTTAATTTTTAGATTTTAGCTAAATTGTCGTTAGACTAATGACAATTTTACTACCTAAAACAAATTAGTTCAAACTTTTTTGTCTACATTACCGTAAAGTTTGTTGAGATTAGTCAGCACTGTTTAAAATTACTTTGGTTTAAAATTTAAATATTTTCTAACAATAGCTACGCAAGAACATTGTTGCAATGCTGCACTCAGTGTGGGAAAAATTAATCAATGAAACTTTACCTGAATCGTAAAAATCCACCGTCCCTGCGTATTCACTCTTCAACAATTTCAATTACACAATTCACAATACCACTGCACAAAGGTCCACAACAAAATAAACCATGAAACGGAACGCAACACTTTGAATTTCGAACAAACCGCAAACCGCGGGAAAGAAACTGTCAAAGCGTTTTTCTTCGTATTCTAACCGACTACACGCGGTCACTACATTCAGCCAACAGGATTTTTACTCATAAAAATAACCCGTTGATGAAAAACATCGGTTTACGGGCGATAATGTAAACATCGTACATCGTATGGCGTCTCTGGGCTCGCGATTTGGACTGGCTATATTTAAAACTGGATGCACTGAAGTAGGGATGCTGTGATCGTACGATAACGCTGTGCAGATGTTAGAGATCTGTGCTGGAATTTAAAGCCCTGCTTTTCCTGATAACACAAAATTTATACTGAGTGCCTTTATAATATGTGAAAATGTTGTTTAATTGTTTATTTGTCTGAATGCTTTATTAATAACTAGCTGACCAATCCGCAGCTTCGCACGCGTAGTTTTTCAATAAAAACATTACCCTACTTATGCGCAGTTGGGTAAAAAGTAGCCTATATCACCCGGGAATAGAGTAGCTTCTCAACAGTGAAAGATTTTTTAAATCGGTCCAGTAGTTTCGGAGCCTATTCAATACAAACAAACAAATATTTCCTCTTTATAATATTACTAGCTGACCAATCCGTAGCTTTGCACGCGTAGTTTATCTATAAAAACATTACCCTCCTTCTGCGCAGTTGGGTAAAAAGTAGCCTATGTCACCCGGAGATAGTGTAGCTTCCCAACAGTGAAAAATATTTTAAATCGGTCCAGTAGTTTCGGAGCCTATTCAATACAAACAAACCAATCTTTCCTCTTTATAATATTACTAGCTGACCAATCCGCAGCTTTGCACGCGTAGTTTATCAATAAAAACATTACCCTCCTTCTGCGCAGTTGGGTAAAAAGTAGCCTATGTCACCCGGGGATAGTGTAGCTTCCCAACAATAAAATATTTTTTTAAATCGGTATATTAGTTTCGGAGCTTATTCAATACAAACAAACAAATCTTTCCTCTTTATAATATTAGTATAGATTATGTCTCGTCTAAATTTCCGGTTTCTAGTTTTAGGGTAGGTAATTTAATTTTAATAGGTACATACTTTTCTCATCGTATTCACGTATTTGATTACAGTGTAGATCTAAAATTGTATGTTTGGTCTAATTAGCGATAAGTGGATTGTTATCTGTTTTGCGGATTAATAAATAAAATTAATATGTCTTGGCTCTAAGTTATACCAAAGAGTAGCTACGAATAAAAAAACGATTTTGTATATACTAATTTCTGTTTGAAACGTATTATTTTTTTACACATAAGGTTTTATAATCATTTATTCTCAAAACATAACAATTATCACTTACAATCAATACACATAGAATAGTATATTATGATACAAGTGAGCTAAGTTGCTCATTATACACGAGGCTGTGGTTTGCAGCCCAAGCCGTAGGCGAGGGCGTAAATCAGCCGAGTGTCTAGTGAGTAGTGTTTAGTGAGTCATGGAATAGATGCACCACAGGGAGCTGGGTTTGTATGTATTGGCAAGTTCAGAGAAATACGCCAAAACACATTTTCAGAAAAGACTGGGTTTTTTTGTTGCTTTTCCATTGTATGAAACTATCGTAAGCAGCTAAGTACTTTGCTCTAGATTTTGCAGGTATTAGGCTTTCATTTCCATTTTGTGCTGCATTTAGTATTTCTGGCGGGGTTAAATTTATAAATTGTTAATCTTCTGTACTAAAACTTGACATTTTTACAATTATTTACCATACAGCAACAAATGCGATACAAACAAAAAATGGGAAATGGCGCGCAAGTTATTTTTTGTACGCGCCAAATATAAGTTGATTGATTACATATAGACATATAGCCTACTTCAAAATTATGATTTTAACGATAAAATGTAAATATTTTATAACAAATTATTGTGAATTATAAGTAATTTGATAATAATAAATGTTCTTTCGTCTTAATTAGGGATACGTTTATTTATTCCAAAAATGTAATAGGATTTTCAGCGGCATAAAACCTCTTTGTTGTTACAAAAACTGTATTACCCGGTTAAATTGAAAATGCTCTGTTTACTCGCGTATAATTTGCAGTTAGGTACTAACTTAACCTTGTAGGGATAATTCTATTATGAACTAGTGTGTTATATTATTACTTGTGATCGGCGTAGGTAGTGCTATTCACGGGAATTAGTGACCGTTAACTTAACATAGATATGCCTTCTAAATCCCGAGAAATATATTTTTATTTTATTTAACAGGTTTTTTTAGGAATTCGTATTTTACATAGTAACTATTCAGCTTTATGCAAATACATGTTGTATTGGTCACTAAAGTCATCGATTTTCCCTCACGCTTTTGTAGCTTATCGCGGGTGAGGTGAGGACTTGGATATGTCGTCGGGGATACTCATGATATCTTAAACAGTTTATCTTCATTTACATCGACATTCAGAAAAATATTCCCGGGAATCGGGGAATAAATCCCGGGGAATATCCATATTAACTTATCATTCAGGTTCATTGACCCGTAATATCACTACCTACGCCGATCCCTAATTATTACGCACGCGTGTCTTATAGTTCGGTTTAAGGCCATATTAACGATGTACTATGGCTCACTTTACGAGCAAGTGTGTTGAAAAAGATATTGTAATTCCTTCGAATTATGGTAGGTAGGTACTCAACTAACGCATTCAGGTAGATTGTTCGTTAGTTATATTATTAAGGGCCAATTTTTCAATCCTCAGATAAACAACCAGATAGCATTTATTCGACGAATAGCAATATTCTTGGTTTTTCAATGGTCAGATAGCAGTTAACTGTCGAATAAGGCTCCTAACCGAAGAATAAAGTTACCTGCTACTTGAAAGGCTGGATAGGGGTTCTTCTCCTTGATAATTATGATAATTTAGGTTATATTTGAGTTTCGTTGGTTTTGTTATGTGTATTACGACGTACACACGGCTACACATCAAGCTATACATTTCCAATATAAGCTGACCTCGCATTGTGTAGGCTTTTCGTAGAATGAGAGGTGAGCTTATACTGGAAATTTATAGCTTGATGTGTAGCCGTGTACGTCGATTTGTTATGATTACGTAGGATCGGCGCGGGCGTCGGTTTTTTTATTTTCAATTAATTACTGACCGATATTTGGTCACTAGTTCTATCGGTAACCGTACTTCCGAATTACTGAATTTGTGGCGCGTTCACGTTTTTTAGTTTGTTCCATTTTTTGATCCATTTTAGTATTATTTTTTCACAAAAGAATACAAATCCAAAATAAATCGATAGTTAACACGGTATGAACATTATGTAAACAAACAACCCACACGGTTAGGTTATGTATTTTATTTTATTTTATTTCAAACAAAATCCACAAGCTCTTAGTATATAACAGGTGTATCTTAAGTTAAAACTTACAGCCAGAGAAGGATTTACATTTTATAATTCAAATACTTATACATTAACGACGTAAATCACTTATCGCACTAAATAGGAGCATGATTTTAAATATAAAGACTTCAAAAAAAAATTTATTACATTGTATACAATCAACGTCAAATGTCAAATACAGTTTTGTTGCTATTCTTCTCTAACACGTTGAATACAGTATCTGTTTACCTCGCTTGCACACAGGTAGTGTGAACTTGGCTAGCATAAACCACTGATAGTTATTCTCTAGTTATTAGACGATTGAAAAATAGAAAATATCTATTCGCCTAATAAACAAACGGGTAAAATACAGGCTAGATAGCTATTCGACAACATAACTGAGGATTGAAAAATCGGCCCTATGAAAACATTAGTTATAAATGTTGAGCGAGTTTTTAATGCGTTTTTAAACCCTCAATCTGCTAAAAAAATCCTGCATACAAAATCTTAATGAGTAGCCGTTTTATTCGTAGACTTCTAGCACGCTTCTAGTGCTGTAAAGCTGAAAGTCACTAAACGTTATAATAGTACATTATGATATAAGTGCGGTAAGTTGAAAATTACAGCCGAGGCGATATTGCTACAAGAAAGCAGTGGCTGTAATTATCAAAGCGCACATATGTCATACGACGTTTTATAACATATTTGCGAGGAAATATATAAAACTCGGACTTTCTTAAACGAATAAATTTAAGCAGTTAGAAAAGTTTGAACAATTTGTAAAATTGATTATTACGTTGCCAGTTGGCATTTTTAATGTTGTGAAGTTATTATTAGGTAAAAGTTACAATTTCACCTCTCTCGCTCACTCTCTTGAGTGAAAGTAGGAGAAACGAGACCACAGAGTTCTGCAGTCGGTGGCGGCGACGGAGGCGGCTGCGGCGAAGCTACGATGGTGGAATATACGCGTGTGTGCTCGTAGAAGGTCGAGAGTCAACACTTGGCTCCAAATTTATATTCCTTGTAATGCAGGATCTAATTTCTTCTTTATTTCTCATCGAGTCATCTATGTAGCCCTCGACTACACTGTTCGACAGACACCCTCCGTGGCGTTTTAGTGTCAATAAGCTCGCACCTAAATCGGCGAGCAATGTAGCCGAGGACCTTATGAAACTGTGCCCTGTGTATTCATGTGGATCATCAAAACTTAAGAAAGTGGCAATTTGTTTCAGCATTGCTCCAAATTGGCTAGTGCATTTTCCATTTTGGTAATTTTGAAAAACTCTGTTAGACATCGCTTTTGTTGAACGAAGCGCTTCGCATTTCTTCACTATGCCGTGAAAAGGCCCCTGTATTGTGAACGATCTTGGAATTTTATTTTTTGTGTTTTTGACCTGGACAAAAAGAGCCGCCCATGGTTTTCGACATTATTAGTTGTGAAGTTTGCCAACTCTTGACGTCTACATGCACCATTTATGCCGAATATTAATACAACCTGAAAAGAGATAAAAACAGCGTACAAAACACATATATTGTAAAAAAATACGCAAGTGAAAAAATGTAAATAAATAAATACTAACCATAATTTAGTTTCAACTGACCTTTGTTGTCAAATATCGGCAATCCGGGACTTGTTTTAGGAACTTCTTGACATTGTCAGCCGAAAATACTTTCGACTTTTTACTCACATGGCCACTCTAGCGTTTATTTTGTATATTTTATCTCCCAAAGTTAGTTTTATTCATAAAATGTTGACCACTTTTCTGACATAAAAACTCTTTGCTAAGATTTAAAAAAGTCTCTTTCGTATTAGACGGAGCATCTTGATAAACCGTACGTTTTACCTTATTTAAACAAACTCGTGCGTTTTACATTACAATAACGCACAAGTACGTAATGAATGACATACATTACGATATTGAAATTGGTGAAATAAGAGACCCTTTACGAGCAAATGTGTTAAAAAATAATTATCAAAGCCAAGTAGACTCCTTAATGCAAAAACTGTAACCAGCCTTATTTCAAAAAAGTACCTACATTAGTCTGGTTTAAAACAGAACTAAGTAGGTTTTATTCTATTTAGTATACTAGATTTATTTCGGTTTTAAAATTGGTACCAGGATTTAAATGTGTTCTTGATACAAAAACATAGATCAACCAAAGATAATTTTGTTGAGAACGGCCATGGTTTAAATAGAATAAACTAAAAAATAGTTTAGACAAACGAGTATAAATTTTGTGAGCCAAAACAGTCGCCACTATAGCGCTGGTTCTCCGTGGATGAAAGAAGAGTGCACGCGGCGGAAATGCGAATGTTGAGACGGATGTGTGAGGTCACGGGAATGGATGAGATAAGGAATGAGTATATTAGAGGAAGTTTGAAAGTAGCGCCAGTGATAGAAAAGTTGAGTAGTAAGCTAGCGTGGTATGGGCATGTCAGAGTGTTAGATATTAATGTCGATGGATATAGAAGTAGGGGAAGGCCGAAGAAGAGATGGATGGACTGTGTGAAGAATGATATGGGTAAGGTAGAAGTGATAACGGAGATGACGGCTGATAGAGAGGTATGTAAGAAAAATACATGTTGTGCCGACCCCGCATAATGTGGTAAAAGGGGAGGAACAAGAATCGCGCTGGTGTTCCGTGGTGACATTTTTGAGTGTGTCCAGGCAGCTAAAAAGATCCATACTAGTTTACTTACAGTGGTCGGCCAACTTATGTCTGTAGATGGATTTGTAAACAGTTCATATGCACATACAAAATAACCAAAGTCAACTGCAAAAAATTACTACAGCACTGACTACAAAACCACTAATTGATCGAGCGACGCGACATCTCCAAATCAACTTGGGCAAATCGGCGTTGTATGTATGTAAGTATTTATGTATGTATGTTTATATGTCCGAGGATAACTTTCGAAGCGTTTATCTGATCATCGTGAAATTTGGTATATAGGTAGGGAGTGATGGCACAATTTTATTGTGACTAATTTAGCTAAAAATGTGGAAGGGTTGTAATATTGGGGTTCAAGAGGGGTAAAAAAACCAAAATGAGACTATCCGGTCAAATGACACGTCTAAAAGGTCTTTGTAAGCATATGTTGACCCCGTTTTTATTTATAGTTAAAACATTTTAGTTTTCATGTTATGAGCCATAAAAAAAACTGATCTTTCACAAAATTCACAGGATACACCAGTGACCAGTGCTGAAATTTGATATTCGTGTAGCTTTACTGACACAAATATAGGCAAAAGTCGCCATCCAGAATAACTACAATTTCTACCCCAATAAATTTTCAATTAACACAAACTCCCGTTACCTGTAATTTAAATGTAACTGTAATTTTAATGGACTGTAGGTCAAGTTAATTGGATATGCATTTCGTGACACTATTTTGAAAGTCGAAAATTACGAATAATACTTTCTTGTTTTTATTGGAGACTCGCGAGATCTCAGTTCGGGGCGCACCACTAGTATTATAAACGCGAAAGTTTGGTTGTTTGTTTATTTATTTGTCTGTTTGTTACTCAATCACGTCCGTAACGGCTGAACCGATTTCGATGAAATTTAGTATGTAAGAAGATTATGATGATTATGCTTGCCAATTCAAAGTAACATAAGTGTTAGTCCAGCTAACACTTATGCTACTTTGAATTGGCAAGCCACGCGTGCGAAACCGCGGGCGGAAACTGGTAACGAATAAATTAGTGAAAGTAATGTTCAAAGACATGTATGTAGTTTTAAAAATATATACGACTACTTTAGCCACTCGTATAATAGCTATAATTACACTAAATACCACCTTTAATAGTTATATGTTAGGTTAGGTTAGGGTTGCCAACCGTCCTGTTTTCCCAGGACATGTCCTGCTTTTTGTTTTTGTCCTGGGCTGTCCTGGATAGTTTTTAAATATCGTTCTGGGTTGTTAACGGGTCATGTATAATTCAGGTCGCGGACACTTTTTAAAACTAAGAAGCAATGTGGAAAGCTTTGTGTTAGTACCTTTTTAATAAAAAAAGGAGGAGGTTCTCAATTAATCTGAATCTATTTTTTTAATGCTTGTTCCTCGATTACCTACTCGAAGATGCCGGGGCCGATTAGAGAAAATCTTATTTTTTTAAAAGGGTATTCTTTCCTGTTGGTCTCATTGGCGCCAAGTCAGGATCTGATTATGGGATCCCAAAAAAACGAGTGCAACCCTCAAATTGTATAGGGACGCAGCTCGGTTTTATGTTTGTTATTGTTAAAAAGTTACTTGTTTAAAAAAAAACTATTCAAGTATTTGCGTCTGGTACTTATCATCTGATGTCGCTGAGCTGATGATGAAAAATATAACTCCTTGTTTATTTGAATGTATATACTTTCAGATTGGTCTAATAGAAATTTCATCAAAAGATTTTTGCTGTTATCTGATGTACCTAGGTTATATTTTTGTTACAAAGTTACTAGTCCTACAACCTACTACTGTACTTGTATAAAAGCTTAAACGAGCTGTCATGAAAATTCCAAACACACTAGTGTTTCCTGGCTTTAAACCTAAATGTCCTGGTATTTCTACCTTCAATTCCTGGATTTCTAAATTTGGAGATGGCAACCCTAGGTTAGGTGAAGTTAAATTAAACATCTACTTATATTCAGAAACCTGGAGTGCATACATTTATATATATTCCGGAATGCGGAACCAATGACACGTGTGGGTAATGTGGGCTGCTGTTGAGAATCTCATCTGGAATTGCCATTGATGAGGATGATGACCCATTATGGATGTTTATGAACAATATTGGAAAAATTATTACTTTGCTGGTAAGTTCATTGAATTCAATTTCAATTTTAAAAGTTCTTTATTAGGTTATAAAAGCTTAGTACAATTCCAGTGTGAATTAAATACAAGAATTAACAAACATAATTTACAACGTTAATTAAGCTAAAGCGCTTCTCAAAACTTGTACAATAAAATTTTACCTAAAGTAGGTACTTATTTCGTATTACGATACATAACTATTGTAGTTTTTATATGTAGTTTTATTGCATTTTTATTGTAGAATTTTATATATAAACATTTAAACACATGTACGCTTTGATGAGCATTACATTAAACATCAGATCTTATGGTAAGTTCATTAAATTTTCAGCAACCAAATAATTATAGAGGATGTCAAAAGACTTGAATCTTTTATTATTTGGAGATAAATAGGTAAGAAATGCTGAATTAAGATGTTTTATGCGTGAAAGTGTATATTGTGAAAATACGATACACAGTTTTCCTTTGAGTGAATACCAATTATACCTATAGAAAACAAGCTGCCGCCAGCGGCTGCGTTCGCGTGGTATTTTTTATGGACTCTCACCTGATGGTAAGCGATGATGTGGTCTAAGATGAAGCACGAAGATCTAGAAGAAACCTGTTCACTCTTACTTTAAAGAGGCCCGGATTGTATTCTAATTTTGTATTTCGGTATGTCAATAAACAGAAGCTTTTTTCTCAATCTAGGTCTATCAATCTATCTATACAGGTACACACGGCTACACATCAACCTATACATTTCCAATATAAGCTGACCTCTCATTCTACGAAAAGCCTACCCAATGCGAGGTCAGCTTATATTGGTAATGTATAGCTTGATGTGTAGCCGTGTGTACCTAACAAATTTCACCGAAATCGGTCAAGCCGTTTAGCCGTAAAAACGTAACAAACTGGCGGAGTTAGTTTCGAGTTTATATTAACAGTTTGCCTTACGTTGTAAGACTGATGTCAGTCAGATTTGAGTTGTTAGAGAAAGTGGTTCAGTGAATATTTATTATTCCTCTGTGTTTGTCATCTCTTTGCAAGGAATCTTACTAATTCATAGTTTGACGAAGTTTCGAATGAACGGTTATTTTTTAAATATTTCAAAGTGTTTATATGGCGTAGGTACCTATATGTATGGCCAAATTGTATTTCACCTGGTCTTAGGCTGGGCTTTTGGCATGCACTATTATAGTTCAAAATAGGCATAAAGTAAAATATGTAAGCGTTTGTCTGTCCGTCAGTTCTAAACAAACGCCTTTGTCTGACTCTTTATCAAGAATTCTTTGCAGGCCCCGATATGTCTGACATTTCCTACCGTCCGCGCGTCCTACATTATCGATTGCATTAATACAACCACCTCGGCCACTGTACCCTGACCTCCGCTACCTAGAAATACCACCCCTTCAACCACCGATCACTATGCTCCACGGAGGGTAGGCAGGGGTCGCGATAAAACAGCGATCGTGCACGCAAATCACACACACACAAGCACCCCCGCGCACGCGCGTTGCGCGCCTACCACCCCACCCAATTCACTTGTCGTCTAGCCAGAGCCGGCAAAATTCTTCTACACCCCCGCGGGTGAGCCACAAAACGCAACAACTATAAGAAATTCTATAATTTACTCGTAAATACTAAAAAATAACGTTTTTTATCGCGCATCGCTTGTTTATCCGCTTCTGCTTCATCGCTTCGTGTTTCTATCTATCCCGATATCCTAGTGCAGAAAGGACTATTTGCGGAATACGGAAGGAAAATGGCGGACCGCGGATCGCGCTCGAATTAAATTTAGAACGTCGATACCTCTCGCGATTTTCTTCTCGTTTCCTACCAGCATGTTGGTGAGGACTTAGCCTCAGGTTGTGAAAAGACGATAAATCGATAATGTGCTAGCTGTACGTGCCGGGTTAAGCTGACTAAGTTCGGAAACTGTTGTTCATGTCAGAGGAAAAAGAAGAGGAGAAGCGTGCCCATAGCTGAGGTCGAGATGACGACGGAGACGGCGACGCCTACCCAGGTACGATAGCAAATTACAATTAGTCGCAGCGTGTTTTTGCCGCATTGAAAACGGCAGGCGCTCGCGTTTTTACAGCTATGTTCGTGTCAAGGACATTGGCCTTCTCGATTTAGACACCTAGTTATATAACTGAATTTTGAAAGAGTTTGTGGGTTTTTTAATGATTAATAGAAGCATCTGTTGCTTTGATAAGACGGTTGATGATAGATTGAAGAGATTTATCACATTTTTGATGACAACTAGCAATACGAGAGATTTTAGCAATGAGTGCCGGAAGACAACTGAATCTTGGCGTAGTTTCAAATCAATTAATGCCAAACTACGGTTCGGAACGATCAATATAATGATGGGTAATTTCCAATTACCAACTTTACTGTTGGTCCTGGCTATTACCGTTGCTTAAGCGAAAGTTAGTGGTGGATGTCACACACTTACGGAAGCCTATTATCAGTAGGTGAAGGTGAACTGTGGATAATTTGAATGAAGCCATCTCGGAGGCCTCGGCCAATAAACTCCATCACTACGATTGGCCACCAATTAACAAAAGCACTTACTTTAATGGACGAATGACAGATGATGATTGATCAGCAGCTGCAAAGGATGCCGGTAAAATACCTACATAAAAGCTACATGCACGGTTACCTACAGATAGAATAGTTACCTACAGATATTTATTTCCATGGGGATGCCCAATCAATAACAGTAAAGCATTTTGCATCTGAGTGAGATAGGGAGTCTAGATAGAGCCTACGCTTCGCCGGCAAAAAGTTGTGCGTGTGTGCAAGTGGAGGAGGGTTCCCCTCTTTTATATAGCTATACTAGATATTATAATTTTTATATCATTTTCAATCGGCCAAGTTGGCAGTCTTTCAAAAAATTCAACATTTTACTTATTTAATATCTTGGAAACTGACTTATTGTACCTACTGTTTTTACCTACTATAGTAAATAGGTATTCCAGTCTTAATTTTCACCCATCAATTATTCATTACGTTAAAACTTAACAATTTTTATTCAATGCAAACATAAGGATCAGTTTAAATCGTCTTACTGTGAGTAAACTAAAGGTAGACCTGATGGAGGGTTGGATGGTGGATTTTACCCTGAAATATCTCTACTTCAGTATATACCTATCTAGGTTTACAACACATCAAGAATAGGTAAACAAAAATTCAAACTTTTTTCTGCAAACAAAACGAAGGCCATATTAATGTCAAAGGAAACTTTTCATAATTCACCTTGATTTTATTTTAGTAAAAAGATGACAAAAAGGTATGAATCATGTACAGCCATGGTCTCTACTTTCAACTTGGATCATCAACTTTCCATTCAATTTGAAAGAATTATAAAATTGATGGCCGTTAAAATATTCCTACAGATAAAAATACCATTTCTGTAAAAGGCGTGCTTATTAAATTGTCTGGGATATTTCCTAGAGATCTCGGGCACCAGAGTTTACCCGATAATCGAATCAATTACTTAGGCTTGCACACATTGAAGTTTCAATATCAGAAGGGTACATAGTTAATATTGAACGGACTACATAATTTCTATCAATAATAAATGCAGATTCGATTCCCGCCACAGAACAAATGTTTGCATGATATACAGATATTTGTTTTGGATTTGGATGCTTTTCTATCTATACTGATGTTTTAAAGAGGAAATATTTGTATTTTTAACCGATTTCATAAAAGGAGGAGGTTTTCAATTCAACTGTATTTAAAAAAAAAAATATGTTTGTTACCTCAGAACTTTCGACTGGGTGAACCGATTTTGATAATTCGTTTTTTATTTAAAAGCCTGTGCTTCCCGTGTGGTCTCATTTAGTCTAGTTCTGACAATGGCATTCATGACAAAACCATCTAAGTCTTATATTTGTTTAATTTTTATGTTATGTCATGTTTGTTAGCTCAGAACTCCGTTATATATCAACCCATTTGGAAAATTAGTTTTTTAATTGAAAGGATATACTTTTCGATTGATCCCATGCAAATTTTATCAAAATAGTCTCCTTTGAAGTTAAATAATAACAAAGTAAAAAAGTATTGCTAGACATTTCACACAGCGCTATCTAGCCCCAAACTAAGCAGAGCTTGTACTATGGGAACCAGATAATTGATACAATACTTATATACGTTTTTTTTTTAAATACATACTTTTCATCATCATCATCATATCAGCCGTAGGACGTCAACTGCTGGACAAAGGCCTCCCTCATTGATCTCCAGGAACTGCGGTTGGAAGCGGCCTGCATCCAACGCCGACCTGCGCTTCTTACCAAGTCGTCTGCAAATCTTGTAGGTGGACGTCCTACGCTGCGCTTGCCGGTCCGTGGCCTCCATTCGAGAACTTTCATACTTTACTAACATACTTTTAATATATAGAAAATCAACCAGACCCGGAACAAATATCTGTAGATCATGCAAACATTTGTACCGCGGTGGGAATCGAACCCGCTACCTCCTGCGTCTCAGCCGGCTATTCGCCCACTGCGCCACGGAGGTTGTCATATCTAAATAAAACATATCTTGTCGTAAAACATATGTTGTAGTTATAACATATCTAGCAGCTGCCCTTTGTGCCTTATTTCAACTTTGCACGAAAGACGACCTGATAAAGGTTGCTGGGAGCCGTTGGGTGCAAGCCGCATAGGATCTCTCACTCTGAAAATCTAAGGGGGAGCCCTAAATTTAGCGGTGGACGTCCAGTGATTGAGATGATGATGATGCATAGGAAAAAAAATCTCGCATATCGATAGCCAGTACCTTGATAGGTATGTAATACGATTACCTCAGTTTACGGTCACAGAACAGTTTGTCGGTACATTAGGCGCCCTTGACACCACATGTAAGGCTTCTTAGGAATGTTGGCTAAGGGCAGCTGGCAAGTTCAGACGTCTTTGTTTACAAGAGGTTTACAAGTAGTCTTAAAAAGGGATTTTTTCTTTTATCTTAAAACGAAGCCTCAATAAATATATTTTCAATTTGCTATTTAAATCGTACCTTTTTAATGTTATTTTAAGTTCAATTGATGTTTATTTTGATTGTAAGTACATCATTTTAACAATAAAATTATTTATTAAACTTGTACACTATCTTAGGGTAGAAACTACTGTAATATCTTTGGAGGATATTCAGGTGCAAATAAAAACCCCAAAATTGCGTCAGGATTAAATTTAATGTCAACTAGTGGTCCCGCCGAACTTCGTATCGGCTTGACATGCATAGGTATAACGCGGGCTATCAATATGAGTCACCCTGGTAGAATTGTCAATTGTTGTCCCCGGCCATCATTATGTATGAGAAAATAAATGACTTCCACAACTAATTCAATACCAAAATTAGCCAAATCGCTCCACCCGTTCTCGAGTTTTAGCGAGACTAACGAACAGCAATTAATTTTTATATATATAGACAATATATCTCGGGATAACTCCTACCGAAGCATCTGTTTCAAACGATATTTATTTTTTTTACATCCTCTTTGACGATATTTGCAGCACGCATTCTGTCAATTCTATGTCAAACGTCATAAGGTTACATTATATAAGCGCTGAGGTTAGATTATAAATAATTTTATATGGTGGTTAAGTATTCTTAAATTTTCTAATTTTACGCGCAATTTTCTTAATTTTTTTCTTTCATAAGAAAGGTTAAGAAAAAAATTAAGAAAATCCTGACACTAAGAAATACAACAAAAAAAGAATTGGCCAAAGTGGTCCAGGCGTTGTTGAGTTATGCGCTTACCAACACATTTTGCGATTCATTTTTATATTATTAAAATAGATTATGTTGTGTGCTTCTAGTACGATGGTTCGATGACAAGTGAGTGAACGAATGGTAAAACTAGATGAATGATTGAATGAATCCTTGGATGAGTTAGTTACAAAGCGCCATATAGAATGAAGATTGAATATTAATAGAATTTTGACCTGAATTATTTAGTGACCTGTTATACAGGTTTTCAAATACTATCTCAGGCACCACTCCCTCACGAAACAGCTTTTCTAATTAGGCTTACCCAACTATATATGAAATTAATACGTTAACTAAATCCTACCTACTGATACAAACTTTTATATTTTTTGTAAAACCTATTTGTGATGAGAAAATAAACGTTTTATTTTATTTTTCATTTTATCTGGTATTTTTGAAGGCGTTAGGCTGAACAACTACCTCTACTCTAGTTCCTACCCTAAGATGACAAATATGTATCTTGGTCCTACAAAAATGTGTCATACAATGACAAATATGTACAGTATTTTTTTATGATCACCATATATAATTAGCCTAGTTTCTAAAACAAGAAATAATTATGATTACGAAATATTAATTATATTAAAAAAAAATCGAAGGGAAAATGGATTAGTTTCCAAAAATAAAGCGAGTTGGACATTTGTGTCTCAAAGCTGGATTTTAAAATCATGACGGAACAGGCTTGAAAAAACATACTAGGCATTAAAAATATTATAAAGAGCTGTAGAAATCTATGGACCTTTGTCCGTCAGTGGGAAAGTATAGGTTGAGTAGGGACAAGCGTCCACCCGCGGCTTCGCACGCGTGGTTTGTCAATAAAAACAATAAACTCCTTTTGTGAAGTCAGTTAAAAGTAGCCAATGACATAATCTATCTATATACAAAATTTTATCAAATTGTGTCCTGTCAGACAGATAGTGACAGGGTTTTCGAGTATATAATATTAATAAGGATGTATTGACATTTTTATTAAAAAAACTATCTGACCCGCGTTTTCTCTCGCGTAGTTTGTCAATAAAAACATTACCCTCGTTCTGCGCAGTCGGAAAAAAAGTAGCCCTATGTCCCAATCCCGGTCACAATCTATCTATATACCAACGGTACATAGGAAGAGCATCTAAAGAATACCTCATAACTTTAACTCCTTTATCCCCCCCCCCCGCTTCTGCAAAAAAGTTGAAACGCGTATTTTTTTATTAATAACCCATAAAGCCTAACATATTAATTTTTAGATCCCTCACTTAAGGAATTATTGATTGCCCATAGAAACTTTCAACCCCTATTTCACCCCTTCAAGATTCTTTTTTGATATAAAAGATAGCCTATGTCCTTCTCGAGGATATAATCTATCTCCTTGCCAAATTTCATTACGATCCGTTCAGTCGTGAAAAGGTAACAAACAAACAAATAGAGTTACTTTCGCATTTATAATATAAGTATGCAGGGCCGGATTAACCCTATCGGGGCCACTAGGCAATGCAATTCTCGGGGCCCCTTTGGCCTTATCTTATTTTTAAATTGTATTTTTTCTTTTACAAAAGTCGAGTCGATCAGATCGACTCCTGCTTTTTATTTTCATTGAAATGACCTTAATTAATAGATTATACTTGGTTATAAATAAGTGTTATGATCCAGGTCACATGATGGAGTAGGAAAGATAAATAAGAAGTGACGCAGTTATTCTAAATTTAATCTTGTTAAATGCAACCAAATATATTGTACAACGAAAGAAAATAGTTTCGTGAAGTAGGTACAATAAGTGTAAATAGCAACTCTTCTAACTTTTTATATAGAAAATCGTTTAAAACATCTTGGAAGTTGACCTTTAAGTAAAATATTTTTTGTATGGCAACATTACCGAATGTAAATAATGGGGAATGTCACGAATGAAACGTTTTTTTTCTTGGTGCGTGGCCCGCATCGACTAGTCCCTCGTGGGCCCCTAGTCGGTGTTCCCCGCACCGACTAGGGGCCCACGAGGGAGTTGCCTAATCCGCCTTATGGATAATCTGGCCCTGTAAGTATGGATTGGGTAAGTAGATACTGCCAAAAATCATGCCGAAAAAGAGGCCTGATATTGTTGTAGGTACGTCTGTAGCCAATAAGTTCACCATTAGTCCGTGTTGAAACTCATAAACGACGAAAATTGATCCAGCCTATAACTAACACAAATTAGCTTTTTGCAGGCTATTTTTAATCCAATTATCGCGAAATATGATGAAGGCGTGGTGTGGGGTTAATAACGACATGGCAATTATTTGGGTTAAAGGTTTATTACTGGGTTTTTAGGTATCTAGGTTTTTAGGTACATTTTTAGGTCTATTTTGTAAGAACAATTCTATATAAATAATACTATTTTGTTATTCTTTGTGTAAATAAATATTTCGTTTCAGAAACGTGGCTACTTAACTCTAGTCAAAGTCAAAATCTTTTATTCATTAAAATCACAAGGATAACTTTGAAACGTCAATTTTACTGCCTGTTCCTTCGCGACCAAGCTAGGAAAGAAAGGCAAGAAAACAAGGCTGGTTGTTTTTTTAATAATCCATTTAGAATACATAACAATACGGGTAATAAATTTTGTTTAAATTGTAACATTTTGAACGAGTTGGAGCAATTTCAAATCTAAATAATCCGATATTGTATAGTAGGGTTTTTTATAAAGATTTTGTTTAATTGCGTTTTTAAATTCAATTTTTGTACATCACTTGGGAGTTTGTTATAAAAGCGAACACAGTCTACAAGGGGCAACAGCGAGTCTATCTTTGTTTCTAGTATTAAAATTATGATTATCGCTATTTTTCTTAAACAAATTAATAATTTTGTGAACATCCATCAGATTTTTCTAGATGTATTGACAAGGGAATGTCATAATATTTATTTCTTTAATACTTGATTTCTAGTCCCACTATCTCACTAATATTATAAAAGCGAAAGTTTGTATGGATGTATGTGTGGATGTTTGTCACTCATTCACGCAAAATCTAATGAATGGATTTTTATTAAATTTGGTATCTATGTAGCTTATAATCTGGATTAACACTTATACTACTTTTTAAAAGACTTCAAAAAAGGAGGAGGTTCTCAATTTGACTGCATTTCTTTTATGTTTGTTACCTCAGAACTTTCGACTGGGTGAACCGATTTTGATGATTCTTTTTTTATTTGAAAGCTGGTGCTTCCCCTGTGGATTTATTTCCATTTGGTCCTGTTCTGACAATGGCATCTATGAGAAATATAAGTCTTAAATTTGTTTAATTTTTATGTTATGTTATGTTTGTTAGCTCAGAACTCCTTTATATATCATCCGATTTGGAAAATTAGTTTTTTGTTTAAAAGGTTATACGTTAAGATTAATCCTGTGGATATGTCATCAAAATTGGTAGAGTGGTTTGGTTTTTATTGTTATCTGAAGTCGGTTATATTTTTGTTAAAAATTTACTTGTTATTGACAAACCGCGCGCCAAAGCCGCGGGCGGATGCTAGTAAATAATATTCATCATCATCATATCAGCCGTAGGGCGTCCACTGCTGGACAAAGGCCTCCCTCATTGATCTCCCGGAACTGCGGTTGGAAGCGGCCTGCATCCAACGCCAACCTGCGGTTCTTACCAAGTCGTCTGCCCATCTTGTGGGTGGACGTCCTACGCTGCGCTTGCCGGTCCGTGGCCTCCACTCGAGAACCTTTCGGCCCCATCGGCCATCTGTTCTGCGCGCTATATGGCCTGCCCATTGCCACTTCAACGTGTTAATCCGTCGGGCTATGTCGGTGACTTGAGTTCTCCTACGTATCTCCTCATTTCTAATTCGATCCCGTAGAGAAACCCCGAGCGTTAGAAAAGTGGACATAAGATTGTTCCATCATATAAAAAATATTTAAAAAAAAGTAAATTTAAATTTAACCATTAGACCATACGAATGTAACTATAATAACTTGTTATATCTATACATATTCTGAGTGATAGGTACGATTGGTTATCACTAAAGAGTTATGATTAAATAGCCATATTTATGTACAAAACAAACTCAAAAGAAAATCTATCGTGTTATTTTTATGGTTCATACAACATAAAACACAATAATTTCACATTAGATTCCTTTTATTATAGGTGCAGTGTACAACCTACTCATACTATTTTGATTGTAACTCTAAAATAAGCTAACTGGGCTGTTTTTGTATTGTTTTAGTTCCCGACATCTTTCTTTACAATGTTCAAACGAAGAAACCTGTTATTAGCCTTACGTTTAGTTCTAAGCTATTGAACCAAACAATTTGTATCGCCGTTGGTTTCTCTAAATAAATAAATAAATTAGGTGATGCAATTTGAAGCATTCTTTACCGCAAAGTGAAACTACCCGCACGGCTTTCCAGATAAATCTAATGGAAAATCCAATTTCCTTTGCAAAAATTTAAATCGTGCAGCTTTTTATAATTCCACTACTATTAGAAAGCGCAATCTCGTTTGAGTAATAACAGGGGAATGGGAAAGTACCACTGTACGATGTAACTTTACGGTAAATATACGACATTCGGTTTTGTTCGATTTTTTACGAAGGGTATAAAGGGTGACTGCCTGACCCTTGCCCTCGAATTGATGACTTAGGAAATGAGGCGAAAAGCTGTGGTTTAAAAATAAACACAGCATGAACGCTTGGTTTTCTTGATACAGGCTACGCCAAGTGAGAAAACAAACAGGTATCACCATATCACTGCCTAGATTAGTTATGTGGTCTGCAAATCATAAATAAATAAATATTGACAGACATTTCACACAGCGCTATCTAGCCTCAAACTAAGCAGAGCTTGTACTATGGGAACCAGATAACTGATAGAATACTTATACATGTACATATATATTTTTTTTGTAAATACATGACCCGGAACCAATGTCTGTAGATCATGCAAACATTTGTTCCGCGGCGGGAATCGGACCCACTACCTCCTGCGTCTCAGCCGGTATTCGGCTCTTCTCATCCAATTTCTGTCCACCACCTTTCTTATGTCATCGCTCCACTTAACGCACACTTCTCGGGGGGGGGGCATACACTACGTTTGCCAAGACGCGGTCTCCTCTCAAGAGTCCACTGCAATTTCAGTTTGCTGATCCACTGAGTGACCTTGGTTCTCTGTCGGATAATCTCGTTACGGATTTTATTCTTCAGAGAAAATCCAAGCATAGCCCGTTCCATAGCTCGCTGCGCAACCTTAAATTGGTGGACTAGTTCTACTGTGAGCGTCCACGTCTCAACACCGTAGGTCATTACGGGTAGGACGCACTGATTGAACACTTTAGTTTTCAGGCATTGTGGTATAAGGTGACGAGAAGATTCGACTTAACCTCTTTAAGTAAAAATTATAAAAAAACCTCCTCTTTTTCTTTGAAGGTTAAAAGCTGCCATAGGTAATGTTAGAGAACCGGTTTAACCAGAGGGCTTAGCCAAGTTACATTCGATTAGCGATGACGCTAGTCGATAAGTCCGAAAATGTATGGGATTTGTCACATGCTATGAAAACATCACGTGATATATCGACAATAAATCTATGAAGAAATAATCGATTCGAAGGGAATGTAACTTGGCTACAGACCCAGGACAGTTAGAGTAGGTATCCAATTAAAAAAAATGTGGTCGTCTCGGGACGCCTAGCAGATTTGAAGATAAGATAATAATGATAATTAACGATTAAAAAATTGACAGTAGACTATTTACATTTGTAAGGTTGTACTGAATTTGGAATCTCATCGTTTTACAACTATTTTCTGGATGTGTAGACAGATACCTTGTTATTCCTCAAACTTCAAACTTCACCCTCTAAATTTTTATCACTTTCTACATTTTATCCTTTCTACACGTAACCACTTGAAGTTGTATGTCATCAGTTTTTAGGCTATTAAACAAGTTTAGCTTTTAGCTGATAACAGTCAAATATTTATTACTATAGCATATACTTTATGGATCATATTTATTTATGGCCACTTATTAATTTATGGGATCATAAATAAATGAATTTAATGATCGTGACATTATCTTAAGAAATACAAAAACTGTCGCACGATACTAAGAAAAATACATCATCATTATCTACATTATCATTATCTACAACAAGGCACCAGGTGAGGATGGAGTTACGACAGAACTTCTGAGAGCGGGTGGAAAGCCGGTACTTCAAGTCCTCCAGAAGTTATTTAACTCCGTCGTCCTCGAAGGAACCACGCCAAAAGCGTGGGATAGGAGCGTGGTGGTGCTTTTCTTTAAAAAAGGTGATAAAACCTTATTAAAGAACTACAGGCCCATCTCGCTCTTGAGCCACGTTTACAAGCTGTTTTCGAGAGTGATTACGAACCGTCTCGCACGCAGGTTCGATGACTTCCAGCCTCCCGAACAAGCCGGTTTCCGAAAAGGCTTTAGTACCATAGACCACATCCACACGCTACGCCAGATTATACAGAAGACCGAGGAGTATAATCGGCCTTTATGTCTAGCGTTTGTGGACTATGAAAAAGCCTTCGATTCAATCGAGACCTGGGCGGTACTGCAGTCTCTTCAGCGATGCCAAATCGACTATAAGTATATCGAAGTGTTGAAGTGTTTGTATAGTAACGCCACTATGTCAGTCCGTCTACAGGACCAGAGTACGGAACCAATCCAATTGCAGAGAGGCGTGAGACAGGGAGACGTAATTTCTCCGAAACTGTTCACGAACGCATTGGAGGACGTTTTCAAACTCTTGGTCTGGGACAGACTTGGCATCAATATCAATGGCGAATACATCACTCACCTTCGTTTTGCCGATGATATAGTCATTATGGCCGAAACGCTCGAGGAACTCGGTACCATGCTCAACGACCTCAGTAGGGTCTCCCAACAGGTGGGCCTTAAAATGAACATGGATAAGACGAAAATCATGTCAAATATCCATGTTGCGCCCGTACCGGTAGTTGTTGGGGGCGTTGTCGACGAATATGTATACCTAGGACAAACTGTCCAATTAGGTAAGTCCAACTTCGACAAAGAGGTCGCACGAAGAATACAACTCGGCTGGGCAGCGTTCGGGAAACTTCGCGATATCTTCTCGTCCAAAATTCCCCAGAGCCTGAAGACTAAAGTCTTCAACCAGTGTGTGTTGCCAGTGATGACCTATGGCACTGAAACGTGGTCCTTTACTCATGGCCTCATGACCAAGCTCAAGGTCGCTCAACGAGCTATGGAGAGGGCTATACTCGGGGTTTCTTTGCGTGACAAAATCCGCAATGAGGAAATCCGCAGAAGAACTAAAGTTGCCGACATAGCTCTCAAAATTAGCAAGTTGAAGTGGCAATGGGCAGGCCACATCGCTCGTAGAACCGATAACCGTTGGGGAAGAAAGGTTCTCGAGTGGAGACCACGGACTGGAAGACGCAGCGTAGGCCGGCCCCCCACAAGGTGGACCGACGATCTAGTAAGAATCGCGGGGAGCCGTTGGGCGCAAACGGCTATATATATATATATATATATATATGTGTGTAGATATATATATTTAAGTATACAATAATGTTTTAAGGAAATGTCAACCTTATTTCGAGGCGCATTCAGTAAGTACATAAGTTATTTTCTGCTGCTGCCTGCCATCTGTTGTGGAATAGCTGAACTATTTCGTAAATCGAAGCTGGTAGATTCAAAATGTGTGTGTCACTGGTGTACCCTGTGTATTTTGTCAAAGTTAAATTTTTATTAATAATTTTTATAATTTTTTTGCTAATAACTTTAAACCTTTTATTTTTAATAAAAGGTTTAAACTAAAAATAAAAACGGCAAAATGTACTTACAAAAACCTTTTATTAGACGTGCCACTAGACCGGATAGTCTCATTTTGTTTTTGTTATTTGTTTTGAACCCCGAGATCTCAACAACCCTCCTCATATTTTTAGCTTATTAAGTCACACCAAAATTGTGCCATCACTTGAATAAAAATCGATATACCCATATACCAAATTTCACGAATATCGGATAAACGCTTCAAAAGTTATCCTGGAACTCACTTCTGGCGTACGTTTTTCCAAACCAGTATAATCTTGGAGTCTTCAAGTCCAGAGTGAATAGGTTCTTTCTAGGCAAGCGTGCTCCATCTTCGATCACACCTTCACTTACCATCAGGTGAGGTAGTGGTCAAGCGCTTGGCTATCATCAATAAAAAAAAACGCTTTTGTAGTTAGCCGAACTAAAAAATAGAAAATAAATAATAGTTTAAATAAACTAAAAACACGCTTTTGTAGATAACCGAAAGTAGAAAATAATTTTCAATAAATTTGAATTAAGAATAGTGTGATTAACAAACAATATGTTTTATTTTAAAAAGCGTAAGGTGCTTTTTCAAGATATTTTTAAAATGTCTCTACTTTTACAAATTCACTCCACGCTATTTTTACAATAAATAATTTTTTTGTTATTAACACTGCTTAATTTAAATTTATTGAATATTATTTTATAATAAGCGGTCTCGGCAGAATAACAGCGTCAACTGCCAAACCAGTTGACATAATGCTGAGTCGAGGCCCTTTTGCTGCTATAGCACACAACATATTACTCGTGCGCGATAACTTGGGACCTGTTAGGAATGCGACTCCCCGACCGCTTCCCCTGCACTTCTCCGATGGCGCCCGTATTGTACCGTTCGCATCACTATTTTTTACTAGGGTTTTTAGTCTCGTACTGGCCTACGTCACGTAACGACGCGCTCTGGAATTCTTTTAGTTTTCGTTTTGTTTTGTTTTGAGAGACTCGCGCGATC
Source organism: Philereme vetulata (assembly GCA_918857605.2). Lineage (NCBI taxonomy): Eukaryota > Metazoa > Arthropoda > Insecta > Lepidoptera > Geometridae > Philereme > Philereme vetulata. The sequence continues at coordinate 5,625,913 of OU975461.1, forward strand.
TGAGTTCGGAATGAACCACTAGTATATTGACTTCAAGCGATTTATTAATATCGAATTGATTTGATATATCAAATGAATTTATTGATATTTTATCACATATCAACTTATATCAAGCACCCCTAAAGACAGTTGTTTGGTACGTCAATGTGGTAAGCCGATCACTGTGGGTAGTACTTTTGTTTCATATCTGTTACTGTCTGTTTATTTTTCTTTGACAGAATATGACATTATTGATTTCTTTCGTTAAAACCGCTTAGGGACAATCTTTTAAACGTTTTTAATGGACTTCAAAAAAGGAGGACGTTCTCAATTCGACTGTATTTTTTGTTTTGTTTGTTACCTCAGAACTTTCGACTGGGTCAACTGATTTTGATGATTTGTTCTTTATTTGAAAGCTGATTCTTCCCGTGTGGTCCCATTTCCAGTTGGTCCAGTTCTGACAATGGCATTCATGAGAAATCCATATAAGTCATAAATTTGTTTAATTTTTATGTTATGTTTGTTAGCTCAGAACTCCGTTATATATCAACCGATTTGTTAAAATTAGTTTTTTAATTAAAAGGATATACTTTTAAATTGATTCTATCGCAATTTGATCATAATTGGTAGAGTAGTTTGGTTTTTACTGTTATCTGAAGTCGGTTATATTTTTGTTAAAAATCTACTTGCTACCCGTCTTCTTTCTTCAAAAAAAGCTCTAATTGAATTCTTCAAGGTTAAAAGTGATTCAGCGTTAAACTTATACAATTTAAAAATAGAATTTTTTTCTTGAAAAATAAAATTCCAAATTCGAAAGAAAAAGGTAAAAATAACTAAAGAACTGTTCTCATTTCAAAACCAGCTCATTGTCGCCCCCTCAGCTTAAAGTAGCGTCTGCGAAAACAAGCACCCCATTTGTAGAGCGCCAGTTTACAAAAGCGTCTGCGTCCAAGCGCTTTGTTTACTCACCGACTCATTTGTCGTGCTGGCTGTATTATGTTGGGGGCGACTGTATGGATAAAGGTGCGTTCTCACCGCTTGATTTTTTTGCGAGCCCCCGATTTAGTTATACAAATTAAACTATCAAAATGTAACTAATGAGTAGACAATTACACTGGTATTCACAAACAATACTTGCCTCAGTAAACTAGCAATTTCTCAGTGCGTTTCATATGGCAAGCCATTAGATTCTTAAACAATACTCAAACTAATCTTAGCTAAGCGAACGCATTGCGTTGAATAAAGTTCTGTTATTGGTTCGTTTGTGTTACGTACTTCACTTAGTGGACTGACATTTCATTATTCATAACCAGTGCAACTAAGGACGAGAATTGGCGATGAAAAAATCTGAATATTATATAGTTACAGAAACTACTATATTTCATATATACCCAAGTTATTTTAATCATAAAATAAGTTAACTGGAAACTGCCAGAAGAAAAAAATGGCAAAAAAGTGCCGACAGAAGTGAAAACTTGAATAAAAGCAGACTACTCTACAGATACTCATAAAGAGAGGTGTCAGTAACCAAAGAGAATATAATACCTGTCAGTAACAGTCAGTGTCAGTAGTCAGTGACAGGTGTCGGTAACAGTGTCGTTCAATGGTTTTTTCCTATTTCAAAAAATTTTCAACGTGCCTAAAGAAGATTTCACTTTAAAAAAAATTGGTTGTCTGTAAAGTCGGTTTACAAGTGTACTAGTATAACGAGTGGAAGAGAGATAGATGCGTCACAAGCCGAATGTTTAGGCCGATCGTGCCTCTCTATCGCTTATTCCGCGCTCTCAATTGCACGCTCGGCTCAGGCGGAACGTGACACTTTTTCGTGCGTGCAGCCGGCGTTTATCGATTTATAAGACGTTTATCACGTCAAAATCTTAAGGGCACTAGCACCTGATAAATAGGTGGCACTGGAAGGCCACTTGCAGTTAATTTCTCTAGTTCTTCATTTATCAGTGGCAAGAGTATAAAATTACCACATCTTTGGAAAACCTGGAGCGTCGTCTAAATTCATCTAAACTATAATAGCCAAAGGGTCTTGGAAAACCCGTATCACTTTTTTGGTACTCCACTCTCTCTCTCTTTCCAGCTATGTATCCCACATGGTGGTGGGGTCAGCTTTCCTGATCGTTCTTCTCCACTTCGCTCTATCCTCGACGTCGTCATCAGAAACTTGGCACTCTCTCATGTCTTTTGACACTACATGTCTCCACCTTGTCTTGGGTCTACCTCTAGATCTTCGACCGGGGATGGAAAGTTGTAGTGCCAAATTCCCTACGTAGTCAGGTGGCCTTCTCTTCACGTGACCGTACCATCGCAGCCAACTCTCCTGCATCTTGTCAGCGATGTCGAGCACCCCCATGCTTCCTCGCACGTACTCGTTACGGATTTTATCGAGCCTGGTGACGCCGCACATCCACCTCAGCATCTTCATTTCGGCGACTTGGATGATATGTATGTTCTTCTGCGTTACGGCCAAAGTTTTGCTTCCATACGTTAAGACTGGTCTTATGATAGTCTTATAAATAAGACCTTTAAGTTTTACTGGCATTATTTTGTCGCAGGTAATACCGGTTACTTCTCGCCATTTTAGCCATGCTGCGGCTATTCGGTGCTAAATATTACATTCCACGTTCCAAGAGTTATGCATCATACTACCCAGATACTTATTTTGATCACACAAGGTGACCAATTGCCCATCAAAGTTTATCGGGCTATTCTTGGTTGGGTTTGATTCATTGAACGACATGAACTGGGTTTTTGATATACTCAACATTAGGCCACCGGTCTGTAACTGATGCTTCCACAACAAAAGCGCCTCTTGTAACTCGGCACGGCTCTCAGTGCAAATGGCCACATAGTCAGCATATATAAACGTCCACAACGCTGAGGTCTGCGCGGCCTCTGTGAGTGAATCCAAAACTAAGCAAAACAGAAAAGGACTCAGTACTGAGCATTGGTGAACGCCTTCTGTGACCGCTATCGGTTTTGTCTCACCCACTACCGTCCGTACCATTGACCTCGCTCCCCCATACATGTCGGCGATAATGTTGACATATTGTTCGGGGACATTCTTCTTGCGAAGGCTCCACCATATCGTGTCTCTCGGCACCCGATCACATGCCTTCTCCATGTAACGAAATACGATATACAATGGTCGGTTTTTGACGTGATATTCCTCAGAAATGGTGTTAAGAGCAAAAATCGGATCGGTGGTTGATAAGCCAGGTACGAAGCCGTAGTGATTGTTGGATAAAGAACACTCAGATCTTAGGCGGCTTTCTATCATACTCTTTCGTAGTATGACTTAGGAGCTTGATTCCGCGATATTTGTTACACTCGTACTTGCTGCCTTTTCCTTTGTAAATCGGCACTATGGTGCTCAATCTCCATACTGGTCTGGCATTTTAGAAGAGAGGAGCACACAATTGAAGAAATTTGTAAGCAGTACCATTCCTCGCTCGCGTAGACATTTCCAAGCTTCTACTGGGATACCATCAGGTCCTATGGCTTTCTTAATTGGCATTTTATGCAGAGCTTTCTTAACCTCACTTGGGTGTATTGGAGGTATAAGTCCTACGTTATTTCCCTTTGCTGGAAGCTCTGTACTAGCTAGATTTGGGTTCAGCAGCTGTTGGTAATATTGATGCCAAGCTGTAACAATATCATTGTCCCTATATAACAAGTTACCATTTGGTCCTTTGATGGTTTTACACCAAGCAGGATCCTTGGTGCCTTGACAACGCTGTTTTGCGAGCTTGTAAATTTGTTATTGGCCTTTTTTGTTGTCTAACTTCTTGTAAAGGTTTTTTCTGGGAGTTTTTTTTGTTCTATTGCTATTACTTTCTTGGTGTCTTTCTTTACTTTCCTGTATTTTTCTCGGTGCTCAGGTGTTTGGGTGGATTGCCAGGTCTTAAAGGCAATTTTCTTTTTTTGTATTGCACACTGCACTCAGTTTGATCGTGTACCTCCTTTTGTACGGCCAAGAGTTTTATTAGCAGCAGTTATAATGGACTTGCTCAAGTGTTTCCATATTGTATCAACGTCTGATTCAACATCAACCTCCAGGTTGGCTAGATGTTCACAGAACTCGGAAACTTTCTCACCTTTTAGATTCCACCACTTGGTGAGTTCTGGAGTTTTAGTTGGTTTCTCCTTAGCTGTTTTTTTGAACATCATGTCCATCACAACAATGCGGTGGTGGGTTGGGGCGCATTCTCCCGGAATAACTTTACAGTTAGTAACTCGGCCAATGTGGGCTCGATTAACTAGGATGTAGTCTATTTGTGATGCTGTTGAGCCGCTTTTGCACGTCTGATTTCATAATCTTGTTTTCTGGTTTCTTAGCAAAAAAGGAGTTGACAATAGCAAGATCAAATGCTGCTGCTGTAGAGAGTATGATCTTCTCGGCATCATTGAGTGTACCATATGCATAACCTCCGTGCAATCTTTTAAAATACTGCTCCACTCATTGATATAATTACCAAATTCTTCTTCACTACTGTAATCCATTTTAATGCTCGAAAACACAGCCTCAAACAAACAAAACCAAACACGCACGAGAAAGAAATGTAGATTACCTATATTTTTGACGTAAGCTGGACACTATTTGACATTTAGCTAGCGTTGCCTAATTTAGCTAGCTGTGGCTCCCTTAGGTATGAATGCATTACAAGGCGCGCATAGTGCCGATCGGCACTCAAGTATCTATGAATAGGTTTTGGACCCTGTGCGTCCGCGCGCACTGTGAGACAAAAAATAACAGGCACCAATGCTGGACGTTTTGTTCGCGAATTTTTAAAATCATCTAATATATAACGGTCACGGTTTTAGTGGTCGCACTCCTCCGAAACGGCTCGACCGATTTTAATTAATTTTTTTGTATATTTGGTAGGTATGAGAATAGGTCGTAAAGTTCGTTAGTTCGTAGTTCGAATAGGTCGTTATAACCAAACTCCATAAAACTACTGCCTTCAGGGGTAGTTTCCGCTACCAGGCCACCAAGCGCTGGAATAATATACCACCACCTTTGCGTCAACCGGTTTCTAAACATACGTCTAAACGCAAACTTAAAATGGCCTGCTAGCGGAAAACCCACTTTACATACGCTAACAAATATTACACTAAACACATAAACACCCACACTGTCTCAATCTGAAACGACTACGACTTGCCAACATACATACATATAGGTTCAATATCCTTTATATTCAAATTCTTTACTGTATATATTTTATTTTTAATAAAATCGGACTATCCGGTACTGAATGTAGGAGCCGGCGGAAGGACAGCGCGCTGCGTACTCGTATTTACTAGTGCGTGGCGCTTGATGCTGAGCCGGATCCTAGTTTGCGGACGCTCAACCTGGACGTACTAACTGCCTGTGTATATTTCATGTTTTCTATTTCTTGTTTGTTATATTGTTACTCCTACTGTCGTATTATTTTTGTTACTGTGTATGTCTTTGTTTTGTTATGTCTGCAAATAAAAGTATTTTCTTTCTTTCTTTCTAAAAAAAACGTCACCCTCCTACCCCCCCCCCCTACCCCCCTACCCCCTAACCCCCCCCCCCTCTACCCCCCATGTGGGTCAGCTAGTAATAAATAATAAAAAAACGTTTATTTCAGACCAAACATGGATCCATATTTTTTTTATAGTAAACCCAGAAAGTTCTTACTTAAAATTATTGAAATGAAATGAAAAGGAAATTAAATTGATTTGCCAGATACAGTGTATAAGTTGTTACAGCTATATAGGTAGGTTTCACATACTTCACCGATTAACAGCGTTCAAATTACAGGTACATAAAATTAATTCAGTTATACATAAATATTCTTCAGTTTAATAAAAAACAATCAATAATATCATCAAGTATCATATAGCTATTAAAATAATCAATAAAAAAATTAAAATTATAAATACCATGCAATTAATTAATTAAAATCAATATGTCAGAATTTCATGTCAAAGAAATCATTAACCGTATAGAAACATTTGTCAACTAGCTACCCGTACAGCTTTGTCTTGATATGTTTATTAGGTAGTTCTCTTATGCCCCTGTATTTTATTAAATACTAGCTGATCAATCAGCAGCTTCTCAAGCGTAGTTTTTCAATAAAAACATTACCCTACTTTTGCGCAGTGGGATAAAAGGTGGCCTATGCCACCCGGGGATATTGTAGCTTCCCAACAATGAAAGAATTGCTTAAATCGGTCCAGTAGTTTCAGAGCCTATTCAATACAAACAAACAAATCTTTCCTCTTTATGATATTAGTATTATAATATGTATATTATTTATTATTGTTAGTAGTAGGTACACAAAAAGATATATATATATAGATATCTCTCCTCGGCAAATGTTGATCACACGGGTCGTGGCATCAGTTAATTGTTGATCCGTTGGCAATTGTTGATCAGGGTAGTTTTTGTTGATCTAATGTGGCTCCGGTCAGATCAACAATTGCGATCCCTCCGGTGGCAAAATAAGAACTATTTATAGCTTTTTTATACAATTCCATACCATATATATGTATATATATTATAAGATAAGACAATATGCATGAGCGCATCCACTGTTTAGCTCGGGGAAAATATTGACAATGAACATGAATGCTCTTTTCATACGCTCGCGGTGAGGATGCACCTTAAAAGGAAAAGTTGGTCTTGTACAAATGTTGTCTAGACAAACCCAAGGGGGCGCCTTGAGGGGAAGTTTGAGATGAAGGCAATATCGATGGATTATTCTAGAAATACCCTCTTTATAGAACGGTTGGAAGATTTAAAATCACCAGTTGCCATGCGAATAGATGTCACCAGTTAATTAAATCTAAAACTTTTTTATAAGAATATGGTTTTTTAGACTACACGGAGATGGAACAATCGTATGTCCCACTTGATGTTAAGTGGTAACCATTGCCTATAACAGAGAATTACCTTAGAAGACCATCTACAGAATTTTGTAGACCCTCTACAAGTCAGCGTAGACCCTCTACAAACTTTATAAAATATTTTTAGTATTTCGGACCAAAAGGTAAAAACTGATCCATGGGCGCCTTTGTCTGTCTGCCCGCCCGTCCGTCTGTCACAGCGGATTGCCTCAGCAACGAATGCCTATCTAACTTAGAACATTTTTAAACGATAAATTTATTTATTCACTTCATCATCATCCACAGCCTGACTTCACCCATTGTTAGGTATAGGCCTCCCCAAGTTTGTGCCATCCACCACCATCCTATGCGCTAGTCTCTCACCCACTGACGGTCTGCGACCTTTACGATGTCGTTCAACCCTTCTATACCCACTCCTCGGTCACCAATCAGTGGCTGCCCAGCTCCATCTGTCATCACCACGTCTAGCCAAGTGTCCCGCCCAAGACCATTTAAGCTTCATAACTCGAATCCCAACGTCATGAGTCATCATTCGTCTACGGATCTCGACGTTTGAAACTCGATCTAACAGTCTGATGCCGAGCATGGTACGCTCCATGGCTCTCTGTGCAACTCTTAACCTGTACACAGCCTACTGAGTGAGCGTCAATGTCTCGGCACCGTAGGTCATGGTGGGCAAAACACATTGGTCGAATAAACGGGTCTTCAGACAGTGTAGAATTTTAGGCGACCTACGGATGTCGTCTAACTTGGCGAATGTAGCCCATTCCAATTGGTTGTTTTTATAGATCTCCTTCCGCTGATGCTCTTTACCAAACGATAGAATATGCCCAAGATAAACATACTGGTCGACTGTCTTCAACCTTCCATTTCCCACTCTTACAATTGGGTTTATTCACTTAAATAGAGCAAGTTAAAAGTTATTTAATTAATATTTATTTTATCTACTAAGCCTTTTACTAAGAATGCGGATGCGATGTTTCAAGTTTTCCGCTCATGTTATAAGATGGTGCTGCTCAATTAACGTAAATCTAAACTAATCGTGAACGTAAACCGCCAAAGAGTGGAACGCCTTGCCAGAGTCTGAGTTTCCTGATAGCTACAACCTGGGTAATCTTTAAGTCGCGAGTGAATAGGTTTCTTCAACGCAAGCGTGTACCATCGTAGACTGCATCATCGCTTACCATCAGGCGAGATCGTGGTCAAACGCTAGCCTATAATACCTAGTCAGGTCATAAGTTCTGTCACATGTTTAATATAAAACAATTGTAACAAGTTTATTCATTATGTAACCATTTATATACCAAAATGGACTTAACAAAACATAGATTCTTATGACACTAAAGTTTATTCAAAATGACCTCCGTGATTTTGAATACAGGCCTTCAATCTGCGCGGCCAGTCGTCTATCGCAGCACGAACGAGGTCCATGTCAATATCGGCGGCTGCCTTAATCAAGGATGTCTTGAGTGACTACAGATTGGGATGAGGCTTTGAGCACGCCTTTTTCTCCAAGTGTTGCCATATCTTGTAATCTAACGGATTCAAATCTGGACTGGAGGAGGGCCAGTCTTCGTGCCGGATGAAGTCTATTTCACGCGCCGCCAGCCAGTCTTGTGTGCTCTTCGCTCTATGAGCTGGCGCCGAATCTTGTTGGAATACCCAGTGCCTGTTATTGAACATGGTATGAGAAACAGGTTCCACAAGCTTCGTCAGGACTGTATTTTGATACACAACTGCATGCGTTTTTACACCTTTCTCACAAAAATGTACCTCTGTTAAGCCCCAATAAGAAACTCCCAACCATACCATGAGCGAGGATGGAAAATGACCTCGTTGGACACGCAGAATACGGTTGCTCGCTTCTTCACTAATGTGTGCGTACACCTCATCATTTTGTTTGTTGTAGCTCTCTTTTACGGTAAACATTTTTCATCCGAAAAAAGAATTTCCCGATATTTTTTTCCCACGTACCGCTTCAACAAAGCGCGGCATCTCATCAGTCTCAGGTCCATTAGACGAGCATTCAAACGATGTCCTGTTTTTCTTCGATATGCCCGAAGCCCTAAGTCTTCATTTAACACCCTTTTCACCGTGGTTCTGCTTAACCCCATCTGAAGGGCCAACAGTTTCTGCTTACGTTTGGGATTTCTTTGAATTCGCGCCTTCACAGCTTTTATCACTGCTGGAGTCCTAACAGACCGAGGGCGACCACGTCTTGACCTGTCATCTACACTAGAGTCTTCATTGTATCGTTTGATGGTGCGATAAGCGAATCTTTTGGTTATATTCAAATTTTTCAGTGTGTCAAAAATTTGAATTGGCGCGTAACCGCAACGAAGCAACACAATAACTGCAACACGGTCTTCTTGAAGCGTCCACTCCATATTTAAAAATGAGTAAAATTCTAAAAAGTATACATTTTTATTTTCATGAACAATTCGAAATTCGAATTCTATAAACTTTTTTGTGGCCAGCATTCTAAAAGAAAAGTTTTTACTGTGTGACAATACTTATGACCTGACTAGGTATATATATATATATATATATAAAAAAAAACTAGGTAGATAAGGAAACCCTCGTCAAATGAGCCTCACTTGCATTGGTCCCGTCTTGTTTAAAAATACCTGTATATTTTAGATATGTGTAACAACAACAAGTTGGTAGCGGTATTTTTATAGTGTTTTCCGAACACTTACGGAAAATTCCAAGCTTTTAAAACCATCTCAGCCTAGACGGGACTTGAACCCGCAACCTTCCTCTTGATACGAGGATGCACTACCAATTGTGCTACAGGCTCTTGTCACGTCAGAGACGAAATTAGTGAGATGATTCAGATTACGACTAAAGCGCCGTTAGCTCCATCTACAAGGAAAATTATACAATATTTTGACCGGCTTAATGCCAAACGCTGCAATATAGTAAAAAAAAAATACTAATTGGAATAGGCAATGTGACATCTCTTGTCAATATACTAAACTTTGTTAGTGAATCATCTCAATAATTTTGATTTTGACGTGACAAGAGCCTGTAGCACAATTGATAGTTCATTCTCGTATCAAGAGGAAAATTGCGGATAGTTTTAAAAACCTAACAAGTTGTTTTTTTAAATGGACTAGACTTGCCCAACCCTTTAACATCCTCTCAACTAAGTCAGCCTTACGCCGCAAAAAAAGACTTGGTTAACTTGGTTGTTCCGGGTCTGGTTGTTTCTCTATATATTATATGTATGTATTTACAAAAAAAGGTATATAAGTATTCTATCTATTATCTGGTTCCCATAGTACAAGCTCTGCTTAGTTTGGGGCTAGATAGCGCTGTGTGAAATGTCCAGCAATATTTATTTATTATTTATTTATCGACCTTGAGATGGAACCAGTATTGACCCATCGCTAATAATAAAGTTTTGCCTCGTAGGTCATGCACAATTGCCCAACGATGCACTGCCCTGCCTCTATTAACTTGAGGCATACATGGGTAAAACTTCATGTCCCTGTATATCACCGGCAACCATACCCAATAACAGACAATACCATCAAACAGAAACACATTAATGCTGCTTAGCTGCAGAACTAGGTAACCTTCTTACTAAATAACTACTCTACTAAATATGACGTTATACTAAGTGTTTTGTTATGTACGACATTAAATGAAAACACGGGTAGGGTTAATGACTAATTGTTGAAAAATAGGTTTTTTCTAAGCTAGTGGTTCGCCCCGAACTGAGATCTCGCGAATCTCCGATTAAAACAGAAAAATATTATTTGTAATCTTTGAATATTAAAATAGTGCCACGGAAAAATAATCACCTTACTTGACCTACAGTTTCATTCAAATTACAGGTAACGGAAGTTAATGTTCTGGGGTAAAAAAATTTAGGGTACACATTGCAGTTATTCTTGATGTCAGACTTTTGCCTATATTTATGTAACTTAAGCTACACGCATACCAAAGTAAAGAACTGTGGGGTCACTGGTGTACCCTGTGAATTTTGTCAAAGTTTAGTTTTTATCATAGCTAACAACTCGTAAACTATAAAACATTTGCAAAAAATAAAAACTGAGTCTAAATGTACTAACAAATACCTTTCATTTGACGTCACATTTGACTTGATAGTCTCATTTTTTTTACCCCTCTTGAATCCCAATCTCGTAACAACCCCCCAACATTTTTAGCTCATTTAGTCGCACCAAAATTGTGCCATCACTATCTACATATGTATTAAATTTTACGATGATCCGATCAACGTTACGAAAGTTATCCTCGGACATACATACATACAACGCCGATTTGCCCAAGTTGGTTTAGAGATGTCGCTTCGCTCGATCAATTAATTACCATAAAAAATATAAAAATTCCAAACAACCTTAATATCAAATAAAATATCCTATACCTTAAATATCAATGAAATAACCTGTATAAATAGGTAAACAAATCATATTCATTCATCATGCAAGTAGGTAAGTACCTATTAAACTGGCTAAGTGGCATCGTCGCAAAGGCGCCGCCGATTTAAGTAAAAATTGTTGGATATATATCGATTACTGGATAAATATTCAGGCTACCGTTATTTAACTCACTTGTAAAATCAGTTAATACGATTTCAGGTGTGTGTTTTAAATTAATGTCTTACATAACGTAACAGGTTGTTAAAAGATCTCGGTTAATAATTTATACCAACTTCGTTTCCAGTTTCCAGTCTCGCAAGAAGTTATAGTTTCATTGCCGTTGAAAGTCCGCTACAGTAGATTCTATTAAATCGTGGAATTGAATTAAGGGGCACAATGGACTTACAAATATGTCAGGCGGATGGTAATTGAAAACGATATGAAATAGAGCTCCAGGACATAAATAAATAAATAATGCTGAACATTTCACACAGCGCCATCTAGCCCCAAACTAAGTAAAGGTTGTGCTATTGGAACCACATAACTAAGATACATTTTTTTTTGTAAATATATACTTTTAATATATAGAGAAACAAGCATACCCGAAAAAAATATCTGTAGGTCATGCAAACATTTGTTCCGCTGTGGGAATCAAACCCGCAACTTACAACCTCATACAAGTATTCGCCCACTGCGCCACGGAGGTCAAATAAGACAAAATATAGGATAAAATATAAATCTATTTGAAATACTTTTTTGATATTGCCGCTGCGTACTTTCTTATCTTATCTTATACTAGCGACCCATCCCAGCTTCTCACGTGCAATGCTGATACTAAATATACTACAAAATGTCTTTATACGTACATCGTTCACAGTTTTTTTGTCAGTAGACAGTACAAACATGTTTTCTTTAGAGGTTACTCTTGAATGAGTATTTAATTGAAAGAGTATTTACGACATAACATTAGAAACCTCTAAAATTGACAGTGTTTCTGTATAATATTATGCATGTATTATACATGTAAACCTTCCTTTTGAATCGCTCTAACTATAAAAAAACTCGCATAAAAATCCGTTGCGTAGTTTTAAAGATCTAAGCATACATATGAACAGACAGCGGGAAGCGACTTTGTTTTATACTATGTACTGAAGATATAAAAATACAACTTCCGTATGTTTAAGTCCGCAAAATTAAAAAACTAGGGTTGCATTTCTATATCCTTTTTTATGAACTTTTTATGTCGAAGTTCCAACGGGAACAAGATTTTCCAAGCCGCGGGCGGCTCAGCTACGACAGTTTTAATGTGAAAATATATATAAGTAGCGAAATTTTATGCATTTTGCGTTTGTTTATCATTGCACTGCTGCTTTATAGAATATTATAAAAAATGTGACAACACAGGAAACACAGAAAATATAACAGGCTAGTGAAAAAAAATAATAGTCTCACTGCGCGAATGCCGACAGAAGTGAAAACTTGAACAGACTACACTACAGATACCTATATATAATATATTTATTATTATTATATTTTATTATATAACGAGGTGTCGGTAACAGTAACAGTGTCGAGAGTTCAATGGTTTGTTCCCCATCTCAAAAATGCCCAACGCGCCTAAAGAAGTTTTCATCCCCCTATCTCGGAAAGAGTATTTTTGCTCTTCGATAACTGAGTGCAAAAGCCGTTTTTATCCGCTAGAGGATTTAGTAAATTAAATTTAAAACATCGTGTGCACTATGTTTGTGAATTCAAAACATCATTAAACCTATTTACTCGTACTTCTACCTCCATGGTGCCGAATTTATCATACAACCTTTTTTAATTTGTTAAAAACTCAGACTCGGAACCTTCTTGGTGTATTACTTTTTTTTGCATTTAGTCATTTCCTCGCTGAGGTGGGATGAAAAGTTACGTGTTGCACTCGAGTGCAAAGATTGTTCACCTCGTGCTCTTTTGATTCCGTCGCTAACGCTCAGTATTCTAATTTTAGAATACTTCGCTTGATCGGTTATTAAAATTGAGCGCGCGGTTAAAAAGTAACTTTACACTCTTGTATAACAAATAACTATTTCACTTTATAAATATAGAGGTAAAAAGATAAAAAAATAAAAATAAACAATCCACTGTCATCAGTAACAAGTTTGAAGAATTATGGTTTTGGAAAAGGGATTTTTGTTTAATGGTGAAATAACAATACAAATTGCGAAGAAGTGATAGTTATGGGAGCTCGTGTAATATTCGCTGTCGCTCAGTGTCTGTTCTTGGGTCATTATTAGTAACCGACTTGCATATGAGATTTAGGGCGTCTTGCGCAACGATTCCTAGTATTTAGTGCCTAAATACGATTAAGAGAGTTGTCAAATGATACAAATACGTCAAATTTAAACATATTTAGTTTCGAATGCCTTTGATAACAAAAATAATTTTCATACAATAAAAAAAATAAAAATTATTTATAATAAAATACAGAAGAAATAGTTGAATCATCTAAAAACCGTTTCAAATGATCTATAGATAGCTCAACTGCTCCAGATCACTACCAGGCGGAAGTATCCCCAAGACACTGGCTGCATTGCCCCGCTGAATTGCAATGCTTACGCGTTGACCCAGATAAGCGTCAGCTCTCGGATCACACGTCGCTTCGACCAGACGCCCAGAAAGAATTTTGAAAACGTGATGGGCCCCGGTACCCCATGGACCCAGGGTCTCGACCTCAAATGGCTCAAACAAGTAAGCTCTGCCGCGATTTCCATATTTGTGCCACTTGAGACTTGTGGCTGAATTTGCCACCGCACTGGCCCCAACTGCTGTACCAGACAGATGAGATGGCGCAAGGATATCGACGCACGTGGCATCCCACACCAAAGGCCTACCCTTCTCCCAAGGTATAAGAGTCATACCGTCAGGCCGCTTATCATCGTTACGTATCAGACCGTTCAGTTTGAGAACGGCTGGTTCGTTGACGCTGCAAAAAGCCCGGCGTATGATAACATTAAGGCTAGCGTGACGGGAAATCCTACCGGCGGTCCTGGAACACGATAAGATAATCCATGGTGACCAAGCCATTCGACTGCCGTACCGCACTGGCACTGATGAGGGATGGGGATGCCTCTAATTACGTTGGGCTTAAATAATTTGTAATTGAGTCCTTGAATGAATGAAATACTCTTTACTGCACACCAAATAAAAATACAGAAATAATGGAAATAAACAATAAATAGAGGTACAATGGGCGGTCTTATCGTCATTGATTTATATTAAATCAATGAATTGAGTATATTATGTTACATTGTTTAAACCCAAACTTCTATAGAGAAAAGATTAAGATGCATCATTTACAAGTACCTTTGTTAGCAATAAAAATTAGGAATTTTTTGTTGGAGCTTAAAAAAACGCATTTAAATCAGTTATTGCACAGTGATCGCGAAAGTTTAAATACTGAAAAGAAGCTGTTTTCCATAAAACACTTGTGCGAAAAAAGTTTAGAAAACACACAATGGCCCACAATCTCTTCAATCTTCCGTCATCCTTTACAAACTGCAACACCTCCTCAATGACGTCACCGATAGTGACGTATCATTATCAAGTAGGGCGCAGTATCGATAAACTATTTTTACGACTGTGGCGCCCCACTGAGGGACAATTGTGTTTACCTAATGGAATAACTTAGTAGTGAATATTGGATTTGTTTGCATTCTATTGTGTCGTTGTTTGCTGTAGGCCACAGCGGCGCCGATGTAGGAACAGCGTTGTTTTTACCATAAAACCAATAATTTTACCATTTTGCTTTTTTCAAAATAATAAAATTCAGATGTGTTAATCTATATAAGTATCTAAAACAAAGTCAGGTTAGTTACACCATTTATGACTCAAGATAACATAAATGACTATAAATGTAATGATTTGTTATATGTGTCTCCGCCCCAAATAGCAGAATAACTATTAAGTATTTTAAGATGTAATTATGTATGATAATCACTAAGGTATTGATGGGTATTTACTAACGTACTATTGTTGTCTGAAATAAAGATTTATAGACCCGGCAAACGAATGAGATTCGTAATTGCAGCTAATAATGACCGATTGACAATTTTACCGGCGACGTACATTCGCAGCCGCGTTATATGCATGTCAAGGCGGTACGAAGTTTGCCGGGTCTATAAATCTTTATTTCAGACAACAATAGTACGTTAGTAAATACCCATAAATACCTTAGTGATTATCATACATAATTACATCTTAAAATACTTAATACTTAAAACTATTTGCTGACACGATAAAATTAATGAATGATTTTTTTTATTATACATTACAAGCTAAGAAATACTACAGACAGAGAAACAAGTAAATGTATAAGGCGATCTTATTGCTAAAATAGCGATCTATTCCAGACAACCTTTGCATGGCGAGGAGTACTCGTATTAGTGAATAAAAGATTGGCCGATGGGTAATATTTATTAGAGGGATTTAATCCTTAAAATTGACCCAATCGATTGTTACCATTAAAAAAAAGATGTTTTTTTCTCATTCGTGATTGTTAGGAAATCTAACAATCACGAATGACTGAATGATGAGCTGAGACAAGTGACTTACCAAAATGATTGAATACAGTTTAACTTACTGTTTAAAAATAAATGTTTGATTCCTCTGAGTGAAACTCGCTTACATTAGTATACTTTTCTTCCAGAGCCCGCTCGCTTTTTCCACCATGTACACACGGCTACACATCAAGCTATACATTTCCAGTATAAGCTGATCTCTCTTTCTACGAAAAGCCTACACAATTCGAGGTCAGCTTATAATGGAATTGTATAGCTTGATGTGTAGCCGTGTGTACGAGCTCGATAAATGTTTATAAAATGTTATAGGGAAGCTTGAGTTCTTCTGCCCAATCGCTCCATACACCGAGATACGTTCTCGGTGATCCAAATGACAAAGTTGAAACCAAGACAAAGTTAACCAAATATGATAGAGAAAACACTTCACGGATACACCGACCCGTCGGCGGGGTCAACGAGTCCCTTCAGTTGCCGCCTACACAAGGTACAAACATGTACCAGTGTTTCTATCGTATTCCCTCTCTGGCAACGGCCTAAGCAGGGGCTCTGGGTTAATACAAACTGAGATGTGCGCCCTCTGCACTTTATGCCACTTTATCAGATAGTTCAAAACCGCTTCTTGCGAAAAGTCACAGGCTCGCCTTGGTACTTTCGCAATAACGATCTACACCGCCATATAAAATTAGAGTCAATAGCCAAGCTCATCAATCTCGCTTCCAAGTGACATTATGAACTTGCCACCCATCACCCGAATCCTTTGATAAATACCATACCGGGCTATCATATAGACCCGCCCGCGAACAAAACCTTCTGTCTACCGAGACACGTTCTTGAAGATCCGGATGACGTCATCTACATTGGACAGAGCAAACACTTCACAGATACACCGACCTTGCCGGCGAGGTCTACGAGTCCCTTCAGTCGCCGCCTATACGAGGCACAAGCACGTACCCGGGCGTTTCTCTCCTATCCCCCCCGTGGCAACGACCGAAGCCGAGGTTCGGACGTAAGAGGTGCCCTTGCGCTAGTTGCCTCATCAAAACTTAGCAGCGCCATCTACGCTCGCTAAAAGTTCGGTTAAGCTGCAACGGCTTCAGAGGCCAACATCAAGAAAAATCAATTCGAAAAAAAAACATCCCTCTGCATTCGCCAAAAGTTCGGTTAAGCTGCATTGACCTCAGAGGCCAACAGCGAATTAGTCAGTCAGAAAAAACAAAACCGGTCAAGTAGGATAGGACTCGCGCACTGAGAGTTCCAAACCTAGGCGTTGCTGTAATCATCTCTTATGACGGGTTCCTATACCCGTCGGTAACCAGCTACGACTCGTTTCTCCTTGAAAACCTGTCCAAAGTTTGACACTAGTTTAACACATTTTCAAGGAGATACGAGGCGTAGTCGGTTACCGACAGATATAGGAACCCACCATTAGATGTTGAAGGAACCAAAAATCTTACGCTAATAATAGGTATATATATGTATTAACACAAAAAATATACAATTATTTACAAGACTATAAAATACAAAAGACACTGTTGAATCATCTAAAGACCGATGAAAACAATCTATAGATAGCTCAATTGCTACAGATCACTATCAGGCGGAAGTATCCCCCAAGACGCTGGTTGCATTTGACGGCCTCCGTGGCGCAGTGGACGAACAGCAGGCTGAGACGCAAGAGGTAGTGGGTTCGATTCCCGCCGCGGAACAAAATGTTTGCATGATCTACAGATATTTATTCCGGGTCTGGTTGTTTTTCTATATATTATAAGTCATCATCATCATCATCATATCAGCCGTAGGACGTCCACTGCTGGACAAAGGCCTCCCTCATTGATCTCCAGGAACTGCGGTTGGAAGCGGCCTGCGGTTCTTACTAAGTCGTCTGCCCATCTTGTAGATGGACGTCCTACGCTTGCCGGTCCGTGGCCTCCATTCGAGAACTTTCCGGCCCCATCAGCCATCTGTTCTGCGCGCTATATGGCCTGCCCATTGCCACTTCAACGTGCTAATCCGTCGGGCTATGTCGGTGACTTGAGTTCTTCTACGTATCTCCTCATTTCTGATTCGATCCCGTAGAGAAACCCCGAGGATAGCCCTCTCCATAGCTCGTTGAGCGACTCTGAGCTTATTCATAAGGCCAATTGTGAAGGACCACGTCTCGGTTCCATATGCCATCACTGGTAACACACACTGATTGAAGACTTTCGTCTTAAGGCACTGAGGTATGTTGGACGAAAAGACGTTGTGAAGTTTCCTAAACGTATATTAAAAAAATATTATAAGTATATTTACAAAAAAAAAGTATATAAGTATTCTATCTGTTAACTGGTTACCATAGTACAAGCTCTGCTTAGTTTGGGGCTAGATAGCGCTGTGTGAAATGTTCAGAAATATTTATTAGTATTATTTATTATTAATGCATTAATTAAATTATCCAAAATATTAAACTAAAAGCTCTTGTTCTAAACTTTGTACCTTTCCCTACACAAACTCACAAGCCGTCCATAGCTTTAGAAATCACCGCAGAATGCAAGGGGTTGCCACCCTATTCGACCACCCCTTAGAATGGGGTGTGAAATAATTGCTCGCGTGCACTGCACTGTGTCTCTTTGTGTTCTCTCGCAATTTGGAATGGGGTAACTTACATGTTAATCTGCAAGATAATTGACTTTTTTTGGAGTAATTAATGTTTTTAAATAATGAATTTACGTAGCATGTTATTTTATGATAACCAATAATTACCTTAATATGGATAGTAGGGAATTAATAATTTTCCCGAACGTCTATGGGCAAAGATAATATCTAATTGGATCTCTAACACAACACGCCCACGCGGCAGACCACCACGGAGATGGTGTGACGACTTGGATGTGCATTTACCAGATCGCAGGACTACAGGCCTACTACTGCAGGGGACAGAAAAAAACTGCAAAGAAAGAAGGGGGGCCTTTGCCTTGCAGTGGGACCACACAGGTTATATAAAAATACGAGTAAATAATAGATAATCCAGTGAAATGCCTTTATTAACAGAATGAATATAAAATAATTTACATGACTAGAAAAGAAATAGTTGAATCATCTAAAGAGCGTTCCAAACTATCTATAGATAGCTTAACTGCTCCATATCACTGCCAGGTGGATTCACTTAATTGGATATTAGTTATGAAAACAAAATGGCGTGTTTTATTATTTGCTAATTTAGGTGAAGGCCAGACATTTATGGACATAAAATAAATTCATACAAATTAGAGCAATACATGAAATTAATATCTGAAAGTACATTAAAAGGGCACTTCGTCTTCGTCTCGCCCGTGCCTTACGTCTCCTGTCTGATCTGCAACTTAATTCCAATGAATTTTTAATTTTTTTATTTTACCTTGGTACTTAACAAGTAGATATAAATTTAATATTAAAAGCCCAATCCTCTCTTTTTGTGTCAGAGTGGCATAGATATGAACAACCAAATCGGTTCATCCATTTGGCAACTACGATGTAATTATACCCTGTTATTCACTTTTAATACAAATTATTCTTTTATTTTTTGATGGATTAACATGCCAAAATGCATTTAATAACAGAAAAAATATACTATTATCACACAAATATTATAAATCCAAAAGTTTGGATGTTTGTTTATTTATTTGTTTGTTTGTTACTCAATCACGTCGAAACGGCAAAACCGATTTCGTTGAAATTTGGTATGTACGTATACTGTAACCTGGATTATCACATTGGCTAATTTTTATCCCATAAATCAATTCCCATCGGATAAAAATGGAATATCAAAGTTTATATATGTATTTTTGCACCCTAGAACAACGCGGGCGAAGCCGCTGGCAACAGCTACTTGGAGTAATCAAAAATGCCTCATACGGAGTTTTACATTTCAACCTAAACCTTAGTCACGTTTCCGTTTTCAAAGATAACAGATCTGCTCTGCATTTATCTGTTCACCGGCTTTCTATGGTCCCTAGTCACATATTAATATAATTATTCTCGTGAGACTAATTTTTAGGGTTCCGTACCCAAAGGGTAAAACGGCATCTTATTACTAAGGATCCGCTGTCTGTCTGTCCGTCCGTCACCGGGCTGTATCTCATGAACCGTGACACACAGTTGAAATTTTCACAGATGATGTACTTCTGTTGCCGCTATCAAAATCAGAACAAAATAAATATTTAAGGGGGGCTCCCATACAACAAACGTGATTTTTTGCGCGTTTTAACTCGATATTGATAACGGCAACAGGTGGACGCTTGAAATATTCACAGAATATTTAGTTATGTATTCAATTTAAAAATAAATAATTAAATTAAAATAAAACAAATATTTAAGGGGGGCTCCTATACAACACACATGATTTTGTGCCGTTTATATAGATAATGGTACGCAACCCTTCGTGCGCGAGTCCTACTCGCACTTGGCCGGTTTTTAATGTATTGATGAGTACGGTTTGACATTTTGAGGAAACTCGCGCAATAAAGAACTCTGTATGTATCTGCTGGCCATGACCCGTAGTCAAATTACATTCGCTTCGAATCGATTCAATTTCTACATAGAGTTGTTGTCGATGGATCACGTGATATTTCCATAGCATGTGTCAATCCCATACATTTTCGGACTTATCGACTAGCGTCATCGCTAATCGAATGTAACTGGGCTAAGCCCTCATTTCATTTATCTAATAAAAGTATACTTACCACACTTCGATTTCTTTCTCTTATATATATTATAAAACAAAGTCAGGTTAGTTACATCATTTATAAGTTATAACTCAAGAACGGCTGGACGGATTTTGATGATCTTTGATTTGTTGGATTTGTCTCCGCCCCGAATAGCAGCATAACTACTAAAATATCAGAAAAATAAGAAGAAAACTAAGAAGAGCTTGTACTATGGGAACCAGATAGCTGGTAGAATACTTATATGCTTTTTTTGTAAATAAATACTTATAATATAAAGAAAAACATCCAAACTCCAATGACGATGAATTATGAAGTCAATTATTAAAATTCACAGCTCTTCCCCTGTATCTTGAGCAATATATTCTCATTGTTTTATTACCATACTAGCTTCCGCCAGCAGCTTTTCACGTGCGTTTTGACAATGAAAACTAGCCTGAGTTAATCCAGCTCATAATCTATCGACATACCAAATTTCATTGAAATTGGTTCAGTTATGACGTGATTGAGTAACAAACAAGCATCCAAACTTTCGCATTTAAAATATTAGTGTGTTTTATTTGACTGAGCGACTGGTGCACTGCCCGAGGAGATACAATCTCAAACAACACTGCACCAGCCATGAAATCGGACCTAAAAGCGGCGCTCATTGAAGAATGGGATAGCATCCAACAAGATCGAGTAAAGAAACTTATTCGATCCATGAAGAAGCGATCGGAAGCTGTTATTAGGGCCAGGGAAGGGCTCTAAATATATTACTCTAAATATTGATAAGTTTATATCAATTAAATTTATATTTTGACGCTTGTATTTTCTTTACTGTTAATTATCACCTTTTTTCATTGTTTAAGACTCCTTCCGTAGAAGAACGAAGGTTCGTGATGTTGGGAATCGAGTTATGGAGCTCAAACGGTCTTGGGCGGGACACTTGACAAGACGTGGTGATGACAGGTGGAGCATGGTAGCAACTGAATGGTGGCCGAGGAATGGCTGCAGAAGGGTTGGACGTCCGGCGGCGATATGGGTGGACGATATCGTTAGAGTCGCGGGCCGTCAATGGGTGATACTAGCGCAGGATCGTGGCGGATAGCACAAACTTGGGGAGGCCTATACCCAGCAGTGGGTGAAGTCGGGCTGTGGATGATGATGATGATGAAGACTCCTTCTCATTTAATATTTTTTAATGGCAAAAAAAAATTTTTAATAACAACTTAGACCACTCATTTTAAAGCTAAAACTAACAGCTTTGAAATGTTAAAATCAGAAATAGAATGAAAGCTTCAAATTTTTTGCTAGAGACTTTTAAGCGCGAGCGTGCGTCCTGAGTCGATTTTTTTGCTCACGAGTGTAGTTCGGGGGGCAGGGTCATATCGAGCTTGTTACTTCATACATGTAACCACACATGTAACTAATCTGTTAAATATAGAAATTTTACATTTAAATTATAAAATTTAAGTACTTTTATGAGGAAAGATCAAGTCCACCAATGTAATTGACCCTCTAACACAGGTATTTTATACTTAAAAGAGGGTCCCAAACCCATGAAATGTATGTATATAAATTAAGTATACTGAAATAAACACTTTGTATTAACGAGACCTATAACTAATTACGTAACAAATATAACATTTGAAGGAGCACAGCTATATAATAAGTTGCCCAATATAGTCAAAGAAGCCTCTAGTATGTCTGTATTTTAAAAAAGATTGTGGAATTATATACTAAAGAATATTAAGTTATTGTAATATAATATATTACAATAGGGCTGAGAGGCAGAGGAGCAAGAGGCTAAACTCGAATCTCACCCCCGCTTCTCCGCGCGCCGCTGCACGTCCTATCTCGGCGTGGTTCATATGTTTGCCGGTTTTTTAATCATTCAGTCCCTTCATTATCTTGTTGTGTTTATTTCTCATTACTGCGTCTTTACAAAAACCAACTAAATATAAATTCTACCTAAGAATTACGTGTTCGTTTGGAGCGACAAGCGTCACGGGTACCCCGTCTGAAAGCCGAGGCCAGACTGAATCGCGAAACGGGCGTCCGGAGCGAATGGTTTCATTAGTGCAAAACTTAGATATTTTAATTTTATGATAAAATCAAAAGATATTTTGAAAATTTAAAACACAGGTGCCCTTATTTATGTTGTGTAGAATTACTGTATAAAGTTTCAAGATCTAAATTGTAGTATTCATCGCATAAAAACGGTTTTAAGATAAATTTGGAGTCATCTTTGGATTTTTTTCTATAGAGAAAATTTTACGAAATCGTGTTTTTTACAACACAGGCGCTCTAGCAAGTATCCTTAACTATAACATATATGAATTACAAATTGAAATCACAAAATTTGTTGAACAAAACATTGTTTCAAAATAAGCGATTTATCGTCTCCCCAGGTATAGTGCGCCCTTAAGTTAAGCAATGTTACTGTTATATCACTGGACATAGTCCAGTACAATAATGTAATTAGATGTTCTCTGTAAGTGAACCCTGTTCTTTGAGAATCTTTAACCACAAGTACAACTGTTTAGGTATGATCTGTTTAATAAATTATTCTTATTCTTAAATCTATACCAGCTCGAGTTGATTGCAAATTATATTTTCTGTGAGAAATAAAAACTATTTTACTTTATTTTAGTTCCGAAATTATTAACTTTTTTACTTCATAAATCTGTACAATACAATCTCTCAATGGGTAGTAGAACAAATTGGCATTGCTTTGTCTCTCCCCTCTAATCCCCTTCATATTCGTATGACGTCATTTTGTGATCACCCGTTCTTTCCACTTCACTCAAAAAGGGGCTTTTACTAATGAACTTGACTTTGAGCTTAGTATGTCAAAGGGAATCTAAAGTACTTGTTAAGCCTAGGTCTACTTTTTATAGATTTGATACTGAAGTACCGTGACTGCGCAGTCACTTTGATCAGGCTAAGCTACATTTTGCGCGTTTTCCAAAACTTTTATGTTGATTCTCTTTTGTTAAATTTAGTTTAACTTGTTTAGAATAACGAAAAAAAACCGGTCAAGTGCGAGTCGAACTCGCCCACGAAGGGTTGCGTACCATTATCTGTAAAAACGGCAAAAAAATCACGTTTGTTGTATGGAAGCCCCCCCCCCGTAAATACTAATTTTATTTTAATTTAATTATTTGTGAATGTTTTTATTAAGTGAATATATAACTAAATATTCTGTGAATATTTCAAGCGTCAACCTATTGCCGTTATCAATATCGAGCAAAAACGAGCAAAAAAAAATCACGTTTGTTGTATGGGAGCCCCACTTAAATATTTATTTTATTCTGTTTTTAGTATTTGTTGTTATAGCGGCAAGAGAAATACATCATCTGTGAAAATTTCAATTGTATAACAATCATGGTTCATGAGATACAGTCTGGTGACAGACGGACAGACAGACAGCGGAGTCTTATTAATAGGGTCCCGTTATACCCTTTGGGTACGGAACCCTAAAAATCAAATCAATTCTTAATATTATAAATGCAAAAGTAATTAAGTTTGTTTGTTACCTTTTCACAACTAAAAGGCTGATCGTAATGAAATATGGCAAGGAGATAGATTATATCCCGGAGAAGGACATAGGCTATCTTTTTCTCAAAAAAATAATCTTGAAGGGGTGAAATAGGGGTCAAAAGTTTGTATGGGCAATCCATAATTCAAGTTAGGGATCTGAAAATTCATATATAGGGTTTTAGTAAGAAATAAAGAAATACATGTTTCAACTTTTTTGCAAAGTCATCCCTAAAGGGAGGAGGGAAAATTATGAGGTAGGTATTCTTAAGATGCACTTCCTATGTACAGTCTATGAACCCTTTCAAAAATAAATTATGCCAGCACCAAGGTAATTTTATGTAGATAATATTTGCCGTTTACATTTGAATGCAAATTTATTGAGATTATTAAAAACTAACTGACCAATCCGCAGCTTCGCACGCGTAGTTTTTCAATAAAAACATTACCCTTCTTTGCGCAGTTCGGTAAAAAGTAGCCTATGTTATACAGGTTGAATGTAGCTTTCCAATGGTGAAAAAGTTTTTGAAATCGGACCAGTAGTTTTTTAATTTATTCATTACAAACATACACACAAAAATACAAGTCTTTCCTCTTTATAATATTAATATAAAAGTATAGATTAACAAATCTCTCGCGCGCTTATGTACGAGGACGCTGCTTCTATCACTTCGCGTCGCGTGGGGTCTGGCGGGGCGCGATATACTCATAAATTCAAAAGTACGAGTAACTCTGTCTCTGTGTGTGTTACGTTTTCACGACTTGACCGATTACGATAAAATTTGGTATATAGATAGATTGTGTCCAATATTGGGGTATATGCTACTTTTTACCTGACTGCGCAAAAGGAGGGTGATGATTTTATTAAAATAACACCCGTGAAGGCACGCAGGTCAGTTAGTTACTTATATTCTAAACTAATTTGTTTTTATTTAGTGATGGACTGTACACATGGCTACACATCGTGGGCTATAAGATCTTGTGCATATTATTATGCAAAGAATGTGGAGATCCATAGTAAACTCCTCTTTATAAAGTTCGCATAAAAGGGAAAGTAATGATGTACTTGTGATTTCAAATCAAAACAGAAAAGGTCAAAGCTTAGTTTTCGTAGGCCTTTTTAAGTGTAAGAGTTTAAAGAGGGCCCTTTAAAGCAGTATTTTTAACAAGTTTATGCTTAATTAACATAACAGAGTATTTGTGTGATCGAATCGGAATGACAATTCCTGCAATCCTCAAAGGGTACTCAGAAATAAGTACAGAAAACTGTTAAAGGTGCGTAAGATTGCAAAAGTTAAATACAAATAGCTATGGGAAGATTTAGATCTTACAGAGTAAGCTGTATGTGTTAATGTAAGTGATCTGATGTTTATATAATACAATAAAATGCTTTTAATAACAGACAGAATATACAATTTTTTACAAGACTATAATAAAGGATAAACAGTTAAATCATCTAAAAAGCATTGCAAACGATCTATAGATAGCTCAACTGCTCCAGATCTACCATGCGGAAGTATCCCCAAGGCATTGTCTGCATTTGCCCCGCTGAACTGCAATGCTTATGCGTTGACCCAGATAAGCGCCAGCTCTCGGATCACACGTCCCTTCGACCAGACACCCAGAAATAATTTGGAAAACGCGATAGGCCCTGGTACCTCATGGGTTCAGGATCTCGACCCCAAATGGCTCAAAATCGTAAGCTCCTTTAAAGAGTTCCATATTTGCGCCTCTTGATATTTTCGGCTGAATTTGCCTCTGCACCGCCCCAACCAGACAGATGAGATAGCGCAAGGGTATCGACGCACGTGGGGTCTCACACCAAAGGCCTGCCTTTCTCCCAAGGTACAAGAGTCATACCATCAAGCCGCTTACCGTCGTCACGTATCAGACCGTTTGGTTCGAGAACGGCTGGAACGTTGACGCTGCAAAAAGTCCGGCTTATAATATGATTAAAGCTAGCGTGACGGGAAATCCTATTGGCGGCCCTGGAACACGATAATCCACGGTAACCAAGCTGTTCAACCTTATAATAGGTTGGGGAAAAAGTCTTTTCGCATTATAAGTATGTATGAACTTGTAATAAAATCACTTTGGCTATACTATTTGTATCTGGCTGGTTTTGGTATCATTCAAAGTTTAAATTTTAAAGAAGATAATTCCAAATTTTAAAATTTTTCGTACTGTAAAGATGAGTGACTCTAATGAAGAAATTCGATACATTTTAAAATTTTACTACAAAAAGGTAAAAATGCAACGCAAGCGGCGAAAAAAATTTGCGTTGTTTATGGACCTAGTGCAGTGTCTGTGAGAGTAGCACAAATTTGGTTTAAGCGTTTTCAATCCGGAAATTTTGATGTCAAAGATGCACGTCGCTCTGGACGCCCTATTACGGATAAAATTGATGACATTTTTGAAAAAGTGGAGCAAGATCGGCATATCAGTAATTACGACGTAGCTGAAGAACTGAGAATTGACCACAAAACAGTTTTGGCGCATTTAAAAAAAACTGGGTACACAAAAAAGCTCGATATTTGGGTACCCCACGAGCTCACTGAAAAAAACCTAATGAACCGTGTACTCATTTGTGATTCTTTATTACGACGTAATGAAACCGAACCATTTTTAAAGAAGCTGATAACTGGTGATGAAAAGTGGATCACGTACGACAAGAACGTGCGAAAAAGGCCGTGGTCAACGGCCGATCAGGCTTCACAGACTGTGGCGAAACTCGGGTTAACTCGCAACAAGGTGATGCTGTGTTTATGGTGGGATTGGAAGGGCATTATTTATTATGAGCTGTTACCACCAAGCAGAACCATCGATTCTGAACTCTACTACAAACAACTGGTGAGATTTAAGCAAGAAGTTGAGAGAAAGCGACCGGAATTAATCAACAGAAGGGGTGTGGTTTTTCATCATGATAACGCTAGACCTCACACATCTTTAGCCATTCAGCAAAATTTAAAAGAGTTTTGCTGGGAGGTGTTAATGCATCCGCCGTATAGTCCTAACCTTGCACCTTCAGATTTCCACCAGTTTCGGTCTCTTCGCAATTCTTTAGGCAGTGTCAGGTTAACATCACGAGAGGACTGCCAAAACTACTTGTCGCGGTGTTTTGATCAGAAGCCCCAAAATTTCTATAGCAATGGGATCATGTCCCTACCTACAAGATGGCAAAAAGTTATCGAACAAAATGGTACCTACATACTTTAGTTAAATATAAATAAAATATATTTAAAAATGTTTTGAATTTCCTTAAAAAATGCGAAGAAATTTTTTCCCCAACCTAATATAATACTAGCTAACCGGCACGCCTCTTCGCACGCTTGTAATTTCCCGTTCCCGTGGGAACTTCGGGATAAAAACTATATAAAACAGACTTGTCAAAGTGACGCGATGCTTCATGAAAATGACTTCACGCCAATCAACGACCGTTAAATTATATGGATATTGTTCATAGAAAAAAATACTAAAACTCTCTCCTCTCTACCTCAGTGAACGCTTCGAATACCTTGTCCCTCGCGGTGTGACATGCCGGTCCTCTAAGTCCCTTTTCCTCAAAACACCTCAACTCACTTCAAGCCGCTATGGTGGCTCCTTTACCGTTTAAATTGGGAATGTCCTGTCCCATGATGTTCGCGCTAGTCCATCGTTTAACATTTTCAAACGGAAAGTTAAAGAGTACTATCTTTCTCTGTAATTTTATTTTATTGTAGGTATATATTTATTTATGTACATATTAGTCTATTTATTTTATTTATTATATTCATTCATTTTATTACTTACTTTTGGTATATTTCGTTTTATTTGTTTAAGATTTATGTACATATGTATTTATGATTCTTGTACAGTCCGTCTAAAAAGAGTAGACCAAAAAATGAGGGCGCCACTGTCGTTTAACTGGTATACCCCATACTATATAATAACTGGTTTTGATACTTGCTAATTATTTATTGTATTATTAGCATTAATATTTTATAACTCTAAGCTAACTTAGTACTTCACATAATCACTTTACATCACAAGTTGTGATTAAATTCTACTAATACATATTATTATAAATACAAAAGATTGTGAGAATGGATGGAACTTGACACAGGAATAGATTATTACCTGGAATAACTAGAGGGCGCAGCTAGTAAAATAATAAAACAAGAGTTAAGTGTTATTAATAAAATATTTATTCATAAAATTAGTCGTCCAACATATCAAAATCTAAATATTCGACACCAGACATGTTGTTATCTATTGCCCCAGAAGAATCTTGCCGAGAAGTACTAGGCAGACAGGAATCTGCTGATTCTGCTTCAGACTCCCTGCTGCTGCTGCTATCCTCACCAACTCTTATAATTAATTCTTCTATATTTTGATACAGCCTGAAGCTTCTTTCAATGTACTCCATTTAAATTTTTTTGACATGGTCACAACATGATTTCCAATCTACTGGAGTTATAGAAGCAAAAGCCTCTTCGGTTAATTGTTTTATATCTCTGGATCCAACATTTTGTGCTGCCACTTTTCTTTTTGCCAAAGACCAAATAAGTTCAATCGGGTTCAGGTCGCAGTGATAGGGCTGCAGCCTTACAACTGTATGCCCATGCTCGCTCAGTAACTCGTCAATTTCATAAACTGGTGCTGGTTTATTTTTTTTTCACCAAATCATAAAGCATAGTTTTTCGTAGGGTCGGATCAAAATTAATATTATTCTCTTCGAGCCATAATTTGATTTCGGCAACCGTGCTGGATGTTGTGGGAGCCTTATTTTTCACAATCAAGTGATATGGGGCGTTGTCCATTACAATAATGGAAGGATATTCAAGGGTTGGGATGAGCTTTTCGGTTACCCGCTTATTAAAGTTTGTTCTATTCATTTCAGAATGATAGTCTTCCTGTTTGTTATTTCCACTAAAAATAAGAAGAGAGTTCGGTACAAATCCTTTTTCACTTCCTGCATTGATGAGAATCCAAAATGTCCCTTATTAGATATCTTGAATAACTCCTTCGGTTTCAATAGATTGCCAACATTTTTTTAATTTGTATGATGAGTGAATATAACTTTCATCTAGATATATAATATCTTTTTGCAACTTTTCAGGTAAGTTACGGTTGTCCATAATAACTTTCAAATATTTTTCCCTTTTAATACAAATATTAGTATTTTCCATCGAAGCTTTTATGTTTGATTTATATTTTTTGTATATAAAAACAATAGATTTTAAAATTTTGTGCAAATGTGCTCGACTTCCATTGAAACCAAGGTCTTCTCTTACCATGGTTAGTATTTTATTAAGTGTAGGGACTTCTTTTTTTACACTATAGAAATAATGCACTTTATGTCGGATTGCACACTGGTCAAAATCGTCTAATTCTTTTCTTGGTTGCCCCTTTCTATGTTTAGCAGGAGTACTGAATTTTCCTTTAGTTTTGGATCCTTCCGAAACTATTCGTCGCACTGTAATCTGGGATTTATCTGAAAATAATAAATTATATTGTTAAGTATCAAAATCAGTCACACGCACTATAAATATGTGTTTTATTTTCATAACCTCAACTGTACATATATAAGTAAATATTTCATGATAAGACCACTCTTGGATAAGACATTACTATTTAAAGGAGTGTAAAGTGACTAAAAGTACTACATTAATTCATAACTTACCAGTCAGATCCGCTGTTCGTTTATAAACGTGATCCATCTGCGTGAGCAATCTGCCGGCTTGGAATTCGGCTAAACAACGCATAAACACTTTGTATATCACTTCACGAGTGCCGCTGCGGATTGTTTTATTAATTTACAAATGTTTATAATAAGCTTTTGGATAAAAACTAGAATTGAAGCAAGAATTCAAATGAAAGCAAACAATGTTTACATTACAATGACAAGCAAGTGACAAGATTGACTTTTAATGAAATGTTGCCAGCCACAGAATATAGTTAGTTCCTTAAACATTAATTTCTACTCTTTTTAGACGGACTGTACACGCACCTACCATTAAAATCATCTCTCTCTCTCTCTCTCTCTAGCCTCAAAGGTTTGCTGGAAGAAAACTCTTCTTAGGGTTAAGCTCGCCTTTGTACATGCCTTCTATTTCTGTACTGTTTTAATATATTTTCTTGTGTACAATAAAGAATAAAGAATAAAATTGTGATTATAAAATTTTTATTATAGATACATTTTTTTTATAAACTTTTATCGGAATTGGTTCAGCCGTTTAGTCGTTAAAACGTATGTTTTACAGACAGTCAGACAGACAGAGAGATAGAGTTACTTTGGTATTTATAAAATTTGAATTGATCTATGTTTTATTAGGTTTAATAATCATTTATTCTCAAAAAGATAAGAATTATCACAGAAAGTTAATGTACATAATTATTAAATTATAAACCCCTGAGGGTAGCCACTTTAGGACATTCAGTTGTACCTATACATCCTAAATATTTCGCTTCAAAACCCCGTTTCAATTGGATTGTAGAAGCTAGGTCATGGCTGGAAGGAATTAAATGGGGCCAAGGCTAAATGTCAAGGAGCTTCTCTGAATCATGTGTGCGAACTTCGAAGGTCTCTCTTCCTTTTAAAAATCTGGAATCACGAAACCCCGGAGAACAACTCATAACTGTGGCGATAGAGTAGTAGAGTTCCTTTTAAAAGCGCTCTCCCGGGGAAGTTAGGTTTCTGTGTTTAGGTTTGAAGGGTTACCAGTGAAAGTTTGTAGTATTTCTTTTCAAAAGAGTCCTTTACTCCAAAACCTACTTATTATTAAATTTAGTTATAACAGTCCCTTTTGTACGGCGGTACAAATATCTAATTTAAAAATTCCCGCACCTAAAAACTTTACCTAGAAACCAGAGCATCTTTTAGAGCCTCAGAAAAATTGCAAGGCTGTAGAAGTGTTGAAATCGTGAGATTTTATTACGGTCTGAGGCATAAACTGTATCCCTAGGAGCCTCGTAAAATCCTGGCTTGTAAACTTACGCAACTATGCGCTATGAAGTAAACGAGGAGAGAAGAAATAAGTGTTTGAACCAAAGAGTTTGTAAAAGATGTGCGTTTTCTCATTCCAATTTTAAAAAAGTTTCGTATGATTCGATTTTCAAATTATATAGTGGAACGATATTTTATTTGTTACTTTTTGTCACCAATGAAAGAATGCGTTGGCTTTCTTTAGCCTTTGTTAAGTAAGACTTTATAATCTGTGGCAACTTTACTTTGACGCAAAGAAAAGTATAATGGAATTTACCTGATGAATGAATGAATGAAAACACTTTATTGTACTTACACCTTAAAAAATAAAAATTACAGACAAAATAAAAGACATTAAGCAAATAATACAATGTGCGGTCTCATAGCTTTGAAGCTATTTCTTCCAGACAACCTTTGGATGGAGAGGATTTCGATACTTCAAAGATATGGTCGGGGGTGCACTTTTAAGACTAAGATATATATGGCTGAAGAGAGTGCAACTAGTACCTAAATACTTTGTAAAATACAAATAGACAAAAATAAATTATTAATTATAAACCTAAATATAATATATAAAATTAAGATGTATATAAGATTTATAATACATACATTAGATAAATATAGGTACATTAATTTATGTGCGATACACCAACAAATGTTATTGTTTAAAAACTGTAATTTGAATTTGTATGTATTACGTATTAATTTTGTATTCTATGGTAACTTCAGTATCCACACCTCCCAAGACTTAGTGAGAAAAAGTGTGTTTTGGTTGACGAAATAATTTGATTTATTGATCGAGCGAAGCGAGATCTCTAAATCAACTTTGGCAAATCGGCGTTGCATGTATGACGTATGTTTGTTTGTCCGAGGATAACTTTCGAAGCGTTGATCCGATCATCGTGAAATTTAATACATAGGTAGGTAGTGATGGCACAATTTTGGTGTGACTAAATGAAATAAACATGTTGGGGAGTTGTTGAGATATTATAGTGCAAGTGAGGTAAAAAAAATTAGGCTATTAGGTCAAGTTGGACGTCAAATGAAAGGTTTAATACATTTCGACTCGGTTTTTATTTTTCGTAAATTCTTTATAATTTTTGAGTTATTAACCATAATAAAAATTAAACTTTGACATAATTCACAGAGTATATATAGTCAGAGTATATACAGAGTCAGAGTAATCAAAGATTACAAATAATAGTTTTGTGTTTTAATCGGAGACTCGCGAGATCTCAGTTCGGGGCGAACCACTAGCTATATAGGCAAGTGTGATTTCGTACGTCGATTTTCAAATAAGTGTTCAAATAAAATCCTACTCTAATAACATGACTCTAAGGAATGTTTTTGTTTGTTCCAGGCGGACGCCAGCACCGCATTCCTGCGAGCTGCGCGCGCAGGTCAAATCGAGAAGATCATCAGCCTACTCGAACAAGGAGTAGACATCAACGTTAGCAATGCTGTAAGTATCTACGTTATTGCGATATTTGAGTGCTTTTATAAATACGAAATTAAACTAAAACACAGGTAGGGCTAATGGTTAGATCTGTTTGAAAATAGGTTTTTTTTCAAATTCATTACCATAAAAAGTTTTATATTTTCAAACTACCCTAAAATCAAGTCCTGAAATATCAATGAAATAGTCTATATAAAATATGTAATAAACATATTCATTAATCATGTAACCAGCATCGAAAAGGCGCCGCCGATTTACGTTAAAAATTGTTTATTGGAAATGTATCGATAATTGGATAAAGCTATCGATGTTAAGCCCATCTCTAAGATCAGTTACATACAGATCAGTATGCTACATGGTAGAAATACCTCCAATACGAACAAAGCGGTACTCTTTCACCTTTATTATGCGCACCGCCAAGGAGTGGAACGCCTTGCCTGAGTCTGTGTTTCCTGGTAACTACCACCTGGCGGTCTTCAAGTCGCAAGTGAATAGGTTTCTTCTAGGCAAGGGTGTACCATCGTAGACAGCATCATCGCTTACCATCAGGCTAGATCGTGGTCAAGCGCTGGCATATAATTGACAAAATTAAAAAAAATATGATTCCGGATGTGTGTTTCAAATTAATGTCGTTCATAACAAAACAGGTTGTAAATACAGGCGCAATTTTTTGTCACAACGAGTAACCAAGAGAGAGGACTTAGGATGTTCAGTTCCATCTTAT
This sequence comes from Philereme vetulata, assembly GCA_918857605.2. Classification (NCBI taxonomy): domain Eukaryota; kingdom Metazoa; phylum Arthropoda; class Insecta; order Lepidoptera; family Geometridae; genus Philereme; species Philereme vetulata. Next base: position 5,659,078 of record OU975461.1, read on the forward strand.
CTGTGCAGTTGTTAACCTCGCTAGTGTCTACTGAACAGCCGGGTTTGTATTTAGTTTTGTATATGTCAGCCTATGGTCGATGGCTTGATTCATTTCTTAATCTCTCTTTACCAATGCCAAATTTCATCGCAATTGGTTCAGCAGTTTAGTCGTATAAACCTAACAAACAGACAGATAGACAGCGTTACTTTTAAATTTATTATGTAGTGTGAAAAAGGACTTCATTCATATGGCTGTAACTATAGTGATGTTAAATATAACATTTTGACCTTATGACCGCCTGTATTCAGTATTACATTTACGAGTATAGAGGCGAAGGCTATATTTATCCTATTAGCGTGCAAATATCCAATATTCAAGGCCCAATTAGCGTAAAAATGGTTGTATGTCTTCACTAACAAAGTTCTTTTTAGCATAATTCCAGTATCGTTCTGTTTGCCCAATATGTTGCACAGACACGCCATCTAAGCTCGAATTTAGATTTAAAATTTCATACCATACCATACCAAAGGGTGCGATTTTAGTTAATTTCGCAGTTGATTTTGGTAATGTTAGCTTGCACAACGAACCCTAAACGTATTTAGCGAATAAATTGGTTTGTTTATAGATCGAACGAAACGAGATCTCGAAATCAACTATGGCAATTCGGCGTTGTATGTATGTATGTTTGTTTTTCCGAGGATAACTTTCGAAGCATTGATCCGATCATCGTAAAATTTGGTATATAGGTAGGTAGTGATGGCATAATTTTGGTGTGACTAAATGAGCTAAAAATGTGGGGGGGTTGTTGAGGTATTGGGGTTCAAGAGGGGTAAAAAACCAAATTGGGACTATCCGAACAAAAGACTCGTTTAATACAAGGTCTTTGTAAGTAAATTTTGACCCGGTTTTTATTTTAGTTTAAATCTTGTATTTTTTAAGTTATTAGCCATTACAAAAACTAAACTTTGACAAAATTCACAGGTTACACCAGTGACCCCACAGTGCTAAAATTTGGTATATAGGCCACATAGTGCCAAATAATGATTAAGTTATCTACGCTACAACTTTATGCATCAAGTTTTACTTTAAACTGAAATAAATACACTCAGAAACACAAGTTAATCTTGAATTAATATTTCGACAGGATGATATTCCAATGATGTAAAATTTGGTTCTCAGGTAGTGTTTAACACATGTGAAATTCGATCTATAAGATTTACACGAGATTAGTCACTCTACGACTATACATTATAGCTAAAAACAACGTCCAATAACTAAAGTATATTATGAAACAATGAGCATGCCTGAAAACGGGCAATTTATAAATTATACTAATGAACCCGTTCACAGGCTTTTGCTATGCAAAACAGTTTGGACGGCTGCCATTTTTTAAATCAGTTTAATCTTGTTACCTATTATTTTCAATTGTACCTGTATTTTTTTCATAAAAATGCTTTAAATAAACTAGGCATAATCCTAGTAATAACATCTTTGAATAAATGAAAATTCTTTATTATACCTTACAAGCTAGACACAACAGATGTAAAGAAATAAACGTAAGCATAATTGGCGGTCTTATCGCTTAACAAAGCGATCTCTGCCAGACAACCTTTAGATGGAGAGGATTATTGCTTAAGAATCCGTTCCCAAATCTGCCGCTGTCAAGTTTAGGTATTTACGAAGTCCGGCAGGCACGCGTCTCGTAAATGCGCGGCTCCCGGAACCTACACACCTCATTATAGGACCAATAATTTTGATCCTTTGTCATATCGATCGAATGAAAATGTTTATTTATAGTACCTATATATTGTGTATCTTCGTATCTTCATTTGTATTAAACAGTTTTTTTATTTTATTTGTTAAGCGCTTGACCACTTAGGTACTCATCTGATGGTAAGGTCGAAGAAGGAGCGAGCTTGCCTAGATAGAACCTGTTAACTCTGGACTTGAAGACTCCGAGATTGGTCTGACAAGATTTCTACAAGTAAAATAACTAGTGGTTCGCCCCGAACTGAGATTTCGAGAGATTCGAGAGTCGCGAGTACAAAACAAAAAAATAATAGTATTCACAATCTTTGACTAATTGATCGAGCGAAGCGAGATTTCCAAATCAACTTAAGCAAACTGGCCGTATGTACGTATGTTTGTTTGTTCGAGGATAAGTTTCGAAGCATTGATCCGATCATCGTGAAATTTGATAAATAAAAATGTTTGGGGGTTGTTGAGATATTGGAGTTCAATAGGGGCAAAACAACAAAAATAAGATTATTAGGTCCAATGGACCGTAAAAGCCAATGAAAGATACATTAGTATATTAGACCCCGTTTTTATTATTCTATCCTTGTAGTATTTGAGTTATTAGGCGCCATAAAAACTAAACTTAAACGAAATTCACAGGGTACACCAATGAACCCACAATGCTGAAATTTGGTATTTGTGTAGCTTTAGTGACACAAATATAAAGAAAAGTCTGACATCAAAAATAACTGCAATTTCTGTCCCTAAAAAAAGTAACAAATTAATATGGACTCCCGTTACTTGTTATTTGTATAATACTGTAGTTCAAGTAGTTGGTTGTGTATTTCGTGACAATATTTTATTTGTCAAAGGTTATGAATAATATTATTTTTATTTTTGTTGAGACTCGCGAGATCTCAGTTCTGGGCGAACCACTAGTATAATAGTGCCACGAAATTCACAACCAACTAATTTGACCTACAGTTGCATTCACGTTACAAATAATGGGAGTTAATCAGTACTCTTTTTAGATTAGAATTTGCAGTTATTCTAGATTTCAGACTTTTCTCTATATTTGTGTCACTAAAGCTATACAAATCATGGCTAATAATTCAAAAACTATAAAGAAATTACGAAAAATAAAATAATAAATAAACGAAGTCTTAAAGTACTAATAAATACCTTTCATTTGACGTCACACTTGACCTGATAGCCTCATTTTAATTTCTTTTACCCCACTTGAACCCCAATATCTCAACAAGCCCCCAACATTTTTAGCTCATAGTCACACCAAAATTGTGCCATCACTACCTACCTATGTATTAAATTTCACAATGATCGGATAAACGTTACGAAAGCTATCCTCGAACAAACACAAACATACATACAGCGCCGATTTGCCCAAGTTGATTTAGAGATCTCGCTTTGCTCGATCAATTAAAGTAATTTTTCCGGTGTGCAAAGTTTCAGCTCAACCAGACAAATTTCTGAGGAGTTCCAATGAACAGCTCCTGACTCCATCATCAGATCAGAGCGTTTTTAGTATAGTAAAGAATTTTCATTTTAGTTCTATTGGTGTGAAATTTTACTTCAATTCGACAACTTGCTGAGGAGTTCTACGGAACAGCTCCTGACTCCATAATCAGATCGAAACGGTTTTAGTATAGTCTAAAATTTTTATTTTTGTTCTACCGTTGTGCAAAATTTTACAACAATTGGATAATTTGCTGAGGAGTTCCATGGAACAGCTCCTGACTCCATCATCAGATCGGAGCGTTTTTAGTGTAGTTGAAAATAGTCGTTTTAGTTCTACCGATGTGCAAAGTTTTATTTCAGTCGGACAACTTGCTGAAAAGTTTTATGGAACAGCTCCTGACTGCATCATCAGATCAGAGCGTTTTTAAAATAGTTCAATATTTTTATTTAAATTCTACCGGTATGCATAGTTTGACCTCAATCAGACAACTTGCTGAGGAGTTCCACGAAACAGCTCCTGACTCCATCATCAGATCAGAACGTTTTTAGTATAGTCTGGAATTTTTACTTTAGTTCTACCGGTTTGCAAAGTCTTACATCAATTGGATAATTTGCTGAGGAAAAAAGTGTTTCAAAGTGATCCTTGTACATGTCGCATATATTTACATGAAAATTTACTAAGAAAGTTGCCTTACGCCCCTCCAAAAACTAAAAAAAAAAATATTGGACGTTTCAAAGTGATCATTGTAGATGTCGGATATACTTAAAAATTAACTAAGAAAGTTGCTTTATGCCCCTCCAAAAACTAAAAAAAAAAATATTCGACATTTCAAAGTGATCCTTGTACATGTCGCATATACTTGAAAATTTACTAAGAAAGTTGCCTTATACCCCCCCAAAATCTAAAAAAAAACATGGGATGTCTCAAAATGATGATGATGGATATCGCACAAACATGAAAATTTACTAAGAAAGTTGCCTTATGCCCCTCCAAAAACTAAAAAAAAGGGACGTCTGAAAATGATGATGATGATGGATGTCGCATAAACTTGAAAATTTAGTTATCTCAGTTAGTTATTTAATTTAGCTTTTTTGCCCTTTCTTGCGGAGTTCTTTTCGCCCCCCGTTTCTACGGGGGGGTCATCGGGTCGGCTCGCGGAGCCGCAGATGACTTACTCACACGTTGCTGGCCGCCCGATGGTCTCTCCGCAGGACGGAGTGACTTGCGGTCGGCTGCTTGACGCGGATCTAGGTTGAGTGGTAGGAGGGGTGGGGGTGGGGAGGGATGGAGGGATGTCTACGTCTGAGTCTGTCGACGTATTCTGGTCGTTTTCTGTGACCAGTTCTCGCGGATATGGCTTACTCTTTGGGGGTCTATCTGTGAGAGGAGCTAGTTCTCGTATGTGTGAGTAAGCGGAGTTGCCCAGGCGCGCAAACGTCCTGGTTGCTAGGCGGCCTATGAATTGGCCTCAATTCTAATGCTAAGCTCTCAATTTCTAGGTCACGTTGGATAGTGCTGTTTCGGACGTACCGTGGCGCGTCTACGATAGTCCTGAGGCAGAGGCTTTGCTGACTTCGCAGTATGTTTCTGTGGCCTTTGGCTAACAAAGCATACCATTTGGGCGTCGCGTATGTAAGACGCGGACGGACATAGGTCTTGTATAGTCCAACCTTCATTCGGAGCGGTAGGTTGGACTGCAGGACGGGCTTGAGTAGAGCTCGGGTTATACTCGCCAGGCCACGGACGTTCCTTGCGTCCCAGATATGCCGTGTGTGACCAGGCCACCGGCTGTTCCTCCAGGGTGAGTTTGGGTGGTAGGGTGAGCTTCCTCGAAAATGCGACGGCCTGTGTCTTACTCACATTGACACTCAGTCTCCATTTTGTCAGCCAGGCGGGGAGCTCTGTTAGAACCCTTTGCATCTTGGTGGCGGCGTGATTCAAGTTCATGGATTTCGTGATATATGCGGCGTCGTCCGCGTATAGGGCTAACAGAGCTTCTTCTGTTTTGGGTATGTCGTCGGTGTAATGTGAGTAACACACTGGGGAAAGCCCCGATTGGTTGTCTGGAGAAGGTCGCCGGCTCCACGCGCACTGAGAAGCTGCGGCCTTGGAGGAACGAAGCTATTACCTTCACAACCTTCTGCGGTATTGGTGAGGTAGCCATCTTCTAGAGGAGTCCCGCGTGCCAGACTCGGTCAAACGCTTTTTCCATATCCAGAAATACTGCGACAGAGTGTTCGCGCCTGTTGTGGGCGGTAGTGAGGTGATGCAGTACTCTACACAGTTGGAGCGTCGTGCTGTGTTCTGACCGGAATCCGTACTGTTCTGAACGCGGGGGGATGTGAGGATTGATGTGGGTAAGGAGGAGCTTTTCAAATAATTTTGATAGGTTAGAAAGAAGGGTGATGGGGCGATAACTCTCCGGGAGAAGGAGGTTTTTGCCGGGTTTCGGGATCATGATAACCCGGCCGGATTTCCAAGGAGTAGGGAAGTGACCGCTCCGTATAATCCCGTTGAAGAGCCGGGTTACGGAAGCGATCATTTTGTAGGGAAAGTGACGGATGGCAGCGTTCGTGATATTGTCCTCGCCGGGTGCCTTCCTTGGCTTTGTCCGACGTATGGCCCGTTGGACTTGCCCGGGCGAGAAGAAAATACCTTCTGCGGTGTCTGCCTCCTGGGTGTCGGCCTTGAAGTAGTTTTCGACAAAGGTTTCCACTTCTACTGTGTGTGCCGGATCTTTGTCTGGGTTGGGCTTGAACTGATCCTCAAGGCTGTCTGCGAAGACTTCCGTTCTGTCTTCAGCTCGGTATCTGGGGTTACCATCTTGGTGTCTTAGAGGTCGAATGGGTGTTGCGGTGCTCCTCAGCTGTCGACAGAGTTTGTGGAGTGACGCCCAGTCTTCTGTGGCGTCTTCAATCCTTCTCTCCCATTGTTGGGTGTTGTCAGCCTTCACCTCATCGCAGAGGGCATTCAACTTGGTCTTCAGACGTGGGTCCCGTGTTCTCTGCCATTGTTTTCTCAGCCTACGCTTTTCTAAGAGGAGTCTGGTCAGGTGTGCTGGTGCTCTGGTAAGTCTATTTTGACGAGGTGATTGTGAGGCTTCAGAGAGTGCCCCTTGTATTGCGCTCGTGATCTCCGCGGCCAGTTGGTCCACATCTGTGGGGGTTTTTACTGGTCTCGTGGGGACTGTGTTCTGCAGGGCCTCAGAGAACAGTGTCCAGTCGATTCCAGGTCTAGGTGGCGGTGGTTTGAGAACGGCCGGGCTGGTTTCCAGTATTAGCAAGACTGGTTGGTGGTCGGACTGTACTTCGTCAAGTAGTACCTCCAGCTTGGGGTAATTTGGTAGGTGTGTGTGGACTGCGAGGTCGATGACATCTGGTGCATGGTTCTCATTATCGGGATAGGGATAGGTTTCTGCGTACCGCTGGAGGATACCACCGTCTCTGTTCCTCCTGAGTGAGTTCCAGTTCTTGTGCTTGCAATTCCAGTCACCGGCCGCTATCATCTGGCCTATCGAGGGGGTAGGGAGCAGTTTCCGGAGGTCCGCTTGTGCAAGAGGCGTACTCCCTGGGGGGTGGTAAATGGCGTGTATTTGGATGGGGTTGCCGTCGATGCAGATTTCAACCCCCAGTGCCTTCATGGACACCAAGTCAAGGTCTGGTAGAGGTTGGTGGACCAGTCTTCTCTTCACCAGGACCATTAGACCCCTGATGCACCTTCCGTCCGCGCTCTGGTCGTCCCTACGGTAGATGTGGTAGCCTGGGAACTTGGGCTTGTTGGAACTTTTAAGTAGGGTCTCGAATAATTGTATGCTGTTGCCTATAGTATTATCTAATACGTAACTATGTATAGTGCTCGTGACAAAGAGCGACACGTCCTCTCTCCAAAAGCGCTCGGCGCAGACTGCCAGTGGCCGCGTTGCGTTTCATCATTTTATATGTGATTTAAAAAAAATCATAATATAATAATTAATGGATAGTATACTTCTAGTTTTTTTAAAATGTAAATAAAAGGTTGAACTTTGTTATAGTATGTGAATTTTAACTTAAAAACTTTCTACTTTCGAATAAACAACATCTTTTGAAGCGTAAAGTTGCGCAGTTTTTATTCGTTATTTTTTTTAAATATTGTATTAAAATACTTAATTTTTTTAAACGCATTTCAAAGAAGACAATATTTTTGTTGTAATGTTATTTTTGTTAAAAACTTTACGACTCGTTTTTTGGGTGAAAACAGGGTTAGATAGTTCACTCAATTGCTCGAGAACGCGAGTTAAAAATTAATTTATTTGACGAATGTGATATGTTTAAATTAATTTTTTTTTCGAACTTTTAAGTTTTGTTGAACCTAACTTTGGGTGTATTTATTTTTTATCTCTCTTTATCAACCGAGCCACAGACTTGTTCGAAATATTCGCATAAAACGGGTAACTGAAGACAGGGCCCTTAATGGAAGATTGGTCGAGGTGTAAAAAGAAAATACTTAATAATAGATAAAGAAACATAACATAACCTTAATACATAGTATTAGGTACATAAATATTTATAAATATATAAGTAAATCTCCCTTTCCGCGATGGGCTCTCACTCACATGGACCGGGGGGCAGCCAGGGAGGCGGCGTTCATCCAGGACTGGCTCGCGCCTCCAATCAATGTCCGGGACGTGGACGCCGCCGCGGTCCAACTGCGAGAGTCCCTGACCGAGGTGTGCAACTCCAGCACGCCTCGGTCTCGCCGTCCGGCTCCCCGTCGCGCCGTCTATTGGTGGTCGGAGGAACTGGCGGGGCTCCGGGCTGCCTAAAAAATAAATAAATATGTACTTACATACATATACAGTAATAATATTAAAAATCAGATTAATGAATCATGACTCTTCATGGAGATAAAAGTTTTTAAGTCTAGCTTTAAATATGGAATGTGAGGGGATAGTTTATTGATCTTTTTGAGTTCTATTTTATTCAGTGCTCGGAAGTAGGTGTGCAATTGCAAGCGACTCAATCCTGGTAACATATTATGGTGGTGCCATACAATCCCGTGATTATACCTATACATATATGTCATTGTTCATACAAAAGTACCTATCATACATTCTATGCTGTTCGGATGTAAAAGTTCGGATAAAGAGTAAAAAAAATGTACATTTTTAACTGTTTCAACCGACTTCAAAAAAGGAGGAGGTTCTCAATTCGACTGTAATTTTTTTATGTTACTTACCTGAGAACAGATTTTTATGATTCTTTTTTTATTTGAAAGCTGGTGCTTTCCGTGTGTCCTATTTCCGTTTGGTCCATTTCTGACAATGGCATCCATGAGAAAACCATATAAATAAGTCTTAAATTTGTTTAATCTCTACATTATGTTATAGAACTCCGTTATATATCAGCCGATTTTGAAAATTAGGTTTTTTTTATTTGAAAGGATATATTTTTAGATTGCTCCCATTGAAATTTAATCAGAATTGGTAAAGTAGTTTGGTTTTTACTGTTATCTAAAGTCGGTTATATTTTTGTTAAAAGTTACTTGTTATGTTTCGGATATGAAATAATAATACCTAATACGGATATTCTGGTACATAAGAATACAAACTAACGTAAAAATTACGTTAGGTACAGAAAAGAAAAAGAACTTATACTTTCTTTTGAAAAGAAGAAAAAACAACTTTGGCATAAACTGTCCAAGCTACAGATACGACTTGCGACCCAATACGTTATTTTTCGTCCTTAATCGCCCCGTATATTACTTATGACTAATCGAGCTAATATATGAGGAGCATTAGCCTCCCAGCCTCTACCTAAAATTTTGGCATACATTTCACAAATTGAATAGAGTTAACGCGAAAATTGTAAAGTTAAACACTGGCTTGTGTGAATTGAAAACGGAAAAATGGAAATGCGCCAACTTTGCCTGTCGTAGAGAAATGTCGGTGCCGCGGTAAATAAACTCAACTGCATTTTATAGTACGGGCCTTTTGCACTTATGTTAAGTTGCATACGGGCACTGAATGCTCTGTTACGCAATGCATTGTTTAAGATAACAATATTAAGAATAGATTAGTGAATGGAATTTATGCATAATAATTCATAATTCATTTATTCCTTGTAAATCTATGTATAATGTTAGGTGTTAGGAGTTTTATAAGTATAAGCGCTAGATGTTGCCTTGCGGCGTACAAGTATTTTATAATGATTAACAAACTGCAAATGCAAATCCTTAAAAAAATATACAATTACTTAAATTCAGAATATCAAGAAATAAGAATTAGGATAATGAAATGTCAAAAATAGTAATAATGATTTAAATTAGCATTCATGACAATTTAATATGAAAATTATATTATCTTTTATTGTGATACGCCTGATTTTACCACCCCACAGAAACAGTTACCACCTGGGCACGATCTACTGTGGCCAGTCTGGAAGTCCTTAAACAGGCTCCGCACCCAGGTTGGCCGCTGCAGACTTAATATATGCAAATGGGGATTCAGGGACCCTAACTTAACGCAGTGCGAGTGCGGTGATCCCGCGCAATCAATGCAGCACTTGCTAATGTGCCCTTTGTGCCAGAACACCTGCACGTTGGAACCTAATAACCACCTCACCTAATGCTGTTGTTGTGGCCAAACACTTGTCCAACATGGTATAAATTAAAGCGTAGAACTCTTGACACGCTAAGGAGAAGACTTTATTGTTCCCCACAAAATAAACAAACATAAACATAAAAAATCAGAAAACAAGAAGTATAATGGTTCGTCTTATCGCTTAGAAGCGATTTATACCAACCAACCTTTAGATAGAGAGGCCTTTTGTAATATTACAATAATGGAGAGGGGAGTACATAAAAAAAACAAAAACTAAATTTTAGGAGAGTGCTGATCACTTATTACTCGTGCGCGATAACTTGGGACCTGCTAGGAATGCGACTCCCCGACCGCTTCCCCTGCACTTCCCCGATGGCGCCCGTATTGTACCGTTCGCATCACTATTTTTTACTAGGGTTTTTAGTCTCGTACTGGCCTACGTCACGTAACGACGCGCTCTGGAATTCTTTTAGTTTTCGTTTGTGTTATTGTTTTGTTGTTGTAGTTTTTGTTGTTATAGTTCTTGTTAAGTTTTTTTGTTATCATTATGAAGGGTAAACCTTTGCATAGCGGAGAAAGAAACCTCGTGCTAAAAGTGTTAGAGTTTTTTGAAAACGAAAACGGAACAAACAGTTTTGTTTACCTGTCCACTGAGTAGTGACGAAGATGAGATAATGTAAATAATAGATAAAATAAATGTATAAACTTAAACATTGTATTTTTATTTTATTCAAATAGTGTAAAAAAGATTAGATAAAAAGCAGCGTCCTCCCTGAGTAACATAATAAATTAGGTTAAAAAAAACAAAGACGAAGCCGCGGGCGGCTGCTTGTTATGTTCGCTTTTTTGCGGGCGGTACAAACACGCCAATATGACGTCACCGCGCTCAGGTCCCAACTTATCGCGCACGGGTAATACAACAAAATAAAACACTAAACATAAGTAAATATACCTGGCGCTTATTTGGGTCAACGCATAAGCATTGCAATTCAGCGAGGCAATGCAGCCAGTGTCTTGGGGCACTTCCGCCTGCTAGTGATCTGGAACAGTTGAGCTATCTATAGATCGTTTACAACGGCCTTTAGATGATTCAACTGTTTCTTCTGTATTATAATGTAAATAATTGTATATTCTTTCTGTTATAAAAAGCATTTTCATTGCTATGAAAAATGAAAATTGTCTGTAAATATACCTAAATTGACATTATTTCATTTCATTTATTTCTCTCACAATTTGTTCATCATCATCATCATATCAGCCGTAGGACGTCCACTGCTGGACAAAGGCCTCCCTCATTGATCTCCAGGAACTGCGGTTGGAAGCGGCCTGCATTCAACGCCGACCTGCGGTTCTTACCAAGTCGTCTGCCCATCTTGTGGGTGGACGTCCTACGCTGCGCTTGCCGGTCCGTGGCCTCCACTCGAGAACCTTTCGGCCCCATCGGCCATCTGTTCTGCGCGCTATATGGCCTGCCCATTGCCACTTCAACGTGCTAATCCGTCGGACTATGTCGGTGACTTGAGTTCTCCTACGTATCTCCTCATTTCTGATTCGATCCCGTAGAGAAACCCCGAGCATAGCCCTCTCCATAGCTCGTTGAGCGACTAGGAGCTTATTCATAAGGCCAATAGTGAAGGACCACGTCTCGGTTCCATATGTCATCACTGGTAACACACACTGATTGTAGACTTTCGTCTTAAGGCACTGAGGTATGTTGGACGAAAAGACGTTGCGAAGTTTCCCAAACGCTGCCCATCCGAGTTGGATTCGACGATTGACCTCTTTCTCGAAGTTGGACCTACCTAATTGGACTGTTTGTTACTTAAATTTAATTACAAAGGCAAGTTGGTGTGGTGATAACAACATTGTGAGAGACTGGTGCCTGAAGTAGGTTCATAGGAACCTGTATTACAGATCACCAGGCCCCACTCTGCGAGTATCAACCACAAAGGCGTGTCTGTGAAGAGACATTATGTTGCAATAATGGTATAAAAACCATTGAAGAAAGCAACAAAGTTGTATGAGACATGAAAATACTGTTAACTATTTAACTTAATACTACAAAAAACTATAATACAGTTTCGAGCCTATCTAACTTATCTATTTTATTTCCTTGCTTGTGTGTATGTGTTCGGGTGTATGTGAATGTGTGGGCGCGCGTGTTTGTGTGTGTGTTGTGTGTATGTTTGCGCTTTATGTATGTACCTAGATGGTTAATGGATAGGAGGATGAGGATTATGTATAAAATTGGTACATTATATACCTACAACATATAAAATACAATATAAAATAATAATATACATAAACGTACATAGATATTTATAGCGATACTACGACGTATCTATGTAAAGCTAAAATTGATGTATGTTTCCTAACTAAGAATGCAAAAATTGAGCATGGTTGTTTGTTTTTTTATGACTGAATTACATATACAATCTAATCACATGAGACTTTATTAATAATTTTGGTAGCCTCCGCAACTCCACTTGAGTTGCAACTCAAGTAAAGCTATAATTAGAAATATGTATGTTATGTTATGTTATGTTGGTGGACTCCCTTTTCCGCATTTGAACTCTTAAGTGGTCCATTATGCGTGAGAGAGTTGGCTATATAGATAGCCAGCCTAACTCCGACCAGAAGCGCAGAAGTTTCCTGGGGTCCTCGCAGGCTTCACGGAGTGACCTTGGATTGTCCAGGATTTCTGCACGTTGTGCTGTTACCCCCACGCATTCCAGGACTACGTGGGCTGCTGATTCTTCTTCGGTAAGACATCCCCTGCAGAGTGGGTTGTCTGTTGCTCCCATGATGTAGAGGTGTTTGTTGAGGGGACAATGTCCTGTAAGGGTCCCCACGATGATTCGAAGGTCCAGTCTCTGAAGGTTGAGCAGTCGTCGTGTCAGTCGTGGCGAGACAGCCGGCAGAGCTGCCCTCGACTGTCTGCAGTCCATGATCTGTGCCCAACGTTCGTTGTGTAGGTTTAGAGTACGATGTCGTATCCATGTTCGTAGTTGTGTGAAAGGTAGAGGGAGGAATGGATGTGGGCCTATAGCCGCGGTTTCCGATCCGATCATAGAAATATGTAAATTATAAATAAAATAAAACGTACACTTTATCACCTTGGTTTGAATTATCTGTTGATTAAAAAATTTCAGTTGCTATCACATTAGAAGAATTCAGAAAAGTTCTCCATTTTTTTTTCCGTCTTTCATATTTACATCTTTCCATTTTGCCAACAGAACGGACTGAATGCTATCCACCTGGCATCCAAAGATGGCCACGTAGACGTGGTCAAAGAACTGTTGGAGCGAGGAGCAGCCATCGATGCTGCCACCAAGAAGGGCAACACTGCTCTTCATATTGCATCTCTCGCCGGCCAAGAGGCAGTTGTCAAACTACTAGTCCAAAATGGAGCTCAAGTAAGTAAAAACTCTTAACAGTCACCATACAGGTACACTCGCAGAAACGATGATGAAATCTTGCAATGCAACTAGCATTGCAAGATTTCGTGCAATGCAACTAGCATTGAAAGATTTCGTGCAATGCATCTTCGTCTTCTTAGCGTGTCAATAGCTCAACTTATATTGTATTAGATAGGTACTTGGCTACAGTGATGGTGTCAAGAGAAGCCATTTTTTTAATGCAACTAGCATTGCAAGATTTCGTGCAATGCAACTAGCATTGTAAGATTTCGTGCAATGCAAGTAGCATTGCAAGATTTCGTGCAATGCAACTTCTTTTTCTTAACGTGTCAATAGCTCTACTTATATTGTATTAGATAGGTACTTGGCTACATTGATGGCGTCAGGAGAAGCCATTTTTTTTATGCAACTAGCATTGCAAGATTTCGTGCAATGCAACTAGCATTGTAAAATTTCGTGCAATGCAAGTAGCATTGCAAGATTTCGTGCAATGCAACTTCTTCTTCTTAGCCTGTCAATAGCTCTACTTATATTGCATTAGATAGGTACTTGGCTTCATTTATGGCGTCAAGAGAAGCCATTTTTTAATGCAACTAGCATTGCAAGATTTTGTGCAATGTAACTAGCATTGTAAGATTTCGTGCAATGCAACTTCTTCTTCTTAGCGTGTCAATAGCTCTACTTATATTGCATTAGATAGGTACTTGGCTACATTGATGGCGTCAGGAGAAGCCATTTTTTTAATGCAACTAGCATTGCAAGATTTCGTGCAATGCAACTAGCATTGTAAAATTTCGTGCAATGCAACTAGCATTGCAAGATTTCGTGCAATGCAACTAGCATTGAAAGATTTCGTGCAATGCATCTTCGTCTTCTTAGCGTGTCAATAGCTCCACTTAAATTGTATAAGATAGGTACTTGGCTATATTGATGGCGTCAGGAGAAGCCATTTTTTTAATGCAACTAGCATTGCAAGATTTTGTGCAATGCAACTAGTATTGTAAGATTTCGTGCAATGCAAGTAGCATTGCAAGATTTCGTGCAATGCAACTAGCATTGCAAGATTTTGTGCAATGCAACTAGCATTGTAAAATTTCGTGCAATGCAAGTAGCATTGCAAGATTTCGTGCAATGCAACTTCTTCTTCTTATTAGCGTGTCAATAGCTCTACTTATATTGTATTAGATAGGTACTTGGCTACATTGATGGCGTCAGGAGAAGCCATTTTTTTAATGCAACTAGCATTGTAAGATTTCGTGCAATGCAAGTAGCATTGCAAGATTTCGTGCAATGCAACTTCTTTTTCTTAACGTGTCAATAGCTCTACTTATATTGTATTAGATAGGTACTTGGCTACATTTATGGCGTCAGGAGAAGCCATTTTTTAATGCAATTAGCATTGCAAAATTTTGTGCAATGTAACTAGCATTGTAAGATTTCGTGCAATGCAACTTCTTCTTCTTAGCGTGTCAATAGCTCTACTTATATTGCATTAGATAGGTACTTGGCTACATTAATGGCGTCAGGAGAAGCCATTTTTTAATGCAACTAGCATTGCAAGATTTTGTGCAATGTAACTAGCATTGTAAGATTTCGTGCAATGCAAGTAGCATTGCAAGATTTCGAGCAATGCAACTTCTTCTTCTTAGCGTGTCAATAGCTCTACTTATATTGCATTTGATAGGTACTTGGCTACATTGATGGCGTCAGGAGAAGCAATTTTTATAATGCAACTAGCATTGCAAGATTTCGTGCAATGCAACTAGCATTGTAAAATTTCGTGCAATGCAAGTAGCATTGCAAGATTTTGTGCAATGCAACTTCTTCTTCTTAGCGTGTCAATAGCTCTACTTATATTGCATTAGATAAATACTTGGCTACATTGATGGCGTCAGGAGAAGCCATTTTTTTAATGCAACTAGCATTGCAAAATTTTGTGCAATGCAACTAGCATTGTAAGATTTCGTGCAATGCAAGTAGCATTGCAAGATTTCGTGCAATGCAACTTCTTCTTCTTAGCGTGTCAATAGCTCTACTTATATTGCATTAGATAGGTACTTGGCTACATTGATGGCGTCAGGAGAAGCCATTTTTTTAATGCAACTAGCATTGCAAAATTTTGTGCAATGCAACTAGCATTGTAAGATTTCGTGCAATGCAAGTAGCATTGCAAGATTTCGTGCAATGCAACTTCTTCTTCTTAGCGTGTCAATAGCTCTACTTATATTGCATTAGATAGGTACTTGGCTACATTGATGGCGTCAGGAGAAGCCATTTTTTTAATGCAACTAGCATTGCAAGATTTCATGGTGGAACAATTTGTTCTTCACTATAAATCCATGAGACTAGAGTGTAAAACAATTGCGCACACATACCTAGTACCACATACTAGTATGCCCCGATATCGTAAGGTATCATCAATCCTTTCCTTTTTCCGCAGCGGGAATAGAAACCGCAACCTCCTGTGTCTCAGCCACGTAGTAAGAATAGTAAAGCTCCTTAAAAAATGTTTCCCCCGGGGACTTACTACCATTATACCTATTCTGACGCTAATCAGCATATCTGTGTTTCGGTTTAAAGGGTATGGTTGCCGGTGAAATGACAGGCACATGAGACTTTACATCTGTATACCTCAAGTTGATGGACGCAGAGCAGTGCATTGTAGGACAGGTTTCTAATATGTATGACCTACGAGGCAATACTTTGTCATAGGCGATGGTTACCACTTAACATTACGCATGTTCCATTTCCATGTATTATAAAAAAACTGAACCTAACAGTCGCAAGCCGACATATTTTGTTAATGTCCTTTAATATAGGTATTTTGTATTAATGTATAATAATAAACAATTAAATTCTTCTAATTTAATATATTTATAGTCTTATTCCTGATTCCAAACTAGGATTTCCTGTATCCTGATCTAGGCGCAGGCCACAATCTTTTAGAAAACCATCACGTTTCAGGAGCGTTTTGTTTCAATCATGTAGCAACATTACTTCGATTTGAGCCACAAAACTTTTAGACATTACTGTTACATTAATGTTGTATATTTAGTGATTTCTAGTGATTACATTACCATCAGTATAAAACATTGCGAAAATAAACATGATTTTCTTACATTTTAGGATACTTTTTTTTATTGATTTATTTTTAAAAACATATACTTATAAAATTATTACACTTAAAAAACCTTAGTAGGTTTATCCTATAGTGTGACCATTAGTGCTGTGCACTCCCTGAGGTATGCGCGCGGCGAGACGGGGGGGGGGGGGAGAATCGGCTGCTGCGCTCTGTCAGTACGCCGTCAACGCTCGTGGCGGCAGGTAGTGTTATTTGTATCGGACTGTCTATGTCATGTGCGTCTGACATAGACATAGACGCTCGTGGCGGCAGGTAGTGTTATTTGTATCGGACTGTCTATGTCATGTGCGTCTGACATAGACAGTCCGATACAAATAACACTACCTGCCGCTACGAGCGTTGACGGCGTACTGACAGAGCGCAGCAGCCGATTCTCCCCCCCCCCCCCCGTCTCGCCGCGCGCATACCTCAGGGAGTGCACAGCACTAATGGTCACACTATAAGTGAAAATTTGACATTCCTCTTCAGTATATTTATAACTATTTTTACATGTACGACATTTTTTTATAAATATATTTTGTTCTGTAGAAAATGTCAGTGTATTATTATTTTAATATTGCTATAAGAGATTGAGGTTGGCCCCCTGGACCATAATTATTTGCAAATCATACAATCGCAGCAATACTATGCAATTCTCACGATTCGCGCGTTTACTACATACACTTCCATAAATTATTACACGAAAGAGAATTTCTCTAGAAAATTTAAGATGCTCGATTCGTAGATAGATGTGCTTCCAACGAGGAGAAATTGCTTCTCTTGCCGGACAAGTGGAAACATGGTGTAAATTATTTTCCTAATGTAGAGCAAGTATTTGTAGACCTCAGTATTTTGTACTAACTCCTTCACTCTTCAGGCTGCCAGACTCTGGAATGCACTACCTGTTTCAATTCGTAACGCCAAATCCCTTCCTGTTTTTAGAAACATGGTTAATAAACATTATCTGTCGTCCATCGCTCACTAAGACTTCGCAACTTTAAATTTTGTATATAATTTTTTTTCTAATTACCTATGTATTTAGAAGTAGGTTATTTAATATTATAAAATAATTTATATTTATTTATGTGTATATTTTTTTTTTATTTTAGTCATTTATGTACTTATTCTGTTAGTTATAATTTGATTAACGCCGCCGTTCTCATTTGTTCACACAGATCCTGTCCATCCAAAGGTTGCCTGGAAGAAATCGCTTTTAGCGATAAGGCCGCTTATTGTACCTTTGATTTAATTTTGTATTCTCTTTTGTTTGTTTTATTTTTAATGGTGTGCAATAAAGAAATTATCTATCTATCTATCTATCAAGTTAATGTTAACGATACTCTGTTAGTCTAAGAAGGGCGGTGGAGCCATTTGCGGATCTTACGCCTTCGAATTGGCTTTTTTACAGACCATAAGATAACTCCTGGAAAATCGGGATAACAAGATAGGGAATAAGGATGCGCCCACTAACCTTTCGAGATCCCTTGAAGCAGCCTAGAATGTTCCCTTGCGCACACTTCACGAGTTCACCAGAAGTCGCGACGATTTAGCAACACCACATGAAATTAGAGGCTATTGACCTTTTGTAAAACATAATTTAATTATATTTTTCCAGCGGAATTCTGTGGTAATTAGCGGTATTATTCAGCGGGTCGCGTACGTAAGTCATGATTTTGACTTTTTCGCGGTGCGTTGCGGTTGCATCTACTGTTGTCTACTCAGTAGCGCCATCAGCGAGTTACGAGCGCACGGTAAAAGGAACGGTTTTACTATTAGAATATGGATCAAAGAAAGAGTTACCTTTTATTATAGTCGAAAGATGGCGTTACCAAAAGGTCTAGACAATTTAATATAGTCTTTATTTTTGAGAAAAAAAGAGATAGTTCTTGATAGTTCTTGATTCTGGACTGGGAGTCTCAGGATGTGTCTTCAAATTTTGGCATTTAATGTAACAGGTAAAATCAGTGACCTTTAACTACCATACGGAAAACAGACATTACCTATTCTATCATTTTCTATAGGCTAAACTCACAGCGATAATGTCACGATCGACATCCTCTCGCTCGGGAACTTCTAACGAGATCAAAATCTCTGGCGTGATAAAACGGAGGTCTAACGAATGTCTAGCGGTGTCTTATTATATCGGAAGCAACGATATTTATTGAATAGAAGGCTTTATTCAAGAAGATTTTCTGAGAAAAACTAACTGGAAAAGCCAATTACTTATTTCTGAAAACACGTCCCATTTGCTCCAGAATGTTTGACATCCAATAATGAAATAACAAGGCCCATTCTCGTGATGAAATCATGTGAAATTCTCGGGTGTACCAGCTCAATATTCTGACTTTGCGGTCATTGAACTTTGAACCTTACCCTGCAAATGCACCCTGCATTATGGAGTTTTAAGTTTAGCGGACTTCGTGTTTAAATCGTTTACATAGATACCAAATAATTTATTTGGTAGGTGGTTTTCTCTAAGTCTCTAGGTTTAGATAAACACATACTTTCTCCTATCGAACCTTGCCCTGTTTTTATCGATCAAGTTAATTTAATTAGCTTGCAGTCTTATTTGTTACCGTAAAAAATTGTCGGCAAAACTCAAAATATGAGAGTAGGCTTACGAGTACAATCTAATAGTTGTTGTCCGCGACTTCGTACGCGTTACACTACTAAATGTGTAAGTAACCTAGGAATAATGCTTAACTCGCTGTTGCAACTTGACTTGACACTCTATTTTAATCCCATGAGACCTAATTGGGATTAAAAAATTAAAAAATAAATAAATTGTTGTGGAAATTTCGCACAGCGCTATCTAGAGCTTGTACTATGGGAATCAGATAACTGATAGATTACTTAAATACTTTTTTTTTTGTAAATACATAATTACAATATACTAGCTGTTGCCAGTGGCTTCGCACGCGTGGTTTGCCAATTAAAAAGTACCCTATGTGTTAATCCAGGTTATGATCTACGTACATACCAAATTTCATCGCAATCGGTTAAGCCGTTCCGGCTTGAAAGAGTAACAAACATCCATACATACAAACTTTCGCGTTTATAATATTAGTTGGATTTACAAAAACATCCTAACCCGAAACAAATATTTGTAGATCATGCAAATATTCGTTCCGCGGCGGGAATCGAACTACCTGCTGCGTCTCAGCTGGCTATACGCCCACTGTGCCAGCTGCGAAGTTGTAAAAAAGGATAAAAAGTAGCCTATGTGATCATCCGGGTTATAATGTATGTACATACTAAATTTCATCGAAATCGGTTTAGCTGTTACGACGTGATTGAGTAACAAACAAACAAACAAATAAACAAACATCCAAACTTTCGCATTTATAATATTAATTAGTGATGATTAGTGATAGTTATTGCACAAAACACCTAATAGTAGGAAGGTTAATCAAATACACATATATCAGTAACTTATTTTCGTCATTTTATAATAACATCCCAATAAACATAATTTAAGACGAATACGAGCTCAACAAATTGCTAACGATATAACGATGATGACTGTCTGACTGAAGTGAGACGCTAAAATATCAGGTCATTGAACTAAGATGGAAGCTTCAAGAATATAAGTGAGCTAATGAAGCAAACTCTAACTAATGGCTATAATGAGAGAAATGGAGAGTAACTTAGAACATAATTTTAAGTGAACGAATTTTACATAATTTCAGCATGTTCACTACTTTTTTTTTTATTTTAGTTTTTATATTCTGGATCAATACATTTTTTAATTTATTATTATTATTTTTCTAGAACCAATCAAGCGTAAACTGAGATATGATCGCTCATGCCTCACAACTATACAAAAATGTATTGACGTGAAAATCTTTGCTTGAGGATTAATTCACTTTTGAGTTAAGTTCTGGAATTATTGAGTAAACGCCATTTATTCGTATTACCTCTGTACAACGCAAAGATAGACCCAACCACTATTTTTTTGACATAGTTTTGAAAAAGTGACCACATGATATAGATGGTAATTTATGCGGAGCTTGCTTCGCTTATTATTAGGGTTCCGTACCCAAAGGGTAAAACGGGGTATTACTAAGACTCCGCTGTCTGTCCGTCTATCACCAGACTGTATCTCATGAACCGTGATAGTTAGACAGGTGAAATTTTCACAGATGATGTATTTCTAATGCCGCTGTATCAACAAATACTAAAAACAGAATAAAATAAATATTTAAGGGGGCTCCTATACAACAAACGTGATTTTTTGCTTGTTTTTGCTCGATATTGATAACGGCAACATGTGGACGCTTGAAATATTCACAGAATGTTTAGTTATATATTCACTTTAAAAATAAATAATTAAATTAAATTAAACAAATATTTAAGGGGGGCTAAACTCACATACAACAAACGTGATTTTTTTGCTCGTTTTTATAGATTTTATACTTTTTATAGTACGGAACCATTGTGTGCGAGTCCGACGCGCAATTAGCCGGTTTTTAAAGTCAATTCTACATCCTGAATATTTGGAGCTTGTAGTTTGCCAGTTAAAATAATTCTGTTTATTGTTTTGCTGTTCTCCATACAGAAACATAGTTTGTATGTATAACATAGTATGGTAAAATTTATATATGTTTAATGTAAAGCAAAACATTAAGCACTTTGTATGCACCTCGATCAATATTTACCGAAATATTAAGATAGATCAGGGGTTCTTAAACTTTTCTAATTTGTGTCGCACTTACAGGTTTAGTATTTTGTCTCGGCGCCCTAGCTAATATAAATAGGGTACAATGATACTAAGTAGATAAGCACAAAAATTAAAACATCCTCAATATGAAGCTGAGTTTTTATATGTATATACAAGAAAACATTTATTATTTAAGAAAAATAGGAAATAAAATACAATGGCAACTTAGTCAATGTGACGTGTGAGCTTTGTGATCTCCACACGTTTTTTTCAAAGCGTAGCATAGGGCTTGACACCGCTACTCTCATTTCTTGCTCCACATTGATCTTTGATTGTTCACTTTGTAACCGCGAATGCCTAAGTTTAGTTCCGCCTCACGGTGCTCCCCTCTTTTCTCTCTACGGGGCGCACTAGGTCGCCGCGGCGCACACTTTGGGAATCTCTGAGATAGATTTTTCCGTGATTGAAAACCGGAAACGGTTCATCATTCGTGTTTGTGTTGGATATCCGTTATTTTGAAAATGTTTTTAGTATTTATGTAATATAACGGGTGATGTAATTAGTTATCTAATAGCAGTATTAAAATAAACCACGAGTCAGACGCCACAGACAGTCACAGAGTCAGACACAAAAATATGTATGATATTTTACTATTTTCGCTAAATGGTTATGTAACATTACGTAGTTTAGTTTTCAATCATAGATCTTGCTTATGTATTTTATCTTAATCAGAGCAACTCTAAAGCTCTGACCCCTAAAACGTGGCGTAGTATCCTAGTACCGGCCTTGTAAAGAACTATAGTGACTAGCCAATATGCCAATGAACATTACACAATTTCCATTGGGTCAAAGCAAATAGGAATTATGAAAATAGCCCAGCGTACTCCTTGCAGGGAAGATCATAAATGAATATTGTATGCTTATAATTTTTGTTACCAGGTCAACATCCAGTCCCAGAATGGCTTCACTCCGCTGTACATGGCTGCTCAGGAGAACCACGATGCGGTTGTCAAGTTCCTGCTGGCCAACGGAGCCAACCAGAGCTTGGCTACTGAGGTAACTTCGATAACAAAGTGTTTTACTGAACATCATTTCACATGTTTTGTATATTGATTATATTCTTAGTTACTTTTTATGCACAAATACAGATAGCATCGTTACCCCCGCGCGCCCGCGCTCCGTTTGGCACTTGGCCGCGAGCAATCGAGAAGACACAAGCTCCTATACTCATCAATGTTAAAATGTAAAATAATTAAACCTTATCAAATTTACTGGGATCTTTTATAACTAATATTTGATTTTTAATGTAAACTTCAACACTTACCATAACATATTTAAACTAATCAATACAATTATCTATGGCTGAAGTATGCAACAGTTATCACCCTTGTCAGTCAACTGATACTGACTTAGATGTACGTGCTGTAAACAGAAAAGTCAACACAACATTTTTCTTCGTCATATCAGCCATAGGACGTCTACTGCTGAACAAGGGGGAGTCCCCCTTAGATTTCCAGTGCAAAAGATATTTTGCGGCCAACATTCTTTTTGATGATCATTATTTTTATTTGTGCATAAGGTCAAGTAAATGTCTTGACTTATCACAAATGATGTTAAAAAATGCTGTTTAAGTCCTCTTTTTATGTATATTTTTCATTTCAATAAAGAATTAAATTTATGATATAGATGTTTGTAAAAAGGTAACAAATTGATATTGTAACATGTTACTTTTGTCTACAGGATGGATTTACCCCACTAGCAGTGGCGATGCAACAAGGCCACGAGAAAGTGGTAGCTGTACTCTTAGAAGCGGACACGCGTGGCAGAGTGCGTCTACCAGCACTCCATATCGCAGCAAAGAAGGATGACGTGAAGGCTGCTAACTTATTACTTGAGGTAAGTGGCCTAAGGTAATAGCGACTTCTTTGACTTTGCTAAGGCATTTGACATCGTGATCGATAATTTTACCCCAAAAATTATAACTATAGGCATCCGAGTGATCTTTGTTTTAATTGTATAAGCATCTAAGCGAGTAGTGAAATAAAAAAACAAAATAATGCAGTGGTTTAAGTGGTTTTACTTAATCAGGGTTCAGGTTACCACAAGGAAGAGTGTTAGGCCCTATCCTGTTCATAGATACACTCACTAGATAATTATATAATATAAGTAATAATAATATATTCATATATATTTAATAACAATATGTATATATCCATATATATTTGTAGTAATAATAAAATATACTTATAAAATATAATCGAAGAATGGCGGAATCAGCTCGAATTGAATCGACAACGCAATCGGAAGAATCATCGACAACGCGATCAACGGAACCATCGCAGGGAGCAGACTCATCGCGATCGTTGGGATATATAACAGAGGATAAGCTTAGGGAGATCTGGAAATATGAGATGAGACAAGAGATGCAAATCATGCTCGAGAATACTTTGGATAAGACTGTTTCGGGACTGCTTAAGGCAATAAATAGCCAATGCGCTGAGTTTCATGATTCGGTGGCTTATCTCAGCACATAGTTTGAGGATCTAAGGAAAGAAATTACGGAACTCAAGAAACGACTAGGTAGTACCTCGTCTGAGATGAAATGCCTCAGGGATGAAAACAAGACTCTCAAAGAAAACTTAAAGGCCTGTGTATCCCGTGTCAAGAACCTGAAAGATAAAAATCTTAAACAGCAGCAGTGGGTCAGGATGCAGAACATTGAAATCACGAGTATCCCTGAGGATAGCAATGAGACTGCCACTGACTTAATTTTGAGAGTCTCTCAGCACATTGGTGTCAACATCGAGCCGTCTGAGGTTGAATTCGCCCACCGTGTCCAGCCGCGTCGCGCCGAGAGTGCCTCGCGTGCTCCCTATCATTGCTCGCCTGAGGCAGCGTGCTGTTAAGGACAAAATAATCGCAGCATCGCGTAAATTTCGAAATATGACTGCCAAAGATATGGGCTTCGGAGGAGAATCGTGTAAAATCTTTGTGAATGAGCACTTTACTAAGGATAACAAGCAATTGCTTACTTCTAGTAAACAAAAGGCTAAAGATGTAAGCTACAAATTCATTTGGACAAAAAACTGTCGAATTTTTGTTCGAAAAAACGAAACGTCTCCTCCGATACTCATCGCCTCTCCATCAGATGTGTTCAAGATAGTCTAGTTTATTCTAATGGGTGTCTGTGGCATCTTTTGCTTTTTTGTATGTTACTGGTAATATGCTTTCCTTTACAATGCACCATTCAATCCACCATTCAATACTCACTTAGCACTATCAATGTATTATTTGATATGCACTCTTGTACACGGGAATACACTTGTTGTAAGTATGCTATTTTTACTTTGGAAAATCATAATATGCTGTCATCATCTACGAATAATAATAATATAATTTTACTTACTGTCATTCTGTCTATCTTATGTACTGTCATAATTGGAACTTCTAGCTTATTTTATCGTTATCAGGTATCTGGTTACAATATCTTCTGCAATGTTTGATACAATGAAACCACTAAACGTCTTCTACCAAAATATGAGAGGACTTCGTACTAAGACCATTGAATTTTACAATAATTTGTTACTATGTGAGTCTGACATTGTATTGGTGAAAGAAACTTGGCTCTGTGATAGTATTCTAGACTCCGAGTTGTATAACAATAAATATATTATTTTTCGCAATGATCGAGCCGCATTGGGAGGAGGAGTGGCAATAATGTGTGCCCCACATTTACAGGCCTGTTTAATTCAGAAGTGGCAGTCTCATGATACTGAATGCTTATTTGTAACTATTCCGTCCCGAGTCATTGGTTCTACTCGTGATCTACATATTGTGTTGGTTTATATACCCCCTAATTCACTTCTTCCTTCACGGACTCAGTCATTTAATAACTTGCTATCTCAATTCCATACTGCTCATCACGGGGATCATTTTTTGATCGCTGGTGATTTTAATTTACCGTGTATAAACTGGCAATCTGAAGAGCCATTTATAATAAGAAAGGGTCCTGTAGAAGTGCAAAACGCTGCATCAAGTTTAACTGCCTTAACAGCGTTTCTAGGCCTATCCCAATAAAATAAGATTTTAAACAAAATCAATAATACATTAGACTGATTTTTTTCGGATTCACCGGTTACCATCCAAAAATCAATACTACCACTTGTGAAAGAAGATTCTCTACATCCTACCTTCTCGATTTTGATCAGTGATATCTTGGTTCCACAGCTTAAGCCTCAATTTAGTATCAAATACCAATTCAAACGTGCTGACTATGATGAAATAAATGAATCCTTGAATAAATGTGATTGGTCTTTTATACTACAAGAAGATAATATTGAAAACATAATTCTTCAGTTTTATGCTATTATAAATAACTTAATTGAAACTTATGTTCCACGAGTCCGCCACTCAGGTACTTACTTATCTGATATGGTACACTAAAGCTCTTATCAAATATATAAAGAAAAATCAAAGGCACATAATAATTGGAAACGATATAAAAACCCCAATGATTATGCTGATTTTGCAGATCTTTGACAAAGGCAAAATATATTGCAGACTGAATGTTTTAACTCTTATGTCAATTTTTTGCAACAAAAGATAAAATCGCATCCATAATTCTTTTGGTCATTTGTTAAATCGAGAAGACAAAACAGTACTAGATATCCACAGCAAATGACTTATAATAAATCCACGATCAGAACTCCTATCGATATTTGTTGCGCTTTTAATGATATCTTCGAACAAACTTTTATTAGACCATCTGATAACTATTCTAACAACCATATTATTGACGATGAAAACTTATATAATATTGTTGAATTGGAGGTATGTATATAAATCAAATATATTTAAATTAATTAATAATTTTGATATTAACAAAGGCGCGGGCAGTGACAAAATCCCACCAATCTTTTTTGTGAAATGTGCTGACTCGATATCTACTCCTATTGCGTTGATCTTCAATAGATCACTAGGTTTTTTCCCTAATATTTGGAAAAAGGCTCATATAGTTCCCATTCACGAGAAAGGTCTTAAGACAGCTGTTGAAAACTACCGCCCAATTTCTATACTTTATGTTTTAAGTAAACTATTTGAGAGAGTAGTCCACAATCACATCTACCCTGTCATATCATTATCAATTCCCTTAGAACAACATGGGTTCATGAAAGGAAGGTCTACTTCCACTAACTTGGGAGTTTTTGTGGATTACGTGGCTAATGGTATGGCTCTCAAGTTGATGTGATCTATACGGACTTCGAGAAAACGTTTGACCGTGTGGATCACATCATACATTTGCGTAAGCTATATGACCTAGGTATTCGGGGAAATTTATTAAGATGGATAGAATCCTATCTTCGTAATAGATCTCAGGCAGTTGTTGTGGGAGGATATTGTTCGGACTTTATTGAGAGAGTCCCCCAGGTCTCAATTTTGGGGCCACTTCTGTACTCCGCGTATCTTTACGATGTGGGTCAATGTTTCCAACATGCTCGCTATCTAATGTATGCGGACGACACCAAAATTTATATGAGTGTGAATAATCATGCTGACTGTGTGAATCTTCAGAGGGATCTTGACCGCTTGGGCCAATATTATGCAGTGAATCGTATTGGTGTAAATATAAGTAAATGTTCATTAGTCGCTTTCGCTCGAAAAATACGACCAACGGAATTTAGTTATAAAATTAATAATATCCTTATTTCTAAAGTAAAATATGTCAGGGATCTCGGAGTAATAAAGAACTCAAAGTTGTCGTTTTCTGAACACATAGATAATATTGTCAATAAAGCATACAAGAGTTTAGGATTCATCTTACGGGTTAGTGCCCCATTCTCCGACCTTGGCTGTTTGAAGATACTATACTACTCTTATGTAAGAAATACTCTCGAGTATTGCTCCACCGCCTGGAACCCACACTATATAACCTATGTGCAAAGCTTGGAAAGTATACAGATTAAGTTTGTTAAGCATCTTAACTATAGGTGCTTTAAAATCTTTGACAACTACTCGTACCAGGAAGCGTGTATATACCATCACATAACTACTCTCGAAAAACGCAGGTTTGTTGCAGATATGTCTTATCTGCATGGTGTATGCAATGGTTACAATGACTGTCAAGAGTTATTATCCAAAATGTTGCGCTTGTGTGTACCGCATAAAAGAACTAGACATACAAGCCGTTATACACACAGGCACTAATTATGCTCAACACTCACTTGTGCCGGCTTTATATAAATTACAATTAAAATTTAATTCTATTGATATTTTCTTCTGTAACAAGGAAGCTTTTAGGCGTAGCAGTTATCAACTCCTCGCTGAATCTGTTTAGATGGTAAGATGGATAGATACATATATGTGTAGATAGATATAGACTTAATGGTAGATAAATAAAAAATAGCTGTTTTGGTAAATTGTAATAGATGGGTGGACTTTTACATAAATGGACAGATATTAATGTTACAAATGTGTATGTTTGTGTATTTAGATGTGGGTAGATAAATACATTTAAAGATGGATAAACGTTGTAAGGGGGGGGGGGGGGGGGGGGTAAGAAAATGGCACCTATGAAGCTTCGTATATATTTATCAAAGTCTTATAGATATATAAAGCGTAGGTCATCATCATCATCATAATTATGAATAAACTATTGACACGATAGAAGAAGGGTAACTCCTTTTTGGAAGGTAAAAAACCAAACGTTTTAAAACTCACTAGGCGTCACTAAAATATATCATCCTGCAGAATTTCAGCTTTCCAGCACTAATTCAATCAAAAAAACTAATTCAATTCAAGCAAAACTAACAACACACTGACTACGAAATGAACGGCTGTATTGTAACTGGTCGGACGGACTGACGAAGAAACGGACATGGCGAAACTGTAAGAGTCCTGAGTTCGACTAAGGAACCTCAAAAAGTTTACAGGGTGCTTCGGAACATAAAGATATGTTAAGTTAACTTGAAAAGGGGCGTTTATTATGTACCTAATACATATTTCACACTATTTTTACTAGTGAAAATAGTAAGAACGATAGATTCTAATATAGTAACAATTGATAGATTCTAATATAGATGGATGTATGTTTCTTTTAGGTGATTGTCGTCGTTATTTAATTTTAGATCTTTAAATTGTAAATCCGTTTTTTTGCTGTAGAATAGACACATAAGCATTGTATACTTTTATTTTTAAGAGCTGTGGATTTTGTTGATAAATAAATAAAAAATGAAATACAATAAAAAATAACGCAACTTTAAGAACGACAAAAGATATTTTGAATACAAAATTAAGTAATTAAACATATACTTACCTAAAATTCCTTTTTCCGATGTACAAAATCACAATGATGTACATGCCACATCCAGTTGCGCATATCTGTGTCACTTGAATGTTGTTTACATTGCATTGATGAGCCAAATGTTATAAAGCTACCCGCATTTCACTTTTATTTTGTATATACTTGTGTTTTATTATGTATCACTTTTAACATTGTTAATAGTACCTACAATTAGCCTAACAAAATATTTATTGACCAGTATTTTTGAGTTTCTCTGTAAGTGAATTTAATTCTTTGAGAAATAAACATATCTTAAACCTGAAGTGTGGTTTAAACTATTTTAATAATTACAAACTAACTCTTTCCTACCAAACCATTCTCTGATACATAATACAATACGTTTTATATGATATTCCTTTCGTATACATTTTACAGGATTGTATAAAACGTTTATAATGTCTCCAACAGAACGAACACAATCCTGACGTGACTTCCAAATCCGGCTTCACACCTCTACACATCGCGGCACACTACGGCAATGAGTCGGTCGCCAGATTGCTCCTGGCTAAAGGAGCTGATGTAAACTGTGCTGCCAAGCACAATATCTGCCCACTACACGTTGCTGCTAAATGGGGTAATTTGGATACACGTTTTGACTTCGGAAGAACATCCCTATAATTTAGTGAGTGAGCCTGTGTGGATCAAGGAAGGTAACGGGTTCAAATCCCGCGTGTTTCGTAATTATTAGGACAATCTTAGACATAAATAATATTCATCTCAATAATCTCAAAGACAATGTGCCCACTTAGTTTTTAAAGTAAAACTTCTTTAAGCATGCTTGACTTGGGGAGTAAGCTGGTGAATGCGTTACGAAAAGTGCGAACGGAAGTTGAGAGGGAGATATAATTTAGTGAAGATAGAAAGAGAGAGCGTTACGTTACGTAAACTTTTAAACGTTAATGTGCGAGTGTGAGTTGCTTCTGTACAGAATGAACATAGACTGATCGATCTACAGACGTGTGGACAATTTTGTAATTGAACAATTTTATAAATAAATATTTTGTAAAAGAAGTTTTACTTCAGTCAGTGGTCTAAAGCACACTCGTTTTTTTTAATTTGGATGAACCTCCATTCATATTATGAGTGAGATATTATAATGAAACGCAAGCTGCGGATCAAATCTGACTGATTTATTACTTAACGGCGGTAGTACATGAAAATACTATTTACGATTAACTACAAATACCCAACATTATGCAAGCTGCTAGATGTCCAAAACCATAGTTTCAAAAGTTGTAACTACCTTCCCCAGGCAAAGACAACATGGTAACTCTTCTATGTGACAACGGCGCTAACGTAGAAGCGCGAACACGCGATGGACTTACCCCCCTACACTGCGCCGCGAGGTCTGGACACGAGCGAGTAGCAGAGGCCTTGTTGGACAGGGGAGCACCTATCACTAGTAAGAGTAAGGTGAGTTACATTTGTTTTTTTATTTCTCCAAAATGACTACAAGTTAATGCCGGCTCATTGTGCCAAAACCTGCATGCCCCGGAACTTGAAAATCGAAGGCATGTCGATTTGTATTCTAATTAACGGTGATGGGCTTGAAACTGTCATGTGGATACGAACTACTATACAAAAAAGTGATGGTCTGTATCATCATTATCATGGACGTCCACTGCTGAGGACAGGCCTCCCCCATAGATTTCCATAGTGGTCTGTCTTCTTTCCATCTATAGTCTAACTTTTTATTAGCTGCAGTAAAATGACGTTTCTAAATGTCATTCCGTAAAATAATGTTGCCAGCCTAATCTCAATAGGGATGTGATTCAGTTCACAAAAATTAATTAAATAACATTATTATGACGTTTTTGTTTCATTTTGAATGTACCTCCCTATACTTCCACTAAAAAAGATCAATCCTCTAGTATAGTAATAATAATAGGTTAAAAAAATACATTACAACTTAATATTAAATCTCAACAAAAAAAACCAAACTGATTATTAATTTATGATTCACTCATTTAGCTACATCCCTATTTATTTTTCTTCAAAAACCGGCAACCCACAAAACGTCATTTTACTGCAGCTAATAAAAAGTTAGACTATAGTGGGAGGCCGTCCTACGAGTACGTTGTGCTTTTCAGTACGTGGTCTCAACTCAAGATACTTTCAGCCCCAACAAGTGTCAGTTTTTGAGTTATATATGCCACTGTCACTTCACCTTGCTAATCTTGTCTGCTATGTCAGTGACTTTGGTTCGTCTACAAATCTCCTCATTTTTTATATTTTGTGATCAATGCAGTCGTAAGCCTATGTATTTATTGATTTTTTTTCTATTTTTTTTAATAAGTGGGCATTTCCTATTACTAACTTTTTATTTTATTTGAAATAAAATGTAAAAAACAATAAAAATGAAATGGTTATTGCTTGATAAGATTTTAACGTCATTAACACATTCAGCAACAGTACAACAGTATCAAGCCCAGGTTTTTTTTCAGTTACGTGTTCAACCAGCTCTCCATCAATATGTATGCCTAGAACTCGTCGGAGAGTTTATTTAACGCTTTCTTTGTCCCAAACCGCATATACTTGGATTTCATGGGATCAAGGACATTATCTTCTACGATCACATAGCATCTATCTAATCCTCGTCCGTTGCGCTCTTCTAAGTCCTTGAAACTTAAAATTCCTATCCACTCTTCTAACTTTTATGACAACTCCTTTACTGTACAAGCTATCCGTTTATGGAACTCTCTTCCTTCTTTTATTAGATCTGCCAAATCCCTTCCCATCTTTAAAACGCTATTGTTTAAGCACTATTTGTCTGCATCAGAGAGCTGAGTAATTTTATTTTGTTATCATATATATCGTTGTTAGGTACTGTTTGTATTACAGCTGTTTTATATTTTATTTATTGTTAGTATATTTAATATCATAGAATGTTTATGTATAATATTTATGCTAATATTACCTACCCTGGTATCTATTTCTTCTGTTTTGCTTATGTAAGTATACCTAGAATTAAATAAAAAGCTTATATTATAAAGCTACCGTCCTTTAACGTTCTCGTAAAATCCAGTCCATCCAAATAAGACCGCCAATTGTACTATCGCGTGTCTAGTTTTAAGTGTTTTAATTATGATTTGTTAATTTAAGTGTGGTATACAATAAAGCGTTTTCTATCTATCTATCTATCACATAACATAACTTTTCTTTCTAAACGCATCTGCATATTTTTTATGATGTGTACAGACACAGCGATCGAAAGAGGCTAGCTACCCGCAACACAGGTTTTCCTAGGATAGGAGCTGGCGAGCTCGTTTACAAATTGTACTGTTGTTATAATGTTGTACTTGCACCTAATTAAGAATTATTCTAAAACCAAATTGTAATTTGTAACTTTATGCTACGCACCAATTGTTCATCATTATCCACAGTCTGACTTCACCCACTGCTGGGTATATGCCTCCCCAGGTTTGTGCCATCCACCACGATCCTGCGCTAGTCTCACCCACTGACGGCTCGCGACCACGATGTCGTCCACCCATCTAGCTGCCGGACGTCCTAACCTTCTATACCCGATCCTCGGCCACTACCCTAGTCTAGTCGCAGCTTTGCTCCATCTGTCATCACCATGTTTGACGCGAATAATTTTTTATACTTTTTTATACTTTCTCTAGAACGGCCTAGCCCCTCTTCACATGGCGGCCCAGGGCGACCACGCCGACGCGGCCCGGGTACTTCTCTCCCGTCGAGCGCCGGTCGATGACGTCACTGTCGACTACCTCACCGCACTCCATGTCGCTGCTCATTGCGGTCATGCTAAAGTAGCTAAACTGTTATTGGACAGGTGAGTACTGAATCACCCAACAGCACTAACTGCCAAGATTCAAGTTTTCACAAACTTAGTGGCAAGTAGGGTGCCATTTATTGCAAAGGATAAAATGTAAATGAAATATATGAAAATATTGTGGTATAACTACAAAAAAACACAGTATCTATACAATTTAAAATACGTGCTTATGAGCTGGGTTAAGTGGCTAAGCAAAGAGAAATTATAACCATATATTACAAGTAATAGATGTTTATAATATTGTTTATTTATACAAGTTTATAGTATTATCTATCGGTTTCCTTACTAGGCGTAGCCTGTATCGAGGAAACCAAAGCTCGGAAAGCTTTGGTTTCCTCGATACAGGGTGTGCCTGTCGTAACATAAAGCCTAAAAGTTGGTCCACTGATACATTCAATTAGGTTATTAAATAAATAAATAAATATTGGTAAACATTTCACACAGCGCTATTTAGGCCCAAACTAAGCAGAGCTTGTACTATGGAAACCAGATAACTGATAGAATACTTTATATACGTTTTTTTGTAAATACATACTTATAATATATAGAAAAATATCCAGACCCGGAACAAATATTTATAGATCATCCAAACATTTGTTCCGCGGCGGGAATCGGACTCGCTACCTCCTGCGTCTCATCCGGCTATACGCCCACTGCGTCACGGAGGTCGTCGATAAATGGTAAATAAAAAAAAATAATAGGTGATAAATATAAGAACTAGTTAGAGGTATAAACAAAATAAAATTAAGTATTAAAACTGTTTATTGAATAATGACATCTCTGTACATGTATTTTATGCAATAAAACAGGAAGGGGGGGCTAAGGGAAACCATTAATAAAAGTATCAAAAACCTGTATTTAGTCATTATCATTAATCACAATACAATATTAACTTATCAAACTACAGTTTGGCATATATTTTGCTTTGTTAAATATTCAAATATCCTGAATATTTTAACTCTACTGCGACTATGTGAAAACCCCATTATGCCCCGGGGTAGGGGTAATATGGGGTACTCTAAAACGGGGCATTATGGGTTACGCTTAAGATTCGCAGTACAGGCATATATGTATTTCTTCGGTGTTATCGTCATCCACACCGGTGCAAGCCGTGTGAGACCATCATCCACAAATCTGGCAGCCCACCCAACCCTCCGAAGACATCAGATATGTGTTATTTGCATCTACACAATACCGGCATAAGGTATCTTCGTCTTCGGTTTTGTAAATAGGTTTCTTTTGTTTCTTTGCATTTTTTTTTCAATCGAGTATCATTTGCGTTTGAACACTTCTTCGACCTTTTGTGGTTCTCCATTAGCTCGTTTTTGTAAGGAGTTGAAATAAGAATTACAATTTCACCTCGGCGATAGTTTCGTTGATAATCCGAAAAGACGTTTTTTCATGTCCTTTATATATTTTACCAGTTCTTTCTCTTCTTGTATAGAAAACACAGGTTTAAAACTACCTCCAGTTACGCCAATAGAAATCTCACCCTTCTTTATTTTAGCCACGTGACGCTCCAATGTGGTTTGTGAAACGTATATAGCTGAGCTGCTTTTCTATAGCCTGCTGTTCTACTCAAGACAGCATCTACAGTCTTCTTCATACTCTCTACAGACCAACTTCCTCTCGTAGATTTTTTCTTGTAAGTTCGCACCATCTTACATATCGAAAACAAAAAGAAATAAATTTATTAACCGAGAAAAAAGTACCTACAGACTATCTACCTATCGAATGGGCATAATGGGGACGAGGCACGATGGGGTACCCCGTCATGCCCCGTAGTCATGTCCCCGTTATGCCCCTATGCCTAGTATTGTGTTTGAAGACAAATAAAAAAACAAGACGCATGATATCTTGGTTTTGACCAATACAAATCAGCAAGTGATATCTATAGAGAATCTGAACAATATAACTAAAATACAAAATGTGAATGCTTACCTTTTTATCGGCGTTTAAATAGTGACACAAACTTAGATCAAAAAGCACGAAACCATATTTTTGCTCGAAATAAATGCACACGTGCACTTTCACCTCCGGTCGCTTCCGCACTGAGTGTCGATCTAAAAGGACCGCTTAATAATAATTTAAGCACACACCTAGTACCTCTAGTTACCTGTACGTGTGGGTGACCCCGTCGCGCCCCACGTCCCCGTTACGCCCCCCCCGCCCCTACTTGATTTGTCGCACGACATGTCTTACGACAAGTGTCACGAGACATTTGTAAGTGAATTCGAGGCTTAAAGAACAACTTGAGCTTTGCAATGTGCTTTGATCCATCTTGGATCTATCAAATTGACGCTGCTTACGAGAATTCCTTGAATTTTCGAGTGTCATTGAGTTCCAACTTTCTATTTCACAATATCTTTGACAATATTGAAGACGTTTCCCTCTAATAGATTTCATTTCATTTCATATATTCTCAAACAATAAAATATTGTGTCGGAACTTTTGTCATTCTATAGTCAGAAAATCGTTTACAAATACGTAATTAATGCGAAAGAACAACAGTTTTGGTAAGTACATAATAGAACATGATAATTAATAACCAAATAGTATTTTTATTTATAGTGTTATCCGAACACATGCGGAAAATTCCAAGATTTTTTAAAATCATCTCATAAATTACTAGACAGCACTTGAATCCGCGACCTTCCTCTTGATACGAGGACGCACTACCATCTGTGCAACCAGGCAATTCACGTCTAGGTCGAAATTAGTGAGATCATTCAGAATTACGACTAAAGCGCCGTTAGCTCCATCTACAGGAAAACTTATATAGTTCTTTGTACCTGCTCAATGCTAAACGGTTCAAGTCCTGTCTAGGCTTGAAATTATTGAGATGATTTTAAAAAATCTTGGAATTTTCCGCATGTGTTCGGATAACACTATAAATAAAAATACTTTTTGAAATAAGCAACGCGACATCTCTTGTCAATGTACTGAACTGCAACGTTTAGCATTGAGCAGGTACAAACAGGTACGCTGCGTCATTTTGAGCTTTATTCACTGTAATATATTTCAAAATCATTATAATGATTGCAATGATAAAAGACTGGCTTTGTCGTAATTAAGTAGGACGTGGTATTTAATACTAGAATATCTCTTAACATTTAGATGCAAAACAAAATAATAATAAGAATAACCAATAAAAGCCGTTTATTTACACACACACCTAAGCTGACAGAAGTAGGTAGGAACTAGGAACAATAAGTACTAAATAGAGGTAGGTATGTACGAGTATAACAGTAGGCCTAATTCTAAGAAACATTAGTACATTACAAATAATGTACTAATGTTTCTTAGAATGTTTGCACTGGTAAAATCGTTATCTATAAGTATGAATGAATGAATGTGTACACTTTATTGTACACATTAAAAAAAATAGAAATTACAGTCACAAAGCAAATAGTACAATGGGCGGTCTTATAGCTTTGAAGGGATTTCTTCCAGCCAACCTTTGGATGGAGAGGATATAGCAATGTCAAAGATGATCGGGGGTGCACATACGATATGGATGAAGGGAGTGCAACTAATACCTAAATAAAAAAATAAATAGACATAAATAAATGATTAAATTACATCATCATCATCATATCAGCCGTAGGACGTCCACTGCTGGACAAAGGCCTCCCTCATTGATCTCCAGGAACTGCGGTTGGAAGCGGCCTGCATCCAACGCCGACC
Organism: Philereme vetulata; assembly: GCA_918857605.2. Lineage (NCBI taxonomy): Eukaryota > Metazoa > Arthropoda > Insecta > Lepidoptera > Geometridae > Philereme > Philereme vetulata. The sequence goes on from OU975461.1 coordinate 5,694,876, forward strand.
TGCGGTTCTTACCAAGTCGTCTGCCCATCTTGTGGGTGGACGTCCTACGCTGCGCTTGCCGGTCCGTGGCCTCCACTCGAGAACCTTTCGGCCCCATCGGCCATCTGTTCTGCGCGATATATGGCCTGCCCATTGCCACTTCAACGTGCTAATCCAAATAAATAAATTAAATTAAATTGCTAATTAAATTACATACCTAAATATAATATATAAAATTATGATATATATATTATTTATAATACATACATACATTAGATAAATACGATAAATATATATGTATTTAACCAACTTAAAAATAAGTAGGAGATTCTCAATTCTTTGGTTGTTTTTTTGTTTATACACGCAGATCTGTTTAATGAATCAACCAATTTTGATGTTCTTATTTTTTTTGATGGGTTTTAACTTTACGGTGGTTCCAATTAAGTTTTATTGAGGTAAAACAATTTTGAATGAACTTTTCATCGAGGTAAAGACGAGGTTAACAAAATATTTTTTCACACAACCTGCTCGACAATGTCAAATTATATGTCATGTAAACCTCACCGAAAACAGTTTGGCCGGGAGTAAAGATGTACTGAATTGCATTACGCCCTCGTGGACATAATGAAATGGGTGAATTTGGAATCTTATATGTATTAAAATTTAAACCAAAGAGACCCACACAATAAGCACTTAATAGTAAATCGAACTAACCTCTGCACAGAATGCACCAACCTAGATTTGGTTTTTATTGTCTCGCAGAATGTATGAAAAGTAAAGTATTCTCTCATGGATAAACTGTCTGCATCTTGGGCGTGCTTATATCCTCTTTGCGCTCAGGATTCTAGTAACTCCCTCGGTCCGCTCGTGAGTTCACTCTAGAATCCTTCGTTACGTTCGGGATGAAATATAGCGCCCGTGACGCAAGACACTGCTTTATCTCCTCGTCTATTATCTACTATTCCTTGCACCCCAGTGTGTATAATATTTGATAGAAATCTCTTTGAAAATTAGGTAGATATTTCATTAACCACTTTTAGAGTCCTGTTTCTGTTCCTATTTTTTTTATTATTTGATCATTTAATTTTTAGGGTTCCGTACCCAAAGGTTCAAACGGGACCGTATTACGAAGACTCCGCTGTCTATCTGTCTGTACGTCTGTCACCAGGCTGTATCTCATGAACTGTGATAGTTAGATAGTTGAAATTTTCACAGATGATGTATTTCTGTTGCCGCTATAACAACAAATACTAAAAATAGAATAAAATAAATATTTAAGGGGGGCTCCCATACAACTAACGTGATTTTTTTGCTCGTTTTTGCTCTATATTAATAACGGCAACAGATAGACGCTTGAAATGTTCACAGAATATTTATTAATATCTTCACTTTAAAAATAAATAATTATATTAAAATAAAACAAATATTTAAGGGGGGCTCTCATACAACACACGTGATTTATTTTGCCGTTTTTATAGATAATGGTACGGAACCCTTCGTGCGCGAATCCGACTCGCACTTGTCCTGTTTTATATGTTAGTACTTGTTATATCTATACACGTAATTTTTCTATTAGGAATGCTGACGCGAATGCAAGAGCTCTTAATGGATTTACGCCCTTACACATCGCGTGCAAGAAGAATAGGATCAAGGTTGTTGAGCTGCTACTCAAGTATGGAGCAAGTGAGTACAGATATTTAACATTTATTTATAGAAACGAGTGGAGACCACGCACTGGAAACCACAGCGTAGCAGGGCTCCCCACTAGATGGAAACACGACCTGATAAAGGTTGCTGGGAGCCGTTGGGTGTAAGCCGCACAAGATCGATCACTCTGAAAATCTATGGGGGAGCATCTATGTTCAGCAGTGGACGTCCTGCGGCTGATATGATGATGATGGTTATGATGAACGGTAAAAATATAGGTACAATGATTAACATTACTACTTATAAAAAAACGAAATATTGAGTCAATTGAGAGAAGAGCCAAGAAGCTCATTGGCAACGATGAACTAGTTGATGCAAGGCTCTTCAGCCTAGAACATCGATGAAAGGTGCAAGCCTCTCGGTCTCTCATCGAGTACATTTTGGGGAGTGCGTGGCGGAACTTTTTAACCTAATCCCACCATCTCCATTTTATCATCGGACAACCAGACGCTTTCTTTTTCGAATGGACTAATCTCGCTGTTGGTCTTTGAGGCCGTTGCAGCTTAACCGAACTTTTGGCGTGCGCAGAAGGCGCTCAGCCCTGTAAGTTTTTGATGAGTCAACTAGCGCAAGGGCAATACTTAGGTACGAACCTCGGCTTGAGCTGTTGCCAGGATGGGGATCGGAGAGTAACGCCCGGGTACGTGCTTGTACCTCGCCGGCGAGGTCGGTGTATCTGTGAAGTGTTTGCTCTGTCTAACGTAGATGACTCAGAAATCTCTTCCGCATTAGCGGAGGTGATTTCGTCATCCGGGTCTCCGAGAACGTGTCTCGGACGACGGAGGGTAATACAACCAGACGTGTCTTCTTTCGCTCTCGCACACCGGCGCAGCCGGTGTGGGGCAGCAGTACCGGGCTTTTTTGCCCTTTCCTGCGGAGTTCTTTCCGCCCCCCGTTTCTACGGGGGGGTCATCGGGTCGGCTCGCGGAGCCTCAGGTGATTTACTCACGCGTTGCTGGCCGCCCGATGGTCTCTCCGCAGGACGGAGTGACTTGCGGTCGGCTGCTTGGCGCGGATCTAGGTTGGATGGTAAGAGGGGTGGGGGTGGGGAGGGAAGAAGGGATGTCTACGTCTGAGTCTGTCGACGTATTCTGGTCGTATTCTGTGACCAGTTCCCGCGGATATGGCTTACTCTTTGGGGGTCTATCTGTGAGAGGAGCTAGTTCTCGTAGGTGAGAGTAAGCGGAGTTGCCCAGGCGCGCAAACATCCTGGTTGCTAGGCGGCCTATAAATTGGTCTAAGCTCTCAATTTCTAGGTCACGCTGGATAGTGCTGTTCCGGACGTATCGTGGCGCGTCTACGATGGTCCTGAGGCAGAGGCTTTGCTGACTTCGCAGTATCTTTCTGTGGCCATTGGCTAACAAAGCATACCATGCGGGGGTCGCGTACGTAAGGCGCGGACGGACATAGGTCTTGTATAGTCCAACCTTCATTCGGAGCGGTAGGTTGGACTGCAGGACGGGCTTGAGTAGAGCTCGCCAGGCCACGGACGTTCCTTGCGTGTTTCCTCATCGTTAAGTTGCGGTCTAATGTTACCCCCAGGTATTTGGCCGTGTGTGACCAGGCCACCGGCTGTTCCTCCAGGGTTAGTTTGGGTGGTAGGGTGAGCTTCCTTGAAAATGCGACGGCCTGTGTCTTACTCACATTGACACTCAGTCTCCATTTTGTCAGCCAGGCGGGGAGCTCTGTTAGTACCCTTTGCATCTTGGTGGCGGCGTGGTTCAGGTTCATGGATTTGGTAATGTATGCGGCGTCGTCCGCGTATAGGGCTAACAGAGCTTCTTCTGTTTTGGGTATGTCGTCGGTGTAATGTGAGTAACACACTGGGGAGAGGCAGCTGCCTTGGGGGACTCCGGCCCCGATTGGTCTTCTGGAGGAGGTCGCTTGCTCCACGCGCACTGAGAAGCTGCGTCCTTGGAGGAACGAAGCTATTACCTTCACAACCTTCTGTGGTATTGGTGAGGTAGCCAACTTGTAGAGGAGTCCCGCGTGCCAGACTCGGTCGAACGCTTTTTCCATGTCAAGAAATACTGCGACAGAGTGTTCGCGCCTGTTGTGGGCGGTGGTGAGGTGATGCAGTACTCTACACAGTTGGAGCGTCGTGCTGTGTTCAGACCGGAATCCGTACTGTTCTGGACGCGGGGGGATGTGAGGATTGATGTGGGTGAGGAGGAGCTTTTCAAATAATTTTGATAGGCTAGGAAGAAGGGTAATGGGGCGATAACTCTCCGGGAGAAGGATATTTTTGCCGGGTTTCGGGATCATGATAACCCGGCCGGATTTCCAGGGAGTAGGGAAGTGACCGCTTCGTATAATCCCGTTGAAGAGCCGAGTTACGGAAGCGATCATTTTGTAGGGGAAGTGACGGATGGCAGCGTTCGTGATATTGTCCTCGCCGGGTGCCTTCCTTGGCTTTGTCCGACGTATGGCCCGTTGGACTTGCCCGGGAGAGAAGAAAATACCTTCTGCGGTGTCTGCCTCCTGGGTGTCGGCCTTGAGGTAGTTTTGGACAAAGGTTTCCACTTCTACTGTGTGTGCCGGGTCTTTGTCTGGGTTGGGCTTGAACTGATCCTCAAGGCTGTCTGCGAAGATCTCCGCTCTGTCTTCAGCTCGGTATCTAGGGTTACCATCTTGGTGTCTTAGAGGTCGAATGGGTGTTGCGGTGCTCCTCAGCTGTCTACAGAGTTTGTGGAGTGACGCCCAGTCTTCTGTGGCGTCTTCAATCCTACTCTCCCATTGTCGGGCGTTGTCAGCCTGTAGCTCTGCTTTCACCTCGTCGCAGAGAGCGTTCAGCTTGGTCTTCAGACGTGGGTCCCGTGTTCTCTGCCATTGTTTCCTCAGCTTACGCTTCTCTGAGAGGAGTCTGGTCAGGTGTGCTGGGGCTCTGGTCAGTCTGGTTTGCCGTGGTAGTTTGGAGGCTTCAGAGAGTGCCCCTTGTATTGCGCTCGTGATCTCCCCGGCCAGTTGGTTCACATCTGCGGGGTTTTCCACTGGTCTCGTTGGGGCTGTGTTCTGCAGGGCCTCCGAGAACAGGGCCCAGTCGATTCCGGGTCTAGGTGGCGGTGGTTTGAGGACGGCCGGGCTGGTTTCCAGTAACAACAGAACTGGTTGGTGGTCGGACTGTACTTCGTCGAGTAGTACCTCCAGCTTGGGGTAATTCGGTAGGTGTGTGTGGACTGCGAGGTCGATGACATCTGGTGCGTGGTTCTCATTGTCAGGATAGTGTGTAGGTGTCTCAGTGCCTGCGACCTCGTAGTCGTGGGTTTCTGCGTACCGCTGGAGGATACCACCGTCTCTGTTCCTCCTGAGCGAGTTCCAGTTCTTGTGTTTGCTATTCCAGTCACCGGCCGCTATCATCGGGCCTATCGGAGGGGTAGGGAGCAGTTTTCGGAGGTCCGCTGGTGCCAGTGGCGTACTTCCTGGGGGATGGTAAATGGCGTGTATTTGGATGGGGTTGCCGTCAATGCAGATCTCAACCCCCAGTGCCTTCATGGACACCAAGTCCAGGTCTGGTAGAGGTTGGTGGACCAGTCTTCTCTTCACCAGGACCATTAGACCCCTGATGCACCTTCCGTCCGCGCTCTGGTCGTCCCTACGGTAGATGTGGTAGCCTGGGAACTTGGGCTTGTCGGAACTTTTAAGTAGGGTCTCGTTAATGAGAGCCACGTCTATGTTCTGCTCTTTCAGGAGGGGCCTCAGAAGCAAAACTTTGTTCCCTCTATCTTTACTTGTGAGGCCCCGAGCGTTCCAGAACATGACTCTCAATTCCCTACCTTGAAGAGCTTCCCGATCCCGCTGAGCACAATTGGGATCGGGTCTCCCCCCGTTCGCAGGGTTTGGAGGACCTCCTGCAAGATTTGGAGCGCCGTGTCCAGCAACTCCAGTCGGTCGCTGTCGTAGCGGTGAGTGGTGGTCTTCTTGGGCGGTGGGGGTGCGGTTCTGTGCGTTTTCCCCCCTTTGTGCTTGGGTTGAGGTGGTGGCACTACTTGCGGTTGTTGGTGGTGGTCCTCCTCCTGGGGGGCGGGGGCCGGGGCAGCTCCTGGGCGGGGAGTCTGTCTTCCGATCGCCGCCGGCTGAGTGATCCGAGGGGGCTGCGGGGGGCGTGAGGTGGGGGCATCCGAGTCTGACGAGTCCTCCTCCGTGACTCGCACCCGCTTGGTCTTCTTCCGCTTCCTTCTGGACGCCGCCTTTCCAGTCTGCGGGTTGTTGGCGGGGGCCATCAGCGACTGACCAGCAGTCTCTTGTACCGTCGTGGTGTGTAGGGGTATAGAGCCCTGGGGTAGTACGGGGGTTCGAGCTCTGCTGGTCGTAGCGGAGCGGGGGCGTTCTCTTCTTCCTCCTCCTCGGTGGGGGGCTGCGGATGCGGCGGTATGTGCCGTGGTTCCCGCTCTCTTGTTCCTGGCCTCCCTCTTATAAACTGGGCACGATTTATTATTAGCTGTGTGTGCCCCCTCACAGTTGGCACACGTTGCAGGCATATCGCGCGGCCTTGGACAGTCGCCCGCGAAGTGTGGACCTCCACACCGTACGCAGGCTAGGGGGCGATGGCAGTTATGACTGCTATGCCGGAAGGCTTGGCAGCGGTGGCATTGGGCGGGGCCCTTTTTCCCCTTCCAACTTTCTATTATAACTCCGGGCATACACAGCAGCTCCGTCACGTTATAAATGTCTGGGGTGAGGTTGGGGGTTTTCTTGAGAATGGCGAAAAAGATGCACCCTGGTCTGCCCTTCGATGGGCGGACGGCCCGGATGGCCTCTGGTTCGAACCCTAGTCGGCGTAGGTCTTCGTCGATTTCATCGGTGGGGGTGTCGGCGGGGAGGCCACGTATGGCCACCTTAAGACTCAGCTCCTCGGGGAGAGCGTACGAAAACCAGACGACCTTTTCCGTGCGCTCTAGTGTCGTCAGGTAGCTCTGTATGGTTCGGTACTCCTCGCCGGTCGCTGGCGAGAAGCGAACCCCTTTCCCATATGGGCGTGCATTTGGTGGGTGGCCTAGGCGCTCTTTCAGTGTTTTGAAATGTGAGGCCCAGTTGGGCAGTACTTCAACTACCAGCGGGGGATACCTGACTGTTGGTTTATCAGACTTGGGTGGTGGGGGGGTGGTGGTGGTTGGTGTGGGTAATAAAGGTGAGGGAGACTGTACCTTATGGGTGGGGGTAGATCCTGCAGCCGACGCGTAGGAGATCGCCTTGGAGGTGGAAGGCTGCGGCTGGTCCGTAGTTGGCGGTTGTTGCTGGCGCGCTGCTCTGGGCACGCGCTGCGGCAGTGGAGCGGGGTTGGGGTAAGCGCAGTGCCGCTTCACCTCCTCCTCCGACGGGCTTTCATCGTCCCGTTTTCTCCGTGAGCCGGGTTGCGGGATGTCTGGGATCTCCATGGTCTTATGCCGTTCAACTATGGCAGACTCTTCTGGAGTGGGCGTCACGGGGGTGAATAGATTTTTTTCATCCTCTTCTAGGGCGGTTTTGAGTACGCCTAGGTATTTGGATGGGAGGCATTTAGCCTCGATCAGCCGTTGCAGGATGATAAAGCTCCTGTCAATCTCCGACTTCGGTGACAGGGGCTTGTCTGGCTGCGGTTTGGGTGATGGGGGCGGAGGCATCTTGTCCGCTGTGGTGGGGGGGGCCGGGGCCGGTCCCTTGCACAGGGCGGCGGTGGCGGTATTCACAGCTCGCATCCTCTCGAGGAAGCGGTCTATCACTTGGCCCGCTAGGATCGCCCGCTTGCGCGAGAGCGACCTTTCGCGGCCCGAGCTGGAGGCTCTGCTGGTGGGCAGCGAGGAGTCCGAAGATTCGGACCCAACCGAATCCTTCCGCGGACTCCGACCGTCACGGGCGGATCCGCCGGAAGGCGCGTTTGTGTCCGACATCGCACACACAGCACAACACAAAACACAAACACTGAGTTATAGCACTATGACTACACACACGTAGTCGGGGCGATCTCCTTCGCGCGACCGGGGACCGGGAGGCGACGCCGGTACCGTGATGCTAAACCCGTTCGGGTCTCGCGGTTCACGGCACTGGGTACTACTTGCCTCGCAGTCCGGAGCTCAAGGGGGGAAGGCGATCCCCGCACACTTTAGAAAAACAAAGCGGGCCGGGCTCGGCAGACGTTTTCAACAGAAAACGCTGCCGAGATCGTAACGGAGCGAGTAGGGTCCGTGCGCGCGCGAGACGTGTGAACGCGGCAGGAGACGAAGCCGGTCCAAGACGAAGCCGGTCCAAGACGAAGCCGGTCCAAGACGAAGCCGGTCCAAGACGAAGCCGGTCCAAAACAACCAGACGCTCTGCGGCGCGCCACCGCTATATGGTAGAAATACCCCCCATTCGCACAAAGCGGTTCTCTTCGATCTCTATGCCAAAGAGTGAAACGCCTTGCCAGAGTCTGTGTTTCCTGGTAACTTCAACCAGGGTATCTTGAAGTCGCGAGTGAATAGGTTTCTTCTAGGCAAGCGTGTACCATCGTAGACTGCATCATCGCTTACCATCATGCGAGATCGTGGTCAAACGCAAGCTTTTATTGTATAAAACGACCGTTGCAAACGATCTATAGATAGCTCAATTTCTCCAGACCAGACGGAAGTGTCTCCAAGGCACTGGCTGCATTGCAATGCTTATGCGTTAACCCAGATACCTAGATAATTTGTTCAGGTACTCAGTTTAATCAAAGCTAGTTGTCCAATATCGGGAATTGATTTTTCCATTTGGTTAAAATTACAATACAACCAGCTGGTTGTATTCCCACATTCCCACTCTTGAATAAATTTAAAATTCCCTCCCCTACTTGACTGGAAATGGTTCGAACAAATAGTAGAATGACATATTCAATTGTAATAGAAGGGTGTCGCAAATAATTGTTATTCTACGAAATAATACTCAATTATTCAGATTTTCCTTTCGCTTTAAAAAGCATATACAGTAATACCCCGACTTACGCTACCCCGTTTTACGCGAATTCAGAGATACGCGATTTTTCTATTTGATTGGCGCGCACATCAGCTCCTACACTCTGCCCTGTTAGGGCCATCGCAAACTGGGCGACTTGTCGCCACGGCAAGACGCGGCGTTGTCGTTTGCATCTGGCGTCTTGTCGCCGCGACTAGATGCGGAGCTGTCGCTTGCGTCGCGACCAGTCGAAACGACAGACGTCGTGCAGGAAGCGATCATTTGTAGTAGAGTATTTGAGAGAGACGGCCGTGATGTTCATCTTGTGAGTGAATATGGAGCCTCTAGTTGCAATTGCCTTGGCGCTTATCTTGCGAATTCGAAGGCGCAAGCTAATGAACACATCGACTTCGAACGACATCGATCCATGTTGAGATTCTCAATAAAATAAACACGTGCATCTTCCTCAGCGCTCACAGCGAGACTGAAGTAGTGCGCGGTCGCGCGACTGTCGTCATGTGTGCGCGTGCACAGCGCGACTAGACGCAGGGACAAGTAGCGAGCGCGCGCGACTCCCCTAGCTTGTCGTCGCGACTCCGCGACTCTGACGCCAAGTGTGCGGAGCTTTGAACAAAATATATGAAAATTGTCGGCCGCAGCTTGTCGTCGCGTCTAGTTGCCGAGCTATCGCTGTCGCGTGGCGCCTAGTATGCGCCTACATTTTTTTACATTCCGTTAACGAAAGGTTCGTACGTGTTCCGTGTGGAATTGTTTTACGTACGCAGTGCGTTTTATTGATAACCTCTAATTATGTCATCCAAAAGAACAAAACTGCATATATTTATATGCAAAGTTGAACCCCGATTTACGCGAATTCGACTTACACGGTTATCGCTCGGTCCCACCTATCACTTCGTCCGTGGTATTACTGTATAATACATATACATGAATAATACAATGACAGTTTAAATAGTTGAAAGCGGCTGTGCAAACAGTTGAAACTGAAAACTGTGGGGCTTTACGAGTTCTTGAGTTGAGACCGCGAGATCTGGGGCGTCCCCTCGCTAGGTAGAACGACGAGATAAGAGAGGCGACGAGCAGAATGTGGATAAAGAGACGGGCTGAGTGGCACGTGTTGGGTGGTGGACTAATGTGGGCTGATGATGACGATGATGAAAGTGGCTCAAGACAGTTTATCTTTAAAATGTTTGAGGTATATAAGGTAATGCAATTTAAACTAATTATATTGCAGGGACAGTTTGTACACAAAAATTAAATTAAATTAGACGCTGCTCGACGAAATGTTAGAAAACTAGCTTATTGTACGATGTCACAGATTAATAAAAAATACTATTAGCTATTCAATAACCCCGCTAGCTCAATAACCTCGCCCAGTCATCGACCTGGCCCAGTCAATGAACCTAACCAGTCAACAGAGCGGCGGTGGTAAGTATCTACATGTTGGGCACAAAAACACACATATAATGCATTTCGGAAGATTTTATATTTACTATTTATGGTCTCAAAAATACACTCCGTCATGATTTGTAGTTTAACTTGCAACAGGTTATATATGTCCAGCAGTGAACGGTTGATAATGTGTACCTACTTTAGGGATCGATAACGGATGGGGTTCTTAATGTGTCCATTAAGGGAACGTCTGCTTAACCCATAATGGTTTCCATTATGTTTTTTAATCATTACTATTTTTATAACTTCCTAGGTATTCAAGCCACAACCGAATCTGGACTGACTCCCCTCCACGTAGCAGCGTTTATGGGCTGCATGAACATTGTCATATACCTTCTTCAACACGAGGCTAATCCTGATGTGCCTACTGTGCGAGGCGAGACGCCATTGCATTTGGCTGCCAGAGCCAATCAGGTAATTATGTTAATATACTTTTCACACCACCTGCTCTACACTGTCAAATTATATTGACGACCTCCGTGGCGCAGTGGGCGAATAGCCGGCTGAGACTCAGGAGGTAGCGGGTTCGATTCCCGCCACTGAACAAATGTTTACATGATATACAGATATTTGTCCCGGGTCTGGATGATTTTTTATATATAATACGTATGTATTTACAAAAAAATATAGGATATAAGTATTTTATCAGATATCTGGTTCCCATAGTACAAGCTCTGCTTAGTTTGGGGCTAGATAGCGCTGTGTGAAATGTCAAGCAATATTTATTTATATGTCATATAAACCTCACTGAAAGCAGGTGATAAAAGTTGTACTCAATTTCTTTTTGATTAGAATTTAGTGCCTTGTCTGTGTTACAATTTGAACCAAAGATACCCACACAATAAGAACTTATTCGTAAATCGAACTAACCTTTGCACTGAATGCACCAACCTAGATTTGGTTTTTATTGTCTCGCAGAAAGTGTGTAAAGTAGAGACAGATCTCTATCTCATCACGGAATAAATGTTTACACGATCTACAGATATATCATGTAACCATTTATTCTGCGGTGGTAATCTAACCCGCTACCTCATGCGTCTCAGGGCTATTTACCCACTGCGCCACGGAGGTCGTAAAAATATCACACTTACATTAATCTCACAAGTTCATCACTTACGTTCTTTGTCAATATAAAGTAGCCTATGAACCATATATCGTCGTATCCAACGAATAAGGAAATAGACGCCATTGGCACCTTTTATTTTTATTGCATTTTTGGAATCTTCACTATCATTTACATCTGATCAGTTCGAAAAAAGTTCAAAAATAAATTTAAATCAATAAAATATTAAAGTTTTAAAATTCGGTCACAATTACATTGCTGACTTTTGCCCGGCGAATACGGTTACAAACGCTCTGGTAGCAGTGTTCTACGGGCGAAGTCGAGCGCGTGGGCCGGAGCGCGGGTGATAAGCGCAACTGGCGCTTTATTCGTCCAAGATTACCATGGAGTGCAGACATGTGTGTGCTGCGTACCTATTGTGAATTCGTAAATACACCATTTGTTTATTTACAGACAGAAAGTAAGATGTAAGGACCTACTTATCCCAATTTTCATGTTAGGTACCTACCTATGTCTGTTTGTAGGTACGTCTATGTTATTAACTAGGTGACCCGCCCTGGCTTCGTACAGGTTTCAATACAACCTATATAAAAATCTTCCCCTTGAATCACTCTATCCATTGATGAAAATCGCATTACAATCCGTTACGTAGCAAGTAAAAAAGATCTAAGCGTACTCACAGACAGATAGACAGCGGGCAGCGACATTATACTTTTGTTGCCTGGTCCGAAGATGATGAGCTTGGATTTACTCTGTAGTCCGATTTATTGTCCTCAATATCACCTTACAGTCGTTTTAAAACAGCAAAAACCGGAACGTATCGTCCCAGTGCTGCCACTACTCTCTGGAACCAACCTCATTTGGTTTTGAAGTAAAACTTCTTTACGCACGCTTGACTTGGGGAGGAAGCTGGTGAATGCGTTACAAAAGGTGCGAACAAAAGTTGAGAGGGAGATATAAGTTAGTGAAGATAGATAGAGAAAGAGTTACGTTTCGTATATTATTGTAGGAGCAAGAGAGAGAGAGGTGCGCGCGCACATTATTTTCTTTCTCTCTTCCTCTCATAGCCAGTGCATGATATATATATATACATATATATATATATATATATTTCATTTCGTTCTTGAACAATTATAATCATTAATATTTTGAAAAAGAAGTTTTACTTCAGTCGTGTGGTCTAAAGCACACTCGTTTATTTTGTACTCGCGACGTCATTTCGTACAAAAAAATTAAATTGTTATATTTTTCGGTTTCATAGTGATACATTGTGAAAATAAATACAATAAAATGATCACACTGAGTAGATAAGGAGCATCTACTCAGAAAGATCAAGAAATTAGTAAAAACGAAATACCAAAGCTTCCAGTTTCGGATGAAAGTAAATCGTTACAAACGACGCCATAATTATAGATTTTCATAAAGAGAATTTTCTTATTTGTGTGTGTTATTGGGGGTAAGGATCCCATTCCAAGCATCTACCGGTACACTACAAACGATCTGGGGGCGTCCTACGGGGACGAACGTGATCAATCAAGACTTTTAATGGCAAACCTGCGGGGTTTTGTGCCAAAAGTTCTTGCGTTTGTATTTCTATGAACTTATACCTTTTTTACAAGCAATGGTCAAGGGCCACCCGTACGGGGTGAGTATGACCAAACAAACACTTTTATCGGCAAATCTGTGGGATTCTGCACCAAAAGTTCTTTAATCGCCTTGCTGAGGCGAACATGTCCAATCCAGTACATGAGCTAACCTGTATTTTTTCTTGTGACTAACTGTGTTGTGATCCTCTTCTCACATGACAATACCTACTGAAAATATTCTGTTCTTACAGAAAGTGTTGATGTTGATCAAAATTTTCTCTCTCTCTCTCACCTGATGGACCATGATGATGAAATGCTTTCATTAGAATTTCCTCCAGAACAAATTGAATTAATCAATGAGAAATCTGATGATGATACAATGCTAGATGAAAGTATATTAGAAATATTAGGAGAAGTTCAGACGGAACAGAAAGGTGCAATGTTGCACTAAAAAATATGAAACAGGTGGATTTAGATTATTAATAATAGCCTGAAAAAAGAGGAGAAAGAGGAAATAACAAAAAACAACTTTTCTTTTGAAAATTGCAAAGAGTTGCACCAAAATTGAACCAGAAGGTGAAAGCGGCATTACCAGAATCTTCCAAGAAAAGGGGCCAGATTATTGAAAACCGACAGAGACTGATTTCAACTGTCTTGTCATGCGTTAGTTATGCCTTGCAAGGCTGTATAAATAGTACCATAAATAAATAAAGATATTGGTCATAAAGAAATTTAAAAAAAGGTTAATCAGGCATCTCGGCTCTTTTGTGATATCTTCTATCACTATTCAAGGGCCGAAAGTCATTGATTCTTTTCTGTATCAACAAGGATATAAAGGAATCGTTATTACAAACCAAACCTCAAGAATATTTGTTCGGAAAGGATCTCTCAGAACAGATCAAAACCGCAAAGAATGTACAAAAGTCGGTTCAAGATTTAAAAGTACCGCAGAAGAAAAACAAAATTGACTGATTAGGGTCAAATAATTGTGGTAATTTAGTTAAAAAGAATAGATTCTATAAATAATATTGACTATTTTTAAATCTACCAATTAGAGTTGCATGTTAAATTTGTATTTTTTGTTGGGTTATGTAACAATTTAAAGGAGAATAAAGTTTCTTGATTTTACATGAGACTTTTAACATCTAGAGAGTAAATCCAGGCTCATCATCTTCGACCCAGGCAACAAGAGCATAATTAAATAGTCAAACAAACTTACCCCTGTAAGTGATGTTTGACTGGAATTATGCGAAATGTTGCCTGGTCCGAAGATGAAGAGTCTCACCCAACCCTTTAATCTAATACTTAGATGTACCCTTAAAGTAAAATCAAAAAATTCTGTAAACTTAATAATGTTGGTTCCAAAGAGAAGTGGCAGCACTGGAACGATACGTTCCGTTTTTTGCTGTTTTTAAACGAATGTAAGGTGATCCGATGTATTATTTTTACATTTTTTTTACATACCTACATTATACCTACTTATCTAAGGCTGTACCTAGTCAGAAGCACGTCCAAACATAATATAAATATTTAGGCACATGCCCATATTTATTTTATTGTCATCAGCACCCCGCATATTCCGGGCGAACAAAGTCACCAAGGCGTTTAGGTTAGCGTCGTCAACAAAAATCTCCGTGGAAAAAGGTTACTAAGGCACTTAGGACCAAGCCAACCAGAAAATAATACACGGAACAAGGTGCTAAGCGACAAATGTGAGAAAAAACACAGTATCATATTAATAAAAAGTACTCGGAATGGTAAATAGGACGCATTAAAAACAAATAAAATAATAATTTCATTAAAAAGTTTTAAACTCATAGAAATAATCAGAAAAAACCACCTCCTGTAAAGTTGGTGTTTTGCAACTGTTTCCTTATTCGTTGGATACGACGATATGAGTACATTGGTATTTTTACTAAAAAAAGCTAAAATTATAGCTAAATAAAGAAAATAAGAATTTATATTATACAATTTTAAAAAATAAATTATAACACAATTTATTGAATCCAGGTCATAATTTCTATCAACAAACCAAATTTCATCAAAATCGGTTCAGCCGTTACAACGTGATTGAGTAACAAACAAACAAACACATACAATAAATAAGTTAACAAACATTCAAACTTTCGCATTTTTAATATTAGTGTGATGCGAAAGTTTGGATGTTTGTTTATTTATTTGTTTGTTTGTTTGTTACTCAATCCCGTCGCAACAGCTGAACCGATTTCAATTAAATTTAGTACGTAGATTATAACCTGGATTAACACATATGCTACTTTTTATCCCATAAATCAGGTACTATGTATGGGATAAAAAAGGGGTGTCAACTCAAGTTGCATAATCGAGTTTAGCTTTATTTGTAGGTTATCTACACATTTAGTAGTGTAACACGTACGAAGTCGCGTGCAACAGCTAGTTTAATTATATATTTTTTTTCATTTTAGACTGACATCATCCGCATTCTCCTCCGTAACGGCGCCGCAGTAGAGGCTAAAGCTCGCGAGCGCCAGACGCCGCTCCACATCGCATCGCGACTCGGCAACGTGGATATTGCCGTGCTGCTGCTGCAGCATGGGGCTGACGTTAGGGCGAGCACTGCTGATCATTACAACGCATTGCATATTGCTGCTAAACAACACAATCATGATGTAAGTTTGTTCGATGTATTTTATACTATGGTGCATCTACACGGACGTTCATGCTCGATGAGCAAGTTAGTGCATAATTGAATATAATTTTTATTTTGCCTTGCCGTACCAAACGATTTGCTTCAACTTTTCTTGTTAGCACAAGTGAGGAGTGGAACTCACTTCCGGCGTCATGTTTTTCCAAACCAGTATAATCTTGAAGTCTTCAAGTCCAGAGTGGATAGGTTCTTTATAGGCAAGCGTGCTCCATCTTCGATCACACCTTCACTTACCATCAGGTGAGGTAGTGGTCAAGCGCTTGGCTATCATTAATAAAAAAAAATCTAACTCTAATATATGAACACTGTCTGAAATAAATATATTTATTTCAGACAGTGTTCATAAATTAGAGTTAAATTAAAATGAAAACACAAATTCAAATTACAAATACAAATTACGGTCAGACAAATACGAATTGATAAATAATAAAAATTAATGTCACGAATAAGCACGTGAAGCACGTAATTTTTGGGTGTAGAACAAGGAAATAGTCTACCTGATGTTAAGTGGTAACCATCGCCCATAACAAAGCATTGCCTTGTATGTTAATCACTTTAAGAACGTGTCAAAACTAAAATGGTAAAAATCGAATTTTTATAGTGCGACTTTGTCCGTCCCTCCGTCCATTTGTCCATCAGTTACAGCTGATTATCTCATCAACTACTTAAGAAAGCAGGTTTCAGTAATTGCTAAGATAATCAACTGTAACAGACAGACGGCGAACAAAGTCGCACTATAAGGTTTCCGGTTTCACCATTTATAACATCCCAATAGTCTCATATAAAATTATGGCTCCACACTAGGATTTCCTTCATGGGTATCATGATATTCGTATTTACACTCGAATCCGAAACAAATATTACAGACTATGCAAACATTTGTTATGTAAAGATATATACTTCAGCTAGGTCAACTTCCTGTGATTAGCTACGCAGCCGAAACGTGGACACTTACGGTGGGACTGGTCCACAAACTGAAAGTCGCTTAGCGACCAATTGAAAGGGCTATGCTCGGAATTTCTCTGAAGGATAGAATCCGAAACGAGGTTATCCTACAGAAAACCAAGGTCGTTGGCATAGCTCAGAGGGTCAGTAAGCTGAAGTGGCAGTGGGTCGGTCTTATTTGCCGCAGAACCGATAACCGTTTGGGTAAACGTGTTCTGGAGTGAAAAGCACGTCTAGGCAAGCGAAGTGTAGGACGCCCTTCGGCTAGATGGAGTGACGATTTGCGCGCTGTGGCTGGCAACGATTGGATGAGAAGAGCTGAGGATCGGGCTCAATGACGCACCCTGGGAGAGACCTAAGTCCAGCAGTGTACTGTTATAGGTTTATGATGATGATGAAGGTCAACTTCAATAAATGTTCTATTCTGCAGGTGGCAGCAGCTTTAATAGAGCACAATGCTCCACTAACCGCGACGACGAAGAAAGGATTCTCAGCTCTGCACTTGGCGGCTAAATATGGCAACTTGAAGGTAAGATCCAGCATGCCTAAAATTCCCAAAGTGGTCTAGGTGGACCCCCAGGGGTCCACAGGAGACTCGACGGGGGTCTAAGTTTGCTGGACAAAAAAATGGGGTTTCACAATTCGTAAGCACGTAAGCAATTCGTATCCAAGAAAATTTATCTGGTTTCGATAGTGAAAAACTAAAATGTTGGCTTGACTTCGCCTGTCAATGTAGGCAGATAATATTTTAAGAAGCTCAGTAAACTTACTTGTAAAAACTTGCATATTCCATATTCAGTACAACGTGTCTGAGACTTGAAAAGCGAAAACTGTTAATTCGTGGTTGGAACTCAGCCGCAACGCAAATTTCCATATTTAGATCTAATCTTCACATTTATTGTCGACTGGGAATATGGTAGAAATGTAACAGCAGGGGTCCACTGGAACCGGCAAAATTTTTAAAGTGGTCTATGAGAAAAAAAATTTGGGAACCTCTGCCCTAGACTGATATTATTCATATAATATCCTTGTATTCTTACAGAAAAAATAGAATTAGACCACGATAAATATTACGTATGATCAAATATTAAGCCTGAAAAACAAACCCCTTTGTTTTCTTCCTTTATACTATACCCTGTGACTAGCATTTTATTAAGTGAAATTCTTATTGATTGCTCAATTTCACATGTATGTTTTTGATGAATGTCATTTCCTGTATCTATGACATCGTCTATGCAAAATTTCATGATGATTGGGTAAGACAGGATACGGCGTAAAAGCGTAACGAACAAACAAACTTACTTTTGTCTTTTTGATGGAAGAGATCGCTTTAAGCTATAAGATCGCCCATTGTACCTACCTTTTTTGTATGTTTATTTTGGTTTGATGTGCAATAAACAGTATATCTATCCATCTTTTGCATATACAACCTGTTTTGTTATGTACGACATTAATTTAAAACACACATCCGGAATCGTACCTATTAACTGTTTTTAGAGATTGGTTTAATACCGTAGCTTGAATAGTTATCCAGTAATAAATACATTCCCAATAAACAATTTTTAACGTAAATCGGCAGCGCGATGCCGCTTAGACAGTTTAACAAGTACCTACTTACATGATGTATGAATATGATTTGTTTACCTATTTTATACAGGCTGTTTCATTGATATTTTAGGACTTGATAGACTAGATTGTTTAAAAATCTAATGAAAATATATTCTACAACAATACTAGCTATTAGTTTTTCGTGTTTTCATTTAATGTCTATTATGTCCAGTAAAACACCATATTTATGTAAATAGGTTTATTGAGCCTGATAGCAAAACAGGTAAAAATCAGACTGAATTATATACAACTACCCTCTACTTAGTCAACCTTATTATTTAACAAGAAAGTTTGACTTGGTTTAGGTACAACAATGTCGTACACACGGCTACACATCAAGCTATATATCCAGTATAAGCTGACCTCTAATTCTACGAAAAGCCTACACAATGCGAGGTCAGCTTATACTAGAAGCTTATAGCTTGATGTGTAGCCGTGTGTACATTACAAAACACGTAGTACACCTTGATTTTAGCAAATAAAGTTAATTTCATCATTAATCTCCTGTTTAGTAATCCATAGTTTTACATGGATGAGCCAAATGTTACAAAACTACCCGCAATTAACTTATATTTTGTACTAACTTTTGTATCACTTTTAACTTTGTTATTAGTAAGATCAGCCCAACAAATTTGTAACTAATATGTTTAAGTTTGTCTTTAAGTGAATTGTAATTCTTTGAGAAAAATAAATATCTTAAACCAGATAGTTGCACTAAATAAATTGAATTGAACTGAATCTCTTTGCCAGCTTGTATTCATTTACCCAGGTGGCCAATCTCCTTCTATCTCACGGCGCCTCCCCCGATCAAGCGGGGAAGAACGGAATGACTCCACTGCACATCGCAGCTCAGTACGACCAGCAGGCGGTGGCTTCTACTCTGCTGGAGAAGGGAGCTGATGCTAAGGTGACTATGTTTTTTTTTTATTTTTAAGCCTCCCTATAATAATAGTATGCTCTACATTCTACCACACCTCTCTTTTACTACTATAAATGGGGTAAAACACTATGCAAAAAAAGGTTTCGGTTTGTCCATTGACACGTCGGAAGAAGAAGAATGCTCTAGATAATTCGATTATTATTAAATTTACATAACTGTGTAATACGTTTCTTTTATTTATTTTTTTGTTTATTATGTTGTGTTTTTATTTATTCCTTATCTGTAAAAATGTTCTTTTTATTTTTTTAATTTATATTATGTATTAACAACTTATTACTTCCGTGACCACGGCGTTGCAACACAGTCGAAACGTCGGTATAACAAATAAAAAAGTCTCATAATAGATAAATACCCGTTTAAATCACTAATTATAAACATAATACTTATACATTTTATTAAATATAGGTTGTTGTTGGGCAAAGGGTAGTCACAGAGTCTTTCCGGTGATGGTCGCGAGGAATAGGCGAAATAAATTTTAGCGTTTTAATTTTTTGATCAAAGTGATTTTCTAATAACTAAAACCTTTTTTTTAATGCTAAATAGAGATGGAGCAAGCTTATGGCCCAACTGATGTTAAATGGTAACCA
Source organism: Philereme vetulata (assembly GCA_918857605.2). Lineage (NCBI taxonomy): Eukaryota > Metazoa > Arthropoda > Insecta > Lepidoptera > Geometridae > Philereme > Philereme vetulata. Next base: position 5,714,332 of record OU975461.1, read on the forward strand.
TCACCTTTAACAGAGAACTGCCTCGTAAGTCACGCACCTTAGAAATGTGCCATACGTTGCATCAACTTGAGGCATACAGGTGTAACGCCTCAAGTGCCTGTAATTTCACCGGTAACCATAACCTTCAAACCAAAACAGTTACCGGCGACAGTAACTATTATTATTATCAGCCCACTGTGTCTCGCTGCTGGGCAAATGCCTCTCCCAATACTTTCCAGACACTTCTTTTAGGCGCTATGATGGTCAATTCCGCTCGGAAATTAGTGAGCTCGTTCCTCTATCTTTTCTTTGGTCTGCCGTGACGTTTTCGGGCTGTGTCGGGGTTCCATTCGGTGGTGAGCTTGGCCCACTAATCACCCGACATACAGCATACATGACCAGCCCAGTCCCACTTGAGTTTTGCGGCTTTCGTAGCTACATCTACGATTTGTGTTCGAGAGCGTAGCTCGGTGTTACGTATGCGGTCAATACGCTTGAATTTGAGAATGATGCGCTCCATCGCACGTTGGCAAACCTTGAGTTTAAATTTTTGTATGTTGGTCAAAGACCAGGTCTGCGCACCTTATGTAAGAACGGGGAGGATGCATACGTCAATCAACTTTCGCTTGAGCGAAAGAGGAAGGTAACCCTTCATTAAAGCGACAGTAACTATTATTTAAACAAAATGACGCTTTGTTTTCAGGCCGTTGCAAAGAATGGGCATACACCATTGCATATCGCAGCACGTAAGAACCAGATGGAAACTGCAGCCACATTACTGGAGCACGGAGCGCTCACCAACGCGGAGTCGAAGGCTGGATTCACGCCTTTGCATCTGGCTGCTCAGCAGGTAAGCCTTGAAGATTACCCATTTTCACTTCAACTTCTTATCAGTCACCATGTCCACAGCTGAATATAGGCCTCCTCTATTGATTTCCTGAACGATCAATTTTGTGTGGCCTGCACCCAACGGCTCCCAATATTATTATGTAGTTTTTTTATCTAATAAGCCGCCATTCGCTGTACTTTCCGGTGCGCGGTCAACTTGATAAATGTTCTGCCTCAGCAGCCGTTTTTCTAGTTTTGTGTCCTCTTTCAATACTTCTTTATCTTTTCTTTACATACTCGTAGTATAAATGAATTCGCTTCCGCTGTCTCTCCGCTTAGATCTTTTAAACTACCCAACGGATTTTAATGCAATTTTGTGCAATTGATAGAGTGATTCAAGAGAAAGGTTTATATGTATAATACATACATAGTAATCTTGTAAACCAAATTTACTTACACATACCCTATCGTTCTTACCCTCGAGAGACTCGCAAACGTAATTTGTTTGCGCCTGTTCCCTGCAAAACTAACGCTGGTGAGCGCGCACCCTGAAACAACATAATGATCTCTTGACTGGTATCTACCTGTTTGCAACCTCACCCAGCTCTTTGAGAAAGAGTGCATCTGATGTCATAATGTCGGATACACTCTTTCTGTCTGACATAAAGTCAAAATCTTGTTCTTGTGTAACCTACAGATATTATTTGTCTTCTTTCATAGGCATGCACTTTTTAAGCCCTTATAATTTGTCAAACCAATCTGTGGACACCGTGGCTGATAATACAGAAAGAACCTTATTTATTATTAGCATTAAGTAACCTAATTGTTTAATTGTTTGATGTCCTTAATAAAGAAAAATAAAATAAAATAGAACTGCGAAAGTAACTGTTTGTTTATTTGTTACCTTTTCATAACTAAATTTGGCAAGTAGATAATTACATTCTGAGGAAGGACATAGGCTACTTTTTACCTGAGTGCGCCAAAGGAGTGTAATGTTTTCATTAAAATACCACGCATGCGAAGCCGCGGGCGGGTCAGCTAGTATTAAATAATCCGAAGTCAATATCAGTGTCAACATTAGAAAATACTCTACGTACCATTTTCTATGTACCTATCCACAATCCATTGTCAGTAATCAAGTGTCAACATTCGATCTATCTTTGGTCTATGATTGATGATTAATGACAATATTTTATTAATTTTAATGTTTGTGGGTCAGTGTCAATATTTTGACTTAACTTCAATTCGTGATCGGTATTTATTTTTGATCAATAATTTATGATCATTTTCAACATTACCGTGGCCAGTCTAGAAGTCCTTAAACAGGCTCCACACCCAGGTTGGCCGCTGCAGACTGAATATGTGCAAATGGGGATTCAGGGACCCTAACTTAACGCAGTGCGACTGCGGTGATTTCGCGCAGTCAATACAGCACTTGCTGTTGTGCCCTTTGTGCCCGAACACCTGCACGATGGAACCTAATAACCGCCTCGCCTAATGATATTGTTGTGGCCAAACACTTGTCCAACATGGTATAAATTAAAACGTAAAACTCTTGACACGCTAAGAAGAAGAAGATTGTCAACATTTGATTGACCTTTAACCATAATTATTGCTTAAAACGGGTATTTATCGCGTATGTACCTTTTTTATTTGTTATCCCGACGTTTCGACTGTGTTGCAACAGTCATGGTCTCGGGCTGGAGTACTTGGAGCTACCGTCGGGAAGTGTGGGTAGCTGCAGCATCTACTCTCACTTGGTCTTCAGAATTAGAAATGTCCTCGTTCATATAACGACACACTACACTAACGTATCCACGCACTGAGTCGACCAATGACGACGCGCACACCTAGCAATCACCGGGTTCCAAGACGCTGAGAGTCTATAGCCATCTTCCCGATTGAAATTTGATAATTTCTTGATTTCAATCGCTTCACGAACTATTCTCTTGTAATAATGGCATTCACTAGAGAGAACCTTAGGACCATGAAGTTCAATCCAATGATTCGGTTCCGAGTCTACCAGATGCTCTGCTATCGCCCACTTGTTCACCTGGCGATTTTTGACAGCTGCGATATGCTCTTCGACACGCTCGGCTATGGTACGTTTGGTTTGCCCGATGTAAGAGCGGCTACAGCTACAGTCTAATTTATAAACACCAGAGTGTATAACATCCTTTGGAGTCAGTAAATGCTTGGCCATCTTTGAGAGAGGAGTCAAGACCGACTTGATTGAAAACATCTTCAACACATTTCCAATTTTATCCGTCACCCCTTTCAAGTATGGCAAAAACGTTGGTTTTCTACAGGCCTCCGTTGGTTTTTCTCTGTTCGTTCATCTTGGCTGCCGTCTACTTACATATCTGTTGGATTTTAGAACTTCCTGAACATGGGCCAGCTCACTCTCCAGATGTTCAAGGTCACAGAGATCGTAAGCTCTGTTTGTTAACGATAAAACAACAGATTGCAAATGGCGAACATCTGGAATGAACATCTGGAGAGTGATGTTCATTCCAGATGTTCGCCATCTCAGCGTCTTGGAACCCGGTGATTGCTAGGTGTGCGCGTCGTCATTGGTCGACTCAGTGCGTGGATACGGTTAGTGTAGTTTGTCGTAATATTAACGAGGACATTTCTAATTCTGAAGACCAAGTGAGGGTAGATGTTGCAGCTACCCACACTTCCCGACGGTAGCTCCAAGTACTCCAGTCAGCACGAGGCCATGACTGTTGCAACACAGCCGAAACGTCGAGATAACAAATAAAAAAGGTATATACGCGATAAATACCCGTTTTAATCAATAGTTATGAACAGTGATCGCGAAAGTTTGAAAAATACCTTTAATCAACCACATACAATTTTAAAATGTAATTAGTTTGCGAAATAATCAAATCCTATCTTTAATATCTACTATATTCCTTATATTCTGTAATTCAATATAAACCATTGCAAGTTATTTCGTGGCGCAAATAAGAATTTTGCCGTCTATGCTAGTACTATAATATATACTATGTCACGTCTCACCATCTATTTGCATGCCTAAGATGACTGCTAGATTAGGCAGCAATAAGTCCTCCTAGCATCACTGTGTTTTGGTAAAAAAAATTGCAGTTAAAGTATGTTTACTAACCTATCTGATTCCCTTAATTAAGATTTGCTTAGTTTGGGGCTAGACAGCACTGTATTAAATGTCCAGCATTATTTATTATTATTATATCCATCACCAACAGGGTCACACCGAGATGTGTTCCCTCCTAGTGGAACACGGCGCTGGAGGCGATCAGCAGGCTAAGAATGGACTAGCCGCTTTGCATCTCGCAGCTCAAGAGGACAGGGTGCCAGTCGCTCAGCTACTTGTGAAGAGTGGGGCAGAAGTAAGTGAAAAGTCTTTAAATCGAAAGTTATATGAAAACGAGCCGAGTCATGTGTAACACATGACTACACATATACCACATTGGCCAGGAACAAGCATATGGTCCACCTGATGTTATATATATATATATATATATATAGTCATCAAGTTAGACTCCCTATATACTCCTAATTACGCTACATATAAGACAGATAATCGCGTGGCATCGGCGTTACTGGGACGAACAAATTAACAACATATCGAAAGAAAGAAAGAAAATATCTTTTATTATGCCAACCACTAATAACAATAATTAACAACACAAAAATAAAATACAGTACAACAGATGACATAGGTATTAGTTATTAGTAGCCGCCACAAAAAGGTTCCAACTCAGCATTTTGCTATGTCACAGCAAGGTAACACAGCGCTGGTATTCCGTTGGAACCTATCGCACTTTCATACAGTCTAGCTTGATGTGTAGCCTGTTGTATGGCTCGAGCTAAAGGTCACTGGGAGGAAGATCTCCGCTGTCCATGTCAATATCGGCGGCTGCCTTAATCAAGGATGTCTTGAGCGACTCCAAATTGGGATGAGGCTTTGAGCACGCCCTTTCCTCCAAGTGTTGCCATATCTTGTAATCTAACGGATTCAAATCTGGACTGGAGGAGGGCCAGTCTTCGTGCCGGATGAAGTCGATTTCACGCGCCGCCAGCCAGTCTTGTGTGCTCTTCGCTCTATGAGCTGCCGCCGAATCTTTTTGGAATACCCAGTGCCTGTTATTGAACATGGTATGAGAAACAGGTTCCACAAGGTTCGCCAGGACTGTATTTTGATACACAACTGCATTCGTTTTTACACCTTTCTCATAAAAATGTACCTCTGTTAAGCCCCAATAAGAATCTCCCAACCATACCATGAGCGAGGATGGAAAATGACCTCGTTGGACACGCGGAATACGGTTGCTCGCTTCTTCACTACTGTGTGCGTACACCTTATCATTTTGTTTGTTGTAGCTCTCTTCTACGGTAAAAATTTTTTCATCCGAAAAAAGAATTTCCCGATATTTTTTTCCCGCGTACCGCTTCAACAAAGCGCGGCATCTCTTCAGTCTCAGGTCCATTAGACGAGCATTTAAACGATTTCCTGTTTTTCTTCGATATGGCCGAAGGCCTAAGTCTTCATTTAACACACTTTTCACCGTGGTTCTGCTTAACCCCATCTGAAGGGCCAACAGTTTCTGCTTACGTTTGGGATTTCTTTGAATTCGCGCCTTCACAGCTTTTATCACTGCTGGAGTCCTAACAGACCGAGGGCGACCACTTCTTGACCTGTCATCTACACTAGAGTCTTCATTGTATCGTTTGATGGTGTAATAAACGAATCTTTTGGTTATATTCAAATTTTTCAGTATGTCAAAAATTTGAATTGGCGCGTAACCGCAACGATGCAACGCAATAACTGCAACACGGTCTTCTTTAAGCGTCCACTCCATATTTAAAAATGAGTAAAATTCTAAAAAGTATACATTTTTATTTTCATGAACAATTCGAAATTCGAATTCGATAAACTTTTTTGTGGCCAGCATTCTAAAAGAAAAGTTTTTACTGTGTGAGAATACTTATGACCTGACTAGGTATGCATATAGATGGAGCTAAAGAAGTTTTACTTCAGTCGTGTGGTCTAAAGCACACTCGTTTTTTATACTACCTGGAGTTGGAATCAAAGTCAAAATCTTTTATACATTAAAATCACAAGGATCACTTTGAAACGTCAATTTTACTGCCTGTTCCTTCGCGACCAAGCCAGAAAAGAAAGGCTAGAAAACAAGGCTGGTTGTTTTTTTTAATGATCCTTTTAGAATACATAACAATACAGGAAATAAATTACGTCTAAAATGTAACATTTTGAACGAATTGGAGCAATTTCAATCCCAAGCTTCTCTATCATCTAAATAATCCGATATTTTATTATAAATTATAAAGGCTTTATTATAAACATTTTGTTTATTTGCGTTTTTAAATTTGTTAATTGTCAATTTTTGTACATCACTTGGGAGTTTGTTATAAAAGCGAACACCTTGCCCTTTAAACGATTTACTAAATTTATGGAGTCTACAAGTGGCAACAGCGAGTTTATCATTATTTCTAGTTTTAAAATTATGATTATCGCTATTTTTCTTAAACAAATTAATATTTTTAACAAATAAATACGCTTATGGATCACCTGCTGTTAAGTAGTAACCATCGCCTAATAACAGAGAATTGCCTCATAGTTGTTATTGATGTATTTACTATATTCTAGCAAATAAACGTTCTCTTACCTTTAAACTTCCTTGTAATGAAGTAAGTACTTTTGTATCTTTAGGTGGATATCTGCACTAAGGGTGGTTATACCCCTCTGCACATCGCCAGCCACTACGGGCAGGCCAACATGGTGCGATACTTGCTAGACAGTGGAGCTTCTGTCAAGGCACAGACTACGCATGGGTAAGTTATCCATCGATGAACGCTATATACGACGTCTTTTCGCCCAACATACCTCAGTGCCTTAAGACGAAAGTCTTCAATCAGTGTGTGTTACTAGTGATGACATATGGAACCGAGACGTGGTCTTTCACTATTGGCCTTATGAATAAGCTCAGAGTCGCTCAACGAGCTATGGAGAGGACTATGCTCGGGGTTTCTTTACGGGATCGAATCAGAAATGAGGAGATACGTAGGAGAACTCAAGTCACCGACATAGCCCGACGGATTAGCAGGTTGAAGTGGCAATGGGCAGGCCATATAGCGCGCAGAACAGGTGGCCGATGGGGCCGGAAGGTTCTCGAGTGGAGGCCACGGACCAGCAAGCTTAGCGTAGGACGTCCACCTACAAGATGGGGAGACGACTTGGTAAGAACCGCAGGTCGGCGTTGGATGCAGGCCGCTTCCAACCGCAGTTCCTGGAGATCAATGAGGGAGGCCTTTGTCCAGCAGTGGACGTCCTGCGGCTGATATGATGATGATGATGATATACGACCTGTTTTGTTATGTACGACATTAATTTAAAAGACACATCCGGAATCGTAGAGGTAGGTGTAAAACCGGTAGCTTGAATATTTATCCAGTAATCGATACATTTCCAATAAACAATTTTTAATGTAAATTGGCGGCGCCTTTAACACTTACGGCCAGTTGTTGGAAGGATGATTAACTCGCAAATCAGTTGGCTATTGGTCAAACCTGTAAAAATCTCTAACATGTAGACATTGACATAAGCAAATTTATGACGTGTAGGAATGAATGATTGAACTAAAATAATGTTTTAGGTGGTGTGACCCTATAAAAATAACACTAGTTTGACATTCAAAAGATGATCCTTTGGTTATTTAATTGTTTATTAATCAACCTTCGAGAAAATCAATTAAATTTAACTAGAGTGCTAAATTAAACACTATGTCAACTTATTTGCGATATGATTGGCGTACCAAAAACTGGTTGTTAGTCAGTTTAACAGGTATCTACTTACATGCCAAATGAATATGATTTGTTTATCTATTTTATACAGACTGCTTCATTTTAGGACTTGGTATTATGGTTGTTGGAAAAATTTAAAATATTCGATGGTATTGAATTTGAAAAAAACCTGTTTTACAACAATTAGTCCCACCCGTGTTTTCATTTAATGTCATACGTTACAAAACACGTAGTATAAGCTAAATTATACATCAAACAAATGGGATGTCTTATCAAAATAGATCTCTTCCAAACAACCTACAGTTGGAATACATTTCATAAGATTGTTCATATGACAGGTACACAGCACTTCATCACGCGGCTCAACAGGGTCACATCAACATCGTGAATATTCTACTGGAGCATCAAGCTGATGCCAATGCTACCACAACAGTAAGTCCAATTGACGAATACCTTATTTCTTGGCTTGTAACATTCTATTAAAAACATTTATTCAATACGGCAATTTTCCCATTCTGGAGCAACCTGTATGCTCGTGCAGATAACGACGGAATGTGAGCCGGCTCACGTCGACCGCCACCGTCACCGGGACGTCACCAAGAACGAGATGACGGCGCCGATTTAGCGATACATACATTTACTATAGACCGTGTGTCCACCGCACGCCCGTCACCCGAGTGCCGGCGACGGCGGCGGTGGACACACGGCCTATAGTAGTATTGTAGTATCACTAAATCGGCGCCGTTATCTCGTTCTCGGTGACGTCCCGGTGACGGTGGCGGTCGACACACGGCCTATAGTAAATGTATGTATCGCTAAATCGGCGCCGTCATCTCGTTCTCGGTGACGTCCCGGTGACGGTGGCGGTGGATACACGGCCTATAATAAATGCATGTATCGCTAAATCGGCGCCGTCATCTCGTTCTCGGTGACGTCCCGGTGACGGTGGCGGTGGATACACGGCCTATAATAAATGCATGTATCGCTAAATCGGCGCCGTCATCTCGTTCTCGGTGACGTCCCGGTGACGGTGGCGGTAGACAAACGGCCATATTGTAGTAACAATAAAATGTATGCAGATTGTTTATCAAATAGTATTTGTTTTTGTATTTATAGTATTGATTTCTACAAAATAATAACATTATAAAAATGCACATTATAAGAAACAGCAAAATATTTATAAGAATTTCGTACAAATAGTTATCTTATTTATCTGCTAAAGAGGAATGTGTGAGATATGCTTAGGACTAACCTACTAAGGTATTTTAAGGGGACACCGGAGGGACAATCGCCCATACAATACGTACTACCAAAATCATTTCTAATTGGAGCATATTTCTACCTTAATAAGGTATTATTTTAATTTGAATAGTATTTATCTAGGTTCCCAACCATATATTAGATCAAAATACTTACCTAAAATTAAATAGAAGCGTATCGCATTCAGCATGTTTTTACGTCATAAAAGACCTGTTTTCCACCTAATTGTTTTGTATTAAAAACAACAACGTCTTACGTATCCTAGTCATGGGAACATAGATTATATCGTCTAGTTACAGATTAATAACACAATGAGAAAAATACAACAAGTTTTCAGTTATCATTTTTGGTATTACGGAACACGGTCAAAATCTAATCAAATTTAGAATCGTTCTATTGTTATCACTGTCGCTCTGCGTGGCCAAACTTCGTCACTAAACAGAGATAGCGATATTCAGGCTGAAGTTTTTGACGCGGCCGAATTGAAGTTGCGCTCAGGGTTCGCCGGCGCGTTAAGTGTATTATTTTTCTAAGTATGTGTTTAAAAAAATAAAAAAAACTGATTTACAATAAGAGAGACGGCGAATACAAAAACATAGATCTTGATTTCTGGCTCAAACATAATACCAGAAGTAGAAGAATTCATTAGATTACAATAATAAAAATAACATGATCTTCATCTCTATCTTCGAAGTTTTGCTGAAAGAAAACTTTTATTTGGGTTAATCTCGCCTTTGTACACACGGCTACACATCAAGTTATACATTTCCAATATAAGCTGACCTCGCACTGTGTAGGCTTTTCGTAAAATGAGAGGTCAGCTTATACTAGACTTGTATAGCTTGGTGTGTAGCCGTGTGTACATGTGCATTTTGCAAGCTTTTTGTCTGTTGTCTATATGTGTACAATAAAAATAAATAAATATAAATCATGATATTATAAATATGATTCAACTGTTTTTTCTGTATTTTATAGTGTTATAAATAATTGTATAATTCTTTCTGTTACTAATAGTTAAAGGGAACGTACCCATAGTATTTACCCCCCCCCCCCCCCCCCCCATCGATAGTTTATGCTAAGACCCCCCCCCCCCTCCCACTCTAGTTTTCACATTAATAACTGTTTGTAAAAGTTAAAAATATAATAATTTGACTCATATTTGTATTTATTAGTACGGCGCTTGCCGCGTGACGCCAAAAGTGCGTGCATACCTATAATTACAAGTATATAAAGCTCTAACCACTGCCCGCCATATTTGAATGACGTGACGTTAACCTCAGCCCTCTTCTCCGCCCCTGTGAGCGTGGTATTTTGAAGACCCCCTCCCTGAACGGGTCACGTAGTATGGGTACGTTCCCTATGTTACGATCTCAATGTGTGCAAACCCAAGATTTCGTTAAACCTGATGATTTAATTAAATTATATTTGGTTTTTCGCGCTAGATTTTAATTAGTGACTCAAGTCTGTACCAAAATTATTAATACAATTAAGAAAAGAGCCAAGAAGCTCATTTGCAATGACGAATTAGCAGTTGCAAGACTCCACAGCCTCGAACATCGCGCAAAGGTTGCAAGCCTCTTGGTTTTCTATCGGATACAATTCGGAGAGTGTGATGCGGAGCTCTTTAGCCTGATCCCACCATCCCCATTCTATCATCGGACAACCAGACGCTCCGCGGTGCTCCACCGCTACATGGTAGACATACCTCCCATACGCACAGCGGTACTCTTCGACCTTTATTATGCGCACCGCCAAGGAGTGGAACGCCTTGCCTGAGTCTGTGTTTCATGATAATTACAAGACATTCATAACAACCTAAGGGTTTTTTCTAGGCAAGTGTGTGCCATAGTAGACTGCATCATCGCTTACCATCAGGCGAGATCGTAGTCAAACGCAAGCCGCATATTAAGCATATGTTAAAAAATATATAATTAAGATGAACCTCCCACGCAACTTACCATCAAATTAACCTATTCAGATGTCGCGCCACGGCATCAAATGAGCACTGTGCTATAAATCCACACTTCCTACCTTCCAGAACGGACAAACTCCACTAGACATAGCCTCAAAGCTTGGCTACGTCACTGTGATGGAGACCCTGAAGGAAGTCTCCGAGCCCTCGATAGCACCGGCCACCCTCGAGAAGTACAAGGTGGTGGCTCCGGAGACCATGCTGGAGACATTCATGTCGGACTCGGAGGAAGAAGGTGGTGAGATGTGTATTTTAAGTAGCTAATGCCTGTAGTTGTTATGGTCAGAAGGTAAGTGTTCATGCAGTCATGATGGTAGCTGCCACATGAGGTTGGTGGATGGAGTTAGTTGAAGAGTGTTGGGGTCGCTGTGGGGTCCTACGGCCTTGGATATCCTCGGATCTCTTATAGCCCGCCACATAGGTTTCGATGACGGCGACCCCAGCTAAATAAGAAACACTAAACCATTATTGTAAACTAGCTTCCGCCATCGGCTTTGCACGCGTTGTTTGTCAACAAAAAGTAGCATATGAGTTAATCCAGGTTATAATCTACGTACATACCAAATTTCATCGAAATCGGTTCAGCCGTTACGCCGTGATTGAGTAACAAACAAACATCCAAACTTTCACGTTTATAATATTAGTGTGATACGGGATTTAGCACGTACCGTTTTATCGGTGTTTCGACCGACAATGTTTCGGTTCAATTCGTGTTCATCAGGGTGAGTGCGATCCGTGCGATCATTGTCGTTCGAAACACCGATAAAACGGTACGTGATAATCCCGTATCTATAATAATGATTGAAATCAATCATGAAAGTTTTCTAAGTAAGAAACACTAACCTAAAATAAACTGATAGATAGAAAACGCTTAAATTCACAAATCATAATTAAAAACTTAAATCTAGACACGCGATAGTACAATTGGCGGTCTTATCGCTAAAAGCGATCTCTTCCAGACAACCTTTGGATGGACTGGATTTTACGAGAACGTTAAAGGACTGTAGCTTTGTAACATAAGCTTTTTATTTAATTGTAGGTATACTTACATAAGCAAAACAGAATAAATAGATACCAGGGTAGGTAATATTAGCATAAATATTATACATAAACATTCTATGATATTAAATATACTAACAATAAATAAAATATGAAACAGCTGTAATACAAACAGTAACAACGACATATATGATAACAAAATAAAATTACTCAGCTCTCTGATGCAGACAAATAGTGCTTAAACAATAGCGTTTTAAAGATAGGAAGGGATTTGGCAGATCTAATAAAATAAGGAAGAGAGTTACATAAAAAGATATCTACTCGTAAATTATTAAAGCGACAATAAAAAACAAATGAAATAAACTGTATCTACTAGGAAATCAAATCAAATAATATTTTTCAATCTTTCGCGATCACTGTACATAATTAATTATTGATTAAAACGGGTATTTATGCTGTTGGATAACAAATAATAAAGTTACATACGCGATAAATACCCGTTTTAATCAATAATTAAATCAAATAATGTTAAAACTAAACTATAAACAATTAACGAAAAAAATATTCATGGTCATACCACAAAAAAATTATAAAGGCGTGTTTAAAAAAATCCAATACAAATATTGGTAAGGAGTTATTTATCTTTTTTGTGATATCAAGGTTACATTTTTTTTTGTTTTTTTTTTATTTATTTACTATTTAAACAAAGATTACAATTATATGTTACAATTATAGCATCTAAAAATCATCAAAAAAATCATCATAAAATCATGTCAAACTTTCAACAATGCCGATTGCATTAAATAGTATCTATAAGGCCTACGTGAGAAGTAGCCTCGAGTATGCTAGTTGTATATGGTATCCATACTATATAACTTACACCCAACGCCTTGAGCACGTACAAGAAAAATTTATCAGGTTCCTAAACTATAAGACAAAGAAGTACTTTAAAAGTTATGAGGATGGCTGTTTCTACCACAATCTTATGACTCTTAGTGATCGTCGAATGGTGATGGACATGATGTTTTTGTATGACATTGTACACTCGCGGATAGATTGCCCTGAAATAGTTGGCCAGATAGGACTCTCAACTCCACTAGAACACGACACACTTGCTTACTCCACATACCTACATGTCGCACCAATTATTTACAGAGTCTGTTTTTGTTCGTATTGTTACAACCCAAAAGAAGAAATTCAAAGATATTGATATATTCGATTGTTCAAAGCCTACCTATAGAGGTAGGATTATAAAAGCATTACGTGGTAAATCTTAAGGCGTGGTGGTGGATGGGAGCTTTCTAGTGCGGTGGAGGGGAGGATTTGTCTAATTTTTTTAACATGTTTTTTATAATACCTACCTATGAAATTGCATGCGTTTTTGAATTTTCTACAACACCTACCAACCTTGGGTTAATTAAAAACGTGTTTTTGGTACATATTTCAACTTTTAGAGACGATTTTTTCCTTTTTCCTATGCTCAGTCTTTATTTTCTAACACAATTAATTTCACATTAGATTCTTTTTATTATAAGTGCAGTGTACAACTGAATAATACTATTTTGATTGTAACTTTATAATAGGCTAACTATTATAGGCTGTTTTTCTTCTTTTCTTTACAATGTTCAAACGTAGAAACCTGTTATTAGCCTGACGTTTAGTTCTAAGCTATTTAACCAAACAATTTGTATCGCCGTTGGTTTCTCTAAATAAATAAAAACCAGTGAGGTTTGTGCCGGTGCTATCGTGGGTTTACATCACTAGGTGTTATTTACTTAGCAATAAAAACTATATAAAAATGTAATTAGGTAACTAAGCAGGAGCCAGGTAAGTACTTTTGTTTATGGTTTAGATTAGTAATGTTATGAATGATCAAATGAAAACTAAGTAAAACTATACTTGACTCATAAAGTATTTCCTTAGTTTAAATTTTACATTTTAGCTCGTTTCGAATAACAATTCAGAAGACTGCCCAAAACAAGACCATTCAAGTGGAAGTAAGCTTCTTTTATCCGTCAAAATAAAAATATGATTAATATTTTTACTTGCAATAGAGGAAGGTCAGTGTTATTTACAGCTATTCCAAATTTCAAACTGATAGGTTCAGAGTAGTTGCTGAGAGTTCTTAACATTTTAGTCCGGAAGCCTAGAAAGATAAGATAAGATAACACTTTATTGTACACCAAAGTAAAATACAGAACATAATCTTACAAATAGATTTAGTACAATGGACTGTTTTATCGCTAAAAGCGATCTCTTCCAGACAACCTTTGTATGGACAGGATCAAAATTTAACACATGACGGCGGTGCATCTATACGTATAAATTTAAAAGTATATCTACATACTATAAACCTAAATTACTAGTAATAATACATATTTAATTTAAAATAAGCAAAAAAGGTCACCTGAACTAGAATTACATCCTTCCAGGCGAAGACACAATCCTCAATGACCAGCCATACCGCTACCTAACCGCTGATGACATGAAGTCTCTGGGAGACGACTCCTTGCCCATCGACGTCACCAAAGACGAGAGAACCGAGTCTGCTCTCAGCCACAAGAATATTATGGAAATATCTCAAGGTTAGTATCTGGAACATGATTTTAAACAAAATGGATGACAACAGGAATGTGTCCTCTTTATTAAAGATCTTTTCGGATTTTTGAAAATACTTTATGCACTTTTAAAAATACTAAAAAGGCGAACTTAATGCTAAAAAGAATTGTCTATGAGATAACATTTGTGCATCTTTTTGTTTTGTAGGACTTGAGGTCTTGTTGAAATGTTATACTTAATCGTAAGTTTAAATTCTCAGAAATACAGTCGGCTTTTGTGAAAGTAATAGTGTTGTTAATTTAAAACTTGCTTACTCGCCCGCAGCTTCGCACGCCTGGTTTGTCAATGAAAACATTACCCTCCTTCTGTGCAGTCGAGTTAAAAGTAGCCTTTGTTTCAATCCCGATCATAATCTATCTATACAACAAATTTCATAGAATTCGGTCCAGCCGTTCGTGAGTTATAAAGGGTGTAACTTACCCGACTTTGTTTCATATATTTAGATATCAAAGGTTTTGGTCATAATGTATGTTAAGGTAATGGTATGGGCCTTCTCCAGTAGTGATAATCTTTTAGTATGATTTAAAATAAAATAAATATAAATATTGCTGGACATTTAACACAACGCTATCTAGCCCCAAACTAAGCAGAGCGTGTGCTATGGAAACCAAATAACTGATACAATACTTATATAATTTATTTTTGTAAATACATACTTATAATATATACAGAAACAACCAGACCCGGAATAAATATTTGTATATCATGCAAACATTTGTTCCGCGGCGGGAATCGAACCCGCTACCTCCTGCGTCTCAGCCGGCTATTCGCCCACTGCACCACGGAGGTATTATTCCTGTTATTCCTGTTATATGTTTATTCCTGTTGTTTATACAACGTTTTCACGAAATAACGAAAATTTCAGATTCCATAAGAAATAGATTATATTATTATATTCCATAGTCATAAATTATTTATTTTAGTTAAATAATGTGGAAGATATTAGCAAGGCCTGAGAAGTTCTGATTGCTATATAACTCTATGAATCTTATAGGAAGTAGCGGCGGAAAGCGTCACTGAAACGTCACCACCACTGTCATATTGCATGCAAGAAAATTTATTGTTATGATATTTGGGCACGGACTTTTATTCACCTGCATAAATAGCAGTAAAATACATTTTACACTCGATTCTGATCAAACTAATTTCAGGTTTTGCGGTATTTCAAAAAGTTTAAGTTTATCTTTTGTTTTTCACGATCTCTGTGGTGCAGTGGGTGAATAGCCGATTGAAGCGCAGGAGGTCGCGGGTTCGATTCCCACCGCGGAAAAAAGTTTGCATGATCTACAGATATTTTTTCCGGGACTTTTTGTTTCTCTATTTATTATAAGTATGTATTTACAAAAAAAATGCATGTAAGTATTCTAACAGTTATCTGGTTCCCATAGTACAAGCTTTGCTTAGTTTGGGGCTAGATAGAGCTATGTGAAATGTCTAACATTAAATATTTATCTGTGTATTTCCAGGTTCAGTAAACGGAATGCCATACATACCACAGCAAGAAGTGGTCGTAAAGAGCATTAGTAGATACAGCACTGCGCAGGCGCCGGAAGGATACTGCTATAATGTAGATCCTACGCAACCAAAGTCAGTATTTCTTTTGTTATACAAGTAAAAAAGATTTTCTAAATACATTAACTTTTCCAAAGTACTTGCTATAACTACAAATAATGCTTGAAACAACTTTAAAATAATCGTTTTATTTCAGAAAACTTATATCGAATACAATGATTCTAATTCTCCATTCTTGCGCACGCTTTCTGGATATGAAAATACAGGAAGAAACTTACGTGGAAAAAGTGAGTACAAATACTAATAAAAATAATAAAAAAAACATTAATTTCAGAACAGACGATAATTTTGCCAAGTGCTATATTCAGATCAGTCAAAAGATATCATCAAAATACTACAACAATCATTCGTATACGTACGGGGTCACGTGCCGTTTTATCGGTGTTTCGACCGACAATGTTTCACGAATTAAACCGTAACATTATCAGTCGAAATACCAATAAAACGGTATATGATAAATCCCGTATTTATAATAGTGATTGAAATAAATCACGAAAGTTTTTCTTAGTAAAAGAACAATAATTGTTAACATCAATAGTATAATTAAACTGCTTCTAGCTTCCTAGTGTCGTTCCTGGTGGATGCTCGCGGCGGCGCCATGAGAGGCTGTCGCGGTGGCGGCGTCAGGGTCATCGTGCCACCGCTCTCTGCTCAGCAGCCAACCAGGATTACTTGCAGGTATGTCTTGTCATGAGGCCATGAGTAAAGGACCACGTTTCAGTGCCATAGGTCATCACTGGCAACACACACTGGTTGAAGACTTTAGTCTTCAGGCTCTGGGGAATTTTGGACGAGAAGATATCGCAAAGTTTCCCGAACGCTGCCCAGCCGAGTTGGATTCTTCGTGCGACCTCTTTGTCGAAGTTGGACTTACCTAATTGGACAGTTTGTCCTAGGTATACATATTCGTCACTCAACGAGCTATGGAGAGGGCTATGCTCGGGGTTTCTTTGCGTGACAAAATCCGCAATGAGGAAATCCGCAGAAGAACTAAAGTTGCCGACATAGCTCTCAAAATTAGCAAGTTGAAGTGGCAATGGGCAGGCCACATCGCTCGTAGAACCGATAACCGTTGGGGAAGAAAGGTTCTCGAGTGGAGACCACGGACTGGAAGACGCAGCGTAGGCCGGCCCCCCACAAGGTGGACCGACGATCTAGTAAGAATCGCGGGGAGCCGTTGGGCGCAAACGGTTACCAATCGCTCGTTGTGGCGATCTAAGGGGGAGGCCTATGTTCAGCAGTGGACGTCTTCCGGCTGATGATGATGATGATGATGATGATGTCTTGTCAGGTTTTTTTATTTTCTTTTTAAGGCACATACTTATAAAACTAAAAAGATTTCAAATACCTTAGAAGGTTTGTCCTAAGCGTAACACGAAGCATTCCCCTTTAGTTAACTATTTGCATGTAAGCAATCTATATATTTATAATATAACTGAATATAATTATAATTATTTATTATTACTACTAGATACTGACCCGCCCTGCTTTGCACGTTTTTTAAAATAAAATATAGCTTTGAGTTCATACAAAAATCACATAGAAAAAAGTACTTGCAGTTTTTCCAGAACTTTAAAGTTTTCCATGCAATTTTTCTTATTTTAATTTTATACAAACATTGTCCTTAAAATTACCAACATAACAAAAAACATATTTAAATCGTTGGAACCGTTTTCGAGGTTTTGCCAGACTTACGCACGGCATATAGATTGGCTCCCGAAACAAGGTTTTTCTTGTTCTGGTGCCTCAGGATATGTTTGATATGTCTTGATTTACATATATTCTAATTTTGTGCTAATAACAATTTATATATTAGAGTTCCATTATAATTTTGCATATTTTTGTCACTCAGTGTTTATATCACCACCTCTGAGTAGCGCTATCTAACGGTTGAAAAATATAAACATGTGTCTTTTGTTTTCTTATGAAAACAGATAATAAGAGAATGATTTTTATCCGTCAATTAAAGTTACTCGGATGTAGTGAAATAGGCACTCAGTATCTCACAGTGATGTACTTAAACTAAGGAATGTTCTAGCTTTATATCAATGAAGATTTTTTTTTCATTTTTGAGATTATAAAGAACATACAGAGCTACTAACTTTACCTATATCTTCTTAATATACGAGAACTCAGATGTAGATTTGATTAATGCCTACCGTGTTTTCATTTTAGCTACAGCATCCAGAATCACAATACGTAATGTACTGATCAACATTGAATCTTTACTTTCAGATATTTGAAACCATCTCGAATAAACCACATGCCGCCGTTGATGGAGGGAGAGGCTCTAGCGGCAAGGGTTTTGGAAATGGGTCCAGTTTCTGCCAAGTTCTTGGGGTAAGTTTATCAGAGTTTTGGATGATAAAATTTAGAATTCAGAAAGTTTTATGCCCATTGCTTTTGACTGGAATGGGAAATAAATGACGATTTTATCTAAAAGCAATCAACGATCAGTCAAGTTAAAGCGCCTTTCAATTTCATATCAAAACAAATCAGAAAAATATTTATTTAGACATAGTAAATACATGTAAGAAGACAGAGAGCTATGTCTTCTTGTCTTCCTACTATGTCTTCCAGACATAGCTGGAAGACTCAAGTAGGATTGAGCCGGACACGTGTGCCGTATGTCAGACGCAATGTGGGCGAAAACTACCACGGAAGATGCGCAAAGGAACATTCTAGGCTGCTTCAAGGGATCTCGAAAGGTTTGTGAGCGCATCCTGAATCCCTATCATGTTATCCCGATTTTCCAGGAGTTATCTTATGGGCTGTAAAAAGCCAATTCGAAGGCGTAAGATCGCGCACCACACGCTTCACGCAATCTTTTCTACCCAATACTTGCAAGATGTGGAATGAGCTACCATCTGAGGTTTTCCCATTAGGCTACGACATGGCACGCTTCAAGAGAAATGTAAAGAGGTTTCTACAGTCTAGGGAACGCATCGACCATACCCCGGGTGTTGCCGGTGTCAATAGGCGACGGTGACTGCTTACCATCAGTCGGGCTTCATGGTTCCACCATAAAGAGAAAAGTTTTGTATTTTTTGTATGTTTGTAGTGAATAAACTCAAAAACAAAATTATTTCACCATTAGAATACTACATTATTCCGGAGTAACATAGGCTACTTTTTACCCAACTGCGATGAAGGAGGGTAATATTTTTATTGAAAAACTACGCGTGCGAAGCTGCGGATTGCTCAGCTATTATATCAGCCAAAGAACGTTCACTGCTAAATTTAGGTATCAACGGTCCCAACATTCTTCAGGTCTTCGAGCTATATGCCCTCCCCACTGCCACTTCAGTTTGCTAATCCTTTGTGCTATGTCTCTGATGCCTGTGATTTCGTAAAGAAACTCCAAGCATAGCCCTTTCCATAGCACGCTGACGCCTTGAGCCTTCTTATGAGGGCCATAGTGAAAGACCGCGCTTCTATACCATACACCATCACTAGTAACACACACTGACGTTTGTCAAAGACGTTTGTCTTAAGATACTGACTTTAAAACTCCTTAATTCCAGGCCAGTGATCCTAGAAGTGCCCCACTACGCCTCCCTCCGCGGTAAAGAGCGAGAGATAGTGATCCTCCGATCCGACAACGGGACCAGTTGGAGGGAGCACAACGCTGATGCTACTGATGACGTGGTCCAGGATATACTGCATGAGACTCTTGAGATTGAAGGTGAGTGACAGTTAACAAATGACGGTAAACGGATTCGCAAACTCTTCTCGATGTACCTAAATATTCCCTCCTATTTTACAACAGTTAAAGGTAAGTATAAATTATTTGAGAGCATCATAGTCCAGCTCCTTCCGCGGCAACGAACGGGAGATAGTGAAGAAACGGAATGCTACTGATGACGGCCCAATATACCACGTGTTTTGTTATGTACGACATTATTTGAAAACACGGGTAGGGCTAATGGCTCATCTTATGATATTTTATTTTTAATTATTTTATTTCGAAAAAAATCCACAGCTGTAGTATAATACAGGTGTACCTTATGATAAAACTATAAAAGATTTTGCCAATAAATGATTTTCATTTTATAATTCAAATACTTATAGATTAACGACGTAACTCACTTATCGCACTAAATAGGACCATGATTTTATATGTACAAAATTACAATAAAATCAATCTTAAGTTAATATAATTTACACAACAACTATACATACATAATAAGTAGTTAATGTAATAAATAATGTTTATTACAATAACCATTTATATACCTACAAACACTTATATACCTACAAACACATATGCTTAATTGCAAAATTGTTTTTTTTTTCAAATTCATTACAAAAGAAAATTTTACAAACTTGATATCAAGTCCTAAATATATCACTGAAACAGCCTGTATAAAATAGGTAAACAAATCATATTCATTTAACATGGAAGTATGTCCCTTTTAAACCGACTAAGCAGCATCGTCGCAAAGGCTCCGCCAATTTACGTTAAACATTGTTTAATTGGTAATGTATCGATTACTGGATAAATATTCCATCTATAGATATACCTCTATAATTCGTAAATACGATTCCGAAGGTGTGTTTTAAATTAATGTCGTACAAAACCGGTTGTATATGCTGCATGAGACTTGAGTTTGAAGGGCAGTGCCAGATAAGAACGGGCAAAAAACAAATTACTGAGAAGACCGATGATCTTAGATATACCCAAACAAGTACTAGATGAGTTGTACCCTGACTTCTGATCCAGATAATTAAATTAACATGATGAATAAAATTACATTAGCACCCATTCGTGCCTAACCCACACATATTCCAACAGAAGACTAGCGACATTTTGACATTTTGAGAGCAACTCAAAATGTTGAGTTAGAAAAAACACACACTATTGTATTTTTTACATGTTTTACTCCTACTTCTCTCACTGTATTTTTATATCGTATACAGCCTGTTACTGCATTCACTACATTTATTTAAAACACATAATGCAAAATTGATATAACTGATTTTAGTGATTGGTGATCGATACATTTCCAATAAACAATTGTTAACGTAGATCGGCGGTGCCTTTGCGACGATGCCGCTTAGTCAGTTTAACAGTTACCTAGTTACATGATGCATGAATATGATTTGTTTACCTATTTGATATAGGCTGTTTCATTGATATTTTAGGACTTGAAATTGAACTAGACTAAAAATTAAAAAAATCCCAGGATAATGAATTTGGAAAAAACTATTTTACAACAATACTGCCCGTGTTTTAAATTAATGTCGTGAATATAGCGTCGGTACAATTTTACTAGTCATTTAGTCATTTATTTTCCTCTTTACACATTTTACATGCACTTAGATATGTCAGACAGTTTGTTGATTATGTAAAATAATTAATTCTTATATACTAACACAGATTAACATTACTACAGTTAAAGTTAATATCAAATTATTATTACAAATTATATTATTACTAATAAAAAAAATTTGTATCATACATATAAAAAAATGTTTAAGTAATTAATACTTAGTATCAACTACAAAACTATAGTCATTCAACACAAAAAATGTATTTATCGGACAAATCCTCGTCAATATTATAATATCTTTATGTAATAAATGTTTTTTTTATCAATTAAAAAATTCAACGTCTGATTTATTTCTAATCTCAATGGGAATTTTATTATACAATTTTATAGATACATACATAAAGCTTTTTAATGTTTTGGCCAGTCTACAACGAGGGGCGACAACATTTTCCTTATTTCTTGTATTATAGCCATGGGATTCGAATTTGGATGTCATATGTTTCAGATTTTCGCGTATGTATACCATATTCTGGTATATATACTCTCCAATCATAGTCATGATGTTCAGCTCTCTGAACCTATCTCTACAGGAGTCTCTATATTTAAGGCCTAAAATATACCTAACCGAGCGTTTTTGCAAGATAAAAACCCTTATTGATTCTGCTGCAGTACCCCAAAACATTATGCCATAACTCATTATTGAATGAAAGTATGCAAAATAAACATTTCTTGCTGCTCTAGTCCCTCCTAGCTCCCTTATTTTTTTAATAGCATACGTAGCAGAACTTCATTTTTTAGATATTTCTTCCACATGAACTGCCCATGTTAATTTAGAATCTTACCAAATACCTAAAAATTTCATACGGTCAGCAATTGGTAAGGATAGTTCAACTAGAGCATCTTCAATTAAGGGAGGTGGTAAATTACCAGTGACTTTTAAACAGAATTTAACCATATGAGTTTTGTCAACATTTAGAAGTAAATTATTCACCGAAAACCATTCTTTTAAATCAACTATAACTTTCTTTAGCTTATGACCAAGATCTACATTAGATTTGTCTTTTATCATCAAACTTGTGTCGTCAGCAAATAATACAAAGTCAATATCCTTACAAACTACAGAAATATCATTTACATAAATTAGAAACAACAATGGGCCCAATATCGATCCCTGCGGTACGCCTAGCTCTATTTTATTTTTGCTTGATCTAACACCATTTAGCTCGGTGACTTGTTCTCTATCAATTAAATAGGATTTAAAAATTTGCAGTTCATTGTTTCTTACACCGTAATGTTCTAACTTTTTAAATAAATATCATGAGAAACACAATAGAAGGCCTTGGAAAGATCGCAAAAGACTCCATAAGTTTTAGTCCATAACTCCATAAGTTACTAGCGCCATCTAGTTATGTTTTGGCAAAACTTATACAATAACTCGTTCCAACAGCATGGCCTACCTTACGTCTTTCCATTGAACTTGAAGAATACAATCCAGGCCTCTTCAAGGTAAGAGTAAATAGGTTTTTTTCTAGATCTTCGTGCTTAATCTTAGACCACATCATCGCTTACCATCATGTGAGATAGTGGTTAAACAAGGATCCATCCAGTTTAAAAAAAAACTAATATTTAAAAATGTTTTTTATATCCACAGAGACAAATCAAGAAGAAGAAAAAGGTACGTGGGACAACCCACGTGTGACTCGGATCCTCACCCACGATTTTCCTCAATACTTCGCCGTCATCTCCCGCATTCGGCAGGAGGTTCACGCTATTGGACCTGAAGGTATGTGACGACGAATAATCTTCATAATAATTTCTAAGGGTTCGTTTTACCTCTCCTGAGATGCAGGAGGTTGCGGGTTCGATTCCCGCCACGGAACAAATATTTACATGATCTACAAATCTGATTTCCATAGTACAAGCTTTGCTTAGTTTGGGGCTAGATGGCGCAACATATTTTGCATGAATTATCTGAAGGCCAGTTCCCGTAACTTAAAGTAAAATTGAAGCTTCACTCTAGTCCAGTTATGTTCAATGTCATAAACGGTATTCACGTAACTGACGATAGAATGAAATGAGTTGACTGACGTGACTTATAGACTTTATATAAATAAAAATATAAGATATTTATTTAGGACAACAGTACAGTACAGACAAAACATAAAGTAATAAAATAAAATAAAACATTGAAAAATACATTAAAAATAACATTATGAAAATAGTAGGTACCTACCTATAAAAATACAGAAAGACAGATAATAAAACAACAGAATTAGGAACGGTCATTATAGGCCGGTACCTAACAAAAGCTACATAAATACGTGGCCGCTAAAAGGTTATGTAATGTGTGGTGTCCCAAAAAGGATCAGTCTCAGCTTTGTGTTGGTCCACGCTTAGGCACTAAGTGCAGACCAACGCTGGTTTTCAGACCGAGCCTGTTATAGTAGTAAATGAAGCTAATGTTGTAATTTTAATGGATCAGAATGCTAAAATATATTCAATTCATGATCCAATCTTGTTGGGTCAACTGCCGTTGTCAATAAATTTTGATGACGTTAATTGGCCCTTGATAGTTTATTTAAGAGAATAAATTGAAATAATTGTAATCTTTATTCATAGGTGGATAACCCTGACATTTTAATAGATGCAAAAAGTAACAATAAAATCATGTATAAAAATTTGACATTGCACGCGTTAAACTCTGAATACCTACACAAAAACTGTAACTTATCAACTTGTACCACTCTTAATACCCATTAATTTAACTCTTACTTTAACTCTAGTTATAGACAGAGCGTATTCCCATGAAATTGCACTATTAAAATAACTCAATATTTTGATATACAAAAATCGGAGTTTGAAGACTTTATCCTAAATATGGCATTTATTCTTAGGCCTCCACAACGATTCCTAAACGTATTTAGCGAATAAACATGTTTAAATTTGATGGATTTGTATGATTTGACAAATTTTTAAATCATTAGGTACTAAATAAGTTTAAGATCGTTGTGCAAGTCGCCCTTAATAATAAATTGTTCACTCTTCATATTTTGATCAACAGATAATAATTGATAATAAGGTCTAACTTTTATCATAGCTTATGAATTAATGAATGAATTAAAATGACATATAGTAGACCGTAATATTGTTTGGAATAACAGAAAAGGTACTACCTACCAAGATACAAGTTGGCAACAGCTTAGTTTGGTAGATGGGGCTCCAACAAAGTGTATTGTACAGTGATGAAAAGAAATGGTTCATCAATTTTCAAATTGATTCGTTCAACGTATCGCGAGTACAAACTAAAACCTTGTTACAGAATATACTGAGTTAGAGAAAATAATGTTTAACTGTTCGTTAATAAAGTTCAAAATTATTCAGTTCAAAGTTTTTTGACTATTTATCTTCTCAAAAAGAATTGATTCTTGCATTACTGGTGCAAGCGATAACCGACTCTAAGGTAACGAGCATTTTCATTCCGTCACTGTACTTTAAATTAACAAAGAATTTTAAATTTGAATTGAATTGAACTTACCAATAACTTTACTAATATATCCTTTCAGGTGGAATGGTCTCCAGTTCGGTCGTCCCTCAAGTGCAAGCCGTGTTCCCTCAAGGCGCATTGACTAAGAAGATCAAAGTGGGCCTTCAGGTAAACCTCTTTAAACCACGCCAAGGAGTTAAAGACAAGAATCTCAAAAAGATCACTGTCAATAACGTGTCGAAAAAGAAGAGGTTCTCGTTGATATGGTAATCGATAATAGCTTTTATTAGTTGAGGGTATTAGTTTATAATGCTATGATACTACGTGTTTTATTATGTACAACATTAAATGAAAACGCGGGTAGGGCTAATGGCTAGTATTGTTGTAAAATAGGTTTTATTCAAATACATTACAATGGATAATTTTAAAATTTCAAACAACCTTAATATCAAGTCCTAAAATAACAATGAAACAGCCTGTATAAAATAGGTAAACAAATCATATTCATTCATCATGTAAGTACCTGTTAAACTGACTAAGGGACATCGTTACAAAGGCGCCACCGATTTACATGAAAAAATGATTTTTGAAAATGTATCGATTACTGGTTAGATATTCAAGCTACCGGTATTAAACCCACCTCTAAAATCAGTTAATACGATTCCGAATGTGTGTTTTAAATTAATGTCGTACATATCAAAACAGGTTGTATAATTGCGTACTTGGTTTATAGAACGTCGTTATTCTCTTTCTAACTACGATTGGTGTGGCAAGTTTAAGAACGGGAGTCAAGGTCGAAAATAAAGACCAGGCAAATTTTGATGAATTGAGGATTGAGTGACGAATTACTTCTATTGCCAATAGTGGATCTATTATCCAATGTTGATGATGATGATAAAGTTATATCAAACACGGATCTGATATTGGTAATAAAAGTAAGAAGGATACAGCCAAATGTTTGGTGGTTGTTGAAGTATTCAATTTAGCGATTTAACGCACATACGACAAGAAAGGAAGTAGAAAAACCGCGGTTGTGTACCAGTTTTTGAATTTTGAGATTACCTTAACTAATTTTAGGGTTATACTAACCTAAGGGGCCGTCCGTTAATTACATGAAAAGTTCAGGGGAAGGGTCTAGCATTGTTTTTACCACTGTAAATCTAGATTACAAGAGAAGCAATCTTGAAATAATGAAGCCAATTGTGTTTTTTATATAAGTCCAACGCTTTTACCTTATGAATATAAATTTTGAAAAATCTCACGTGCGATAAAGGGTGAGAGGGAGAGGATCAAAAATTGACAAAAACGTCTCACATAATTAATAGATGCCCCCTAACTGGAAATCATTAGTTTACTGATGAAAACTGAGTAAGTGATAATAATTTGATATCAACCAATCAAAATCATTGGTTGAGTTCAATTTGTTGCCATATAACTGGGAAATAAGAAAGAGAAGAAGTAAAATCACTGTGCTAGCGCTAAGCATTGTTCAGCGGTTGGCAAGTACTCTTAGCTTATGAATTATAACGAAACGAATCGGTATAAAATAATATTTTAGAATTTTTTCAAGAATTTCCAATAATATTTTTAATAACTTAGTCACTTTTACAGTATTAGCAAAACATAGGTTGTTGTGGTTTAAATTTTAAATGTTAAAATTGAAGTAGTTATATATTAATGTATTCTCAGGTTTTCTTTGGATTTATTCCGAGCCTATTGTAATTGTGTTCTTCTGTAGCGATAGATTTAGTTGGAATATCACACAAAAGTACAAAATTATGCCAAATTTTTGTACAATCAGATTGTTATTATCTTTTATATAATTCAAATTATCCGATAGATTTTTTACTAATGCTTATTCAACTTATAACTCTTTGTACTTAGTATGTTTCATAGATAATTATTGTAATCATGTAACTTCACTTCGTATAACATCATTTACATTCATATAATATTTGACTACAGGTTTTTTGAACTTATTTTCAGTATTGTGATTAGTTACCACTTACCATGTTGTAAGGTATATTATAAACGCTTACATTAAGAATGTACGTTACTCCTTTAGAAATATTTTCATACCCAATAAATTTAGTATTCACTTAAAATGTATTCACGTTGATGTAGTTGAAAATATCAATAAAAGTTCGTACAAAATCGATTTAATTGTTTTCAATTTGGGCAAATGTGAATATGAAATCACTGTATGCAGATCATTTTTCTCACACTGCGTCTTTACGCGAATTCAATATAGTAAGTTTGGTTTAGTGATTCTCTAGTTGGTCTTTAGGCTTTTGGAATAGCATGGTTTGTTAAAAAAACGTTGTCATTAATGGGATCCTTGTTCTAGAGAAATATTGTATTACTTTAAGGTATTTGTGTGTTTTAAATAAGTGTGTATGCTGACTTGGAGTGACGTATTTAAGTATTATATTTTTTAAGATAAACGCTAAATTTATTGGGTATTGTTATTATGATAATGCTTTTTTATACTGACACTTTACTGTATTGCGATTATGTATTTTATTTCCTAAAGACCAAACGTGAGATTTGCATGATGTAAATTTTTTATTTGCTCTATTATTTGATGTTGAAGCTTATTGTGTGTTGCATCTTTATGCGCATGTGTGAGAAACTGATGGAAGTATGGTCTAAAAAAATGTACTTTCAGTTAAGGCTTTTACTGTGATTTCATATTATTCATGTTTGCTTCATTCTGCACCGCCCTATATCACCTTTACCGTCAATTTTATTGAGTTTAGTTAAAAAAAGCATTCGTGCTAAAGTTTAAATGAAATGAATGGGTAAGTTTGAATTTTAAGTTGTTATCACCACTGCACAGTTTTATTAATTTGATCACAGTGAGCATGACTGCTTTTACATCATTGACGAATCTCATTTGGTCTTTGGAGAAAAAAAAATAAAGCGATACCAACTCAAAACCGCTTTCCAGGCTCAAATAATAGATTCGGAACTGACTGCTAAGCTTCTTGGCCGAGGAGTTGCAGTGTCACCAGTAGTCACCGTAGAACCTCGAAGAAGAAAGTTCCACAAGGCTATTACCCTCAGTATGCCTGCTCCAAGACCCCACACTCAAGGAATGACTAACCAGTACAGCACATCATCAGCACCGACGTTGAGACTGCTCTGTTCCATATCGGGTACGATATCAATATTTGCTTCTATAAATCTATTAATCAGATCTGAATCTATTGCTGGAAACATCTTTGGTCTAGGGCTATAATCGTTAAATTTTGATGTAACATTTTAATGAATTTAAAACGTTTGTGATTGGTAAACGCTTTGGGAATTCAGTCAAAAGGTTCCTCAGTTGTTTCTAGCAATAAGCCAGAACACTGACAAGTGTTGCAATGGAGTATGGCTTTTGCTATCTTGATGGCATACTCATGTGTGTCGCTTCGCGTAAAAAACAAAGGTAAGTGTGCCTACAAAAACGTAAAAAGCTTAATAATACGCTTTTAAGTATAATTCTAGGTACAAATTTCAATTAAGTACCAATATTCCATTACAACACATTAGTCGTAGATAACAATAATCTAGTTAAATGATTCATCTATCAAAACTTTTTGGTGGTTCCAATACTAATAGAACTCTTTGAGATTGGTAGAATAATAGTTTTGCTATTTTAAAATAATAGAGTAATGATAGCTCAGTCGAAATTTTACATCAATAGAATTTTATCTTGAAATGACGATTGGTTAGTTACTGTAGCTACGAGTTTTTGAGAAGTCTAGTTACTACTCCCAATTTTATATTCATCGGGATGAGCATGTATCGAGAAACAATAGTGTAGTTTGAGAATCTCATTGCAATGACAGACAAACATGCTTAGGGTCGATAGGGATACATCAGCTTATAGCAAATACACAATGCAGCTAAGGGATCTCCCTGTGTGTGCGTTTTGTGCGTGTCTACATTGTCTTTGTTCTCGTGTTTGTGTGTGTTGCACGCTCACCGTGTGTGGCGCAATTTAATTTGCTGCCATCTATCGGCGCGCTCCATCAGGGGTATTTCGCAAACGATCTCTCGAAGGTAAAAAACTAGAAATATTATAACAATACCTACATAAAACAATATCAAAATGTCGGTTTGCGTTTCACGTTGTTTTCAGTTCAAAATTATTTTGTCCAAATCTCTTTTTATGTTGTATAATTTTTCACGATCATTGTTTTAATGAGATATTTTTACTCTTGCTTCATGTCAGAGTATAACTATCGCCATTGTTTTTCTTTTATCTATCACTTTTTGAATGCTTTTTCCATACTCTTGCTTCTCATACATTCTTCCTTTTTGCACGGGCTGAATTTTTTACGCTTAATTAATTCACGTTCACTCTGTATCATACCGTCTAAACAATCTTGGATATACAAGAAAGCACTGCGGCGTGACCACTTATCTTTGTCAGAATAGAACAATTGTACAAAGACAAATAATAACTGATTAGTTTTGACGAATGCAACATAATCTTTCGGCACATTGTTTGAGACCCACTTAAAATACCTGTTGTTAGTTAGAGTAAGTGTGAAGTATCTGAGTCGACTGTCGGTGCCATTACCATCCTCATGTCATTCTCTAGCGTCAATGTTCCTCGTTCCTTTCGTTAATTTGCTTGTAACAATCAAGTTATTTTCCAAAACGGCCTATCAGTTCGTTTCACGTCATCTTTTATATCATTTCTTTTTCTTGTCATTATTTACACGGTTTATTTCCATCGTCGTTCTGTTTTATTATTGTTTTAATTTTATTTGAGTGAATGTCCTTCGAGAGATCAGTTTTCTGAAAACCAAACCAACAATTTTAAAGATGCAGCATCATTTCATTTTGTGAATAATACCACTATTTTATAAGAACAGGTTGACAGTACACAGTGTAGCACTTTTCAATATCACTTTATCATATCCGAAGTACAAATAAATGGTGCGTTTTTGTTGTTTTTGTGTGATGTGTCGTCTTTGCTTGTTGTGTGTTTGCTATAGGCCGTTTTGGAAACATTTTGTTTTCGTTTCTCCTTTAATAACCTGTCAGTTTTCTGATATTTCTTCTTCATCAGTTTCTTACTCTTTTTTGTTTTTCTATCGACCTCTACTTTATGTTTATTATATTTACTCAAAACACTACTTACGTATAATAATTGTGAACGAAATTAGAAAGCATCGTAGAATTATAGACTTGATGAAGTAGATCTTACAGATTCAATACATGATCAAGTATCTGTAGATGTAAGAGCCTGCTTGGGCATGCATTACATAAAGATTAGTGTCTTCATGATGGCAGTTACTAATAGCGTTAAAACCGTTAATGCCTTAGCTTTTAGAGACAAAGAAATAAGCATTCTAGATGTAGTAGTATTAGATAGACGTAAAATGTATTAAATATTTTACTAAGATAAAGTATTTAACATGCCAGGTGGAACGAATCGAGCTCATTGGGAAGATGTCACCGAGAATACTCCGTTAACTTTCGTAAATGATTGTGTTTCGTTTACGACTACTGTATCGGCTCGGTACTGGCTTATTGACTGCCGACATGTGGAGGATGCTACTAAGATGGCTACTGAGTTATACAGGTAAGATGATACCAATCATACAATGCGTATGCTGAACACAAACAAGATCCATTTTATTAAAAAAAGTTTTTCTTGGATTTTCAAATTTTCCACCAACATTCATTATAATTGGTCCTAACAGAGAAGCGATCCACGTACCCTTCATGGCGCGTTTCGTGGTATACGCGAAGAGAACAGACGAGTTGCAAGCTCAGCTGAGAATGTTTTGTGTCACTGATGATAAGGAAGATAAGGCACTGGAGAGGATTGAGAGATTCATTCAGGTGGCCAAGAGTAGGGATGTGGAGGTGAGTGATACCAATAGAGCAGATGTTTGGTTTTATGCTTAGTCATTACGGTCTTATATGATCTAGCTACAATGAATGGCTTATTTCGTAAAGAACTGATACGTCGTAAATTCAGTAACAATGTAGGTATAAAAATCGAGGAAGCATTCGGTACAATACAATCCTTTGATTTGACAGTAATGACAGTGTTATTTTCTGTGCCAATAAATCGAATTTTCTTCCACAGGTCCACGAAGGGAAGCCAATCTACCTGGAGTTCGGAGGGAATCTTGTCCCTATCGCTAAATCTGGAGAGCAACTTTCTATCCCCTTCCGTGCTTTCCGGGAGAACCGAATGGCATTCCCGGTCATGATCAAGACCCAGGACTTAGAACCGATCTGTCGATGCCAGTTCATGAGAGACCCGAAGGTGCCTAAAGGAGAACCTTCACCAGCACCTGTAAGTGAACTTTTAAAACCATTCTTTATTCGTTATTGTACACAAGAAATTACATTAAAACGTACAGAAATAGAGTACATGTACACAGGCGAGATTAACCCTAAGAAGAGTTTTCTTCCAGCAAACTTTTGAGGCTAGAGAGAGAGAGACGATTTTAAAGGTAGGTGCGTGTACAAGAATCATAAATATGTAGAACCATATACCGCCTGATTTTATCACCCCACAGGAACAGTAACCCCCCGGGTACAATCTGACGTGGCCAGTCTGGAAGTCCTTAAACAGGCTCCGCCCGCAGCAGACTGAATATATGCAAATGGGGATTCAGGGACTCTAACTTAACGTATTGCGACTGCGGTAATCTCGCGCAGTCAATGCAGCTCTTG
Organism: Philereme vetulata; assembly: GCA_918857605.2. Classification (NCBI taxonomy): domain Eukaryota; kingdom Metazoa; phylum Arthropoda; class Insecta; order Lepidoptera; family Geometridae; genus Philereme; species Philereme vetulata. The sequence goes on from OU975461.1 coordinate 5,745,821, forward strand.
CTAATATGCCCTTTGTGTTCTAACACCTGCACGATGGAGGACCTAATAACCGCCTCACCTAATGCTATTGTTGTGGCCGAACACCTGTCCAACATGGTATAAATAAAAACGTAGAACTCTTGATGCGCTAAAAACAAGAATAAATGTGTACATATATCTTAAACAATTAAAACGAAATATACCTACCTAAAGTAAGTACTAAAATGAATTAATATAATGAATAAAACAAATAAACTAATATATACAAAAATAAATATATACCTACAATAAAACAAAATTACAGAGAAAGATAGTGCTCCTTAACTTTCCGTTTGAAAATGTTAAATGGTGGACTAGCACGAACTTCATGGGACAGGGCATTCCAAATTTTCCCCGCATAAACGGTAAAGGAGCCACCATAGCGGCTTGAAGTGTGTTGAGGTGTTTTGAGGAGAAGGGACCATGTTGTAGAATTGAATACTTAGGCTTCCCGGCCTTTATATTTGATAACATGACATTTGTTAAAAATAATATGGATCGTTTCCGTAAAAGTAGAAGACAAAACAATTAAATTTATTTTCCCCGAAACAAGACGGCTTTATACAATAAAAGTGCATGGCTGTGCGTTTGTACAATCATCTCCCAAAGAGTGTACTAGATGCTCCTAGTTTAAACTCATTTAAATTGTAATTGAAAAAGCTAATAGTAATAAAAACTTACTAAAGTTTAATGATTATCTAGCCGATGACAACTTTGATTAACCAATTATTTATTTAAAGTTTAACTAATATTATTGATCGATTGAAGCGCGATCTCCAAATCAACTTGAGTAAATCGGCGTTGCATGTATGTATATATGTATGTTTGTTTGTCCGAGGATAACTTTCGAAGCGTTGTTCCGATCATCGTGAAATTTGATACATAGGTGAGCTAAAAATGTGGGGGGGTTGTTGAGATATAAGGGTTCAAGAGGGGTAAAAATAAACAAAATTAGACTATTAGGTCAAATGGGACGTCTAATGAAAGGTTTTGTACATTTCAACCCCGTTTTTATTATTAGTTTGATCCTTGTAATTTTTGAGTTATTAGCCATAACAAAAACAAAACTTTGACAAAATTCACAGGGTACACCAGTGACACCACAGTGCTGAAATTTGGTATTATTGTAGCTTTAGTGAGACAAATATAGGGAAAAGTCTAAAATCCATAATACCTGCAATTTCTACCTCTAAAATAACCAAGTTACATTGTAACAAATAATTAAAGTAATGAGATATAAATAAAACTAGGTTATGCTTTTAGTACATATAATAGAAGGAACAAGAGAAGTCGGTAGAGCGAGTAGGTTCTTAGATATTATTTCCTATACATGTGGCAAGATAAACAGAGGTTGTATCAGAAATGACTTGGTTTACGGTGTATCTATTACTTAGATTAAAGACTAAGGCTAGAGATTACAAATTTATAGAATTTAGATTACTGATTTACAGAAATGAATTAAATATATTACAGCGAGGGTAGTATAGCCCGACGCTGGCTTGAAGAGCTTATAATTCTACGGCTTAGAGCCTACAGTGCAGCAATTAACGAATATTTGAGCAGCTGGTACACCAGTTTTAGTTAATTTGAAGAAGTGGGCGCCATCTGACATTAGCGTCAGAAAAAAAGAGAATAAAGTTACAAGGGCTCAACCCGGATAAAATACTGGAATAGAAACACCTGGTGGTATTTTCGCCGAACGTCTCTGGAGTCTGCTCGGAGAGGTGCAGTGGGTTTTGAGATGCGCAGGCGTGGTCCTTGGCGTCTGTTGAGGCAGGAAGCAGGTCGTCTGGAGAACGGGCTCGTGGCGGTAGACTTGTGAAGGGGTGGTTTCAGCTAATAGGGCGACTGAAGAAAACACCACGCCTCTCGATGGCTCCAGTGATAAGCTTTGACGGGCGTCAGGTGTATAAATCCACAGTAATCTGAGAAACCGTCAAAGACTTTGCAACTTGGAATTGATCCGATTTCACGATTAAAAAGACAAGGAAGTACTGTCCAAAGAAATAAGTTTGTAGCTCGTAGATTAGAAGTTTCACAGTTGAATCCAGGTGGGGTCAAAAGACTGAGCACAGACGACACTGGCTTTATATACCCGATAAAAATCTACCGGCATAATATTTATTAAAATCGAATATTCTTTCCAAAAGGATCTAGAAAGCATGACGCAATAATATCTGCGCTTTATGGTGATACCATAAAGCAAAATTTTGACACATATCTTGCGTCACTCTAGGCAAAGACAACTTTCACATCAGCCTTGCTTCAGTCATAGACACTGATTGAATATTGTCATTTATTATTTAAGATTTTATTTTTATTTTGTTTCTAATAAGAAAAGGATAATTTAATTTGGTAAATAAAGATGATTTGAATAATTAAAATAGATTATACATCCATGAAAGTAAGTATTGAATTTTTACAAGGTGTATGCAATGCCATCTGCGGTAGACTTGGCGAACTGCGTTGAGAGACGCTTGTATCTCGATGTTTGAGAATCGAGTGTTTGGGCAGTGAGTACGCCGCCATACCGCTAGATGTCGTGGCATATGAGTGTAATAGTGGTTTCGTATTAATGTTTAAAAGTGTTTATGCCTGGTTAAATGAAGGATGTAACGCGACATAAAAAATTGTCACGTTACAACATGAACCCCCGTTACCTGTAATTTGAATGAAACTGTAGGTAAAGTTATATGGTTTCTAATTTCGTGGCATTATTTTATTATTCAAAGATTAAGGCCGGCTTGATACCTAAACGTATTTAGCGACTAAACATGTTGAAATTGGACGTATTCGTATGATTGGCTACTCTTTAAATCATATTTAGCCACTAAATACGTTTAGGCATCGTTGTGCAAGTCGCCCTAAGAATAATATTTATTTTGTTTTTTGGGAGATTCGCGAGATCTCAGTTCGAGGCGATCCACTTTAGTATTTTATTATTTTAATTTTTAAATGAGGTAAGAGCTGCAATAGTAATTGTAATTATAATAAACCCGTTGACCCGGTGAACTTCGCACCGCCCTGGCACACGTGTGATGCAGGCTGCCATTGAATTGTCAATCGACCATCATTAGCTGCATCTATGTATAAGAAAATGAATTTTCTTCATATATTTTTTGCGTCATTTTTTCCGATCATTTGATAGTTATTCTGCTATTCGGGGCGAAGACAAATCCTACAAATCAAAGATCATCAAAATCGGTTCAGCCGTTCTTGAATTATAAATGGTGTAACTAACCCGACTTTGTTTATATAGATAATATATATATAAACAAATATATCTATATACAGTGTAAACTCCATGTAACGTCACTCGTTTTAACGACAAACTCTCTAAAGCGTCGAAATCACTCGGCTTTGGTTGGTTTAGCTTGCCTTGCATACAATGGTACACTCTGTATAGCATTACACCCACTCTCAATAACGACAACAATTTGTAATCAAAAGTTCTTTTTAAGTTGCCAAATTAGTAAAAACGGCGCAGCTGTGTATATCCTTTTGTTGTTTTATTATCCTAGACCATAATAAACTCGACTGTCGGCATCATACACACCAAGCATTCTAAGAAATCCGTTCTTTTGGGATCATGGGATTGCTTGCACGTGTAGCTGCAGACTGTTGTTAGTAGAAGTGATGGATTTTATCTATACGTGGTCATATTCTTAGTAGCTCACAAACTTTCAAATTGTAAACATGGCTAGTAAGAGAAAATCACTGTGACACACACAGATTTTACTTCTCTCCCTTTAACGACAACTCTCTATAACGTCAAAATATGCTCAGTCTCTTGAGTGTCGTTATATAGAGTTTACACTGTATATATATATATATATATATATATATATATATATATATATATATATATATATATATATATATTTATCTCTATATATATATATATATATATATATATATATATATATATATATAGAGATAAATAACCTTGAGATTGTGATTGTAAAGCTGCAGTTTTATCAAAGTTTTATTAAAGTGTAAACATTGCATGCGTTAAGCGCTATATATGGCTGTACCTACACAACAACTATACCTACACCTTTTTATTACCCATATCACACAGTAAATACAATTTGATTTGATTTGAATAATAAATTCTTACTATTACTATTAGCCCATATTGTCCCATTGTTGGGCAAAGGCCCGCATTTCCGCCACTCACAGGGGTCCAGTGCCACCGTATGCCAGTCCCTCTCACAAGCGTCCAGCTCGTCCCACCACCTCTGGCGTGGTCTGCCGCGGCTTGGCTTTGCTGTCTCAGGGCTCCACTTCGTGGTAATTTTGGCCTACAGCTCGTCAGGCATGCGGCTGACGAGACCGGCCCAGTCCCACTTCAGGCTGGCGGCCTTCTCCCCTACATCGGTTATTTTGGTTTTGGAGCGCAGTATTGTGTTAAGGACGCGATCAGTTATTTTAACTCCAAGAATACTACGCTCCATCGCCCTTTGGCAAACCTTGAGTTTGGATTTTTGGATATTAGTCAAAGACCAAGTTTGCGAGCCATATGTTAGAACGGGAAGGATTGAGATGTCCATGAGTTTGCGCTTCAGTACTATTGGAAGGTTGCCCTTCATCAGCTCCTTCATCGACCAATAGCTACTCCAAGCGTTCATAGTGCGTCGTGCGACTTCTTTATCTTGCCTGCCTGCTTGGAGGGATACTATTTGGCTGAAATAGATATAGTCGTGGACATATTACATCGCTTCACCGTTCACTGTATTAAGATGCTCTATCTATGTCATTACTTTAGTCTTATGTCATTAAAATATACTAACCATGTTTGAAACTTGGTGTTTACGATATTACTCTTGTTATTAAAGTCACTGTAGCTTCCAGCACTAATTAACATTATGCCTATTTCTTTCGGTTATAGATCGCGGTTCTTAACATTATGGTGCCCGATGATCCAGTGGAGAGAATATCTCCAGTACCAACAGACACAGTACCACTGCGTACTGAAGAACAAGAGCTAATCTGGCGACAGAGGCTCGCTGATCCAAGGTTTGCATCATCACGTTACAATAATACAACAAATACCTAAGAAGATTTTTAATGAATTTTATGGAATGCAGACGATATAATAAGTAGTAAAAAAAGTATAAATAATGGTGGACGTTTCACACAGCGCTATCTAGCCACAAATTAAGCAATGTTTGTACTATGGGAACCAGATAAGTGATATAATATTTATGTACTTCTTTTGTCAATACATATTTACAATATATAGAGAAACAACCAGACCTCTGAAATATCTGTAGATCATGCAAACATTTGTTCCGCGACTGGAATCGAACCTGCAACCTCTTGCGTCTCTCAGTCGGCTATTCGCCCACTGCTCCACACATGTCCTAAAAAATACAAAAGGGTAAATTGATGGTTAGGAAGGAATTAAATCCTTTGCTACGATGTATGCCTTGATGAATCCCGCACTAGAATATTTTGCTCGGGACTCAGAAAGCTTTCACAATTAGCAATAAATTTCACGAAAATGAGGAACCTTAGACATCATAAAAATACTCCAGTTTTACTTAGTCTTCAAATGTGTCTTAGGTTGGAAGACATCTGCAACCTTCTAGGCAAAGATTGGGTGGCATTGGCATACGAGCTGGGTGTCAGCGTAGCAACCGTCAACCAGATTCAAGCGAAGCGCATCACTGCCGTAGAGCAAGCACAACTAATGCTTAAACTGTGGAAAACTCAATCCGGAACCAAGGCTCAAGGTAATAGAAATCTTGGAAAATTCTAAAGTTAGAGTATCTAGTGTAGTAAAGTAAGTAGTAGTGTATCTAGTGACTGGGATAGGTAAGACCCTCCTTCTGCGCAGTCAGGTAAAAAGTAAGTTATCCCGGTCACAATCTATCTTCATACCAAATTTCATCTATATCAGTCCAGCCGTTTAGTCGTGAAAACGTAACAAACAGATAGATAGAGTTATCAAATTTATAATATTAGTAGGGATGTACAGTCAAGGCTGTGGTTGTAGTCTACTTTACGGGTGAAAATAGTTAGCAGGAGCTTAGCTGATATTTACACTCGTGTTTGCAATCAATAACCTATATCTGCAAACGATGACTCTACTTATGCACCTAGCGGTTACCTATATTGACAATGTAGCTAAGTAACTAAGGGCAATAACCTTGCATAAAAAATATTATCCTGATTGTAGATAATGCTTTGGAGCTTGCACTATGTCGCATTGGAAGAGATGACATCATAGCTCCGCAATCGGAGATTACAAATGAACGTCGCATACTGCGCAATATTTACCAAGAAAGACAGGCTTCTGAAGAAATTGAAGCTTACAAAGGTAATAAAACACAAAACAAGTAAAGCTAACTGCCAAAAGTTAAAACAATATTTGTAAAGGAGTTCATGAATTTTTTGTTACACTTATTTTCCCCTTTTTTTAGCTGAAGGAGACAATAAGCTCAAAGATAAACTCTACGATGATGACGAAATTACGGAGTATCAATCAGACAATGACCAAGAGGAGGCGAAATATTCCCCAGAAGAAAAGTCTATAGCTGAAAAACCGGATAACAAAAGTGAAGTGGATAGAACTCCTACTCCTAGTGAAGAAAGCGAAGAAGATGAAGGTATGTTATTACTTTGTATGCGTCTATTATTGTTAAATTATTATCGTATATACATAAGTAAATTTTGTATAAACTTATAGATGTAAAACGGAGTGTTGCGGAAAGGAAAGAACAGATAACAAGAAAATTAAGCTCAAGCAAAATACCAGCTTCAAAGCAAAAGAAGGAAATCAGAGAAGAAATTATAGAAATCAAGACACAAATCAAACCTGACATCAAAAAGTTTCAAGATATTGAGCAACAGGTATACGAGAATGTGAATTATTTTAGATTTGTGACTATTATCGAGCATAAATAATTACCCTCTCGTTTTCAGGTAAAAAAAGAGCCAGTGCTAGAAAGAACACGATCAAAAACATCACCTGAAACGTTAGAAGAAGATATTGAAGCTGAGATATTGACAGAGGTTGAAGTTAAGAAAGAAGAAGTAAAAGCTGTAGAAAGACCAGTAGAGCAATTTAGAAAGTTTGATCCATCATCACCTGCAAAGCCTACGCCTAAACATTTACAAAGGCACATGAGAAACGAATCAATGCGGTTTCCTTCTGGAGACTTTTCGAACGTTACTATAACTCCAAGAAAATCTGTTACAGCTGATACAACAGAAGTGAAACCAGTAACAGAAACTAAAGTTGATTCTTTCACAAAGGAAGTAATTTCACAAAAAGAAATTGTTAGCTCTAAAGTCGAAGAGAAATTAGACGATGGAGACAGATCTCCTGATTTAATCTCTGAAGATGAAAAAGACATCGCAGAAGCTCCTTTGAAAGATAAAATTAGCTCATTTGAATCTAAAATGACGAAAGATGGCAGTATAGATCTACCGAAGTCTACTGTTAAATTGACAAAAGAAGCATTGAAAAAACATACATTAGAACAAGAGCTAGGAATTGAATACACCCAAGAATTTGTTAGAGAACAATCAAAGCAGCTGTCAAGTATAGAGACACACATAATTCAAAAGGTGTCTCTTGAAAGTGAGAAACATGTTGACGTAGCAAAATCTGTAAAAGAAACTATTCAGCAACTTGATGCTAAAATAAAACAGGAAGAAAAGACTAAAACCTTTCCCAAAACAATGAGAACTGATTCCACACTAGTACAATTTTCTTCGGAAGAAGACAGTGAATTCTTGAAAAAGTCGACTGACTCTGAAACTGAGACAGAATCTCAAACAACTGTCAAAGTAGATAAACTAGAACAAAAATTAAAATCTAGGATGGAGAGGGACGTTTTTGATAAAAAACCAGACGTCAATGGATTTGCCAAACACGATAAAAAGGATAGCAAAGGTAGAAAACCCAGTGATGATGATAATGATAGTAAAGATGATCAAGCTGAAGTCGTTAGAGAACAAAAATTAGAAAAACAATTGACTGAGGAGTTGAGAACCAAAATAACCGAAGAAGATTTGACTGAAGCTTTAGAAGAAAAGGACGTGTCAGTTAGTGATAAATTAAAAGAAAAGGTAAATAAGTTTTTAAATTTTAAATGTAATTATATAATTAAGTACCTTGTTAAATATCTTTATATTTAAAGTATTATCCGACACGTGGAAATCATTAACTTTTAAGGCTATATCAAAGATTAAGGAACCAACGAGATTTTAACCCGCAACCTTCCACTTGATACGAGGACGCGATACCAATTTTGCCACAGACTCACTGCTTATCCAGTGCTCAACGTGCCCTTAGCTTTTACACAGAAAACTATACAGTTTTTAAGGATTTAAATAATTTATTTCAGGTTGAAGTATCAGTTGCTAGTACCAGATCTGATTTGAGTAAGCACACAAAGACTGATTCAGTGGGATCGGACATGCAAGATCTAATTGCTCGTAAAGTATCAGCCGAGTCACCTGCGCAGTCCGGTATCGACAAGGCAGACTCGCTCGCTGATTTACAGCAAAGCACTGAGAAAGACTTTAGTTTTGTATCTCATACCGAATCAAGGGTAAAATCAAAGTATTTCTTACTTCAGCCATCAATATGTTACATTATTAAAAGTTTTCAATAATATTTTCAATTGTTTTTCACTTATTTTTATTGTATTTCTTTTTTATTCAGGTCTATTCTAAAGATTCAAAACATCGTAGTGATTCACTAGACGAGACCTCACAGTTCTCAGACTTGGAAGACCAAATAGGCACAAGTCCTGCTCATAGGCCTATTGACAAAGATACTCTAGAACAAACTGTTACAACTACTTACGTAGAAAAAATGGAAACGACCACACGGGATCAAACTCTGGAGTTCTTGAAATTCGAATCTGAACATAGCTCTATTGTTCTAGCTCCTACTACTCTAGTGACGACTGACGCTGAAAAGGTCTGTCTATTAACTGAATTACCCACCTAACTACAAAAATTTGTGAGTTAAATAATAAAGTCCGTTGTTCTCCGTCTATTAAGAGTTGTAATAGTGTAAAAGTATATATTTACTGTGTCGACTAGCTTTATGTAATAAGTTCTGATTAACAGGTGTCACCCCAAAAGGAATCACCAGTTATAAGCGCGAAGGCGCGTCATTTCATTGAAACTGTTCCTGAAGATGATTCGGTACAAGAATGCTTCTTCTCAAAAAGAATTTACTCGGATTCACTCGAAGACTCCGAACAATCAGATTCCAGACGACATTCCGAGGCAGAATCGTTAAAATCTGATCAATCAGATGTGAAAGCTAAAGTATCATCATCAGAATTCGATGAAAGGGCCGAGTATGAAGAAACAGCTGACTCTGGAAGCGGATTTGGAGATGAAAAGTTTGAAGAGAGTGTTGGTTTTACTTCAATGAGAATAGACGCCAAGACTTTGGAAACAGAAAAGCAAGACTCGACAGATTCTGATAAGGATCCTGAACAAGTTTTCAAGAAAATGACACCTAAACGTCATTCCAGGACTGAGTCGATATCGATCACTAAGTTAAGTGATTTGCAAGATCTTGACCTTCCTCCATCTAAACAAGAATTTCAAATAGTAGTCACTGAGGCTGAGGAAGTTGAAAAGTCTGAAAAAGATGAATTATCTGAAAAAATTTCTTCTGAAAGCAGCAGAGAGATTGAAATTTCTGATAGAAAATCATCAGAGGGTATTTCTGACAGGATTAGTTCTGAAGATGCTGTGACTGAAAAAAAGACGTCGTCAGAAGAAGAGGTAATTCCCATAATACACGAACAAGTAAAGAAAGAAATTGCAGCGCTCGTATCAGTAGTTAAAGAAACTACAGTTCAACAACCGCAAGATGCTACTACCAAGGATCGTAAGTCTTATCTTCACATCATTATAATGCTAAATAAATGCATTCGAATGTGTCTCTAGTTTGTGATAACTTATGCTCTAAGCCTGTGTTTATGTTTACTTTATAAGCGCGCTAAATTTTAATAACTACTATACTCACTGTAATTATTTTTTAGTTGACGCCGTAAAACGTGAATCGGTAACGTCAGCTGGATCTATAAGTGAACTTAGATTAGAAGAAAAGAGACCATCGGATGCTCATAGCCTGACAGAATCTAGGGATTATACTTTTGAAGAATCTGAGGACGATATTGGAACACAAGGCACCCATGTCGATATATCGAAAGAAAAGGCTGATATCAAAATAGATAGTGATTCCAAATCTAAAACAGTGTCCAGTAAGTTTTTTTAACATCAACTCAGTGAACTTTAGTAGTAATAGGTTTAGTTATTTAGTCGAAGTATTTCTTAACTCCTTTTTTTAGAAGTCTCCGAACAGTCAAAATTTGCAAAGTTAACTCACGGCGATTCACTGGATGATGTTGAAGGTTTCCCAGAAGATCATGTTGTTGACTATGTTCATAAATTGCCTCACATTGAAGAAATTGGGTATGAATAACTCGCATAAAGTATTGTTTTTTGTGTTTTACTATTTACTTGTCATGTATTTTACTATGCTTTGTTCACCAGGGTCCCTACTGATAAAGATATAACCAGTGACTTCTTAGGCAAAGAAAGAGAGGAACAAATCAAACGTGACACTGTGACAGTGACTTCAAATGTTCAATCGGCTTCAGAAAAAAAGTTATTAAGTGATGCAATTAAGTCTACAAAGGCTGTGTCAGTCAAACCAACAGAAGTTGATATATTAAAATCTCTAGACACTAAAGATATAAGACCCGCAAAAAATTCCATAGCAAAAGTTAAAACTAGTGAGGTAATAAAACCGAAAGATAGTGAAGTAATAAAACCCGCAGATGCTGACGTAACCAAACCCAAAGAAGATAAAAAGGTAGGATTTGAAGAAATAGCTGAAAAAGCTCCAGTGGAGTTTATCACTAAGGTAACTGAAACCACATATAGTGTAACGACTAAGGAAGAACCTCCAGTCAAAGAAATAACGAGTGCTATTAAAGACTTCAGTTCAACAGTGGCACATACGACACACACTGTTACACATACCACAGTGAAAGAAAGTAAGTTTGACGTAAGCAAGATACGAACTGACACTTTGGGTCATTTTGATATGGATGATCTTTCAGATTCGCCAAAAGAATCAAAGAAGTTTGTTCCTAAATTAGATTTAGACTTGCATGAGACTCCTGAAATTACCAAGGAAAAAGTTCAACCTGTGATTGATGATATTCTGCACAAGGGAACAATAGTTGCCGCAGCAAGAAGTCCCGTTATTGAAAAAGACATCAAAACTTTATCCACGGATTTAGTGGAATCAGAGAAGAGATCGTATGATGCCAAAGTTCCTCAAACTGAACGAAGACATTCGTGTATCAGCCCCGCCATTTCTCTTGAGAGAATTGCTGAGTCAGACGTTGAAACTGAAGAAGAAATACCTAAACCTACATTTGTACCAGTAACGCTTATAGACGATGAGCTAGAAATCGCAACTGGAATAAAAAAATCTGATTCTGTCATGAAACAAATGGCCGAAAATATTGAAATAATCATTAAACAAGCCTCTGAAGAAGTAGATTTATCTTCAGAAGAGCACTTTGTTGAAGAAATTGAACAACAAGATATTGCAGGGCAAGTGTCTGTTGATTCTATCATAGAAGAGGCTGTCCATACAGTTGAAGAATACCTTGAACAAAGTGAAAAGAAAGAAGATGAGATTGCATCCAAAAAGGAAATGATGTATGAAGAGACTAAGAAGTTTTCCAAAGATAGACCAGGACTTATTAAATCTCTTTCAAGAGATAGCGGAGAGATTGTTATTATGCCAAAGAAAAAGCATACTAGAACATTTTCAGTTCAAAGTTCTCCAGAGGAAGTAGAAGAGCAGATATACACTGACTCTGAATCTGGTAAGTTTATATAAGTTGTTAGCCAAACCTGAACTTCTGTCATGCCTCCCTTACCTACCTTGCACGTATGTACGTTTTTTCAGATATGGATAAAGCAAAGGTTCTTGAAATAATTGAACCTAGCTCAGACCTTGACGGGAAAGTACCTGCTTCTAGTTTTGACACCAGGAAAATCCGAACGGATTCACTCGACGACGCCGATGATTTCCCCGAAAAAGAGGCTAGTTCTATTTCTTTCAATAATATAAACTTATGATTATTTTGATTTATTTTAAACTTTGTTATTATAATAACATTGTAATTGTAAATTTGTGATATAATTAATTATTTTGTTATAGACTGAGTTCTTTGATGATGACGTACTAAGCAAATCAGGTGATAAATCTCATTCCCCAATTCAGACATCCGATATTTTTGCTCCTCCGACAAGTATGGCATCAGAACCATTCTTTGATGAAGACAAATACATGGAAAACTTGAAAAAGACAACCCTTGTAGACAGCCTCCAACGTGGTGATATTGTATCAAAATCTACAACCGAAACATCAGTGACTACAGTTGTTTCAACATTGACCAAATCTTCTGATGAGGAACAGAAATCAGTTTTGGAGGATGCCACATCTGCAGACTTCTCCAAAATCAGTGGAGCAGACCTGGTAAAAGATCCATCGAAGACGTCGATGGATGCTAAAGAAGACTCTCGATTTGAAGAACAAGTAGAAGACAGACAGACCCCTGACTTATCTAAGAAATCTATAGATTTAACCAAGGACTACTCAAAGTCATCTATTGATAGCAAAGATACGTCAAGAGACTTTGCAACAAATGAACTATCCAAAGATTCGACCGCAGATTTATCTAAGGATTATTCCAAAGCTTCAGTAGAAAGTGTAAAAGAGACATCCAAATCAATCGATGAGAAAACTTTCTCTGAAGATCATTCATCCCTAGACATATCAAAGACATTAGCTTCAGATGCTTCTGAAGGAATAACAATGAGTAAAGAGTTTATCGATGAGGAGAGATCAGTATCAAAACTAGTGCAAGTGTCAACCAGCTCATCACAAGAGACCTCCATCTTAACAGAGAGTAAAATTTTCAGTGAACATGACGAAAAAATTAAAACTTCTGAGAAAATAGACTTTGACAATGATTTAATTGGTGACATGGAAGAAAAAATTGAGGAGATAAAATCAGAATTTAAGAAAGAAGCATCTCTAGAAGCAGTTATTGACAAATCACTTAAACCTGAACCGCTTATTGTAGATATACCTGATCCAATAACTACTGATAAAGAAAAAAAGAAGATTGATAAAACAAAGTCAGTTGAAAAAGAAATATCTAAGTTAACGGATGAGATGAGAAAAGAGCTTCACAAAGGGAAAGAAGCCATTAAAACTGATTTTACCGAATCAATTAAAACAGAACAAGTGGTTCAAAAAGAAATATTTAAAGTAACTACAGAATTAGGAGAAACAACGAAATCTAAACAAGAAACAGCAGATTTTGAAAAAGGAGATGAAGTACATGATATGAAAGAATTGAATAGAAGATGTTCAACACTTTTAGAAGATATATCACACGGAGCTTTGATAAGGATAGACTCGAGTCACGTAACTCATGGTAAGTATTGTTAGTTTCTAAATAAATTTTATGAAAAGCTTAACTATTTTGAATTATGATTGAGGGCCTATTTCACCACCTCTGAGTAAGCTATTCAATGGATAAAAAATATAGACATCTTTTGTTTTCACATAAAAACAGATACAGAGATAATTATTTTTATTAATATCAGTTAATTAAAGTTACTAGGTCGTGAAATAGGTACTTAGCCTCATAAATAATGAAATCTTAGAGTAAAAACTATAATGCAAATAATGCAGAATGCTTTTACAACCACGGTCTTTTGAGAACCCAAAAACATGATTCTTGTTGGCTCACTGACACTACCGTAAAATTTAATAAACGCATATGTACCTATGTCACTGCCTGTACCAAGTATAAACAAAGCATAATTTATTAAAACTACATTGATCTGACAAAATAGCCTAGGTTATATAATTGTTGTTAGAAAGATCACAAATATTGCATAATGCATGTATTTTTAGATGTAGCTTCAAAGTTTTCCAAAACACCGCCACCTTCACCTGTAGACCTAAATTTGAAGGACAAAGCTAAGGCGGGGGAAGGCACTGGCGATAAGCATACCGGGCTGCAACTAAGAGGTAACGTATGCTATAAATACTTCTTTCAATTTAACAATGTGTTAAGTAATAAAATCTAAGAAAAATTATACTATGTAAAATTAATTTTGATGTTATGGAAACTAACAAAAAAGGTAAAAATCAAAGTTCATCCACCTGAGAGTAACAATTTCACCTACACTTTCACTAAAGCACAGTTTGCTAGATACACAATAATAGACCTAGTATAACAGCTAGAAGTAGTAATACACCCTTCCATTTAGGTTCCGACTCGTCATTCCTGGACGCCAACCGTCAATCACCCAGAGCTTCATCGGCTGGAGACAGCCTTATCAGCGAAACTGAGGCACACCAAAGTGGTCAGTATAAACCCAACACATAAAAAAACATAAACTGATCCTCGTATTGGTTGTCGAAACGTGAACACTTGTCATTAACGTCAAATAAAGTAACTTGAGATAAATGATCATTAAAGATGACAATCGATACGAGTGTGAAAACCATGTATAACATATTTAAAGCTAAAAAGAAAGATAAAAAAGCAAGCTTGCAGAGTAGTGGCAAAGTAGAGTCATAGCGAAACTTTACTCTTGTTTTGGTAGAGACCATCAGTTTGCCACACGATCATAATGCCAATCGCATGTACTAGTATCATGATGAGATCATTAGGGTGTGATAATCATGGTAGGCACTTCAATTATAGGATAGTAATAAGAGCACATACCTAATAATTATATATATTGAATTATCTTCTAATGTCCCCAGATTTTGAAAGAGTCATAAAAGTTCTGATTTCGTTAAACATTGATAGTGCTTTGCAACTTTTGCCAATATTTTGTAAGCACATTTAATTTTACTTTCTTTCTTGCGGAGCCCTTACATTGCCATAGGTAAGTGGACCGACAAGCGAAAATCATCTGTCTGTTTATTTCTAAGTCGCTTCATTACTTCTTCAAGGCAAAATTGTTTTATTAGTTTTTAATTCGCAATTTCACCCTTATCACCAACGTTGAGTAACGTTTCGCTTTGATTCTAACTCTTTATTTATTTATCCATTTCATCCTATCACTTATTTACGTTGGTTTAGATTAATCAATCAGTTTCGGCGACGTCTGTAAAATAACACGCTTCAGGCGCTTTGACAGCCTAAAAGTAACCTATAACATTCACGCTACTATACCTATCCATTACTAAAATAAATTGCACGCGTGTACACCTTATTACTACAGCTAAAACATCATGCAATTCAATGCTGCGTGCAATGTTAATAACAAAAACAAATAATAATTTCATTATTTTTAATAAAGAACAGGTGACAAATATCACCTAAAGTAATAATTTCTCTTTGCAGACGTACTGACGGAGGCGTCCAAGGCTCTGACATCAGCAGCCAGGCCAAAATCTCCCGTTAAACATCTAGCAGATAATCTAACATTTGTAAACGTCGATCAACCAACTATAACCACTGGTGCTAAGGAACTCGTTGATCGAACAATCGAAAAGAGTATTGACGTCATTGACCAAATAAAGAAAGAGCAATTAGAGATTAAAATGGAAGACCTGCAAAAATCAACGTCTTCTGAAACATTCTTCACTGAATCGAAAATAGAATCGTCTACATTATCTTCTTCATTTCATAAAACATACGATGGAGCACAGCTACAATTCCAATCAATTGATCCTCAGGCAGTTATGTCGGATATGATTGCTAAATTCGGCACATCAGATGAATTTAGTACTATTTTGACTCATAAAGAAACGGAAACAAAAAAAATATCTGGTCAAGAATTCTTCTCTGAAACCAAACAGGTTTCATCATCAGACGATGACTCACTGGTTATCAAAACAGAAACTACTCATGAGTTGCGAGGACAAGAACATGAAACTAAAGAAAAAACTACAGTGCGGAAGGAAGGTGATCAAACGGAAACATCTCAAAAGAAACTAGAAAGAGCTCATGAAGCTTCTGCTAAAAGATCAGATGTTGAAACCAAAACTGTATTTAAAAGTACAGATGACACTGATCTGATAAAAGTTGAGAGAGAATTTTCGGAACAAGGTTTATACACTGGACGCCAAACAAAGTCTGAAGAGAAAATGACTGCTATTAAAGATGAAACAATTAAGAAAAAACACGAAGTTAAGATTTCAGAAAGGGATATGTCACATGAGCAATGGGGCAAAGAATATTTTACTGAACCTGGAGAACTAGAAGATATTGTTGAAGATGAAGATTCAAAATCAAGAGTCGCATTTGTTGACTCAACTTTGAAAATAGTAGAAAAAGATGAAGTAGTGTCGAGTGTTGAACTTTCAGAAAAAGGTAAGGTAGTTAGTTCAACTGTTGAGCATCACAAAGAAGAATCTTTCATTGAAAGTAAAGAACATGATGATCTAAGCTCTGATGCATCTCATGCACCTAGTTTTAAAAGTGAAGCCACTGGAAAGCGTGATTCTTCTGAAGGAAGTCCTAGAAGCAAATCGAGATCATTTAAAAAAGATAACGAGGTTTACGAAGTGGATTTCATCAAAGAAATCAAGGTGTCAACATCACCTGTGAAGAGTACCTTCAGTCGTACTGGTAGTCAAGATACCCATTCTGAGTCTGAGACTGCCCCAGATTTGCCCCACGATGACAGAACTGGAGATACACCTAAAAAGGAGAAACCTCAAAGGTCACCAATTAAACTGCCAATACAACAAATACAAGACCAAGTCTGGGAGGTGTCATTGCAAAAAGCCGACTCTTTTGAAATTGCAGACGAAATTCCACCAAAACAAAAAGTGACAACTACAGTTGAAACATCAACAAGAACCATTGATGGTGAAGCCACCTTTGAAATAAGAACTGTCGTCGAGTCAAGAACTGAAGTGACAAAGACTTCCAAAACTGACATGTCACCACTTACTTTTGAATTATCTGATGATGTGAGTACCGCATCCAAAGATTTCATGATCAAATCTGGCGAAAGCTTGGACACAGAATGCATGATCAAATCCTTGGAGTCTCATGAAGGTGAAATATTACAGAAATCTATGGACTCTACCGTAAGCGCTGAGACGCTACAACCGTCAGAATTTTCGACCGAAGCTGATTCAGCCTTTTTAACTGGAACTGGAACTGACCACAGAAGAGAAGAAATGAAGCTCATAAAAGAAAAAAGCCTTGAAGATATCTGCAGTAGTGGTTATGATACCGATCTCTCTTCTGCCGAGTTTCATGGGACGAAACTTGAGTCAGAAAGGGTAGATTATGATTCTTTGATAGGCCAGCCACTAACCGACTTGTCAGTTTTGGAAAAAACTATAGATGAAGTTAAACAATCTCTAGAAGCCGCTCAAGGAGAAATCATCGGTGAGAAAAACGACGGAAGCAGTAAATACAAGCAATCTCCTTCCGAGTTTCAATTCAAACTGCTCATAAGTCCTGAAAAACCTGAAGTTATCACGGAAGAGATTCCAGCTCAGCCTGTCATAGACCATAAAAAAGTGTCTGAAAAGGATGATAATGTCTTAGACAGTCAAAAATCGGATAGCATCTCGCAAAAAATAAGTTATCAGGAAGAAACCACTACTTCTGATGACGAAAAAGTCACTGTCCATCTAAAGGAATCTAGCCCACCATTAGATACAGATATTTCAATTAAATCAGATAGTGGTCCTCATTCGATATTAGAAACCGAAAGTGAAATAGTTCTTTCCGATCGGGATGGGTCGTCAAAAGGTAGCCCCGAAATAAAGTTAAGAGCGCAGAAACACATCCAATCGAAATTGGGTGTTGGGGATAGACGATCTGCATCTGAGGTTGAAGGTTGGTCGAGTTCTGGCTCAAGTCACTATCACAGCTTTGAACATTCAGAAAGTAGACCTCTATCATCTGATATTGAAGTAATGATGACGGCTCAAAGTGGGACTGAATTTGAGACTGCAATGACGAGTCATGATGTTTCATCACAATCTTTGAGAACGTCTAAAGATTACTACACTGCAGCTAGCTCACTTGCTTCAAGGGATAGTATGAGAAGCTTAGACTCTGATCCTTCTAGTCACGTAGCAAGTATTGATATTTCTGATGCCTCAGAGACCCTAGTTCCTTCAGCCCATGAATTAAAAGAGGAATTAATGGAAAGTAGCACTTATGTTGAACAATTCCTTCACGAAGCTGAAAAAGTAACGACCGTAAAAGTAAAAGACCTGAGCGATGAAGAGGTGTATGGAGATGAAGAAGATAATAAGACTGATTTAGTAGAACATGTAGGAAAGATGAAAAGATCTCATGAAATGAGATTTTACAAGGATTTGATACCGGAACATTTCCCTATTGATAGTGCGGAAAGTATTGAAGATGATTCTACTAAAGATAAAGATGGATCTGAGACTACCATTTCCAGTCAGTTCAAAACTGATGAAATTTTATCGTCGTCCATATCCAAACTTGACATGCCCTCATCTCAAACACTTTCTGAGTTAGATGAAATCAAAGAACAAGTCATTTCGAAGACGTCTGTAGATAGATTAGAAGCTTTGCCTTTCGCTGTAACAAAAATTGAAAAACAACAACGAGAGTTCGTTGATGTTGAAAGTGACATCATTCCCGTTGGCTCATCAGAGTACGAAGATATTATTAAATATGGAAGCATTACTCCCGAACCGAAGAAAAAATCCCCTGAAGAAGTGTTCATTCAGAAAACTACTGTACACACTGTAGAAAGTACTCCTAGAGACGTCGAAGAAGACAAAAGGGTAGAAGTAGTAGAAAAATATCATAAGAAAATTGTGAAAGAAGTAGCTGTAGTTCCATTTACAATAACTAAAGTTCCAATCAGCCAACGAGAGTTTGTTGACTTAGAGAGTGAAATAATACCTGAAGGATCGGCACAGTATGAGGAAATACTGAAGTCAAAAAGTGATACATCGGTCCCAAAAACGAAACTAGAGAAATCAGCAGCAAAAACGCCTGATTCTCAATTGGATAGTAAGCAGAGTTCGACTTCAAGTTTAAGGACTCACGAGCATCTATCAACGCCTCAAACACCTTTATCTGCACCTAGTCAGAGCTCTATTTCCACTGACAACGGTCGAGAATATGTTTTGGATGACATGTATGATATATCTGAAACTCCTGAATTAAGATCTGAACAAGCAACTGAAGTAAGCAGATCCGAACTTGTCGTGACAACTGAAGAACGTTCATTACATTCCTACGAAAAAGACCAAGAATCACCAACGAGTGATGAATTCGAAATGGTTGATAAACCAAGTGAAATGGATGACTTTGTAGTTATTGAAGAAGTTGCTAAAGAAGCACACGAAAGTGATACGGAAGGAAAAAGTGTGCAAATAAAATCAATAAAATATGAAAAGAAACATGACACGGAAGTTGAAGAGTATTTGTCAAAGACATCAAAGAAACATGAAAGCACAGCAAGTAGCACTGCTTCAGGCTCACTATCTGATGAAGAATTATTAGCTTATGAATCTGAACAAAAGAAGTTACAAGCTCAAGAACTAGCAGAGATTGAAGCCGGAAAACGATGGATTCAAATGCAGTTTGAAGGCGACCCAAGATACGACTATGAAAGAGTACCTCTAGAAGATATTAAAGAAGAGGAAATGACTGATTTTGACGCAAGCAGGATTGGAAGTTTGAGTTCTCAGAAAGATTCAATAGGTAGTTTTGGAAGTTTCAGAAATTCATATGGAAGTTTGTCAGAATCTGAAATGGCTTCTCGTATTAGGTTTAGGGTAAAGGGCGAAAACGATGAAATTTCAATTAGCTCTTTACAAGAGTTTGAAAATCTTGAAAAGGCACTGATGGAGCAATATCAGCAAAACTCGTCATCGTCACAGGATTCTTTGAATGGATCTCTACCCAGAAGGTACATTCTTAGCAGAAGTCAGGGAGATGATATCTCGGTTTCAAGCTTAAATGAATTCGAAGGTCTAGAATCGGCTTGCCTAGAAGCATTGAAGGCAGAAATATTGGCAAAACAAAAGGAAGCTTTACTTTTAGCAGACCCAAAGGATGTAAGTAGTAGTTTCTTAGAGCGGGAGAAACGATCCTATAGCGGCAGTTCAGAAAGTAGTCCCCCACAAAAAGGAGGAAGTCCAGGCCCAAAGAGCGGCAGCCCGTCACAGAAAAGTAGTGGAAGTCCATCACAGAAAGTTGGAAGCAGCGGTAGCCCTTCACAAAAGATGCTTACAGATTCAGCAACGATTAGAAAGCTAATCGATCAGCAGATGGCTATTGAACATAATTTACGAGAGCAATTGGTACCTAAAGTAGTAACTGTGAAAAAGTTTGATGAAAGAGGAGCTTTCTTTGTACCAGTACCGGAGCCAGAAACAGAACAGATGGAAGCTAAAACTTGTGAGGTATCAGAAGATTGCAAGAAGGCATCTTCATTTGTTTGTGCTGCAGCACCAAGCGATGGCTCAGCAGAATCCATTCCCGGAGATTGTGAAGAAATGATGAAACTATTAGACCAGGAAGAGAAATCTACAAAACTCGAAGCAGTCACAAAAACATTCACAGATGGTGGAACGATCGAAGTTGTTCGAACAACAACTGTAATTCAACAAAGATTCGTAGACGGAAAGAAGGTTTCGGAGACGGTTACAAGCATAGACGGAGAAGGTGCTGTTGATATTCCAGCAAGGCCTAAAGTCGACGAAAGCGCTATGTCTTATGGTTCAGAGATGTCGTCATCTATGACGTCTCAACCATCTGAATTGGACAGCCTGATGACTGTAATGGAACGCCATGATGGTGAAACAGTAACAGTGACACAGCAATGTATTATGATGTCTGACAGACCTGATGATTTACAGTTCTCTCGTGAGGGGAGCATGGTGCGTGAACTATCGCCCTCCTCAGGGAGGTCGATCGCTCACAGCGTCATCTCTTTCTCTGGTAAACATTTTACAGATCCAGCTAGTGGTTCGTGGAGCGGACAGGATGAAGAGCTCAGTTCTTCAGGGAGTTTTAGCAGGTGATCATTGAGCATGACTTAACATTAATTATTTCAATTAATAATTATTTAATTGAGACAGAAGTTGCTAATGTGAATTAATGCGATTAGTTTCCGTGGACCACCTGACAAGGAGCGTTCCGTCACGCACGACTATCAGTATGGGAAATTGGCATATTTTAGAGCTGGCTTACAGATAAATTATTATTCTTCTTTTTTATATCGTATCAATGATTTGGCCGTTTTCAGAGCTCGAGCTGATCTGATGCTAGGAAGCACCGACAGCTTAGAAGCCACCAGTTCTAACGCCACCCGGGCCACGTATAACTACGAGGTCGACACCCCGATGACAGGCAGTCTTACTTCTGGAGGTAAGTGTTTTGCTGACTAATGTCTGTCACTTGTATATTATTTCATTTGTTTTTTGTATCATTGGTTCATCATGATTATGACAGTGACCAGTTTGAGGTATGGTGGCATTGAATTGGTTCTAGTAGAAACAATGCAATGGTACCAATTTTTCCACACTTATAACTTATACCTACTAATGTACGATATATTTTTTCGGTGTATAGTCTAGCAATTTTGTTCACTCAAATTGAGTAGGTAATCTTCATTTAAATATTTGTTTTTATGTTTAGATTCTGTATGAATTTTCACACTTAAACAAAATCTTTAATATTGAGTTTAACTTTAATCATTTTTTTTCAAATTATTTAAGTATTCGAAAGCGGCAATGACTCTATCAAATCCAGAAATGGTAAATTATTTACAACAAACACTAGCTTATCGTTTGCTTCTTCGTTTATCTATTATAACCATTAGCTTATCTCTTCCTGAAGCAAGTATAACCAAATTATTGTATTACCTATAATCACCCATGTAATCACAGTTAGCATGATCCCATGCTTGCTCATTTCCGCTTTACAATAACCAACAGCAAGGCTGAAAAGCTTAGAACATGGCAACATTGTGGAACCATATTATTGTGTAGATATAAATGTGTATGACCCTCATGAGTCTGAAATAAAGATTATTATTATTATTACCAAAAAGGTTTTCAAAACCATTTATTACAGTATTCACTATTCCAAATTATGCAAAAGCATTAACTCCTGTGTGGATTATTAGTTAAGATTTGATAATTTGAATTACATTATTTGAAACTAATTATGAAACTTGAGCTATGCAATTCAATTTCAATGGAATTCTCAAATACCAGTGGTTCCTTTTCTAAGCATTTCGGTCAGACTCTATATGATTGCTATCCCATCGCTTACTAATCAGAAGTTAACAGCGAGACCACCTGCAGGGTCGAACACCATGGTTTCCTCGCTGGACACCCTGGATCCCCTGACGGCTGTCCAGATGGAGAGTCTCGAACACCAAAGCACTAGTGAGCAGCATTCTCATGAGGTGCATGAGCCGGATTCCGATACTGAGAGATTGGTGAGTATTATCAGTGCCAATTTTTATATGATCCGTATTTAGAATTGTACTATAGTACTCAGATTTAAATGAAACGTATTATATAAGCGTTAAAATCAGTTATTTATCCGCTGTCACAGAGGTCAAAAAAGTGATATAGTGACTAATCGATGCGATGAATGTATTTTAAATTGAATTCTGTAATTCGTATTCATTAAAGTAGGAACTATATGTTATAACATGAATATTATATTGAAGTATCTTCTACTTTTCAGGAGCTCGACGGGAGAGTGCCTCGTGCCAAAGAGCGCACGATAATGTTTGACAGCACTGACACATTGAGTGCGGTCAGTGGCGACGGATCCGTTCGTGAGGCCACCGTGGAAGCCCCTGCGGCCACCTTCTACATCGGAGATACACCTATAACTAGAGGTAAGATATTCTTGATTACTATTTTTAAAATAAAACTTCTTTAAGCACGCTTCGCCTGGTGAGTAAGCTGGTGAATTCGTTACAAAGAGTGCGAACGGAAGTTGAGAAAGAGATATAAGTTAGTGAAGATAGAAAGAGAGAGAGTTACGTTTCGCATATTTTTAAACGTTAATGTGCGAGTGCGAGTTGCGTCTGTCCAGAATGAACATAGACTGATCGACACACGTGTGGACAATTTTGTAATTGAACAATTTTATAAATTAATATTATAAAAAGAAGTTTTACTTCAGTCGTGTGTTCTAAAGCACACTTGTTTTGTTATTTGCAAATAGTGATTTTTCTTCAAATACATCTGCTTTAAAACACGGTGAATCTGAGGTTGATTCAGTTCGTTTGTCGTATGTCTACATATTTGTGACACTGCGCAATATTACGCAATAAGTTTAAATAAATAAATATTATGACATTCCCTTATCAATACATCTATGAAAATCTGATGTATGTTCACAAAATTATTAATTTGTTTAAGAAAAATAGCGATAATCATAATTTTAATACTAGAAATATAGGTAAACTCGCTGTTGCCCCTTGTAGACTCCATAAAGTTAGTAAATCGCTTTTATAACAAACTCCCAAGTGATGTACAAAAATTGACAATTAACAAATAACGCAAATAAACAAAATCTTTATAAAAAAGCCTACTATAAAATATCGGATTATTTAGATGATAGAAAAGCCTGGGATTGAAATTTCTCCAACTCGTTCAAAATGTTACAATTTAGACGTAATTTATTTTCTGTATTGTAATGTATTCTACAAGGATCATTAAAAAAACAACCAGGCTTGTTCCTGCCTTTTTTTCCTGGCTTGGTCGCGAAGGAACAAGCAGTAAAATTGACGTTTCAAAGTGATCCTTGTGATTTTAATGAATAAACGATTTTGACTTTTACTTTAACTTTGCTTTAAATCATTGATTGGGTTCATGTAAGGTGGCATTTAAACGAACTTTGTAACTGTTGGTAAACGAACCAGTGCTGTTCAAATTGAGTATATCCCACAAATGTGTGTATATTTCACTTGCTTAGGAGTTATAAGTTTGCTTCATCGAGAATCCGTTTTCTGTTTTCGCTTATCAAAGATTTAGTTGAATTTAAACTCTGAAAAATCTGCTTGTGAGAATATATCGCAACTTCGACATATTTATATTATGTATTGACAAATATATATAGCTAAAAGTATAAGCACCAAAAAGTTTTAGATCCTAACAATTTTGATACCTACCACCTAAAACTATAAAAATCTCCACATCAGAATTATTATCTTATGAATATTTTTTTCATTTTACATCACCCGTGCTAGTTAAAACTCGTGTTACGGTCTTCTCTAGAAATTTCTGCGTTTTAACTTCAGGAGACAGGAATGAAGATGAAGAAGAACAGCCAATACTGTCTGGCAGTTGCCCTGCGTCACTCCCACCGGCCACTCAGCCATCGCCTCCAGTCCCAGCTCAAAGAAGGTAGTCTAATCTATTGGCAATTAGAACTTTATCTTTATTAACTTACGAAAAAAACTACAGAGTGAATTCGTCGATGGTTGATTGATGTAACCAGAACTTTAAGTTGTGCATTTTCTATGCGTCAGCCAGGACTTTTGAAATTTATTCTACATCGTATAATTTTAATTGAACGTTGAAAACAATTTTAATCACTGATACTTAATTTTATTTTAAAGCATTGTCCGACTTACGGGAACAACTAAAGATTTTTAAAAACATTCCTAAATTTATAAACCAAACGAGATTTGAACCCGCAACCTTTCTCGTGATGCGTGGATGCGATACCAATTTCAACACGGGCTCACCGTCCTGCACTGAACAGTTACGTTGGTAATATAATTTTAAAAACACAACGAAAGTTGACTCAAATGTGATTGGATTGTGAATTGAGTATATTTTAACGTTCAGCTCCGTGAATGTTACTATATTAGCTTGATATAAATAAAGTCTATAATCGCATGTCAGCCAAGTCATACCATTTAATACTGTTTAGGACATTGAACATAACGAGACTAGATCGATACTCGAATTTTACTATTTTAAGTTACGGGTATTGGCCCCTTGATTGGAAGCTGTATAGTTTCTTCTGTAGATGGTGATAACTGTTAACGGGCTTGGAGCCGTACAAAGAAATATCTTACTGAATTTCGCGTTAGTCGGAGAGTGAGCTGTAATTGGTAGCATCCTCGTACGCATCCCCGTATCATTTAGAAAGGTTGCATGTTCAGAGCCTGTTTGGTTAGTAATTTTTGGGATTAATAAAAAAAAATAAGAATTTTAATCAAATTTCCATCTGTTATTTTGAACTGTGTTGCTTAATAATTTTCCCTGTAGTTGTTTACCTTGAAATTCTTTGAACCCTCTACTTTCATCTTAAATTAAGAGACTAATTCTTCTTGTTTTGTCCATTTAAATAATGAATCTCCTTGTCTTGTTTTCCTTCTTTCACCTCTACAAAATCATTCTTTAGCAATTTTTGACTCATCTATTATTTCTGTGCACTATCTTTTGCTTATCACCTGTTCAAAATTTTTGTTTTGAATTTTGCATATTCTAAAGATGTACCTACTAAACACATAACGTTGTTGCAGCTGCTATTGTTTAAGTCACTCTCAAGATAAGCTCGACTAATAGGTACAAGACCTCTCTATTGTAATGCTTTTTACTTTATTTTGCATCATCTTCATCATCATCAGTAATCGTCATCTATATTATTCCGATCAGTTTTAATTTAGCTTTTGTTGTTTTTATTTTTGCGTGCTCTGTGATTTGTTTTTTGATATGTGTGAAAAATTGCTTAATTCTTTTGATATTTACTTGCTTTATATGTAAAATGTCAACTAGGATTTGCAATATCAATGATTACTGTAGCGTGAATATAAAAATACTCCACATTTACAAAATATATCCACTCTTTTTTTATATCTCCTATATCTCTTTTATTATTGATATTTGAAATATTGTCACCAAAGTTTCCACAAAATCTTTAGAATTTCTGAACAAGTATATAACTTTTTTATCTTTGCAGATCTCTCACCATGCTAGCGAAGTCTCAACCCTCGAGCCTTGAGGAGACCAGCAAGAAATAATAGGACCTTTACATTCCCTTCCCTTTCTTTTAAATTTCTTTTTTTAAATCCTTAGAAAATTTTAATACTCTTGCAGCATGTGGCTTAGCCAACTGCACTTAAGATCATGCGGGTCTTGGTGATATAAAGCTCACAATATAATTACTGTATCAATAACCTATTACCTAACCTAATCATGTAGACGTATACATAAGCTATCGAACTGTACTTACGTACTCGCATATAAGTCCTAAATTTAATAGTTGGTGCATTCATGAGGTACAATGTCCACTGAAGCGCTATGTGCTACAATTTCTGATGTGATAAATAATGTCAACCACATCAAAATTTTAAAAATAAGCAATTTCATTCAAAAATAAGGTTATATGTCGCGTGCACTGTTCAGTGCATATTGTATCACAGAAGTCTTTCTTTTTCTTCTCAAACTTACACTAGGAGCGTATGGCCAGCATTTGTATAAACATTTGGCCGATACATCGTTTTTATTGGATAGTATTTTGGTACTGAATTTTGTACTACGCCGTCGTTAGACACTGGTCCGTGTTTCTTTCTAAAGCTTAGCTTAGTATTGAAGCTTATTCAGAACACTGGTAGACCTATTAATTATTTGTAAGTTTAAGCTAAATTTGTTTCTAAAGTTATCGATTTTGGTGTCAAGTGAAAGATCCACGATTTTGCAAGATATGATCTAAACAAAATTCAACATCAGACAGTTTTAATTCTTGCACAATTTCTTACATAAGTAGATACATAGAATAAAGGTATTGTGATAAGTTAGATATGATTGTTTTTCCAACTGAATAACATTTGTTACTTGTTATTTATTTTTTGAAATAAAACCCTATTAAACATTTAACCCTTACTTTTAAACGTTAGTCACTCTTTAGTTCCATATATTAATTTATGTTTTACTATTTTAGTTAGTCTGTTAGATTTTAATTTAATTCTTTAACTTATAGTACGTATTATTTTCGTATTTTTACTGATAAGATGATATTATTCAGTTGGTCAATGATAATACACGTGAAATCCATATAATCTGGATTTAAGCTTGCTCACTTCCATTCATTTAGGATATGTTTTAAACTTACCGCGATGGTTTGTTATTCATATAAGTTTGATTAAAAAGGGACCGCGGAAAACCTAACAAATTTTCAATGAAATTATTGATGAAGTTAATGCGAAAATTGTAAAAGTCAATGACGAAATTGGTATAGTCAACGAAGAAATTGGCGAAGTTACAGATGAAATTGATACGGTTAATCAATAGATTGATCATATTAATTGGGAATGAACAATACGGGATGAGACTGATATCGGTAAAGATGGTACATGCTTAGCTAGAACACTGCGAGCTGATAAAGCAATGTAGGTTATCATATCAGCTCCGACGCCCTAGTTAAACTTAGATATAACGCTTGGAGTTATATTATAGATAATATCCAAAAGTCTGTGTGCTTTATCGGTGTTAAGATTATAAAGCTAGTGTCAAATGTTGCTTAGCTCTTGTATTATGTTTCAAAAATAAGTTGCTATTCGATTGTTTCACGTTGTATTTGTAATGCTGAATATTCTATCGATTAACTTAAACATTATTGAATATTGAATAAAACGCTGTCTCATATTTATTTGATTTTTTAATTTTATCCCTAAACAACGTAGCCTACGTTATTTTTTACTCGACTGCCCCAAAATAAAAAGTGTATTGTTTTGAGGGTTCGTGTATCTTTGTATGTGCGTGATTTACATATTATTTCACGAATAGATGAAAACCCGCTTCGCACGGGATTTATCAAAATAAAATATAACTTCGGTGATAGTGATTGTTCTAGAATGTTCAGAATAGTTACAGTAATTTCTGAAATTACCCCTAAGAACATACAAACATTAAATCCTTGTAATATTCACTGTAAGTATAGATAACTTCTTAACGTATTCAGTCGGTTGTACTTTCGTAGGTAATGAAAACAAAAGGATAACATCTAAACATATTTAATTATCAAAAGTAGAAACTTACAAAAATAGTGTCATGATTTCATTCACAAATTACAAAGAATCGTTTTTGAGCACGTTTGCACAATTTGTTTAAAGAAACTAATGAAAAAGCTTCAAATAAGAAATCGTTTACCAAAAAAATACTAACCTACAATTTACATGTGATTTCTTATTCAAATTATTCTCATCTTTGTACTTACATCTAAAAAATGCTTACACTTACTATGGCATTTTAACGTATAA
Source organism: Philereme vetulata (assembly GCA_918857605.2). Taxonomy (NCBI): domain Eukaryota; kingdom Metazoa; phylum Arthropoda; class Insecta; order Lepidoptera; family Geometridae; genus Philereme; species Philereme vetulata. Next base: position 5,774,147 of record OU975461.1, read on the forward strand.
TTTTCAATGTATAATATTATCAAAAAGAAAGAATAACAAATAGAATAAATAGGTTAAAGTCTACTTTGGTGGTAATGTAATGATGAAAAGTGTGATTAGCAAAAGTAATACTTATAACAATAGAGATTTGACTGATTTTTGAATATCTTCAAAGGGAGTCGAATTCCGATACGTCGCTGGTCTGAAATTAGTAAAAAAATTATATTGATTAAATATATTACGGACAATATGATGATGATAAATATTTCTAAATGAATATGAATATTATGAATTTGAACGCATGCGTGTTCTTAAAATGTATCAATATATTTATATAGGTTTAATAGACCAGAGTTGATCAATGAGAACGAGGAGCATAAAAGTTAAATTTATTGTCATTGATGTCAAAATTTTTAATGTCAATGAAGAACAAAAAAAATATATAAAAACAAATATAGAAATTCTGCAAGAGATCATTGACCGATTTGTATTGGTACAAAAGAGATCTAAAATAAGTTACCTTAACAATGAAAGATGTTTTTAACATAAAGATTCGAGGTAAGTGATGATAGAAAGCGGAATAGTTACAATGAGATAGGATAAAGAGGTAAAATGAGTGATAGAAGAGTCCAGAGCTCTTTATCCGGTTTGTAATGTTGCAAAAGATGTGAAAGTTTTAAATAATAAAGAAGCATGAGTTAAGTATATAAAGAGAAATGGTGGAGAACGAGAAAGGTATAGAATGATGAAAGAGTGCAGAGATACGCACAAGGTCCGGTTTGTAAAGGTGCACGTGTGGTAAGAGGAATGTAGAGCCGAGGTCACGCTCAGCCATCGTGTTTGCTTCCTGGGGAGAGTGGGATCGAACGAAATATAAATACATCAGATAAATAATCACTACAATGATAGGTAGGAACATCAAATGATTAGTAGGTTTAATCAATCTAAAAGTATAACGAAGTAAGGTATACATAGAGCGTATTACATTATATAGTTCTGAGTACCTATATATGAAATCGAGTAATCATAAAAAAATATAATCTTGTCTATTCCAAATACTCTTCTACTATGTTATAGTATATTATGATACAAGTGAGCAAAGTTGCTCATTATACATGAGGCTGTGGGTATAATCTCTAGTAAGCAAGTTACTCACGAGTTTCATACGCACTTTTTCAACACACTTACGAGGAAAAACAAACATGTATTTCATAAATCGTATAATTATTAAAACAATTGGTGAATGTACAATTTTCAAAACGATATTGGATTGTTTCTGATGGCAATTTCACAGTTTGTGTTACATTGGAACTTGCCACTTCTTTAGTACCTTCATGTAAATCTATCAATTGTTCATCTTCTCTACTAAAACTTGAAATTTTTACGATTATTTACCACACAGCAACAAATGCGATACGAACAAAAAAATGGGAAATGGCGCGAAGATTTTTTTTTTTGCATGCGCCAAATGTGAGGTGATTGATTACATACAGCCCACTTTAAAATTATAATTTTAGTGATGAAATGTAAATATTCTATAAAAAATTATTTCCCATTATAAATAATTTGATATTAATAAATGTTTTTTCGTCTCAATTAGTGACACATTTATTTATTCCAAAAATGTAACTGGATTTTCAGCGGCATAAAACCTCTTTGTTCTTACAAAAAAACTGTATTACCCAGTGAAATTGAAAATGCTCTGTTTACTCGTATATAATTTGCAGTTAGGTGCTAACATAACTTTGTAGGGATAATTCTATTATGCACTAGTGTGTAATATTATTATGCACGTGTGTGTTATAGTTCGGTTTATAGCCCTAAGAACCATGTAATAAGGCTCACTTTACGAGCAAGTGCGTTGTAAAAAATATTAAACTACAAAAGTATTACCTATTGATACTAAAATTATCATAATAAGCAGTTTTAAAGAAAGTGCAATAGTAAAAAAAAATATCAGCTGAATAAATTATGGTTCTCTTTTGGAAGAAGTGTTTACCTGATGGGTTAGTCGTGTGGATGACGCTGCTCTGCCAGTACTAGCTGGGAGGGTTCCCCCTACAGACCGTGCTTCAGATAAAGTTCTGTAAGGAGAAAATAACATGTCGATTATGTTCTCAAATTAAATCAAATCAAAATATTTTTATTCCATAAAGATAAATTGTTTGAACACTTGGAAAGGTCATAAGTTTTACAGAATATAATCATACATAGATACAAAATACAAAAATTCACATTAAAACATTTAAGAACAAGTAAGCAAGTATAATCAGAAACACATGGCATAACAAAATAATTAAGGGTTCATTAATACAGACATAATTAAATAGTACTAAAGTCATCGGCAAGACTTTTGTCAAGAGTATAGTGGGACTTTTCCATCAACAACCTTTTGACTTTATTGCTGAAGTCTGCAGTGTCAGCGTTTCTAATACGAAAGACAATTAATAATTTGAAAGTAGTGTCTCTTTCTCTGTCTGTTTTTACGTTCACGACCAAACGGCTAGCCCGATGTCTATGAAATCTCTATATATAAAAATGAATCCCTATTTCCCTTGGTCACGACATCACGCGTGAACGGCTGGACCGATTTCGCTAATTCTTTTTTTGTTGTATTTCTTATTGCCACGAGAAAGTTCTTATGAAAGAAAAAATAAAGAAAATTGCACGCAAAATTAGAAAATTTAAGAATACTTAACCACCATATAAAATTATTTATAATCTAACCTTAGCGCTTTTATACCTTATGACGTTTGACATAGAATTGACAGAATGCGTGCTGCAAATATCGTCAAAGAGGATGTAAATAAATGAATATCGTTTGAAACAGATGATTCGGTCGGAGTTATCCCGAGATATTGTCTATATATATAAAAATGAATTGCTGTTCGTTAGTCTCGCTAAAACTCGAGAACGGGTGGAGCGATTTGGCTAATTTTGGTATTGAATTATTTGTGGAAGTCATTAATTTTCTCATACATAATGATGACCGGGGACAACAAAGGATAATTCTACCAGAGTGACGTATATTGACAGCCCGCGTTATATGCATGTCAAGGCGGTACGAAGTTAGGCGGGTCCACTAGTTGGGTATAAAGATAGGTTATGACCGGGATTGAGACATAGGCTACTCTTTACCCGACTGCACAGAAGGAGGAATGTTTTTATTGATAAACCACACGTGTGAAGCACGAGCGGTAGCTTGTAATTAGTAAGGTAGAAATGATCTATACTCACAATTCCCCTATCCTTCGCTCGGCATCAGTCCATTCTGAGAGATCTTCTTGACTGAAATGGTTATTTATTCATTTTTAGATTTAAAATCCATACAAATGAAATGAAAAACAGCATGGTGATAATACGTTTAAACGATGTTTGTTTCTGGGAGAGCTGAAAGCGATGTACAAAAACAGTTTGTTTTTTTAGACGGCAGAGACTCAGAATGTGTAACTTGCAAATTTAGTTTTTAGGATGTTTGACGCTTGACTAAATCTATCTATATTTAATGGCAATAAAGAAAAAACAATATATAAAAGCAATTATAGAAATTTTGCAAGAGATACCGGTCATTGACCGGTTTGTTTTGGTACAAAAGATATTATAAATAGGTTAACTTAACAATGAAAGTTTTTAAAATATAAATATGAGGTAAGTGATGATAGAAAGAGGGATTTCCTCGTGCTTCATCTTAGACCACATCATCGCTTACATCGTGGCACTATTTTGATAGTCAAAGATTAGGTACAAATAACATTTTTTTTGTTTTGCATTTTCGATTTAATGTTTTAGAGTTGATTTATTATTAAATCATCTACTTCTTAAAAATTAACCAGCATGTTATAAGGTTGTACCTGTAAGATTTGCGTAGAGAATCGAACCGGCCCATATCCTCTAGATCAGCCTTGTTGACTGAGGACAGGTCATCTCGCTCCTCCTTCATGACTGCTTCATCTGGCCTGATGGTAGTAGACACCTTGTATCCGGCTGAGACTAGAGCTCCTGAAAGTTCATTAACTAACTTTTAAACGAGTGTAAAAGACCTTGTATCAACCAGAAAAATTTAAATAAAATATTTTATTTCGGGATAGAAACTGGGTACATTAGGTCAATTGAAACACGATATTATCTGCAAAAGTATTAAAATGGTGTGGCGAACACTAAATTCCTTCTTTCGAAATTATATCATTATTTATTTATTTATTTTTTATTGCAGAAAAACATGTACGAAAGAAAGTCTTAATTCAATTCAATATATTTATTTCAGACGTGTATATCCATGTATGGTCAGTAATACATTTGCTTATACAGTCTGTCACCGCATTCACGACATTAATTTAAAACACATATCCGGAATCGTATTACCTGATTTTAGAAATTGCTTTATCACCGGTAGCTTGAATATTTATCCAGTAATCCATACGTTTCCAATAAACAATTTTTAAAGTAAATTGGTGGCGCCTTTTCGCCGATGCCGCTTAGTCAGTTTAACAAATACCTACTTACATGATGAATGAATATTATTTGTTTACCTATTTTATACAGGCTGTTTCATTGATATTTTAGAACTTCAAATTAATTTAGATTTAATATTAAAAAAATCCTCGGTAATGAATTTGTAAAAAAAAGTGGCACTCCGGGAGTGCCGACAGAAGTGAAAACTTGAACAATTACGTGTGTATTTTTGAATAGTCAGGAAATATTTTTGAATATTCAGGAACGGTGTTGGGCATTTTTGAGATGGGAAAAAACCATTGAACTCGCGACACTGTTACCGTTAGGTAACAGTGTTGCGAGTTCAATGGTTTTTTCCCATCTCAAAAATGCCCAACACGTCTAAAGAAGTTTTCACTTCAAAAAACTATTGTACAACAGTACTAGCCATCAGCCCTACTCGTGATTGAAATTAATGTCGTAAATGCGGTGATACGTACGTAGTATATATATTAGTGTTAACAATTTAAATTAAATAAAGATTAATAAGAAATAAATTTAGTGAGATTACAATCAAATAAATAAAATTCTAAAGAGCCTGTAGTGTCCCACTGCAATGCAAAGGCCTCCCTTCCTTCTCCCTTCCTTCAAAATAAAATCTCTATATATAAAAATGAATCCTTATTTCCTTTGGTCATGCCATCACGCGTGAACGGCTGGATCGATTTCGCTAATTCTTTTTTTTTTGTTGTATTTCTTATTGTCAGGAGAAGGTTCTTATGAAAGAAAAAATTAGGAAAATTGCGCGCAAAATTAGATAATTTAAGAATACTTAACCACAATGTAAAATTATTTATAATCTAACCTTAGCGCTTTTATAATGTAACCTTATGACGTTTGACATAGAATTGACAGAATGCGTGCTGCAAATAACATCAAAGAGGATGTAAAACAAATGAATATCATTTGAAACAGATGCTTCGGTCAGAGTTATCCTGAGATATTGTCTCTATATATATATATATATATATATATAAATGAATTGCTGTTCGTTAGTCTCTCTAAAACTCTAGAACGGGTGGAGCGATTTGGTTAATTTTGGTATTGAATTATTTGTGGAAGTCATTCATTTTCTCATACATAATGATGGCCGGGGGACAGCAATTGACAATTCTACCAGGGTGACGTATATTGACAGCCCGCGTTATATGCATGTCAAGGCGGTACTAAATTTGTAATAGTATAAATAAATAATAATTACATAAACAAATTAATGCTAAACAGCATTTTGTTCGAATCATCCGCATCCGCATATTTCCTATTACGCATAGGCTTTCTTTTAAGTCAACATTAAGCCGACCCCAAGCATTCCTGGGATGTGAGAACAATTTTTAGTTACCTTGTTTACAATGCCTTTCCTTATTCGCGCTGTACGATGACTCCAAACTGTGTTTTCTCCTCATCTGAAATAATTTTAATTATTTTTAGTTAGACAACAATTTTAAATCAAGTCGAGCCCGTATACTAAAGTCTATTAATATTCAACAAGGGCATATGTTGCCTATCTGTAGTCTTTATCAACAACTCTTAGAGGTTTGCTGGAAGAAAACTTTTCTTAAGCTCGCTTTTCCTTTGACTTTTTTGACCATTTACTTGACTATTTTCATACCTCCTCATTCCCACTCGAAACCCCCGACTCCAGATAGCTGATCAGCTTAGCCTCGCTGATCTCAGCACTCCGTTTCCTGGCCAGTTGCTCCCGGTCCTGGGGGTGGAAGCGCGCGCGGGGGATCATGACGGCGGGCGCGGGGGGCGGGGGCGGCTCGTGGCTCGGGGGGTCGGAAATCACGCATTTCTTACTAGTTGATACTCTCTGGAATAGAAAAAGAAGTTACAGGAAGGCTTATCACTTGAGACGAAATGATTACACTACGTGTTTTTTTATGTACGACATTAAATAAAAACACCGGTAGTGCTAGTATTGTTATATAATAAGATTTTTTCAAATTCAATAAGTACAATAGAAAATTTAAAATTTTCAAACAACCAAGCTCATAAGCATCAATAAAAAAGATACAAAATCATATTCATTCATCATAGAAGTAGATATCTGTTACACTGACTAAGCGGCACCGACGCAAAGGCACCGCCAATTTACGTATAAAACTGTTTATAGGAAATGTATTGTTTACTGTATAAACATTCAAGCTACCGGTATTTAACCCATGTCTAAAATCAGTTAATACTATTCCGGATGTGTTTTTAAATTAATGTCGTACATAACGAAACAGGTTGTATGTATAGGACAGGACGGCGTTAACCCGCCGCACATGCGCACACTCTGAGTCATCACTCATCACGAACCACGCGCGAGTTCCTGCGTTTAAAACATATGGAGTAGTGCGGAACCCTTCATTTGCTCTCGCGTGTCGACGCAGGCTACATAGCGTGGAAGATTAAGTGGATGATGATAATTATGACAATAAGTAGGGTAAGGAAATCATGAATCTTGGAGAAATATTTAGGAGTCAGAAGGCGGATATCTCTATCAGGAATTAACAATCGTCTATTGACAATAGTCGTAGAAAATCAGTCCCTAGGATTTGTTTAATTGGTAATCACGTAATAGATTCTACGGAAAATCATTCACTACCGAAGCAGTGCGCCTGTGGAATGCTTTGCCTGTGGACATTAGAAGCGCTCCTTCACAGCACTCTTTTAAGCTGAGATTAAAGCAGAATTACCTAAATGCCTAGCTTTCTTGTCATTTGAGTTACATATTTATTTATTTATTTGAATTTTATTGTCCCCGTTTTATTAGATTTATAAGAATAATGATTTAGGTTATTAGTTTTGTATATATTAGTCTATCGTTAGGTATTCATTTATTTATTAGGATTATAAATACAGTTTTTCATTAGAGATATTTTTTTTTGTTTCTTTCTTTTGTAAATATACTCTGTGCACCGCTGTCCATTACTGTTTCGTTCTTTACTTTCCATCCAAAAGTTGCTTGGAAGAAATTGCTTTCAGCGATAAGGCCGCCCTTTGTACTATGTTTAACATAAATTAGTCTTTTTAAGCATTCCTGGTGTACAATAAAAAAATATACTATTCTATTCTAGATATGAGGTCTATTTATTTATTTTGGCACACAAAACAGAATACAATCAATCAGATACAAAATAGTACTTAGGATCAATAATTAAAATTAGGATTATCAACTCTAAGATTGTATCCCAAAGCATCTGTACAACATGACAATTCTATAGCAGTTCTGTGTAGACCAAATGAAGGGAAATACTTACATAGACAAAACAAATGTCGGAAATGTATGTTTTGATGTCAGACCCTTACCTTGGAAGGCATATAAGGTAGAGAAGCGTTTTGTACACTGGACGCGTCTCCTGAATCTCCTCGCTCGTTGATGAGAGCGCGTCGGTCTTGTCTTTGCTTAGGCATTGCACCCTGAAAACAATCATTTAGTTCAGCTCTTATATTATTGTATAATCTGTAGGATATATTAAATAGTAGTTCTTATGAATAACGTTCCGAATTAAATCCAGTAACTTGACTCTTGTCTGTATGAATCACCGCTAAAGCATCGTTAGTATCAGATCTTCAGACAATTCAACCGTTCCATTTCAAAAAGTTTTGTAAAACTGACTGAAATAGTGTTCAGACTATTTCTAGTGATTTTAGATATTAGTGACTATTCTAGATATTGCTAGTGTAAATCCATCGATTACAATATATTAATCTACTAGCTGTTGCCCGCGATTTTGTACGCGTTACACTACTAAATGTGTAGGTAACATAGAAATAAAGCTAAACTCGCTGTTGCAACTTGACACCCCATTTTTATCCCATGGGACCTGATTATAATCTGATTTATGGGATAAAAAGTAGTCTATGTAGTAATCCAGGTTAAGATCTACGTAAATAGTAAATTTCATCGAAATCGATTGAGTAACAAATAAATAAACGAACATCCAAACTTTAGAATTTATTTATAATATTAGTGTGATTGGATTATAGAAGATTGATGCTTCACCTGATGCAAGCTAGGCATGCTCTGAATACAAGCTACAATAGATCTCTTCGGAGGAGTGGGCCGTTTCTTCGAGCAGGCGATGACGGCGCATACTGCCAGCACCACGGTGAGGAGAGCCCCCAGCACCACCAGGGATATCAGGACCACTGTAACATAATGATCAAACATCTGTAATACCGGGATAGACAGAACATGTGAGCCAGATAGTAGAAGACCATGTCATACAAGAGAGGTGATGAACATTTTGTTCCAGTATTAATTCTTCTTTTCTTATTTGCACAAGTAAGGAGTGGAACTCACTTCCGGCGTATGTTTTTCCAAACCAGTATAATCTTAGAGTCTTCAAGTCCAGAGTGAATAGGTTCTTTCTAGGCAAGCGTACTCTATCTTCGATCACAATTTCACTTACCATCAGGTGAGGTAGTGGTCAAGCGCTTGGCTATCATCAATAAAAAAAAATTTAAGACCTTAAAATTTTGCGCTTGGAATTTGGCACCGAACAAGGTGTGAGCCAGTAGCGAATTTGTGTCGCGTCTCTGTATCAATGGGAAGGCTTCGGTTTCAAATTCCTTCTGATTGGTAGTTTTTGAGAGAAACAAAAAACGTTAATAACTAAAGAGCTGTGCTCTACACTATAGGGTTATCGGAATCTACAAGTCAAACACAATAAACATTATTTTGCAAATTTCCAGCAGTTCTAGATATAACCGTACTTACCCTTCAAGTTGACCTGGCAGGTGGACCCAGCATACCATTGGAAGCATTCGCACAGCACTCTCTGGTCATCTCTGGAGTAGCACGATCCGTGATAATTGCATCTCTCGCAGCCCACTGGTTCCGCTGAAAATATTATGAACATATATTAAATATTTGAGTTTTTCAGATTACTATTTTTTCCGAACACTTACCTTATTACCATATAAATTAAACCTGACGCGTGTTTAATAAATCCATATCAATTTTTGTTTGGGAATTTTTTTAAACAGTGTTTAGCGGGTGTTTAGCTTTATTGTAGTAAGACCCTTAGATTTAAGATTAACAAAAAATTTAGAGGTATTCGTGCTAAAATTAGATTCGTAAGAACCTGTTTGTATGAGTAAGAGTACGCTAACTGCAAAAGTCAAGCAGAAGTTCAATTGGTTCCTTTTATCAGTATGTCAGATAGATCTTCGCCCAGCAGTGGACCGCTTCAGGCTGATGATTATGATAATAATGAGTGTGAAACCACAATACTAAACAATTCTCAAGGAGTGCCTTGTTAATTCGACCAATTCGCTGAATTAAAATATTTCGGTTGAACTTTTAATTTAATGTTAGTAAGTTTTCCAGCTAAAGTGGAGATGGGTTGGACACTTGGCAAGGAGGAAAGACGAAAGATAGACGAGAGCAGCAACCGAGTGGTGGCCGCAAGAAGGGCGTAGACCAGATGGCAGACCACCAGCCAGATGGTCGGACGACATCGCGAGAGTTGTAGGAAGGCAATGGATGTGCTTGGCACAGGACCGGAGAGAATGGCGTGATAACGAGCAGGCCTATACCCAGCAGTGGGTGGATGTGGGCTGAGATAATGATGAAGTTTCCCATTTTAAAATCTGAGAACAAACGGTTCTCAAGAAGTTCTATATAATCTGTAATTCTTTCAACAAAAATATCTTGAATTTCTTCGGTGATTTTATAACTGTTGGCACAGGATGTGAATCTATCAAGTATTTTTGCTCACAGGAAGACTTACCAGAACAGATCCTGCCAGGGTAGAGGTTATTGACACTGAGATCGGCGAATCCTTCGAGGCAGCTGCAAGTGTAGGTGCCGCGGAGATTGAAGCACTGCGCATGCTCAGAACAGTCGTGGAACAGGCCGCTGGTGCACTCATCGAAATCTGGAATATTACAATTTAACATTTTGAAATACTACATTTCCAGTAACAGAATTTTTAAATTGTGTCAAATATTCAGATCGTTTAATCAAACCTAATAAGAAAGACAAAGCCTTTAGAAAAATAACAATACCAAAAGATTTACTATTCCCGGCCACATTATTATACCAGCTTATGAATCCATTTATTCTTTTATGTGGAGTGGCCTCACTAATCTTTATTCAGGAAAACCCAAACTTATGTCTAGAATTTCTCGGTTAGGTTTACGCATCCTTGTAAAAAGATTCGCCCGGGGATGAACTACAACCATACCTATTTCTAACAGCATTACTGTGTTTCGGTTTAAAGGGTATGGTTGCCAGTGAAATTACAGATGCATGAGGCTTTACACCTATATGCCTCAAGTTGATGGACGCCGGGCAGTGCACCGTAAAGCACGTTTCTAAGGTACGTGACCTACGAGGCAATACTTTAATACTGTTATAGGCGACGGCTACCACTAAACATCAAATGGGTCATATGCTTGTTCCACCTGAAGCTCGTATTAAAAAGAACTCACCGCTGACATCCAGTCGGTCCACCAACTCGCCTGCAGCATGGACGTCGGTCCCTCCGAGACTATAGTTGTTGTTCCTCAAATATTTCTCTATGACCTCCTTGAGTCTGCTCTCGTGGGCGTTGTCGGAAAGCTAGAATATTTGCAACACTCAGTTAAAAGAAAATTAATGTATGTTTTAAGCCCATTCCCATTTAAATTCCTTTTCAATTGTCAAGGCTCTTTAATGATCCCTATGAGTTTGAATATATTTTGGTTCATGCTATGTAATTTAGATTTTTCTAAGATCAGTAATAAATATTATCCCTGTCTTAGGAACATCCAGCTGACTTGATATCAAGCCCCATTAATCAAATCAAATCAAATGCTAGGAATATATGTTATCCTACAAAGATGTCACTAGTAAACAATAGAATCTATACATTCTGCCTTTCAAGACATGCAATATTAAAATCTACAAAGTCATAATACTAAATAATAATAACACCTGAACAAGATGGTAGTAAACCTTTATATAATTATCAATATTTAATGAATTGGAAATCTACAGTTAGGGATAAGCTTTACATCAGCTCTAACCGGATTGTTAAAACTAAACAGTTATCTGGGTCAACCCATAGCAATTTAGCGGGGCGATTCAGCCAGTTTGTTGGGAACACTTCCGTCTACTAGTGGTCTGGAGCAGTTGAGCTATCTATAGATCTTTTACAGCAGTCTTTAGATGTTTCAACTGTTTCTTAGGGATATCTAATTAAATGTATTTCAATAGATCTTATTCTTTTTGTTAACGTATAACTATTATGTGATTAAACTGATAAGGTATTAAGAGCAATACCTGTACATAGAAGTCGTTCATCACACCCTGGTAATCATCTCCATTCTCATCCTTCATCTGTACTGGGTGGAAGCCTGTAATGTGGACTCCATGGTACACGTCTCTCAAGTCCGATTGCATGACCATCCTATTGATGCCTTCATGAGTCGCGAAGGCTAGAGCCTGGTAGTGTTTGCTGGAGTTATCGGCCAGGCTGCCTTGGAAGAAGAGCCGGTCGTTTCCTTGGCTGCCAAGGGCCAGTTTCACTGAATAGGTGTATGTAGCTGAAAATACAATTTCGTCCTTTAATTCCTGTTAATATTTCTATATATTTATACAATGGGATTAGGCGGGTTGTACCTATCAGGTTCTATCATCTATAATATCTATCATATAGCATTTATTTGGTTGCATAAGGGAGACCTGAGTTTCACATATGTTCCGTAATCAAGTAAGAATACCCATTTATGTGCATGCCCGCCCTAATTATCAGGCTGTACGTTAGAAACTTCAATTTAAACTTTATTACCTATGTGAACATAAAATCTTACAACAAATAAACAACAATAAACTATTGACTATTGTTATCGTTCTATAAGGGACAGATTTTAAAGGAAAAATAGCTTGTCTCTAAACTCTAAACTAACTAACTCTAAAAGAACGAATAATGTGAAAGATAAATAATGAATACAAAGCAAGTGACAGTATTCTTTAAGTCGACATTTTAAAATACATTAGAAACTTACGTTTGCAAGGTCTGTCCGGGAACATACGAGCAAATCCGGGTCTGCAGATACACTTCATAATACCATCGATTCTCTGACATCGCTCATTTCTTGAAGCCTTGCAGTCTGGTTGGCATTCCTTTCCGAAACCTGTACGAGAAATAAATACATTAGCTTCGTCCACTTTGAGCTATTTAAAAGTATTGTTGTGTACTCACCAGATGAATGCACGTTTGTAGTCTCAAGATAAGGTGTTCCAGCTAATAATATCTCACCAAACAGAACTTGTGATACTCCATTATTGTTGACCTGTTCGTTCCTTGTGACGTCGTATTCACCAGTATCGATATCGGTGCTGATAGGTGGGACGTGGCCTCCGTTCTGTGATTTGTTCATTACGACGAAGAATGTATCGTTGTCTCCATCAGCTTCTGTGTCAATCTTTTGGACGTTTTCAGTTGTATCGCTGTCTCGAATTATAAGGTTATCCTCTTCTTCAGACGACATGGTTACATCATCAAGTGCTATATTAGTAGGAGTACTGATGGGTATTTTCTGGACTGGTGTTGGTTGCACTTGCACAGGTATATGTTTGGTTACAGTTTCTATGATTGTGGTCGGTTGGACCTGTGTATGAATTTCTGTAACCACATCTACGATTGTCGAAGTGTGCGTGTTTGTTAACACATATGTTTGTGTCACCGCCCCTTCTGATTGACTGACCAAACTTGTCTCTGTGTGTGTCACAGTTAGCGTATGGGTGAAATTAACATATCCAACGCTAGATATCGTTAGAGGCGGTTCAGAGAGTGTCTTTGTGTGAGTAATCACACTTGTCTTGAATTCAGTCTTGGTTGGAAGAATGTCATCAGATATTTTAACTTCGTTGCCAGTGTGGTAATTTTCTAATGTAGGCGTAACATTACTAGAAGATCCCTTTTGGACTGGTGGAATATCGTGAGACATTGTTGGAAGCAGATTAGTCTTCAGTACTTCTGTTGGTTTGATAAACTCTTCATCTACTGAAGATTCTGAGCTTTCGATAATACTTGGAGCTGTTACAGATGATCCGGTAGATATTGGTCGGATAATCTTCTTGATTGAAGTGTGTCGCGTTGGGTATAACACTTCAGGTCTTGTCATAAGTCTTGTTGGGCGAACAACTGCAGTTGGCCTAGGTGGAACCTTATATCTATTTGTATTTGATTTTTTGTCTTCGTTGCGGAACGGATATGGCTTTCTAGTTCTGTTCTTGTTACCAAGAGTAACAACTTTTATTTTATCCGTAGTGGGTAGTTCTTGACTAGACTCGTCAGCTACAGAGTCATTGATGTTCGTTTCTTCACTAGACGCTACCATTGTACCTGATTCTGTTCTTGTTTCATTCGAGCTTGATATTTCGTCTTCTATAAGAGCCTTCTCTGAGCTGCCTTTGTCAACATGCTCTATAGAATATTCATTCTCATAAGAGTATGAGTTGTCTTCTGATGTTTCAGAAGATTCAGGACCTCGAGAGGGTTTAGGAGTTTCAGGATACCGTACAGATGTAGGACCAAAGTTGAAACTTGATGAGAATTCTACTCTTGAAGAAGTCAACCAGCCTGAAGAGATAGGTGTTGGGAAAATAATGTTCGAAGCAACAGGAACACTGACAGTCGTTGCTGGAATACCCATGACTGGATTGGCAGGTCTTGATAAAATTTCTCTGGGTGGTGGTAACAGTTGAGATGAAGGTTGATCTCTGTTGTACGTAGGTCGTCTGATATTATTCAGAATATCATAAGGTGGTCTATACGTTGATACTTCGTCTCTATTTATCGGTTTTCTCGTAGGTCTTTGTGGCGGTAGTCTCGGTGGCAACGTCCTTGGTGGCTTGTTAACATGTGATGACGGGGTCCTTATTGGCACTGGTCTAGGAGTAAGAGAAATTCTGGGGGGCTGTCGCACTGGTGCGTGATTCCTCGGTGGTGGAGGACTCATTCCCATTATCATCTCATCATTTGTAGATGGTTTGAAGCTGTAGTCCATTGTTGGCGGAGGTGGTGATAAGTCTATAATCTCACTAGATGTTCTGTTAATTTCTATGTCAGAATTAATCGTGAATGATGGTAGAGTAGTCTTTTCTGGTAGTTTCTCGACAGTCAATGGTTTCTTATCTTTGATGTAAACTGTTGATGTTATTATATTGGAATCATCTGTCAGTGAATTGTTTGGACGTGCTGCATAGACTGGTCTTGGCGGGTTTTTATACTTGAAACCAGATTCTGTAGCATATTCATCGTATGGTTTTGGAGCTGAAGAGGATTTCACCGTAGAAGGAGCATTAATTTCTCCGATGTTCAATTCAAGACTATCTTCATACGACATGTTGTTAGTGGAATTTTCCATGAGTTGGTTGATCTGCCAATGAGGTTGTTGTAACTGATGATCAAGTACCGGCGCTGTACTCATAGTAAATGGTCTAGGTTTCGTATAAGGATTTGAATCATAAATTGGTTTCATTGCATTTGATTGGAATGTGTTCGATTTATTAAATGAACCAAATGGTTTTTCAGTCTGGGAACCAGAATTGAAGTTTGTTGGTTTCTTAGCTTCCGTTTGTGGTTTCGGAGTATTTCCTTGGGATAATATCTCATCTTGAAGAAGTGTCAGCTCTGTTGAAGGTTTCGATTGCTTTTGATTTGATAAAACCTCATTTGAAGCACTAACGACAGGTATTTTCATAGATTCAGAGCTAACTTCACCATCGATTTCTCCCGCATTTTCTAGTTCTTCTTCTCCATCATAGATTTCTTCAGAGTTTTCATATACTGGCTTTACCTTCTCAGTACTTGGTTTGACAGTTTTCTGGGTTGTGGTTTCATCACTGTTATCTCTTATCGGTATGTCATAGGCGGGTTGATTTACAGCACCAAGGTTAGGTATATAATTATTTTTATAAGGTTTGAACGTAAACGAATTAACACTTGAAGGTTTTTCAGTATCTACAGGTTTTGTGAATGGTCGCCCAATGTTGAAGCTGGATACTATCTGTGGTTTGTTCTGGGCCCAAAACTCTGAAGGAGGTTTACCAGCACTTGTAATTTTTTGTCCAAATGAAGGTTTGTCTTTTCCAATATCATGAAGCAGAGGTATAACATTTCTTGTTGTAGATTCGGTTTTAATATCAATGTTCTTGATATTGGTTTTATCTATCACTACGCTTGAATACCAGCCATGTGAGTTTGTTGGTAGATTAGGTATGAGTTTTCCAGGTCTTTTCAAGTCAATTACTTTTTCTGTTACTGGTTTAACATCATCATTGGTATGAGAACCAATGTTATCTTCGTTCATCATAGGGAAGTTTGCATGACTGTTTGTAGATGGCGGCGGTCCGGGCCTTACTGCATAACTATTATAAGTATTTGAAGGAACCGATGGTCTGACTTCACTGATTGGTTTTGCACTGTTGCTTTGTCCCACGAAAGTATTGTCATAATGCTTTGCTGGCGGTGATGGCCTCGGTGCATATTCTTTTGCAGGTATTTCACCATAGTTAAGTCCTATACTTTCGTCGTGGGATGATTTTGGCGTAGTTCCTTGAGTAGGCTCTTTACCATAATTCACTGTATTAGAAGAAGGTCTTGATGCATAATCAAGTGCAATAGTTTCACCATAGTTAAGAACTGTAACAGTATTTTTTTTATTATTGGGCAGATATGGTCTTGGTGTATACCCATTTACATGGTGTTCTCCATAGCTTAGGCCGATATAAGTATTTTCACTATGTGTAGGAGGAGATGTTTTAGATTCATATTCTGGGGCTGGACTTTCTCCGTAATTTAGTCCGGTAACAGTATTTTCGTGAACTGGTGCAGGACCCGGCCTAGAATTTTGAATAGGTCTTTCCGCGTAACTATGTCCTACTATGTTATTTTCATAAATGGTTGGACGAGTAGGTGGTTTTACTTCATTTATATTAACTGGTATATCTCTGTAGTTATGTCCTATGATTGTATTTTCATTAGTATCAATAGAACTTTTATTCCAACGGTTATCGCCAACTGTTACTTCTGGAACCCTGCCATTATGATCATAAATGATTTGAGGTTTTTTGTTGCCTTGCTGTAAGTTGTATGATTCTAGTGGTGTGTTGTTATCTTCAACTCTGATAGCAAAATTTGTTCCTATTGGGATGTCTGTATTCATTTGACCGTTACTGATTGCAACAGGAACACTGGAACCAATCACTTGCTTATCTTCATTCACATTATTTGCAACGTTTGTTGCAGTATTTAGTGTAACAGTATAAGTATTACTGTCTTTTTCATTATCTTGAGCTATAATAGTTTTGTTATGAGTGTTGTAAGTAGGAATAGAGAATGAATTTTGAACATGATTTGAGCCTGTATTTATTGTTGAGGGAGGTTGTGCGTTGTTGTGATGACTATTGAAATTGTATGTTGGTGCTGCTGGTGGTATATGAATTGTATAAGTTGGAGTATGTTTGTTGTTTGGAGCTTGGGCAGCAAAATATATCTCAGATGTCACTTTTGGCGGCAATTGTTCTTTTGGTACTGGGTGTTGTATGTTTAGGAACACACTCATATCTTGCACAGGTTTTGTTTGAACAATTGGACGTTGGTTATAAGGCTTGTTATCATTAAAATGCATTTTTGGAGGTGGAGGTGGTACTGCCAAATAATTTTCATAATCCTTGTCAATCACTTCTTTTCCCTTATTTTGCCCATTTTGTTTGACCTGATTATATTTATCAAAATCACCGTTACTGGGGTTGTATACATCTGGATTGTAAACAGTGATTTGAGGGCCAACTTGTGAGTGGGTTTCTTGGTTGCTTGTTGGTGGTGGAATTTTGCTGTAGTCTGAAGGACGTTTATTATCCTTCCATTTGAATTTAGGATCGTTTCTAAATGTATGTTCTTTATAAGGTGATAAGTTAGGCTTGTAAGGTTCTAACGGTGACTGAATATGAGGTTTATTTGAGTAAGGTTTATTATTTGGGGCTACATTGTGTACATTTGTCATTTTAGGAGCATCAATGCTAAAGCTTCCAAAGTAACCAGGTTCGGGGTAAGGCAGTGGATCGTCTACATAGTCCCCTGTTTTGTGTGGCTCTGAAGACCCAGCAAATACTAAAGCGGTAGAGCTCCCATGAGGAATCAAAACATTAGCCACTCTTGACGGTTGAATGTCGACTAAAAATGGTTGGTTAGAATCAGCATCTCCCGTGATAGTGTACTCTTCGTCTGTCCGAATGTGGGTGTTGACTATTTCTGAAGAACTGGGACTGTTGTCAGGTATTTCAATTTCTTTCTGACTATCTTGCGCAGGTTTAAAATCGACATGATATTTAGTTGGTGCACTATTTCCACTTAATGAACCTGCTGTATGTTTTTTTGGAGCATTGTTTTTGGTAAAAGAAGATAACGATGGAATATAATCAAGAAAAACAGGTCTTCCGTGGTGATTTGAACTTTTGGGTGGTTTCATGGGCTCATCGTCTTTAGGTGCGTTGGGCATACGATATGGATATTTACTAAAGTTATCGTTATTAATAGATGGACGTTGATTATTTAGTGGTCTATTAGGCTTAGGCTTTGGTAATCCAGGAGGTCTCAAATCATACGAATCGTCTACCTTGACATCAGAGTAAGGTTGATCACTTAACGGCCTTTCATTGACTGAGTACTGCTCATTTGCTGCCACAAAGCTGTCTAATGGAGGTGGGTTAACTGGGTTGTGTAGTTTAATTCCACTTGCAGCCAAGGTAAGCGGTCCACCCACAGCTGGCTTACCAACAATGACATCTGAGTTGGTTGTTATAATTTCACCGGGGCTGATAGGTATGCCACCATTTACTAATGGACTTTCATGAATCATTTTATGTGGGTGGATATGTGATTTAGATTGTTTGTGTTCTGCTGCCCACGCCAGATTTTGATGCAATGTCGCATTTGTAAATATCGTCTGTGATTCCGATGTTTCTAACTCATCAACAGGTATGTAAATCGGGAACGTGCCTTGTTTTGACTCTAAAATATTATCGATCCTCTTGTTGGAATTATAAGCAATCAAACTTTCAGCTGGTTTGATGGTAGTCGATGTTGTCTTACCAGCAGCAATTTCTGCTTGCTTTTTAGTAAAACAACCTGTCATCTTTTCAATAACTGGAGCAAGTTGGGTCAAACCTTTAATACCCAATGTACCCAACTTTAGAAGATCTGCTACTTGAAATTTAGATTTGTTTATTTTCTGTATCTTTTCAGGTTTTTTTTCTTGCACTTTGTCTATTTTATTTGTGGCTACTTTGTTTGTAACAGCTGGTGCTTGTTCGTTCGTCAATAGTTCACTTTCTTCTACTGAGCTGCTATCTTTCTCCTCAGAATAATCATTCACAACTTCGGTATACTTTTCAACCATTTTGTCTGTAGGAGCAACATGAGTGCTGCTTTCAAATTTGTAGGGATACTGAGATTTTTTATCATCCTTGTTCGTTTGTTTTAGCTCAAATTTTAGCTTAGATGATTTCACAGCATATTTTATGTTGGTCGCTGATGCATCTACATTCGTGTATTTCGTTTTTAAACTCTCTGTTTTTGTATGACTGCAAGAGTATCCTGAGCATGGAGTGTGATTAACTTCCGAAGGCTGTATCAGTTCAAAACTGTTGCCATCTTCAGCGCTATCTATTCTCTTGTCAATTTTGGCGAAATTGCTCACATACATGTTTGTGGGAGCTGATGGTTGTAAAGTCTTCACTTCCATGTATTTTGTCTGAAAACGATTAAGATTCACGATTAATATCTAAAGGGAATATTGATTTAAACATGGTAAGGGGCTTAATAGGTGACATTTAAGTTGGTAGGGTAAGGCAAAGCATTAAATCAACCAGGGAGCAAAATCCAGGATACACAGGGTGGTAGTTTTTTGGAGGAATCGGATTCTGGAGACGTTAAGAATCAACCAGGGTCCCAATCCTTACTTTCGTCGGCTTTAGATCAGCTAAGACATCAGGATAGTTTGTTATAGACTCTGTTGTCACTACAGAGACTATAGTTTCAAACGTTGATATTGCACTTCTTTTATTCTGAACTACCGTTGTCAAGTATGTGTAAGTCGTCATACAAGTTTTGATTATATAGTTGTGTTGCATCAGTTGGTGTAGTGGAAACAAAGCGCTTATTTGCTGATGATTGACTACAGTAGCAACTGCTGACGATAGCAACGACTTTTTTAGTGATGACGACGATGTTGCATGTGAAGTTTTCAGAGACGGTAAGTGCATTACTTTTAGTTTACGCTGAGAAAAATAGAGCAAATATACTAAACATATATCCAGGAACTCTCTGTTTATTTGCCAAACCTAAACTTGAAGCTTTACTTTGAATTAAAAGCAATAAATTACAAAAATTATCTTAACGACATATTTAAAACAAAATAAGTGTTACCTGCTCCTGTTTTGCTTCACCAGCCTTGTCTTTGACCAGAACTTCGACTCCATTTGACATGATTCTAGTAGCAACATTTTTGAGTTTTCTCTCATCCTCTACACCAGACTTTTCAACTTGTTCTAGATCTCTTCCCGGTCTCCATGGTGTATTATCGTATACTATAGCATCTTGGTTGAAAGCTGAAATGTTTTAATAAACACATTGATTTATTTGCCAAATCCATTATATGTTTTATTAATAATACGTTGTTTTTAGACTATTTTTGTAGCGCATTTTTATGATTATATTTTCTAAGTAATACAAATAATTACTAGAAATATTATGTAAAATAAACATCTTATATAATTAACACTCACCTTTATTAGATATTCATACGTTAACTTGAGTATTAGTAAACAAAAAGCTAGTTAGGTACACAAATGCTTTCATTTGTGAAGTTTCTACAACAAGCTTCACGTTTACTATATATTATCTACACTTTTACTAAAAGGTTATGAATATATCACTCCATACAGAAAAGAAGATAGAGCACAAACATTTATTTAATGTGTGAGGCCTTCTCCATATCTGCATAATATGTTTATATTCCTTTTAATCATTAGTACATATTATAACACTAAACTAAATTTACACTAAGATTATTACATCTACTACGTCTAAATAATCTCTACGGTTAATATTATTAGTGTTTGTTTGACATCTATTTACATTCTAATGCTTATTTAGTATTTAATATCAAGTGTATTCTTTTAAATTGTATTCTGATCGATATATCGCTAGAAAATAATAAAAAAGTTCTTTTTCATTCATATAATTTTTTATGTCTGCTTTATTGTTTCAGACTACAATTTAAGAGAAAAACATCCGGAATCGTCCAACTAATTACACATACACACTACATAAAATTAGCTCAAAACTCACCTCCTAGGTAGTTGGTTCCGGGATTTGGGGGTTTTAAGTCGTCCAGAAGTGGGGAAGCTTCGAGGACCTTCAGGGGGTCTTCTGAATTGATGTCCAAGTCAGTTTTCCGTAATAGTCAATCAGATGTTATCATCGTCAATTACTTCATTACTGTCTTCATTGTGTCTGAATGTTTCGGTATCGTCAGTAAAGTAATTTTATTGGTCATCTTTTATTGGATCACGTTTTTAAGATGTAGTCATGATCAAAGTAACTCATTTCTATATTATATACAACACAAGGATCTAACCTACACTTGTGTGCTATGAACGGAGAAAAAAAAAGAAACGAGTAGTAATTTTTTATCACATTTATTGTTTTAAAATTTTTAATTTGTATTTGCAATGTACAAGCAAAGAAGAGAGTATTACAAAAGATAAGTATCTACGAGTATATCTAAGTTTAAGACTAATCTCAGGCAGTGAGTAGTTTCATTACCTACATAAAAATTCAGAACCAAATTATAAATCTGGTAACATAGGACATCATTTTTGGTGAACTTAAAAGAAATGTTAAGACTAACAGTATAAAAAGAGTATTTCCTTCTTATAACTAATTTGTTACAACTATAAGGCACTATTCATAGTTGTTTGACTATGATACAAATGTAAATAAATAACTATTATCATTATTTTTATATACCTAATCGTTCGTTTGTATTTCACGAGACATCATCGACTGAGCTTTGTTTAATATATCTAATGGCTGTGGGTCTGGCTGCTTCCACGACATAAGTCGGCGATGCATCATATTTTATATGTTGGCTTATTTCTCCTACTATACTTTCAAGACTTTGAGTTTCTACTTGGTTCTCATCAGACGAGTTATCTACAGACTTTTCAGTATCAGAAATTATTCTTGTACTATCAACTTGTGAACCCAAAAGCTCATCGACTGTTGGCAAAATTGAAGGTGATACTATAATGTCTTCGTAATATATGGCTTCTCGTTTTCGCACAACCTGAGTATCATCAGATATCACGGTTGATAGTACTGTACTGAATTCACCAGGGTGTCTACCAGATACGTACAGTGTTACTATACTGGTTAACTTAGGAGGGGCTGGTGCAGGCTTGTGTGCCCTAGCCCTATTTCTGGTCCTAGTTGGGGGAGTTTGAGGGGGATTATATTCTTCTGCTTCTTGAACATCTTCAGAAAAGTCCTCGTTACTAGTCAAGTCAGATAGAATATTAGGTTTGGGGCTGTTACTGTAAATGTCATTGTTTAAATTGTTTTGTACTTGGTTTATATTGTTAAAATCAGGTTGACTTATTCCTAATCCTAGAAGAGGATTTGCTGTTTGTAACAATGATTGTTGCTGCTGTTGTTGTTGCTGAAGAAGTTGTTGAAGGAGTAAAGAGTTGAATTGAGGAGCTTGAGGTTGATAAGCAGTCGGTGTCGTAACAACCGTATCTGTGATAAATTCAGTAGCAGTAATTACGTTTGTTGTGGGATCAACAATAGTGGTTTGTATAGGTCTGCCTTTAAAGGTTATAGCCAACACTGTTTCCCTATTGTCAACGACGGTGGTAACATAAGTTGTCGTTCGCGTTTTGTACTCCGTAAAGGGAGTTTGTACAATTTGTTGCTGTTGCTGTGGTATCAGGCCCTGTCCCTGTAACGCCAGGAGAGGGTTGATCGCAGGCTGCTGGTTGCCAAGAAGAAGTTGGGACAGAAGTAAGTTAGCTAATGGAACATTGGAGTTGATCTCCGGACCTTGAGTCTGAGTTACAGCTTCAACATTGTAAACGGTGCTAGGAACGATATGCGCAAAAGAGGTTTTACGCCCTCTTATAGTAGTGGGAGTAAAAATAGCTGTAGTAGTTGATGTTTCATGAAGGATATATTTTATTATCTTCGTGGCTCCATTTTCAGCGAGCTCGGTAGATTCATCAATAAGTACTAATTGAGGAGTACCCAAATGCCCGATTGAAGTCGAAACTTCGTTAAGATTTAGGATTTCTATCCTAGGTGTAGCAGATAAGACGTTTTTATACTCTGTAAATTTTCCATTATAGATAGGTATAGTAACTTCAGTTGGGATTTGGTGAGTGACTGTTATTTTTCCATCGTTTAGAATATTGTTAATGTTATTGAATCTTTCGCCGCTATGGCTTTCAAAAGAGTTTCTTTGCCTACTTGACGCTCTGCTTGTTGTTGTGCGAGTTCGTGAATTTCTGCTTGTCGAGCTAGGTCTAGAGTTAGATCTGGAGTTACTAAGGCGTGGACCTTTTGGTCTTGATGCCGTCGTTGTTGTTCTAGCCGGTGGTCTTTTTCCCCTTCTATAGGCAGGAGTTGAAGTAGTTGTAGTCCTGCTCTCTCCTCTGACAATGAAGGGTTGTCTCGGTGAAGCCTTTTGAGCTATAGTTTTAGCGGTAGTGGTTCTAGAGCTAGCAGCAAGACGAGGATTAAAACGACCTGCTCTGGTCGCTTGTTTAGGTGTAGTTGGGGCTTCAGTCTCTGGTTCTGGATCTGGTTTTCGAGTGGTTTTCACTCCTGGTCTACGGAAGTTTGAAAATTTTGTTCTGCTACCATAATCAACCTGACGTTTGGAACGCCTTCTAAAACCAAATGGCCTTATCTGAACAACGTTACTTTTCTTGGGAGTAGTGTTAGATGGAGTTTCTACTTGGCGTTCTTTCCTATCTGATGAATCATAATCGTTGTCTTCTTCAAATTCCTCTCCTTCCAATATTTCTTCCTCTTCCTCGATGACCTCTTCTTCTTCTGGTTCAGGTTCTGGTTGTTTGAATAAGTTTCTCCTTGGGAATAAAGCATTGGTTCTTTGTCTTCGCAGTGATAAAAGCGGGTTTGTAGTAGCTCGAGTGGTTACTTTTCTTGTCGTAGTTGTCAATCTGCCCCGAGGAGTGACAGCTGGTCTTCTTGGAGAAGAAGTAGTTGACCTAGGAACAAATGGAGTTCCAGGTTGTCTTGCAACTGGGGGTCTTCTGAATCTGAACAAAGGGTTATTGGTCGTCCTTGAAGGCACATCAGAAACCTCGTCTAAAGATTCTGTAGCCGTCTCATCCTGTTGAGTTTCAAATGTCTCTCCATCTTCGTTTTGATCTTGAGGAGGGAACGTTATGGATGCAGATGGTCTGATGCTACTTCTTCCAAACTGCAATCGAGATGAAGCCGTAGGTCTGACTCTAGGAACAGCTGACCTGCTGATGAAGTCCGCGCTGTTGCTTCGTGCAGAGCTCGACCTGAAACCTGTCCTTCTCGAAGTTGGTTGAATAGAGCCTCTTCCACCTAGGTTTCCTGCTCTTGACGCAGCTGGTATGTTTGCTGATGGGTTTGAAATGCTACTACGGCCAAACACTCTCTTACCAGCGCTAGAACCAGGTGATGCTGAATTAATTTTTCTGTTTCCGTTAAAACTAGAAGGTCTTGAGGCAGATTTTAATGTTGGGGTAGCAGTTATCGTCGGCGTCGCATCTTGACGAGAAATAGTAATGGCTCCGCTTGCCGACGGTACACGTTTTGGAACAAATGTAGGTCTATTTCTCGATGAGAATGGAATAATGACGGGCGTTACTGATGGTTTCTTAGGAGTGAACGTAAGTCGGGATTTCTTCTTGTTTGATCCATCGTCGTCCTCAAACTTTTCTGTTGTTGGTTCTGGTTCGGCTTCAGAACCTTCAATTACTTCTGGAGTTGGGTTTGTGATAGAACCCTCAGTGGTAGTTGACGTAGTGGTTGTCGTGGCTGAAGCAGTGCCGTTAGTGTTCAAAGTTTTATTATCACTGGTTACTATAGTTGAATCACCTGATATGACAGCAACTTGTGAGAACAAAATCTTTTTCTCTGGTTCCGAAGAAGGCACCGCTGGCTTTACTTCCGCGAACAAGTTATCAATGTATGTTCCCAACAAGACCGTTGGTGACGTTGAAGAGATATCAGGCAGTTTAGTTGGTGTAATTTCTTCCTTAACTACTGTAGGAGTTATGAAAGGTTTTTCTCCATTATCTTGAATCAAATTTTTATCACCTGATCCTGACGGTACTTTCCTAGCGATCTGATTATCTTCAACTATTTTAGTATTATCGACGATATTGGTCACTGTTTCTAAGCTACTTCGGATCTGGGAAGTATTAGCAGCATAGAATGTTGTAAAATAAGTGTAAGTTGTGTAGAAAGTTGCTTTACCATCATCTGCTTCCAAGTTGTCATTAATTAGCGATGGTTTTATTTCTACTTCTAAATCTTTCGGCGGTAATACGCCGTCAATATCGATAGGCGTTGTATCTATAGGACTGATAGTAGGTATCGATTGAACAGACGGTGTTACAATATTAGAAACTATTTCTTCACGGCTCGTAATAGTTGTTGACTTATCTTTGTACAAAGTGGTCCAATAAGTGAATGTTGTGTAATAAGTGATCGGTAGATTGCTTTCATCTTCGGGTTCTTTGTTTGGCATAATTGTTTCGGTAACAACATTTGTAATTGTTTCTAAGTGACTCTTGACTTTACTTGAATCTTTTCCAATGTACATCGTGGTGAAATATGTAAAGGTTGTATAACTCGTTTGTAAGAGAAGTGTAGGTGATGGCATAATCTCGTCAATATTGCTTTCTGAACTAATTTGATCATCTAAAATATTATTGCTATCTAAATACTGCCTCTCGCCTTTAGAGGACGAAGATTTGACATCGGTTATGTAAGAATTTTCAGATTCCAATGGGTTCGATTCCACACTGAATAACATGTCGACTTCGATGGGTGTCGGTTGTGGTGCCTCGTGTGATTCTTCCTTTGCCATCACTTCCACATTTACAGCTTTTTCACTACTTTGCGCCATTGATACACTGGTTACCATTGAAAAACTGTCTTTTGCTTCTGGATCTGCGGGTTGGGCTCTTTTAACTTGTTTGCAATTTCTAAAGTCAAATTGAGCTTTTGTATTTTCAACTAAGGGGTTAGTTTTTGTTGGAATGAGCTCATCAGGGCCGACATAGTTTGTGTATACTTCACTTCTACTGCACACATTTGCATCAATTCCGACATATATTGTAGTAAAGAAAGTATATGTTGTGAAGTAAGTTTTGACGGCGTCTGGTTTAATGCTACCAATAACATCATCTCCTAAAGAAGGTGTAGGTGTTTGTAAGCTGTACGATTCAATTGCTTCAACCGATTCAATTACATCCTTGTTTTTAACAAGGTCAATAATACTGTTGACATAAGTCTCTGTCGGACGACCAATTCCTACGTTTGTTGGAGCAATTTCATCTTCGTTAAAAGCTCCTAATAAAGACGGGTCTAATTTAGACAAGTCAATAGTAGATGTCAAAATATTAGTAACGACTGATTTATGACTGGCAACGCTGGAAGTTGAATCCCCGAAGAATGTGGTAAAGTAAGTGTATGTAGTGTACAACGTTTTGTAGATAACATCAATCTCATTCTCAAAATCTTCCACTTTTTCTTCTTCAGAAACAGGCATTTCAGTAGTTGTGGTAGTTTGTTCAGTACTTACTGATACTTCCACGTGGCTTTGTGTAGTAGTAGTTGCTTCTGTTGTCATGGATGTGGTCTGTTCTTTTTCTTCAACCACTTTTTCGCTTTCCTCTTCAGTATTGCTATTAACATCGGAGTGATCACTTTCATCATTATTCTCTTGTTCTTGGAGAGTGGTTATGTCTTGTTCAGCTTCGGTGGTCTTTGTATTTTGTTCAGTAAATGATTCTAAAACAGTAGGAGGCGCAGTAACAGACTCTTCAGAGACAATTTCAGGCATTTGTATGTGGCTATGTATAGAGTAATTGACGTCGACGTTAACTACTGCCGTAGGTTCGATGGCTTCAGTTTTACAAACAACGTTTGTAATGTAGCCCACATTACTTTCTACAACAACATCTGATTTAATCGAAGTTGTAGTCTCAGTGCTTTCCAATGGTATAAAGTAGGTAGTTAAATACGTTAGTGTCTTGTATGCTGTTGTCATTGTAGACTGTGTTTCAAGTTCATTGGTGCAAACTATATCTTCTTGCTCAATGTCATGCAGAACGTAATGCTTAAATTCGGTTGTTGCTTCCAATTCCTCATAAGATTCTTCACTATGCCCACTTTCTGTTGTAGTAATAACACCAATATCTTGTTCAGGTGTAGTCTCTTTCTCTTCCTCATTTTCTTCCTCTTCTTCTTCTTCTGGTGATTCAGTTACTTCTGCTGCAGTGTTTTCATTTTCTTCTTCAGAATTTGTGAAAAACTCGGTAATGTCAGCTTCTGTTACTGCAGATTCCGTTGCTGTTTCAGAAATAGTATTTGTTGGTAATACTTTAGATAGAGAATCTTTAAGGACCGGAGTTGCTTGTGGTCTATAGTATTGGATTGGTAATACTCCCAAATCATCTGTTACACGAGTGCTTTCAGTAGTTGAATCTGGGGACTCAGACGACTGAATCACGTCCATGTTGAAATCAAATCCATGATTATACTGTACGCTTATTGAATCAGGAACCTTATCATCAACCTCATATAGTACTTTTTTAAGATTCTCTTCATCACTGAACAGAGCTTTCTCAGATTTTTTTTCTTCCACACTACCAGGTGTAGTAATGGCAGAAGCTTGTATTTCATCGTGAGCTTTGTAGGTGGATGTAGCGACAGGAATATCAGCAGAAAGGAAAGTTATTTTTGTGGCTAGTTTATCAACACGCCTAGCTGATGGGAAGACATTGACTTCTTCAGGATTTTGTGGCCTAGTTGTTTCAGTGTTAGGGGTAAATATGATAACAGTGTCACCCACGACAGTCGTGAAATCAGCAAAGCCCTCGTAAGTAAATGTTTTCTTTGGTCTCGGTTCGGTCTTATGCCCGAACAGTTTTTTGGGAACTTTCGTTTGCTGCGGTGACTGCGGCTGTAGCCGCCTTGATTCTACATTGTCAATGTAATAAAATATTGGCGAGAATTCATTCTTTACCGTAAATGTTGGTAGATCGTATCCAGGTTTTACTTTAACTACACTTGGTTCGATTGGTTCGTGTATTACTTCAGAATCTTTAATAGATTCTGTAACCGGTTCATAAGCTTTACTTTGTCGATGTAAAGTATTAACATTTTGTATTATTGTAGGCTCTACAATATACTCCAGTTTCTTTTCGTTTTCAATGACAGGTCCATCGACCTCGTTTTGTATATACCTGGGAATTTCTTTGTACTGTTGTACTCTACGTCCTACAGGTTCCTCGTTTATTTGATTATTGTCAACTTGACTTTGAGGGGGACTCCAAGGCTGATAGCTATCTTGGTACGATTTGCTAGCGTATACTGCCGAAACTCTACTACTACTAGGGGCTAAGTAATCAGTGTTTTTGAGTACAAACTTTTCAGGGTCTATATAGCCTAGATCTTGCTTGACGTTCCATTCGCCATCAAAAGCCGAATGAATTCGAGTTGGCTGAACTACGACAGGATCGTCTACATTTGAAGGTTTGTTATACACCACCAATGACGATTTTGTTAGTAATTGCGCGTATATGCGGCCATTATCCAACGTCGTGCCTAAGATTTGCGTCGCGAACTCTGTGGTGACGCCATCTTGGATGAACGTCCTTGCCGTTGAAGTGAGGAGGCCGATGAGTGGTTTGACCTGGTGGTACCTGCCGATCCTCGTGTTATAGTCATTCTTCTGGTTCACAAGTAGTACTGTCAAGTCTGGGTCATCGCGGTCATTGTCATCGTCATTGGATGGGATCGAGGTACGTTTAATATACAGTCCGTTGTTCCACGACCCGAGGATTAGATGAAAGAGAAAGAAAAACATACAATTATTAATGCAATACATTACGCATGAGGCTCCTAGTTACATCTATTTTCATGAAAATACATTTAAGTAAATTTGATAAAGTAACATAAAAATTGTTGAATAATGTATACTGATTTATTATAAAAAATTAACTTTTCCGCTCAGATGTTTGTTTTCGGAGATAGTCTGACATTGTATCAACTAAATTTGCATGAAAATAAATGTAACGAAGATAAGAAGAAGTATAGGATGCTAATAAAGATGCATTGCAATCGTGTTAGCACTAATTCTGTACAGTATAAGTGTAACAACGACAAATTATCTTTGTTTGACAGTATTATTATATTAATCATCATCATTATCGCATCGGCCCTATGACGTCAATTACATTAATCAATGATAAATAGTCCGTCCACGCTAACGTAACGCTTAAGGCGCTAACCGTAGCCGACGACCTTGAGCGACTGGGCGTAGCTATTGTTTCGGCCCCGAACCTTCCGCCACATGCATCTAACTAACCGACCAACAAAAAGGTGAGCGCGAGGCAGACGAACACAACCCTCCCGTACAACAGTCAGCGGTATACTGCCGCCCGTCGCCCGCGCAACCACCTTCTAAGGTTACGCCCACTAATTATTCGGAAAATTTTAAAATAATTAATTGCTACGTGAAAGACCGTCGCAGCACAGAATAATTTGTTCAACTTGAAGATATAATCTTTGCCCACATTTAGGTGAAAGAAAAATTACCAAATTTTGCGTCGTTTAGTGGTTGAATCAAATTGAAAGTCGAAAACAGCTACATTTTGTTATTTTTTTTCTCATAGTAAATAAACAGGTAGATTTTTTTTGTATGTTCACTTTGCAGATAAAAGGTCAATGAATGACATATATTTTTTTGAGCACATAAAACTGATTCCTCCCTGAGGAGAAAGCCTCCAAATAAGAACAAACAGCTACTATATTTGCCTTAACGTAACGTCTAATGATACCAACGCTACACAGAATGCTACAGAAGCATTACAGTTACTGTAGTACACTGCAGAGGGATGTTCTGTTTTATTGTATATGCAGATACTACGAGTATAACTGTTTTATAATTGAACTTACTATTTCTTAATCATTTATTCAAAAAATATCTAAACACATGTGTACAAAACAAAGTAGTTAAGTTTACTTTAGTAAATTTAATATAATAAGTACATACTTTTATATTTTTTTTGTTATAAATATTTTATCAGTACTTGAATAATAATTTATTGTTGTTACTCAAGATCGATGCATTATTTTTTTTTGTTCTGTTATGATTTAATTCCAAATATATATATATAACCTGCGTACAGATTAAGCGTGGCCAGACATTTGTTATTATGATCTTAAAATATGGTGGTCATTACTGGTAATTACTGGTCAAACAAAGATAAATATAATCATGCTTAAACTAACTTATATTAAAAACTAGTAATACAAATAATATTTGGTTTGTGGGTGATATTTTTAATCCATCGGCCAAATTGTTGAGTACAATCTAATTATTAATGTTGTATCCAATTTCCATCTTTGATTTTCATGAGCATAATAAATAAATTTGTGAAATGTTTACCATAGAAATGTCAAATTAATTATGTAAAACAAACAATTTATTTAACTTATGTTGTGCTCTTGCATAATGCTTGCCATCTAACCACAGATACTGTATTGGTGACGTCTCGAGATATCTCTTGTTGTCCCTCTCTGACCTAAAACCCGCAGTCATTTCCGAAAGAGATATCAAATCGGCCTTTATTTTTGGATGTCGATTGCATTAGTAGGCAGTAAGTTTTATATGGATTTAATCACCTAAACGTAGTCTATTTTCTTTAAAATTTGATATTGTAAGTAGTAGTTTTTTTTTCGAGAAGTCTTTTTTTTATTTTTAGAAACCGTCATTTGCATATCGTCGGTATATTACCAAACACTCTGTATACTCAATATGTAATTTATTCTTAATATAGCTTGAAAACCATTAACATTGTTGTAATCTTAACTCTTTGGTTTATTTTGACATTTCAACAGGTTTTTGATCATATCTATGAGTCAGGAGTGACCAATACTTCAGTAAAAAACTATTGAAAAATAGTCACATTGAGATGTTTTTGGGAGATCCGGTCGAGATGAGTCATTTAAAGTACTATATCCTTGTCTTTGGACATACTAAGGTATAAAGATATCACCACAAAAAAGTAACCCCAAAATTTGGTAATCAAACTTAGTATATTCGAGTATAGGTACATAAAAATTTATGGTTGGAGAGTTGGTATAACCTAAGGTACACACAGCGTCGCTAACTGTAATCTCCTGCATGTTATAATATTGAAATAAAAACTTCTAGAAAGATGATTTAAAAAAACTTAGTTTATTAAAAATAGTTTTTTTCTGAAAACACGACCTGTGATAAAGAGTTTTTGGAAATCATCTTTCTACCAGTTAGCGACGCTGTCTCTACATGAAACATGAAAAACGATTACGGTTAAGAACATAAAAAACCAGATAGTTTTTGTAAATAGATTTAGTTTAATTTTTGTGAAAATAATAAGGCTAAGTTCAAATGACCGCGCGGTACCGCGCGTTCAACTTAGCCTAAGGCAAATAGGCAGCGCCGATTGTATTTTTTTTATAGCTGTATTTGTCGTAGTTAATTTTAACAAAAGTTAGGATTAGCATATATAATACCTTGGTGCCTTCTTCTGTCTCTCATGATTGGTTGCAGGAAATAAGGGTGAATTGAATATTTAACATATTTTATTGACCACGCGAACAAATGTTGCAACAAATGTTTTGGATCTGGTTGCTCTATATCAAATAAATAAATATAAATATTGCTGGACATTTCACACAGCGCTATCTAGCCTCAAAGAAAGCAGAGCTTGCACTATGGGAACCTGATAACTGATAGAATACATATATACATTTTTTTTTGTAAATACATATCTACTTATAAAATATAGAGAAACAACGAGCCCCGGAACAAATATCTGTATATCATGCAAACATTTGTTCCGCGGCGGGAATCGAACCCGCTACCTCCAGCGTCTCAGCCGGCTATTCGCCCACTGCGTCACGGAGGTCGTCATCGTATATTATAAGTACATATTTACAAAGAAAAAGTATTCTATCAGTTACCTGTTTTCTATAGTACAAGTTTTGCTTAGTTAGCCTAGATAGCGCTATGTGAAATGGCCAGCATTTTTTTTTTATTTATGCAATATAAAAAAGTTTGTGGTTGCTCTATCTCTACTCTCCAACCTGTATTTTAATGAATAAGACATGTAATTACAAGCTAAGATAAGAAGATAGAAAACTTTGGGGCACTTAAAATAAACCTAGCAATAGATAGAACAAAATAATGTTAAAAAGAGAAATAAAGATACATAGAAAAAGATATATTACTAAAAATAGAGAAGTAATTCAAGAAGTCATATGTAGTTAGGTGTTGTGTTTTAATTCAGTTTTTGTAAGCATTTTTACAGATTAACGAGTTTTAGTTAAGAATGTGACTTACCCCTGTTTTCCGGAACACCTTCCCTCTTTATCCTCGAAGATTCGATTATTTCTTCATCGTTTATTTCTGAAACAATAAAAATCATAATTACTTCATTGAAAAGAATCCGCTTACAAACAAGATATAACCGACTTCAGATATAAGAAAAAAATTAAGGGTTGCTCTCGATTATTTTGGTACACCATCATCAGATCCTAACTTGGTGTCAATTGTGCCACTTGAGATCCCTGAAATAGGGGACCTGGGATAGACCTTATAAACAAAAAAATAATTTCTTGAATCGGTCCACGAGTAATCGGGCAATATACATTAAAAAAATCCAACAAATTGAGAACCTCCTCCTTTTCTTGAAGTCGGTTGAAAAAGGAAACCAAAAGAGTGCATTAAGCCCGTTTTATGCGCGTCACACACATTGGAGATGCTAGAAGATGTTAAGATAAAATATAACTAAAAAGAGACACGTATATTAATAGTTGACCGCTGCTGGCCGTTCACACTGCCGGCGACAAATCGCTCTCCACTATTTTGTTGCGGCGACTACAACACTCGCTCAGCGATGCTCGCTTGGCGGTAAGAACAAACGCCGTGAGATGATGAGTATCGCCCGCCGCACTCGCTCACTCGTTTTATAGCCCAGCGAGACAAAATAACAGGAACTGCTCACTCGTTCTAGTTTCTAGCTCTACTCGCTTCTCACTCATCGCCGGCGGTGAGATAAGTGCCTTACAGTCGATACATCGGGATAATAATTAGGTTGGGGAAAAAGTTTCTTCGCATTCTTTAAGAAAATTCAAAACATTTTTTAATATAGTTTATTTACATTTAACTAAAGTTTGTAGGTACCATTTTGTTCAATAACTTTTTGCCATCTTGTAGGTAGAGACATGATCCCATTGCTATAGAAATTTTGGGGCTTCTGATCAAAATACCGCGACAAGTAGTTTTGGCAGTCCTCTCGTGATGTTAACCTGACACTGCCTAAAGAATTCTGAAGAGACCGAAACAGGTGGAAATCTGAAGGTGCAAGGTCAGGACTATACGGCGGATGCATTAACACCTCCCAGCCAATTTTTGCTGAGTGGCTAAAGATGTTGCTGAGTGGCTTTAATCTCATCAGTTGTTCGCAGTAAAGTTCAGAATCGATGGTCCTGCCTGGTGGTAACAGCTCATAATGAATAATGCCCTTCCAATCCCACCACACACACAACATCACCTTGTTGTGAGTTAACCTGGGTTTCGCCACAGTCTGTGAAGCCTGACCGGCCTTTGACCACGACCTTTTTCGCACGTTCTTGTCGTACGTGAACCACTTTTCATCACCAGTTATCAGCTTCTTCAAAACTGGTTCGGTTTTATTACGTCGTCATAAAGAATCACAAATGAGTACACGGTTCATTAGGTTTTTTTCAGTGAGCTCGTGGGGTACCCAAATATCGAGCTTTTTTTGTGTACCCAGTTTTTTTTCAAATGCGCCAAATCTGTTTTGTGGTCAATTATCAGTTCTTCAGCTACCTCTTAACTACTGATATGCCGATCTTGATCCACTTTTTCAAAAATGGCATCAATTTTATCCGTAATAGGGCGACCAGAGCGACGTGCATCTTTGACATCAAAATTTCCGGATTAAAAACGCTTAAGGGGACACCGGAGGGACAATCGCCCATACAACACGTACTACCAAGATCATTTCTAATTGGAGCATATTTCTACCTTAATAAGGTATTATTTTAATTTGAATAGTATTTATCTAGGTTCCCAACCATATATTAGGTCAAAATACTTACCTAAAATGAAATAGAAGCGTATCGCATTCTGCATGTTTTTACGCCATAAAAGACCTGTTTTCAACCTAATTGTTTCGTATTAAAAACAACAACATCTTACGTATCCTAGTCATGGGAACATAGATTATATCGTCTATTTACAGAATAACAACACAATGAGAAAAATACAACAAGTTTTCAGTCATCATTTTTGGTATTACGGAACATGGTCAAAATCTAATCAAATTTAGAATCGTTCTATTGCTATCACTATCGCTCTGCGTGGCTAAACTTCGTCACTAAACAGGGATAGCGATATTCAGCCCGAAGTGTTTGGCATTTTTACTTGTATTTTTTTACGTTGTATTTTTACCTTTTTTGTAGTAAAATTTTAAAATGTATCGAATTTCTTCATTCACTCATCTTTACAGTACGAAAAACAAATAAAAATCACACATTTTCCTAATTTGAATTTGGAATTATCTTCTTTAAAATTTAAACTTTGAATGATACCAAAACCAGCCAGATACAAAAAGTATAGCTAAATATATTTTATTACAAGTTCATACATACTATAATGCGAAAAGACTTTTTCCCCAACCTATTATATAAAAAGGTAACTACGTTATAAGATTTTTTTTTGCTACTTACCTACCAAACAGTATTATCTGTTGTGTCTAGCTTGTAAGGTATAATAAAGAATTTTCATTCATTCATTCATTAATCTCCATATCGACAAAATAAGTTTAAATACCTACTCTTATTTTAGTTCCTAGCTATTATTTATTAGAATAAATACTTAACTCTCTGAACCGGTTAATCTACACTGCACTAAGGTTAGCTAGAATAAAATGCTAATTAGCGTTAAGTTTGCCTATGTATCGTGTGTGTGGATTTTTTTCTGGTTTAAATATTTACGCGATGGGTTTTCGGTTGTTGTCTAGTTATTTCTTCAATTACTACTGGTTAATTCAGTGCATAAAGCTGACAGTTCCCGAGAACCCTATCTGTGGCGGCGGCAGCTGCAGATGTTTCTGCCAAGGCGAGGCAGAAAACCAGCGTAGCTGAGCCCTCGACCTATTTACCACCACCTTCTACATTGGCTCTACCTACAATAATGTACTAATGTTTCTTTGAATCAGGCCTACTTCAAATACCTGGGACACTTGATCACTAAAGATCTGAAAGACGATCTTGACGTGGAACGAGAACACAGGGCGCTGGCGGTGAGAAGCAACATGCTGGCCCGCAGGTTTGCTCGATGTACCGATGAAGTTAAAATAACTCTTTTCAGAGCATACTGCCAATCTTTTTACTCGAGCAGCCTGTGGAGTCGGTACACGCAACGAGCCTACAACGTCCTGCGTGTACCTACAGTACGATAACGCCTTCAGAATGTTGTTGGGATTGCCGCGACATTGCAGCGCGTCAGGAATGTTCGCGAACGCGCACGTCGACGGTTTTCACGCGATCATGCGGAAAAGAATCGCGTCTCTTTTTCACAGATTGCGCGGTAGTCCCAACAGTATTCTGAAGATGATTGCTGGTCGTTTTGATTGCCTTATTCAGAGGCACTGGGTGTTTAACTGGCAATTTAAAACACGTAGGTAATTAATTAATTTATTTATTTGTCTGATGTTTATTTTAACTTTAACTTAGCTACTATGTATAATAAAATATTGATTTAATTTAATTTAATTATTTTGATTGTAATTAATTTGTTTTAACTATTGTGATTAATGATTATGGATAATAATTATCTGAAATAAATGAATACAATACAATATACCTACCTAGCTTTATTTAGTACTTATAGTACCTACCTACTTCTGTTAGCTTAATAGGTGTGTGTGTGTAAATAAATGCCTTTTATTGTTAGAACGACATTTAATTTTACATTTTTTTTATTGATTAATTTTTAATCTATATGATTCCATCTCAAGATTTGCCAGAGGGCAATGGAACGCAGCGTTCTCGGATTCAAACGGGTTGATCGAGTGAGAAACACCACGCTGCGTTCGTTGACAGGCATTGCCGATGTTGGAGAAAAGACAGCTAGGTAGTATTCTGAAGATGATTGCTGGTCGTTTTGATTGCCTTATTCAGAGGCACTGGGTGTTTAACTGGCAATTTAAAACACGTAGGTAATTAATTTATTTATTTATTTGTCTGATGTTTATTTTAACTTTAACTTAGCTACTATGTATAATAAAATATTGATTTAATTTAATTTAATTATTTTGATTGTAATTAATTTGTTTTAACTATTGTGATTAATGATTATGGATAATAATTATCTGAAATAAATGAATACAATACAATATACCTACCTAGCTTTATTTAGTACTTATAGTACCTACCTACTTCTGTTAGCTTAATAGGTGTGTGTGTGTAAATAAATGCCTTTTATTGTTATTATAAATACCTGCTCAATTTTAGTAATTTCCTAAGTATCTTTACACTCTGAACTCAGAATCTTTTTCATTTTATTGCAAAGTGAAACGCGCGTTTTAGAAAAGTTTATCAATGTGACAGAAGCTCTAAAACGTATACAATCAGACAGTGCGAGCTTTTTAAACCGACTTCATAAAAGGAGGAGATTCTCAATTCGACTGTATTTATTTATGTTTGTTACCTCAGAACTTTCGACTGGGTGAACCGATTCTGATGATTTATTTTTTTATTTGAAAGCTGGTGCTTCCCGTGCAGTCCCATTTTTATTTGGTTCAGTTCTGACAATAGCATCCATGAGAAAACCATATAAGTTTAATTTTATGTTATGTTAGGTTTGTTCGCTTAGAACTCTGTTATTGATCAACCGATTTGAAAAGTTCTTTTTTTATTTGAAAAGATATACTTTTAGATTGATCCCATGGAAATTTTATCAGAATTGGTAGATTAATTTGGTGTTTACTGTTTTTTTTTATACAACTTATATGGCAAACGATCATGCAGTCCACCAGATGTTAAGTGGCTACTGCAGCCACATAGAATGGATATCCACATAGAATTAAAAACAAGCTATTATGTTGTCTCGATCTCTATGTGGATACGTTGCCATACTATAGGACTAAGCTGTTATGCCTATGTGCCAGTAATTACAGGAACATACCATTACCATCTAACCGGAACACAGCAGCACAAGTACTGCTATTTGGCGTCAGATAGAGGTAAGGCGGTGGTGCCCACTTCCTCGAGCTCGTTCACAAATGCTCTACCACCAGTTCACAAAAGCTTTACCACCAGTTATCTGAATATCTGTTATCTGAAGTTATTCTGTTATATTTCTGTTATTCTATTATATCTGAAGTATATATTTTTGTTAAAAAGTTACTTATTTTATAACATAATCACATTTCCAAGCATCCGTAGTACGTACATTAATTGTGAGAAAATATAATGTCTCATTGTTACGAGTACATAAATTTGCGTAATTTTTTCCCAAAGGGACCTGCGGTGCATTTCGCAAGGGCGGTCTTATGCAATTGTTGGATGACGTGATAGTTCGCTTAGGCTCGCTAGTACTTTAGTAATTGTGGTAGAACGGCACGGGTTGTTCAGCCACATAAATCATCACCATCATCATAACAGCGAAGGATGCACAGAGTAAAATTATGCAAGTAAAGAAATCTCCATCTCCATTCTATCATCGGACAACCAGACGCTCTGCGGTGCGCCACCGCTATATAGTTGGAATACCTCCCATTCGCACAAAGCGATACTCTTCGACCTTTATTATGCGCACCGCCAAAGAGTGGAACGGTTTGCCTGAGTCTTTGTTTCCTGATAGCTACAACCTGGGTATCTTTAAGTCGCGAGTGAATATGTTTCTTCTAGGCAAGCGTGTACCATCGTAGACTGCATCATCGCTTACCATCAGGCAAGATCGTGGTCAAACGCATTAAATAATAATAATAACTTAAATCTGAACTTATAATCTTAATACATAGAAATATATATATTGAAATATATAGTATGTAGATATGTTTTTATTATTAAATAACACTAGCCGTTGCCTGCGACTACGTACGCATTACACTAATACAATACTAAATATGTAGGTAACCTAGAAATAAAGCTAAACTCGCTGTTGCAACTTGACACCCCATTTTTACGTTACGACGTGATAAACATCCAAACTTTCACATTTATAATATTAGTGTAATGTAGATACACCGCCGTCATGTGATCAATTATTTTCCTATCCGTCCAAAGGTTGTCTGGAAGAGATCGCTTTTAGCGATAAGACCGCCCATTTTACTAAATCTATTTGTAAAAATTATGTCCAGTATTTTATTTTGGCGTACAATAAAGAGTTATCAAATAAAAAAAAACAATAAATACCAAAAATAAAGTACCCAACTAAAATAAAGGTAACATTTGAGGTTGGCTAATAAAAATATATCGCAAGATCAGAAAGTCTGCCAGGACATGCAACCCGGATTCAAAAATCGAACACCCAATTTACCGCCAAATAGAGCGCTCACGTCTATACTCTACGTCCACTGACCCATTGCGATCACTGACATACAATATAATATAAGGCATAGACAATCATTATGCGTAATGCGTAGCCTGACTTCCGACCACATACTATGCCAGTGAAAACCAGGGTTCTTAGATTTATAGCAGAGACTAAAAACTGTGAACGCATTCAGGTCAATTCGTATTTGCAAAGTAGGTAAGTACTAAGAAATAGGAACGACATTTAATTTTACATTTTTTTTATTGATTAATTTTTAATCTATATGATTCCATCTCAAGATTTGCCAGAGGGCAATGGAACGCAGCGTTCTCGGATTCAAACGGGTTGATCGAGTGAGAAACACCACGCTGCGTTCGTTGACAGGCATTGCCGATGTTGGAGAAAAGACAGCTAGGCTCAAATGGGATTGGGCGGGACGCGTTAGTAGAATGCACCCCGATAAGTGGGCTAATTTAGCCACAACCTGGAGCCCTGATGGAAGACGCGGTCGGGGTCGGCCAAGAAAGCGTTGGCGAGACGATCTTGTTTCCTGCGAGCAGGAGTGGTGGAGTGTCGCACAGGACAAAGATAGATGGAGAGACTTGGGGGAGACCTTTGCCCAGCAGTGGGACAATATAGGTTTGACAAAAAAGAAAAAAACTGATCCCATTATACTGGTTATGTCAGAATTACTGTTCGCTAAATCTCAATAATTACTAAAATCCCAAAAGTTCCTTTTGGCACAATACGCTTTGAAGTCAGCGTTTGACATATAGTATGAAAAAATTAAAAGTCGACCATATTTCCTATACCGATCCCTAAACGTATTTAGCGACTAAACATGTTTAAATTTGAAGTATTTGTATAATTTGACAACTCCTTAAATCATATTTAGCCACTAAATAGGTACGTTTAGGCATCATTGGACAAGTCGCCCCATGCCAATTAGACCTTTTGTTGTAAATGCGCGTTCACAGAAAACTGTTATAGAGATTTCTCTCTACCGTGGAACTTTAAGATAGTATAATGTTGCATGTCTGCGTTGATATCGGAAATCTCTTCCCCTGAATTCCTAATTTGAATATTTATACATCCGGGTGTAAGTACATTTTGTACCTACAAAGCATTTAAATAACATCTGAGTAATCAAAGTTTTATCGATTTTGATCTTTATGATGACTAATCAGGGTAAATTTTGGTTTAATTCTGTCATTTTGCAATCATTTTGAGTTAATGGAGTTAATTACACGCTTAAAACTGACAAAAACTGACAAAATAGTTATTCTCACGGTCTCTTTTCTCATGCTATTAAAATCGATTCCTATTACTGTTGAAGTAAAGATCAATTTTCAATAAAGTCCACGTTCCAAACAAACAGATGAAATTCAAGGAATTTTCGATTTTTAATATTAAATGTCATAAATAAATATAACTTAAAGCTTGTAAAAACGGACCGTAAAAAATGTCTAGTGATTGTTTGCCAATGTGCCAGTTCGAAATTCAAAATGACCCATCCACTTTACGGCGGGAAAAGTGCAATGTAAAAAGTTGCACGTGTAAATGAGACCGCAATAACAACAGTACCGCGTGTGAGGGAGATGCAAATCTATGTCAGTGGGTGAGCTTCTTGTAGTGTCAACGCACTGCACTTGCAGTCGCCATTTGTAATCTTGTAAGAAAACTGCAGCGTGTTTTGATTTGATTACAAATAATCATACGTACATGCTAATAGTAAATAATCAGATATAGAAGAATGACCTCATTTTGGACAGTGAAAGTAATTGTCATCATCATCATCATCATACCATCCAAAGGACGTCCAGTGCTGAACATAGATGCTCCCCCATAGATTTCCAGAGCGACCGATCGGCGGCTTGCACCCAACGGCTCCCAGCACCTGGCTGTCCTACGCAAAAGATTAGCAAGCCCCTAAGACCTTATGAAGTACTGCTGCCACCTTTGGGATGGTTCCGCCAAATACCATCTCGCCATTGTAGACTCGATAGAACGTAGGGCTTTTAGGCTTTAGGTGAGCAATATATGGCGGAGACTAAGACCCAAAGTCTCGAACACCGCCGTAAAGTTGCAAGAATACATTTAAGAAAATGTGCTCAGGAACTATACGATGTGATCCCGCCATCTCCTTTCCATCAAAGGACAAGCAGGCGCACGGCTACCATCCGTACCTGGTTGATATACCACCCATCCGCACACACCGTTTTCATTCTACGTTCTTGATGCGCACAGCTAAAGTATGGAACACTTTGCCGTCGTCTGTTTTCCTAAAGAATCCGATCCTTGTCTCTTTAAGGTAAGAGTGAATAGGTTTCTTCTAGATATTCGTGCTTCATCTTAGACCACATCATCGTTTACCATCAGGTGAGATTGTGGTCAAACGTAGATCTATCCAGTATAAAAAAGTATATGCTGAAGTGGCAGTGAGCAGGGCACACAGCTCGAAGAACTGACGGCCGTTGGGGAAAAAAGGTTCTCGAGTGGAGACCACGCACTGGAAAGCACAGCGAAGGACGGCCTCACAAGATGGAAAGAAAACCTGATAAAGGTTGCTGGGAGCCGTTGAGTGAAGGCCGCACAAGATCAGTCGCTCTGGATATCTATTTGGGAGGTCTATGTTCAATAGTGCACGTCCTGTGGTTGATATGTTGATGATGATTTTATTTTGAAATCCGTGCGAAGCCGGGGCAATTCAACTAGTATATAACATAATTAACTGTATATAACTAGAAGTGACTGCAGTACCACGAGTGCTGCAGGAGTTTACAGGCGGCGGTGACCACTTAACATCAGGAGGCCCGTCAGTTTGTG
This sequence comes from Philereme vetulata, assembly GCA_918857605.2. NCBI lineage: Eukaryota > Metazoa > Arthropoda > Insecta > Lepidoptera > Geometridae > Philereme > Philereme vetulata. The sequence continues at coordinate 5,815,343 of OU975461.1, forward strand.
TCTTCTTCTTCCTGCCCTTTTCCCACATTACGCGGAGTCGGCACATTATGTATTCCTCCTCCACATTTCTCTATAGGGTGTGTGGTAATATACTGACGATATCCAAGAGACGGTTTCTCAAAACATAAAAACGACTTCTCAAAAAAAACTAGTTACATTATAAAATTTTAAAGAAAATCGACTAAGTTTAGATGATTAATTAGAGATAAAACTTACTGCCTACTCTTGCAATAGACATCCAAAAATAAAGATTTGATATCTCTTTCGGAAATGGCTGTGGGTTAGAAAGGGACAACAAAAGATATCTCCAGATATCACCAATACAGTATCTGTGGTTGATGGCAAGCATTATGCAATAGCACAACATACGTTTAATAAAGTGTTTGTTATACATGCCAAAATAAATTTCACATTTCTATGGTAAACATTTCACAAATTTATTTATTATGCTCATCAAAATAACCCCTTTCATTTTTGTGCGTATGTTATCAAACACCCTGTATACCGTCATCTTCGTTATCACTTCCTTCCTACCCATATCATTCTTCACACAGTCCATCCATCTCTTCATCGGCCTTCCTCTACTTCTATAACCATCCACACTCATATCTAACACTCGTTTAGTCACATGATTTTCTTCCCTCCGCATGACATGCCCATACCACGCTAGCCTCTTAGCCCGTCAACTTGTCTATACTAATATTATAAAGAGGAAATATTTGTTTGTTTGTATTGAATAGGCTCCGAAACTACTGGACTAATTTAAAAAAATATTTCTCTGTTGGGAAGCTACACTATCCCCGGGTCACATAGGCTACTTTTTACCCAACTGCGCAGAAGGAGGGTAATGTTTTTATTGAAAAACTACGCGTGCGAAGCTGCGGATTGTTCAGCTAGTGACTAATAAAAAAAAGTTTTTTTTTTATTAGTTTTTATTTCATTAATGTTCTTGGTAATTAGTTTCTTTGCGCTTTGATTGCCAGTTATAAATCACTTGGTCTTCACCCGTTATTTACACAATCAAATCATCAAGCGCAGTGAATCTTGTAAGTTTCTCACGATTAAGCCTCTGAGGATGCCGGCTGATTTGCACAACGCTCGTCTGTGACTCTGACGACATATACCTAAGTGCCCAATGTTTCAACATTTGGAGATTTTAAATTTTTATAGAGATTTAACACGCTCTCGACTGTCAATCTGGCTAAAACTATCAACTGACACTTAGGCCGGCTTGCACAACTCTCCCAAAACGTATATAGCGACTAAATATAGTTAAATTAGACGTTTTTGTATGATTTGACAACTTCTTAAATAATTCCAAGATTTTTTTAAATCATCTCAAAAATTTCATGCCTAGACGGGACTTGAACCCGCGACCTTCCTCTTGATACGAGGATGCACTACCATCTGTGCTACAAGGCAATTCACGTCTAGGTCGAAATTAGTGAGATCATTCAGAATTACGACTAAAGCTTAAATCATATTTGATCGAGCGGAGCGAGATCTCTAAATCAACTTTTAAATCTTATAGGTATATAAATATGTCTGGGTATCCGTGAGGTCAACACTGGCCTCAGCAGAAGATCAGCGCTGCAGTATGGCAGCATGCTGTAGCAAATGCTGAGCTGAGGACCCTTTCGCCACCACACTTAATTTTTAGTAAGATAATATTTTTTGTATGTGTTTTTTGTGACATTTGTTTGTGTGCCCATTTGTGGTGGTCTCAATAAATATTATTTCTCTCTTTCAACTTGGGCAAACCCGCGTTGTATGTAGGTATGTATGCTTGTCCGAGGATAACTTTCATAATGTTGATCCGATCATCGTAAAATTTAAAACATAGGTAGGTAGTGATGGTACAATTTTGGTATGACTAAATGAGTCAAAAATGTGGGGGGAGTTGTTGAGATATTGGGGTTCAAGAGGGTAAAAAAATTAAAAAGAGGCTATTAGGTCATATGTGACGTTAAATGAAAGGTATTTATTAGTATATTTAGACTCCGTTTTTATTTGTCGTAAACTTTTTATAGTTTTTGAGTTATTAGCCATGATAAAAACTAAACTTTGTCAAAATTCACAAGATACACCAGAGACCCCACAGTGCTGTAATTTGGTATGCTTGTAGCTTAATTGACACAAATATCGGCAAAAGTCTGAAATCCAGAATAGCCGCAATTCGTACCCCAAAAAAGTATAACTACTTCATGAACTCCCGTTACCTGTAATTTGAATAAAACTGTAGGTCAAGTAAGGTGGTTAATTTTTCGTGGCAATATTTTGATAGTCAAAGATTACAAATAATATTTTTCTGTTTTAATCGGAGACTCGCGAGATCTCAGTTCGGGGCGAACCACTAGTTAGCCTCTAAATATGTTTAGGCATCGTGCTTAAGTTGCCCTAGAGTGAAAATTGAGCTGAAAATGACAAGCTGTCAAAAATCTATGCTTGAGTCCCGATTGAGTTTTGAGTTTAGTTATACCATACATAGTACCTTACTCTTTACTTTAAGAGCAGTAGATTTCATTGCGAAAGGGCTTGTCCGGAAGTACTACCATCGTACATATTTCAGCCGCCAAGCAGTATAACTGTTTCGGTTTGAAGAGTTTGGCGGTGAAATTACAGGCACATGAGGCTTTTCAACTGTATATCTCAAATTGATGGACGCAGGGCAGTGCATCGTAAGACACGTTTCTAGGGTACGTGATCTACGAGGCAATTCTTTGTTATAGGCGATGGTTACCATTTAACATCAGACCATATGCTTGGTCCATCTCCAGGTGGTATAAAAAGTGGCACTCCGGGTGTGCCGACAGAAGGGAAAACTTGAACAATTACGAGATACTTAATATGCAGAGGTGTCGGTAACGGTAACAGTAACAGTGTCGCGAGTTCAATGTTTTTCTCCCATCTCAAAAAATGCCTAACGCGCCTTAAGAAGTTTTCATTTCAAAAACTTTTGTTTTTTTTTAATCCCCTATGACGCCTATGATTGTGTGTCTGTGGCATCATAGTTCCCAAACGGATGTACCTATTCGAACGTGGTTTTTTTTAATAGAAAGCGAGTTTAATTGGGGTGGTTCTTAAATATGTCAGTTTATAACCCCCCGACGCAAAAAGGGGTTTTATTCGATGTTTGATTTATTCTTGTTAAGTAACTTAATTCACATGCCATTCTCGCCGAAACACCCTGTATAGTGAGTTTATTAACTGTTACAAAACACCAGTTGGTCTGAGCAAACTGATACCAGTTACAGAATAATAAACACGAAGTACAACTTTGACTACTTTCAACCATATTTTGTGAGCGGTAAAGTTGATATTTGACTGGTAGATATAAATACTAGATCCTAGATATAAATAGTAGGCTGTTGTCCACCTGGTTAGGTATCTAACAGATAATGATATGTGCTCCTATTGGTTGTTAATTAAGATTACACTTATTTTTAATACTTTATTGAATAAAATACAGAAGAAACAGTTGAATCATCTAAGGATAGGAGGATGAAAAATACTTTACGACCTATTCTCATACCTAACAAATATACAAAAAATGAAGTGGCACGTCCGGGAGTGCCGACAGAAGTGAGAACTTGAACAATTACGTGTGTATTTTTTGAATCGTCAGGAACGGTGTCGGTAACGTTAGCGGTGACAGTGTCGCGAGTTCAATGGTTTTTTTCAACTCAAAAATGCCCAACGCGCCTAAAGTTATCACTTAAAAAAACTTGGATGTTGCAAAATGATCATTACGGATGTCGCATAAACATAATAATTTACTAAAAAAGTTGTCTTATGCCTCTCCAAAAAGTAAATAAAAATTGGAGGTTGCAAAATGATCATGATAGATGTCGCATAAGCATGAAAATTTACTAAGAAAGTTACCTTATGACACTCCAAAACTAAAAAAAAATTGGATATTGCAAAATGATCATGATGGATGTCGCAAAACATGAATGTTTACTAAGAAAGTTGTCTTATGCCCCTCCTCAAACTAAAAAGAAATCAAATTGTATACAGAGTTGTCGGTACTCGTAACAGTGTCGCGAGTTCAATGGTTTTTTCTCATCTCAAAAAATAATTAACGCGTCTAATGATGTTCACTTCAAAAATTTCACAAACACCGTGGTACGAGATATTTATATATTAGATTTAGTCTAAATATATGGCAACATATATGGCTAATGTATATATAAATGCAAATTTGGCAAGGACATTTTGTAACTAATGATTCTGACTAACCTTAGTCATAAGAACACTTGGGTCATTGCGCCATAGCCATGAGGCAGACTAGGCAATAGATGCAAACATTTGTTCCGCGGCAGGAATGAGACCCGCTTACCTCCTGCGTCTCAGCCGGCTATTCGCTCACTGCGTCACGGAGGTCGTCATCTATTTTTATTTAATATTGTTAACCGACTTAAAAAAAGGAGGAAGTTCTCAATTCGACGGGTTTTTTTGTTACCTCAGAACTTTCGACTGGGTGAACCGATTTTGATGATTCTTTTTTTAATTTGAAAGCTAGTGCTTTTTGTGTAGTCCCATTTCTTGTAGTCCCATTTGGTCTCGTTCTGACAATGGCATCCATGAGAAAACCATATAATTCTAAATTTGTTTAATTTTTATGTTATGTTATGTTTGTTAGCTCAGAACTCCGTCATTTATCAAGCCATTTAGATTTTTTTTATTATTTGAAAGGATATACTTACAGACTTATCCTACAGAAATTTCATCGAAATCGATACAGTAGTTTGGTTTTTACTGTTAGCTGAAGTCGTTCCTATAGAGAAACTCTTATAACGTTCACTGTTCATGATAGTCTGGCAGGATTGAAATCAGCAACTTCTTATCGGCTCTTACCCACTTCGACACAAACGTCGACAATGAAGACTTATGTGACCACTATTATACGTATCTGGATCATCCACGCGTGCCAGTTACAAAATCTCCGACGCCAAGCTCCATTGAATGCTCGGAAGCGATGCTTCCTACATCACACGGTGTAAATGTTGCACAACGTGAAATATTTGGCCCAGCCTACCATAACCACCTTAGAGTCGAATAAAAACAAGTGTGCTTTAGACCACACGACTGAAGTAAAATTTATTTTCAAAATATTAATTTATAAAATTGTTCAATTACAAAATTGTCCACACGTCTGTAGATCGATAGTCTATGTTCATTCTGGACAGACGCAACTCGCACTCACATTAACGTTTAACAATATACGAAACGAAACTCTCTCTCTCTCTCTTTCTACCTTCGCTTTCTATCTTCTTTCTACACTCAACTTCTGTTCGCGCTTTTCGTAACGCTTTCACCAGCTTACTCCCCAAGTCAAGCGTGCGTAAAAAGTTTTACTTCAAAAAGTCCCTTTACCTTGACTGCTAGTATTTATGCTCTATGGTTCGAAAACACACATTTTTATCTGATATCCGTTAGTAACTCAAACGGCCGCTGCACTTTTTAGGGTGCCGTACCCAAAGGGTAAAACGGGACCCTATTACTAAGACTCCGCTGTCTGTCTGTCTTTCCGTCTGTCACCAGGATGTATTGTATCTCATGAACCGTGAAAGTTAGACAGTTGAAATATTCACATAATATTTAGTTATAAATATTTACTTCACAAATAAATAATTTATTTAAAATAAAAACAAATATTTAAGGGGGGCTCCCATACAACAGACAGAGATGTTTTTTGCCGTTTTTATAGACAATGGTACGGAACCCTTCGTGCGCAAGTCCGACTCGCACTTGGCCGGTTTTTTAGCTTTAGGTACTATCGTTGTTTTCATCCAATCTCACCAAGGTCAACATATTCGCAACAACTTTTGTTGCGTTCAAAAACTGTATTATTAAATATACTTTCACTACAACCTGTTATTACAATAAATTAGACAAGGTCCCAGACGATTGTAGGCCATACATTGGTCCCATAGGCCATTCTAGAACAATGGATGGGAAATGGGACTACTCTATTAGCATATAATACTAGCAGTTATTTAATAGGGACCATTATTCCGAGTGGCTTGAAAAACAGAGCAAGGTTTTTGAACGGATCCTATGTTTTCAAAATTAGAATAGGTAGGGCCACGAACATTGAGTTTATTATCGAACCTAAGTACTCGTCGTACCCATGGAGCAGCCCGGTGTGGAAACTTAATGTCGCAGTGTGGATTACGAGCTTAAAGTTTTAAAAACATGACCATAAGAATGTAACACGTAGCGGTGAGGATTTCGAGAATAATCCGGCCGGTAATAAATCCGGTAATAAATAGGGTATCATCGACCCAACTCATGTCCAATGTCAATGCAGGGCTCCCATACAGAACATATCACATTAGCTACTTTGCTCTAAGTGCCCATCTGCATCCAGCAACTGTAGAGTGTGTAGAGGTGGCCACTTGTCCAAATTAATTTAATTTATGAGTCATTGTCACAAGACGAAGAAGATGTCGAAAAATTATATGTGTTTTAACTATTATTACATATGTACTTTTTACATGTTTGTTTTGGCTTTTATCAAAATGGCAAGAACGGTTTTAGATAGGAAATTTGACAAATAAGTCATTTAATGCTACTCATAAAATTGATTGCAAGAAAACACTCGTACATAATTTAGTCTCAAAAGTAGGACACGACAATCAGAAAATCTCCAAACTGGCCATTACAAAGAAATACTTATTGTCGTTTCAACAAAAACTAAAATTCGGCATTCTGAATTCAAATCAATACACCATAGCCACATTGACCCCATGACATCAAGTGAAAGTTCCAAATTTAAAATAGAATTTCACATTCTGTAAAAAACCTTTCACACGCCCGTTGTGATAACTCTTCGTCTGCGCATTCACGCTTTAATAACCGCGAAACAGACGTATGTTACTGAATATGTTGTCATACAAAATTGGCGTTTCATACAACTCAAACATATTGTTTTTTGCAAAAGCCATTTTGAACCGTTTTCTGTACGCCTTAGGGATGATTATCGAATGGTAGAGTGGTGTATTTTTTTACTCAATTATGCTCACATGATTTCCATTGCCCGTAGTTTAGTCACAACAAAATGTAAAATATTTCACAAAGTGTATCATCATTTGATTGCGTAATTATTGCAGCTACAATGCATGTTGAATTAAAAAATATTGTTTTGACAAGTATACTGGTTTTTAGGGTTTCGTACCTTAAAAGGAAATAATAACCCTCTTAGGATCACTTCGTTGTTCGTCTGTTTGTTTGTTTTTTTAACTTACGAAATGATAATATGCTTATTAAAATACCTACTTGTTTCACACGCATTCTTTTTTGTATCACTTGCTGAATATCAAGTAAGATACTACCAAGTAGAAAGCTAAACTTATTGTTGCATTAAAAAATATTGTTTTGACAAGTATACTGGTTTTTAGGGTTTCGTACCTCAAAAGGAAATAATAACCCTCTTAGGATCACTTCGTTGTTCGTCTGTTTGTTTGTTTTTTTAACTTACGAAATGATAATATGCTTATTAAAATACCTACTTGTTTCACACGCATTCTTTTTTGTATCACTTGCTGAATATCAAGTAAGATACTACCAAGTAGAAAGCTAAACTTATTGTTGCATTAAAAAATATTGTTTTGACAAGTATACTGGTTTTTAGGGTTTCGTACCTCAAAAGGAAATAATAACCCTCTTAGGATCACTTCGTTGTTCGTCTGTTTGTTTGTTTTTTTAACTTACGAAATGATAATATGCTTATTAAAATACCTACTTGTTTCACACGCATTCTTTTTTGTATCACTTGCTGAATATCAAGTAAGATACTACCAAGTAGAAAGCTAAAATTATCAAATAAAACCACGATGTTTACACGCATTCGAAATTCAAAACAAGGAAAATCCAGATCGTAGTCCAAACTGCGTGACAACGATTGGTATCGAATAGTAATTAGTATTTTCTTTTGTTGTATAAGGAATCTTTGTATCATTGTCGTAAAGTTCAAATTTGGTCATCGTTCAACGGTTAAACCAGCTGTTTTGAATGTCAAGTACATGAAATCGATTATTGACAGTCATTCGCTAATTTTTGAACACTTTCACGGGGCCGTTGGCTTTGAGGTAAAAGATTAATTAGCATTTTGTTTTTACTCACATTATTTTATAGAAACGTATATCCAATGTTTTAAATACAGTTAATATAACAATTAAAAAAATTGGGTAATAATAACAATTTCTCGCCAAAGTCACACCCAGAATAAAAGATGTTTAAATAACGTAACAGAGGTACGCTAAAAGCAATCATTCGCGATATTGAGGTCATAAGCCGAGTCGAGAGTGAAACCGCATTTTTTGTGGCCCCACCCACCGGCTGCCGAGTGACACTTTATTTGACGAATGATTTTTTACTATTACAATAGTAAAGCGTCTGGGCGTATTCCACTGCTAGGTATAATAAAATTTATGTTCGTAGCAAGTGCTACATAACTCAGTGTAGTTACATCATTAAAAAATAGATGGCGCTGGTAGATAAGTTTTTAGATCTAAGTCTCTGCAGTTCTTGTATAGCTACTAGATTATAGAAAAATATGTTCTTATTTTTAATCCCCTACACAAAAAGAGGGGTGTTATGAGTTTGACGACTGTGTGTCTGTCTGTCACATCGTAGTTTCCAAATGGAAAAACCTATTCGAACACGCTTTTTATTATAAGAAAGCGGAACTTAAATAGCCTCTTATAACAGAAATAATATACAATAAAATACAGAAGAAACAGTTGAAGTCATCTAAAGACCTTTGCAAACGATCTATAGAAGGCTCAACTGCTCCTGATCACTAGCAGGCGGAAGTGTCCCCAAGACACTGGTAGCATTGCCCCGCTGAATTGCAGTGCTTATGCGTTGACTCAGATAAGCGCCAGCTCTCGGATTACACGTCGCTTCGACCAGACGCCCAGAAAAAGTTTTGAAAACGCGATAGGTCCCGGTACCTCATGAACCCAGGGTCTCGACCCCAAATGGCTCAAATACGTAAACTCTGTCGAGACTTCCATATTTGCGCCGGTTGAGATCTTCGGCTGTATTTGCCGCCGCACCGGCCCCAACTGATGTACCAGACAGATGAGATGTCGCAAGGGTATCAACGCACGTGGTGTCCCACACCAAAGGCCTACCCTTCTTCCAAGGTCAGTAGAAAGCTAGTTAAACTGGGATGGTCTTAGATATCTATATATAATGAAAATCAGGTCAGCCGGTCCGAAAACTAGTTTCTCACCGTAAAATGTTTTTTTTTTAACTTTTCATTGGTTTTTAAGTGTCGAAGGACATATACATTTTTAAAAAGTGTTTAGAGTTTACTATACCTACTTTATGCATTACTTGGCAATTTGGTATAATAGGTACACAAACAAAGCAACGACAAAAAACCGTCAAGCACTTGAAAAGGTGGGAAGATCTTCAACAAACACACCACAAATCAAAATGAAACACCTTCACAGTCGAACGAAATCGAAAGTATTTGAAAAGTGGAAATTCCACAAAAAGCTCTAGCGTCGACGACCTCTCCACAGTATAAGCAACACTCACTATTAACAAATGTAGGTCAGTGCTACACTAACTATTACTACAAGCTGTGGTTAGGGTAAGAGCAAAAAGGTAAACAGGTTTTCGAAATTCGAACGCCAGTTATTTTCTCTTTCCCTCAGGCGATTCGTTCATGAGTGAACTGAAACGCCTGACAGAACAGACGGCAAAAGGCTGTTAGACTATTCAGCCACGAAACTCTAATTTAAAAAAATATTTTCTATTTTTTAAAAAAGAGCGTGTCTAAAGGGGTGACACAGTTTTAATGTTGTTCGGTGTACATGGAGACAGACAGAGATTACTGGTATTACCCGTGCGCGATAAGTTGGGACCTGAGCGCGGTGACGTCAAATTGGCGTGTTTGTACCGCCCGCAAAAAAGCAAACAAAACAAGCAGCCGCCCGCGGCTTCTTCTTTGTTGTTTTAACCTAATTTATTATGTTACTCAGGGAGGACGCTGCTTTTTATCTAATCTTTTTTACACTATTTGAATAAAATAAAAATACAATGTTTAAGTTTATACATTTATTTTATCTATTATTTACATTATTTCATCTTCGTCACTACTTAGTAGATTTATGCCTTCTAGAGGTTGTTCTTCGTCCTCAGTCTCACTATAATCACTTGACGAAGAGGTTTCCGATAAATTTACAATTAATTGCGATTCATTCGTCTCTTGTAAGAGGTCATCGTCCCAATACTTTTGTCGAAGCCTGTCCACATGGTTGACTTCTTTTTTCCAGTCACTCTCACTCACACTTTTAGCACGAGGTTTCTTTCTCCGCTATGCAAAGGTTTACCCTTCATAATGATAACAAAAACACTTAACAAGAACTATAACAACAAAAACTACAACAACAAAACAATGACACAAACTATAACAACAAAACATACAACAACAAAAGAATAACACAAACGAAAACTAAAAGAATTCCAGAGCGCGTCGTTACGTGACGTAGGCCAGTACGAGACTAAAAACCCTAGTAAAAAATAGTGATGCGAACGGTACAATACGGGCGCCATCGGGGAAGTGCAGGGAAAGCGGTCGGGGAGTCGCATTCCTAGCAGGTCCCAAGTTATCGCGCACGAGTAATACTGATAAATTAATATAGTGCCTATGTACAAAAAAACGAGTGTGCTTTAGACCACACGACTGAAGTAAAACTACTTTTGTCGTATTGAAACAAATGACACATCAGAAGACCTTTACCCGATACTTTTCTTACAGCAAGTCATGTGTTATGTATGACTTCATAAGAATGTATTACGATCAGACTCTTAACGTCAAAAATGCGTTAAAAGTCAAGTACATTCGCGTGGCTCATGTGTTATTTATTATAACTAGCTGACAAATCCGCAGCTTCGCACGCGTAGTTTTTCGATAAAAACATTACCCTCCTTCTGCGCAGTTGGGTAAAAAGTAGCCTATGTCACCCAGGGATAGTGTAGCTTCCCAACAGTGAAAGTTTTTTTAAATCGGTCCAGTAGTTTCGGAGCCTATTCAATACTAACAAACAAACAAACAAATCTTTCCTCGTTATAATATTACTAGCTGACCAATTCGCAGTTTCGCACGCGTAGTTTTTCAATAAAAACATTACCCTCCTTCTGCGCAGTTGGGTAAAAAGTAGCCTGTGTCACCCGGGGATAGTGTAGCTTCCAAACAGTGAAAGATTTTTTTAAATCGGTCCACTAGTTTCGGAGCCTATTCAATACAAACAAACAAATCTTTCCTCTTTATAATATTAGTATAGAAGTATAGATAGTGCAGATAATTGATCGAGCGAAGCCAGATCTCTAAATCAACTTGGGCAAATCGGCGTTGCATGTATGTATGTATGTTTGTTCGAGGATAACTTTCGAAGCGTTTATCCGATCATCGTGAAATTTGGTACTTAAGTAGTGATGGCACAATTTCGGGGTGACTAAATGGGCTAAAAATGTGGGGGGATTGTTGAGATATTGGGGTTCAAAAGGGGTAAAAATAAACAAAATGGTCAACTAGCACAGGAAACACAGACTCTGGCAAGGCGTTCCACTCTTTGGCGGTGCGCATAATAAAGGTCGAAGAGAACCGCTTTGTGCGAATGGGAGGTATTTCTTCCATTGCTAGGTTCTTATCAAAACCAGTGCAGCCGGAAGCAGTTTGGAGGGAAAGTAAGGTCATTCCGAGGTTGTATAAACATTGTATTGAATTCTTTGGGAATTTCGCTACAGGTGCTATAATTAAGTCATTAAAACAACAATAGCTGGTTATCTTGCGGCTACTTGCAGTAATTTCACAAATAGGATTTTCCAAATTACGTATGAAACTAAAAATGAACTTAATTTTTGTATTAGTATTGTGGTTCGCCCCGAACTGAGATCTCGCGAGTCTCTCATAAAAACAAAAAAATATTATTTGTAACCTTTGACTATCAAAATAGTGCCACGAAATAATAACCGAGTACTTGACCTACAGTTTCATACAAATTACAGGTAACAGGAGTTCATGTTAATTGGTTATTTTTTTGCGGTAGAAATTGTAGTTATTCTGGATTCCAGACTTTTGCCTATATTTGTGTCACTAAAGCTACACGCATACCAAATTACAGCAACGTGGAGTCACTGGTGTACCCTGTTGTGAGTTTTGTAAAATTTCAGTTTTTATTATGGCTAATAACTTAAAAACTACAAGGTACCTACACACCTACTACTTAAAATAAAAACGGGGTCGAAATATACCCACAAATACCTTTTATTAGACGTGCTAGTTGACCGGATAGTCCCATTTTGGTTTTTTTACCCCCCTTGAAGCCCAATATCTCAACAACCCCCCCCCCCCCCCCCACAGACACACATTTTTAGAGTTCATTTAGTCACACCAAAAATTGTGCCATCACTACCTACCTATATACTAAATTTCACGATGATCGGATAAACGCTTCGAAAGTTATCCTCGGACAAACAAACATACATACATATATTCAAACATACATACAACGCTGATTTGTCCAAATTGATTTAGAGATTTCGCTTCGATCGATCAAAAAATAATAATTTGAAATTGGAAATAAAGAAATCATTCTGATATACATTAAAAATACAATCTTATTTCATTCATTATCACAAAGGGCTCTTTGAATAGTTATAAAAAGCAAATTCAGTGAAGGAAAGTGTTTCCAAATCAAATTTTTATCTTGGAAACCTTCACATATCTCACTTAAATAATCACTTTCTACGGTTTCTTTACGTTCCAGTACATCGGAAACCTATCAGCTCTCGATCCATTAAAAACAGATCAGCTATAAGAACATAAACGTAGTGGCATTCTTTGAAAGCCGTCCATTTCTTTGATTTCACGCGTAATCGACATACCTGACAACAACTTACAAATGCCAACCAGTAATAGGATCATGGAGGAGTTATAATAAAAAAAAATACGAGCCTTACAGTAGTCGTATATGATGTGTAACATCATTTTTATTGTACACCATACGGAATGTTTGGTAATTTACTGACGATATTCAAGTGACAGTTTCTCAAAACTTAAAAAAAACTTCTCGAAAAACACTACTAGGTGTAGTATCAAATTTTAAAGAAAATCGACTAAGTTTAGGTGATTAATTCGATATAAAACTTACTGCCTACTCTTGCAATCGACATCTAAAAATAAAGACCGATTTGATATCTCTTTCGGAAATGGCTGCGGGTATTGGGTTAGAAAGGGACAACAAGAGATATCTCGAGACGTCACCAATACGGTATGTGTGGTTAGATGGCAAGCATTATGCAATAGCTAAACATAAGTTGAATAAAGTGTTTGTGCATTTCACATTTCTATGGTAAACATTTCACAAAATTTATTATGCTCATCAAAATAATCCCTTTCATTTTTGTGCGTATATTATCAAACCCCCTTTAATCGCAAAAAATTTCAAACAGTAAAGACAAAGCAAATCTTAATCTATCTACCGAATTCATCGCTCTGAAAGTTGGTCATTGAAAACTCGATAACATAAATGCGGTAAATGCGTTTAACCGTAGGTACTATTTGACTAATAAAATAGTGCCATAGTTACATTAGTTGTATCTTACCAAAAACATTTACCCAAAACGGGTGTCTAAATGACAAAGCTAGCAACATTACGTGGGTGGGGGTGAGGTCGGCGCGGGGCGCGGGTTTCGTTTTATGGACACAGCGCACGGCTTGCAATCACAGCTGAATGCGTCTTCTGGTGTTTTATCAGCTCTGTGGTATTAGGTTATGCTTATGAGTAGACATAATGGTCGCAGGAGGGATCATTCGTCATCAACACTACAGAATAATCTAGCTGTCGAATGTTTTACCTCATTCAGGGGTCAAACTCCATTTGATTTATAGACAAAGTACTCAACAACACTGTCAATAATTTTACATTGAGTATACATTTATAACATTTTTTTTACATAGTATAAAATGAAGTCGCTTCCGCTGTCTGTCCCCTTAGATCTTTTAAACTACTCAGCGGAATTTAATGCAGTTTTCAGCAATAGATAGAGTGATTCAAGAGGAAGGTTTATATGTATAATACATACATTTTATTGACGAGAGCGAGATCTCTAAATCAATTTGGGCAAATCAGCGTTGTATGTATGTATGTTTGTTAGTCCGAGGATAACATTCGAAGCGTTCATCCGATCATCGTGGAATTTGGTGTACAGGTAGGTAATGATAGCACAAATTTGGTGTAACTAAATGAGCTAAAAATGAGGGGGGGGGGGGTTGAGATATTGAGGTCCAAGAGGGGTAAAAAAACAAAAATAGGACTATCCGGTCAAATGGCACGTTTAATAATAGATCTTTTTGCGTACATTTCGATCCCGTTTTTATTTTTAGTTTAAACTTTGTAGTTTTTAAGATAATAGCCATATTCAAAACTGAACTTTGACAAAATTCACAGGGTACACCAGTGACCCCACAGTGCTGCAATTTGATACGCGTGTAGTGACACAAATATAGGTAAAAGTCTGAAATCCAGAATAACTGCAATGTATTCCAAAAAAGAATTACCAAATTACATGAACTCTCGTTATCTGTAATTTGAATGAATCTGTAGGTCAAGTTAGTTGGTTATTTATGTCGTGGCACTATTTTGGTAGTCAAAGATTACAGATAGTATTTTTTTGTTGTTATGAGAAACTCGCGAGATCTCAGTTCGGGCGAACCACTGGTAGTACAGAAAAGCCGAAAAATATATTTTCGCAAACGCTGGCTAAACCTTACGAGATAGATCTTTATGTACTACGGAATTGTATATCATAAAAAGATCGATTACCCGACCGCGCAGGAGGGTAATGTTTTACGAAAAAACGTGCGCGAAGCCGCGGGCGGGTCAGCTAGTCTATATCTATACTAATATTATAAATAGGAAAGATTTGTTTGTTTGTATTGAATAGGCTCCGAAACTACTGGACCGATTTAAAAAATTCTTTCACTATTGGGAAGCTACACTATCTCCGGGTGACAAAGGCTACTTTTTACCCCACTGCGCAGAAGGAGGGTATTGTTTTATTGAAAAACTACGCGTGCGAAGCTGCGGATTGGTCAGCTAGTTTGTAATAAATTAAGCTTATACATTCAGGCATAAGCTTCGTTCAGTCAAGGTGAAAATCACTTCAAAACCAGTTAATCCTAATAAGAAACTCTTCTGGATCGTGGTAATGGTATCTGATTGAAGATGAGAGAGCTTCCAGGTAGCGAGCAGGTACATATCTAATGGCAGTTGGTCCCGTTCGATAGGCGCGTGCGCAGCTTGTGCCATCTGGGAAACGATGGGCTACTGGTCGGATATCACACCGAATACGAAGCTACCCTAACAGCTATTAAAAAGATATGAGGCCAAAATCATGTGTCGGAATATAACCGAGATTGACATCTTAACGTGCCCTGGAATAATTATTATAAATACGGGATTTATCACGACCGTTTTATCATGTACACACGGCTACACATCAAGCTATAACGATCCAGTATAAGCTGACCTCTCATTCTACGAAAAGCCTACACAATGTGAGGTCAGCTTATACTGGTAATGCATAGCTTGATGTGTAGCCGTGTCTACGATCGACAATCCTCTGTAATAGAAGATTTTAAAGCTCCTATTTTTAGACCGAAAAATGAATACGCTATTTTTACTTCTAATAAAGTTAGATTTCGATACATCTATAATTTTACAAGTTGACCCGGCGAACTTCGTACCGCCTTGACATGCATACGACGCGGGCTGTTAATATACGTCACCCCGGTAGAATTGAAAATATGCCATCATTATGTATGAGAAAATGAATTTACTTCATTATTTATTTTTCCGATATTTTAATAGTTATTCTGCTATTCGGGGCGGGGACAAATCCAACAAATCAAAGAACATCAAAATCGGCACAGCCGTTCTCGAGTTATAAGTGTTCGAACAAACAGTACTTTATTTTACATATATTAAGATTGAGTGTCTTCATTTTTTATTGAAAAAGATCTCGTGGGATATTTGGGTCCACGTTTTGAGTTTGAGAGCCTAGGATGCCGAGAATTTGATATACTAATTATATTAAAAAAAAATTTTTTTAATCTACCTACTTAATAAAAGGTATTCGAGTTTCCACAGTACACCACCTGTGGGCTATTGTTACGCCCAGGCTGTTACAGAATAAGTAATAGTAAAGTTATAGTCAGCTTCTCGAAGTTATACCTACTGTGTCACAGAATAGGTAATACTTGGTATGGAATCTACCTACATACCACGTTTTTACCTACAGTTGCACAGATTAAGAAATAGTAGTCAGTCGAAATACCTACACTTTTATAGTAACTAGTAGAAACATCAAGAAGGTTCTGGAAATAATGCGCGGTACAAATAGTGCGTAGAAGTCTTGATTTGGCGATACGTGCGAACATTTCAGTGACTTTTAGTGGTTTATTGTGTAACAGTGGTGTGACTTAGTGTGTTGTGAATCCTTGTGATTAAGATCGTGTTTTTATCATTTTAGTTTTGAATAAATGTGTCATTTTGGTTGGATTCATTTTAACTATTTTATCCCGAACCCTCAGCTCGTAACAGTATTAACTACAGAATTTAACCTATTACAACCTAAACCTATGTTGTCACATCTACCATTTTTTTGGTAGATCCACCTATTTTGTCTCTTTTCTACCTATCTACCACCGTTGGCCTCAAATCTACCTATTTTTCAAAATATTACGATTGTAAACAATTAACTAATATAATAAACAATTTTATACGCATTTTTAATAAGTAAAATGTACTTAAACTAGATGGGTAGAACTACCTATTTTTCATTTCAAATTCTACCTATTTCTACGAATTTTTGCACCCTGTTCTGCCAATTTGCCAAAGTTGTATGTGACAACACTGACCTAAACCGAGCCTAATAGCTCTTTCGGATAAGTACAAAGTTACAAGGATAATCATATATACCTATATTTCGATATAAATGAAAATTGGTTGACTTTACGGTTATGTCACAAAATTGGTAGTTCCAACAAGATATTGGATCAAGGCGAATGACGTGTGGAGCAAATTATCGTAGCAGTTGACCATATCGGTATAATGAGTGGACTCAAAATTGGACTGATAATAACTTTAAAATGATTTTGAGATAATTACGTAAAGGGTAACCATCACTTTTAAAAGGCGCAACGTACCAACGAATAATTAACTAATACTATGTAGTATCACGTTGTTGACAAATCGTTTAATACAAAACAAACACGGCCCTCCAACCAAAATCTATCTATTTTTTTTTACACCACTAAGGTAGCAAACAAGCATACGGCCAACCTGATGGTAAGCGGTTACCGTAGCCTATGGAGGTTTGTAACACCGAAGGTATATCTCACTCGTTGCCAACCCTTTAAAATTTTCAAAACGCCCTTTTCGAAGAACCCCATACTATAGTCCCTGGGAAAACCTCGGCAGGAAAACTCACAAGCGAAGTGTTCGCGGGAGGAAATTCCTCTGGAACCTCACGGTACGACCACATCATCTCCAAGGTCTGTGGATAGATTCCCTGCCGATAGCGAGCGATGCGATGATAAAAGGAACCTGCAGGCACCATCTCAAACAATTCCTCAGAACACAACCCATTATACAAGCGGTAGAACACACACACAGAGGCAAAATGTCTCCTGGGACTTAAGGGCTCAATACCGCTTGACTTTGAATTTTAAGACTAGGTTCTTCAGCCCGCGGCTTCAGATTTCAAGAGCGACCGATTTTGTGCGACTTGTTCCTTTATCAGATCGTCTTTCCATCTTCTGGGGGGTGGGGGGGGGGGGGGGGGGGGGGGGCGTCCCTTCGCTGCATTTACTACACACACTAGTGACCACAGTGAGCTATTCCAACTGCCACTTCAGCTTCCTAATCCGTTGTGATATGTGAGTGACTTTTGTATGTTTACAAATCTCTACATTTCTGATTCAATTTCGTAGAGTAACACCAAGCATAGCCTTCTCAATAGCACACTTATGAGGCCCATAGTGAGAGATCACGTTTCATTGATATATGTCATCACGTGTCATCCAGTGCATGTCTCTAAAACCAGTAAAAAACAGGTTGAAGAAAGAAACAGTGACGAATGGACAGTTTCAATTACAATGTACGGATGTTCGTCATTACAATACGGTGTAAATCGGAAAGCTATTAACAGTACCTCATATCATACGGCAGGAATGTGGAACATTCTGCTCTCAATCGATTTCCTTTTCAAATAAACTGTCTTATACGCCATTTTGATCATATTCCGCATTATTCAAAGCCCTGAGCATAAAATTCATACTAATATGATAAATTCGAAAGTCCCTCGGTCTGTCTGTCTTTTTGTTACGTTTACACGACTAAATGGGTGAACCAATTTCGATGAAATTTGATAAATGAACCGGGATTGAGATTATGCTATTTTTTACTTGACTACGCAGAAGAGACGGTTTTTTTATACTACTCATATGGCAAACGAGCATGCAGTCCACCAGATTTTAAGTGGCTACTGCAGCCCATGGATATCCACATAGAATTCAAAGCAAGCTATTATGTTGTCTTGATCTCTATGTGGATACGTTGCCATACTATAAGACTTAGCTGTTATGCTTATGTGCCAGTAATTACAGGAACATACCATTACCATCTAACTGGAACACAGCAGCACAAGTACTGCTATTTGGCGGCAGATAAAGGTAAGGCGGTGGTGCCCACTTCCTCGAGCCCGTTCACAAAAGCTCTACCACTAGTAAAGGTAAGGGTAATGTTTTTATTGATTACCCCAGTTATTTAGTAATCCTATTTTGATATTTTGACTTCCATCATATTAGCCCTTTTGGCAATCAAAATAAAAAAAAATGTTACTTGAAATATCGGGCTTGTAACACAAATATCATACAACACACATGGATGGTCATTGAACACCGACCACTCTACAGATTTAAATACCAAGGCTGTTGAGTTGACAGGCTGTTGCAATGCGGAATATAACTGTTACAAGTTATTTTGAAAACGAAAGACGTAGGTATATTATTAGTTTTTGGCTAATGGCTGTTTTTGTTTGGTTTGGGCTGTCGAAATTGCTTAAGTTAATGTTTGTGAACTTTATAGATAAGAAAAACATGCTATGCAAATTTCGACACGGCAGGTAAGAAAAAAATCCTTCGGCCACGTTATCGGGATTCGGCAAAGGTTCGCGTTGTACGCCTGTCTATCTGTATCAGGGATTCCCAAACTATTTTGGACAAGAGATCCCTTTTCCAAAATGAACTGATACCTCAGACCCCTAAAGCCAAATTACTTTAAAATCCTATCTCTAGTTTTTTCCTATTGATACAAAATACTTATCAATTTAAAAACTTTGATTAAGTGAGTAAACTTTCATAATTTTCTCATCAAAATTTAACAAGATAAACAGACATAAAATTCAGTAAATATCAAGTTTAATGAATAATTATTAGGACAAATTACGTAAAAATACTTAGATAAGTAATTATTTTTTGAAAAAAACATTAAAATCTTAGCAGTAATGATAAAACAATTATATGTCGACCTCTGGGAAACCGATTTTAACCCCAAGGGGTCAATATCCACCACTTTGGGAATCCCTGATCTAAATCATACGTCACATGAACGA
Organism: Philereme vetulata; assembly: GCA_918857605.2. NCBI lineage: Eukaryota > Metazoa > Arthropoda > Insecta > Lepidoptera > Geometridae > Philereme > Philereme vetulata. The sequence goes on from OU975461.1 coordinate 5,835,044, forward strand.
CAGACTCACGAACATTCGTCCTAGTCCGATAATGTGGTTGTAGGGTTAGTAAAATAGTCTTTACACAGATTGATGTGAAGTTTTTGTAGAATCCATTTCACAAAATAAGTCCTTCAGCCTTTTTTTGCCTGAACTCTTTATTTACCAAAGTGTCTTCTCAAATTATTTATGTTTTGTATTTGCGTCATACGCTTTCGTATATACTCGTAACTCACGAGGTGTTTTTGTCGCAAACGTTAAACAAAATGCATAAAAGCTATGCACTTTATGAAGTTTCGTAAAATGACGTCACAGTATTTGCTTACCACGGCCTTTCAAATGCAGATTGACTTATAGAAGTTACCTGTAACAAGAAAATAAACAAATTAATGAAAATCAAACGCGAGCGTAAATTTAAATGAACATTATATACCAAATAATAAATGGGAAAACCAAATAATTTAAATTATAGGAAATAAAAACATTACCCTCCTTTTGCGCACTCTAGTAAAAAGCCTGTGTTTTTTCCCAGGATATAATCTCCTTGCCAAATTTCATTACGATCCGTTCAGCCGTTTAGTTATGAAAAGGTAACAAACAAACGGTTACTTTCGCAGTTACTATGTATATACTAAACACTATGCTGACAAATCTGCAGCTTCACACGCGTAGTTTTTCAATAAAAACATTACCCTCCTTCTGCGCAGTTGGGTAAAAAGTAGCCTATGTCACCCGGGGATAGTGTAGCTTCCCAACAGTGAAAGAATTTTTTTAAATCAGTAGTTTCAGAGCCTATGCAGTACAAACAAACAAATCATTCCTCTTTATAATATTAGTATAATTAAAAAGCTTTCTCCTGAATCACTCTATCTATTGCTGAAAACTGTATTAAAATCCGTTGAGTAGTTTAAAAGATCTAAGCGAACAGACAGCGGAAGCGACTTCATTTTATACTAATGTAAAGATAAGAAGAGTTTTTCTATGATGTCTAATTAATTATGCAAGTCTTTGTAAACGACAATATTTGTGAATATCCATAAATTCAAACTCCCTAAAAAGGAGTAAAGATAGAAACCACTTTATAAATTAGTCTTCAGCCTATATGTATGTCTGTCAGTAGGTGAGTGAACCACCGGAATAAAAATGCAGATTGGATCAAACGCTCATAGAATAATAAGCAGGAGAATAATGATATCCTTCAGGTCAAGCACAATAGAAAGTGGCATCCAATTAATATTTATGAATCGCTTTTTTATTAAGCCGTAAAAGTCCGCCATTTATTTGAATTGAGAGTTATTTTTCAGGGTTCCGTACCTCAAAAGGTAAAATAAGGAACCCTTATAAGATACTCAATACTCAATCGTTTATTGTATTCCACAATGTAATAATAGGTGGTAAATAATAGGTACATGTTCATTCTGGACCCTGTTGGGAACAACAGTATCATGGAGAGATCATTTTCTTGTCCGTCTGTCTGTCCCTGTGTCACCACCGATTTTCTCAGAAACTGGACCTAGCAAGTTGAAATTTATACCAGATACTCAAGTGTATAGTCGCTATTAGTTGTATAAAAATCAAGGTCCTGAGTCAATAAGATAAAAAGATATGGGCAAATTTAGATTTTCGCGAAAACTTGTAAGTACCTACCAAAATTTACCTTAATTTTAACTGTTGTTATTTTTCGGAATTTTCCCTTTACCTACTTCTGCTGTAAGACCTTGCTTTTAACCAAAATTGACAGTTCTAGGTTAACCGGAAGTACCCTATAGGTTGTGGGTCGAAAATCTATATGGTTCCGTTCACGAAATTTGGCAAAAAATAAGGTATAAGAGCGCCCATACAACTCAGAGGACTATCTTAATTGGTGTCAACTATGTATGTATGGGGACATCCTTTAATTGTCAACTTTTTTTATTTGTGCTGCTTTAAGCCCAATTTCGTGATTTTAGGTCAACGGGAAGTACCATATAGGTTTTCGACCCAAAATTTATAGGGTACTTCCGGTTGACCTAGAATCGTCAATTTTGGTTTAAAGCAAGCAAACAGCACAAGTAAAGGGAACATTCTGAAAAATAAAAAAAGTTGAAAATTAAGGTAAATATTGGTACTTACAAGTTTTCGCTAAAGTCTAAATTTGCCCATATCTTTTTATCGTGTTGAATCAGGACCTTCATTTTTATATCCCTAATAGGAACTATATACATCAGTATCTGGTATAAATTTCAACTAGCTAGGCTTACCCGTTCCTGAGAAAATCGGTGGTGACACACGACAGAGAGTGTTCTTGTACTCGTAAGGGTTCCTTTTTTTTACCTTTTCAGGTACGGAACCCTAAAAAGTATATAAGACGTATTCTATCAGTTATCTGGTTCCCATAATACAATCTCTGCTTAATTTGGGGCTGGATAGCGCTGTTTGAAATGTCCAGGAATATTTATTTATTTATTCAAGGAATATTTTTTAAGTGAACCGATGTCATCTTTCAAGCTATCTATAACATCATCTAAACCAAATACTTTCTAAAAGCCCCTTCAATGTGAACGTATACAATGCGAACTCGATTCTCACTTTCCACCTGCAGGGCCAAGTACTTTCACTGTCATTCGGTGGAAGATGGGTGTATGGTACTTGTTAGAACCTGTTTGGTATAATGTTTGGCCGCGACTTTGTAAGTATGGTACTTAAAAGGGTAGCTATAAAATGAGGTATTCCTATAATAAAATATTAATAAGAGACTTAACCTAACATTTGGAGAAAATAAGTTCTGAAATTTACAAATTTTCAAAAAATACGGCGCTTTTTGTCCTTAACTGAATCATCGTACTAATTTCAACCCTGACGTGATAAATGCCTGTTTCATGATTGGGGTGCATCATTTTAACTCTTAAACATTTTTAATTTAACATACCTAGTCTCGAACACCGCCGTAAAGTTGCAAGCCTATCGATCTTTTACAGAATACATTTCGGGGAATGTGCCCAGGAACTTTGAGATCTGATCCCGCCATCACATTTCCATCAAAGGACAAGCAGGCGCACGGCTCAGTACCATCCGTACCTAGTTGATATACCATCCATTTTGGTTGGCACACACCGTTTTGGTTCTACGTTCATGATGCGTACAGCTAAGGTATGTAACACTTTGCCGTCGTCTGTTTTTCCTAAAGACTAGTGGTTCGCCCCAAACTGAGATCTCGCGAGTCTCCGATTAAAACAAAAAAATATTATTTGTGATCTTTGACTATCAAAATAGTGTCACGAAATACATAACCAACAAACTTGACCAACAGTTTCATTCAAATTACAGGTAAAGGGAGTTCATGTCATGTGGTTATTCTTTTTTGGAGTACAAATTGCAGTTATTCTAGATTTCAGACTTTTGCCTATATTGAAGTCACTTATGCTACACGCATATTAAATTACAGCACTGTGGGGTCACTGGTGTACCCTGTGAATTTTGACAAAATTTAGTTTTTATTATGGCTAAAAACTCAAAAACTATAAAGAGTTTACAAAAAATAAAAACGGATTCTGAATGTACTAATGAATAACTTTCATTTGACGTCCTATTTGACCAGTAAGCCTCATTTTCATTTGTTTTACCCTTATTGAACCCTAATATCTCAACAACCCCCCAACATTTTTAGCTCATTTAGTCACACAAAAATAGTGCTATCACTACCTACATATGTATTAAATTTTACGATGATCGGATCAACGCTTCGAAAGTTATCCTTGGACAAACATACATACATACAACGCCGATTTGCCCAAGTTAATTTAGAGATCTCGCTTCGCTCGATCAAATACAATCCGGGTCTCTTTAAGGTAAGAGTGAATAGGTTTCTTCTAGATCTTCGTGCTTCATCTTAGACCACATCATCGCTTACCATGAGGTGAGATTGTGGTCAAACGAAGATCTTTAAAGTTTAAAAAATAAATAAAAAACTTTTCATTTATATTTTATTTAATAGATAGATACCTAATTAATAAACAAAATGTGGGCATATTGTGTTATTCTTATATAAATTATCTGCTAGCAAAACCTAGAGCTATTAGAATAAGTCCTTAACTATAATCTACTAAAATAATACTGTAAATTTGTAATGAAATAATTAATTAATTAACTTTCAGGACGAAGGTTGGGGGTTCGAGTCCCGTCCGGCTCGCAAATTTTTTTAGATGGTCTTAAAAATCTATAAAAATTATATCATCAAAAAAATTGGGCATAGCGACAGTTACTAACAACAATATAAAGATCTACAAAACTAAATGGTTGAATAAAAACATTGGCAATATCATCTTTACCGACACCTAACAATTTCAAATGTCATCGTTATTAAGCAAATTAAGCCGTTGTTAGACGCGCACTGTGGATAGATAGTAACCCCCCACCACCAGACTTCATTCCCCCTCAAGAACAGCTTCCACCAGGGCACGACCTGCCGTGGCCAGTGTGGAAGTCCTTAAATAGGCTTCGCACACAGGTTGGTCGCTGCAGAGTCAATATGTGCAAATGGGGGTTCAGGGATCCCAGACAAACGCAATGCGACTGTGGTGACCCCATACAGTCGATGAAACACCTGTTAATGTGCCCTCTGTGCCCGAACACCTGCACAATTGTAGATTTAAAAATGGCTTCTCCTGACGCCATCAATGTAGCCAAGTACCTATCTAACACAATATAAGTAGAGCTATTGACACGCTAAGAAGAAGAAGAAGAATTAAGCAACAGACTAACAAAACTAACCAAAGCGGAAATTGCAGCATGTCCGGCCGAATCTATACTTAATATTAGGCAATGCTCTAAAAACTCGTGGCAGACGGTCACGAAGCGACTTAACGTAAAAAGTTTAAAACTAGTGGTTAGCCCCGAACTGAGATCTCGCGAGTCTCCCATAAAAACAAAAAAAAAAATATTATTTGTAATCTTTGACTATCAAAATAATGCCACGAAATACTGAACCAAAAACTTGACCTACAGTTTCATTCAAATTAAAGGTAACGGGAGTTCATGATAATTGGTTCTGTTTTTGACTTTACCGCCCCTAAAATTTACGGCCCTAGGCTCAAGCCTACTCATCCTGCTGGTAAATCCTCCACAGATTACCCTCCTACGCAGGCGGATTAAAAGTAGAATATATCTCAATAAATGATAAATAAATAAATATTGGTGGACATTTCAAACAGCGCTATCTAGCCCCAAACTAAGCAGAGCTATAGGAACCAGACAACTGATATAATTCTTATATCCTTTTTAGGATTTCTTATATTTTTCTTATATTCCTTCTTATAACAAATATTTAAAGATCATGCAAACTGTTCCGCAGTGGGAGTTGAACCCGCTGCTTCCTGCGTCTCAGCCGGCTATACGCCCACTATATACCAAATTTTGCATTTAAATATTAGATAGTTCATTTAAATAATACAATCACCCTTCATAGAGCACAATTACAGGCAGGATTTTTCAGTTGAAAAATATTGGGGTAATTATTCTGACGCGCGATTTTGATAGGAAAACGCATAGAACTTTGTTTTTCTCTGCCATTCGTAGTACATTTTATTATCCAACTCTTTAGAAAATCAGTTTCTTAACAGTTTAAAATTACGTTACTCATTAATAGTTTAATACTCAACTCCATACTATTAGTACGAGTACCTACGTAAGCAGGTATTCTAGGGCAATGACCTTGGCACTCGTAGGAAACAGTGCGAAAAGTGTAACAGTTTGGATGTACAATCAGCGACAAAAATATATTGACGTCTAAGAGTTTTAAAACACAAGAGAAAAAATGTAGCCTTTTGGCGCCACCTTTTCTGAAGAAGTGTATTAGGATATTTTATTTCAAAACAAATGACCTAATGTTTTGTATGCAATTATTATTTCTAATAATTTGTGTTTTATTTTTTCAGGCTACTTTTCAAACCTCGCGCTGTAAAGAATCCCACTTCAACACAGCCTTGATACCGACGTCAGTGATAAAAACTACACTAGTTAATTATATCATGAATAATCTTCAGATAGACCTTTTGAAGACCCGGATTGTAGTCTTCAAGAAAAACAGACGACGGTAAAGGTAGTTAATCTTTTTATATTGTTGACTGTACGAGTAAGCTGATGCGTATCTCTGTATGTAAATGTCTGTTTTAACGCAGACCGTGACCATTTAGCTCTAAAACGTGACAAAAAGGTTTTATGGCTGGAAATAAACCTTTTATGTCAATATTTTTTAATAAAAAGTATGACTTTTGATGCATTTATAATGGGTACTTTAATTTAAACACATGAAAAATTTATTGTAGAGAGGCACAGTAGAATATTAATAGACGACATTATTTTTTCTTTAACTCAACTAGCTTACCCGCCCGCGGCTTCGCACGCGTGATTTGTCAATAAAACATTACCCTCCTTCTGTATAGTTGGTTCCTATTTTTATTCTAAATTTCATTGAAATCGGTCAAGCCGTTTAGCAGTGAAAACGTAAACAACAGACGGAGACAATGTTACTTTCCAATTTATAAAATTATAAATACGCAACGCATGCGATGAAAGACGTGTTATGTCATTTTTTTTAAACCTTGGGTTACGTTACTTATGTTTTAGTCGAGTAATTTTTTTTTGTACTGGTGGTTCGCCCCTAACTGAGATCTCGCGAGTCTCCCATAAAAACAAAAATATATTATTCGTAATCTTTGACTATCAAAATAGTGCCACGAAATAAACAACCAAGAATCTTGGCCTACAGTTTCATTCAAATTACAAGTAACGGGAGTTCATATAAGTTGGATACTTTTTTTGGGTACAAAATGCAGTTATTCTGGATTTCAGACTGTTGCCTATATTTGTGTCACTAAAGGTACAGGAATACCCAATTTCGGCATTGTGAGGTCACTGATGTACCCTGTGAATTTTATCAAAGTTCAGTTTTTATTATGGCTAATAACTAAAAAACTACTCACAAAGACCTTTTATTAAACGTGCCACTTGACTAGATAGTCCCATTTTGGGTTTTTTTACCCCTCTTGGACCCCAATATCTCAACAACCTCCTCCACATTTTTAGCTCATTTAGTCACACCAAAATTGTGACATCACTACCTACCTACACCAAATTTCACGATGATCGGCCCCCTTATTAGCTTAGCCAAATTGCTGTCGTGTCGCCATCCCTTTCACACTGTACGTGTGAAAGGAATGGCCTGACTAGCGATAGCGACACGACAGCAATTTGGCTTAGGTAATAAGGGGCGGATAAACACTTCGAAAGTTATCCTCGGACATACACACAAACATACATACATACAACGCTGATTTACCCAAGTTGATTTGGGGATCTAGCTTCGCTCGATCAAAAATAGTAGTAGGTAGACTTTTTTGCAATAAAATTTTTGCATAGTAATTCTATCAAACTACAGCCTACCAGCTGAATATTTCCTCATATTTCTAAACTTTTATATGAAATACCAGATATTTCGGACAATTGAATCAAACATAAACTCTTTCAATGTAACAATTACTCAACGAATGTAGCAAGTACTGTATTATACAATGCTAGCGATTTGTTACACTGCAGTTAGCAATTATATACAAGATTTGTTTTTTAATGGCTTATGTAACATTCAAGGTTGAATATAACTATTTGTTAAGAGATTTATCTATAAAATGGACATAACATTTTCCCACTCATATCAATGGTTTTTCGGTATGTTATTCACATCATTAAAAACCTTCTCTTTTATTTAGTAATTACAAATAAAATAGGTTAACAAGTAACTTTTTAACAAAAAAATATAACCGACTTCAGACAACAGTAAAAACCAAACTACTGAACAGTTTTCAATCAAATTTCTATGGAACTAATCTATAAGTATATCCTTTTGAATAATAAAATAATTTTTCAAATCGGCTCATAAATGACGGAGTTATGAGCTAACGAACATAACATATTATAAAAATAAACAAATGTATGATTTATATGGTTTTCTCATGGATGCCATTGTCAGAACTGGACTAAATGGAAATGAGAGCACACGGGAAGCACCGGCTTTCAAATAAAAAAAATCATCATAATCGGTTTACCCAGTCGAAAGTTCTGAGGTAAAAACATTCGCAAAAACAACAAAAAAATGCAGTCGAACTGAGAACCTCCTCCTTTTTTGAAGTCTGTTAAAAAAGAGATCTCAGTTAGAACATATTGTCAACCTCCGTGGCGCAATGGGTGAATAGGTGGTTGAGACACAGGAGGTTGCGGATTCGATTCCCGCCGCGGAATTTTTTTTAGCATTGTCTACAGATATTTATTCCGGGTCTGGTCTATAATATTCTACGCATATATTTACAAAAAAAACGTATATATAAGTATTCTATTAATGATCTGGTGATCATTCATGCTTTGCTTAGTTTGGGTCTAGATAGCGCTGTGTGAAATGTCCAGCATCATTTATTATTGTGTTAGCACAAATGGTGAATTTTTAACCATATTATTGAACTAGCTGACCAGCTTCGCCGTTGTTTACTGATTTTTAATTAAAATAAAATGTATAGCTTTCTATCAGTGAAAGAATTTTCAAAATCGGTTCATTAGTTCCGGCGATTACCCTCTACATCCAAACAAACAAACTCACAAACTTTTCCACGTCATAACATTAGTGTAGACTGAAAAAAAGTGGCACAGTGCCTACAGAAGTGAAAATTGTACTTATATACAGAGGTGTCGGTAACGGTAACAGTGTCGCGAGTTCAATGGTTTTTTCCCATCTTAAAAAATGCCCAACGCGCCTAAAGAAGTTTTCCCTTCAATAAAAACATATTGATGTTTTCTCAAATGTTCTTGCGCGGAACACTTGGCAAGACGTGGTGATGACAGGTGGAGCAGGGCAGCGACTGAATGGTTGCCGAGGAATGCCTGTAGAAGGGTAGGACGTCCGGCAGCGAGATGGGTGGACATCGTTAAAGTTGCGGCCTGCCAATGGGTGAGACTAGCGCAGGATCGCGATGGCACAAACTTGGGGAGGCCATACAAAGCAATTGGTGAAGACGGGCTGTGAATGATGATGATGTTATTTTTGCAATCGATGTGTATTTCTTGCATACTATCCGATCTATAAGGATCAAAGTCCACATTTGGGCAAATGTAGGCGTGAAACAAGGACGGAAACAGTTACCTGCGCTAGATATCAACTTTATTGTTTTGGTTCGGACTTGTATATTAAAATGGTAGTTGAGAGCTTATGGCGTTGGCATTTAGAACAAAATATATTATGTGGTCAACGTTTTATTTGAGACTACATGTAGAATACGTAGGACACGTTTCTAAGGTGCGTGTGACCTACGAGGCAATACTTTGGTATAGGCGATGGTTTCCACATAATATCAGTTGGACTAGACCTGTCCCTATTCAATCTCCAGGTATTATTTATTTAAAATAGCTTAAGTATCAATACATAGATATAACAAAACTGTTTTAGTTATGTTTTACTTCTGCCAATTATAGGCGAACACAATATTGTCATTTTTAATGACTCCAAATAATACAACATATATTATATAAGTACTTCACTAATGTGAAAAAGAAAAAACCAGATTTGTCATCATCATAATCATCTAGAACTCGACTTCACTCACTATTGGTTGGCCTCTCTTTGCCTGTGCCAGCCTCATCGAACTTGGAAAGGCCTTAACAATAGACTATCATCATCATCCACAGTCCATAAATACCCACTGCTGGGTGTAGGCCTCCCTTTGTAACCGCCACGCTTCCCGGTCCTGTGCTGCGCGCATCCAGGAGTTGCCTGCCACTTTAGGTCGTCGACCCACCGCGCCGTTGGATGTCCTGAACTTCTTAGGTCTGCCTTCACCTCGTCTAGCCAAGTGTCCTGCCCAGTTCCACTTGAGTTCCACTACCCTTGTTCCGACGTCTTGGACTTTCGTCTGGCGTCGGATTTCGGTATTAGGAACTCGATCCAGCAGGTTGATGCCAAGTACCAGTATTGTATTGAAAATGAAACGAAAATATTAATTCGATATTATAAATACGGGAGTTATCACCGTCTTATCGGTGTATCGATCGACAATGTTTCGGTTCAATTCGTGAACCTTCATCAGGGTGAGTGCGAACCGCTCCGAATAACGTCTCGCCTCGCACTGCACATAGGTGCATATTGGTTGGCCCCGTCAGCGACGAGTCGTGGTGTATACAATAGTTTTACATTTCACGTATACATATACCAAAACTTACCTATCTTCTGTACGACAATATAGCTCTTGCTATAAATCTATCTCCATGATGGTATTGTACGACCTCCATGACGCAGTGGGCGAATAGCCGGCTGAAACACAGGAGGTAACGGGTTCGATTACCATCGCGGAACAGCGATCTACAGATATTTGTTCCAGGTCTGATTTTTTCTATATGTTATAAGAATATATTAACAAAAATAAGTATATAAAAGTTATATCAATTATCTGATTCCCATAAATATTATTATACGCACCATCAAAGAGTGGAACGCCTTGCCAGAGTATGTGTTTACTGATAGCTACAACCTGGGTATCTTTAAGTCGCGAGTGAATTTTCTTCTAGGCAAGCGTGTACTTTCGTAGACTGTAGCATCGCTTACCATCAGGCGAGATCGTGGTCAAACGCAAGCCTATAATGTATAAAAAAAATAGTACGAGCTTTGCTCAGTTCGGGGCTAGATGGCGCTGTGTGAAATGTCCAGCATTATTTATTTATTCAATGCAGATAAGGTATAGTCACCTTAAAGAGACATATCTTGATTGGCCCTAAATGTTTTGACTTTGTATTTAACAGGATACAAACCAACCTTGCAATTTTTTTTTATTTTGCAAACGAATCCGCATTGGGTTGTTGGATTAACCACAGATTATACCTATTATTTGGAATAGTTAATGGACAGTACGGTAGGTGGTAATCAATGTAATGAGTCCAGTGGGGCTGGCATAAGTTTATGATGATATCGAGTAGTATTGTATTGTATTGTATTTATTTTTATTCCTTTATTGATACTTTAAATGTACACTAGGAAACGTCACAGCAGAATACATTGTAAAATAGGTTATATCAGTATCACTATCAGTACCTACAATATAGGTAGGTACGAACAAAATAATTATTATTCACACGTACTAAAGTATGTGCTAAAGTCATCAGCTAGTGCTTCGTCAATATCATAATATTTTATGCAATAGTAACTTTGTAATTTTAAAATTACAGTGTAAACTCCATGTAACGTCACTCGTTTTAACGACAAACTCTCTAAAGCGTCGAAATCACTCGGCTTTGGTTGGTTTAGCTTGTCTTGCATACAATGGTACACTCTGTATAGCATTACACCCACTCTCAATAACGACAACAATTTGTAATAAAAAGTTTTTTTTAAGTTGCCAAATTAGTAAAAACTGCGCAGCTGTGTATATCCTTTTGTCGTTTTATTATCCTAGACCATAATAAACTCGACTGTCGGCATCATACACACCAAACTTTCTAAGAAATCCGTTCTTTTGTTTACAAAATGGGATTGCTTGCACGTGTAGCTGCAGACTGTTGTTAGTAGAAGAGATGGATTTTATCTATACGTTGTCATATTCTTAGTAGCTAACAAACTTTCAAATTGTAAACATGGCTAGAAAGAGAAAATCACTGTGTATTGACGAAAAAGTTCTCTCCATTTAACGACAACTCTCTATAACGTCAATATATGCTCAGTCCCTTGAGTGTCGTTATATAGAGTTTACACTGTATATGCCTTACAATCTAAATCTCTTATAATTATAACTAAAGGTAGCTTACTAAATAATTTTACCAAGAATGAGGCAAATAATAAATAAATAATCTCTACAATATATCATACCAATAAATTTATACACTTTGGGCGCTGACGGATATTTTTTCTAGTTTTGTATTGCGCAAACACATAACTATAAGAGCGTTATCACATTGACGATTTGCGAGCGTGCTTGATAATGCTTTAACTGTACTGGTTTCTTGTTTAATTGTAATTGCATCGTTTTTTTTATTCTGAATCAATTATAAAAATATTAAATTCTGATTTCGATGACATTCAGTATGTACGTAGATTTTAACCTGGATTAACATATATGCTACTTTTTATCCCATAAAACAGGTCCCATGGGATAAAAATGGGGTGTGAAGTCTTCGATAAAAATGAGACGGGCCACGTAAGAAGACTTTTCAAATAATAACCAAAACTCCTTTATCCAGTATCATTACAATAGACTCATTTTATCTATTTTTATTAATTACAATAGATTTTGATACTTTGTTAGAGTGTATCACGTCATTTAATGGCATAAAGCGACTAGGAGTTGGACACTGAGGGCTAATTCGGTACTGTAAGTAACTGATGCTACGACATTCAACGATTACATAGTTCACCTTGAACCCGTTTTAAAATGACCAGCTGACAAAGTTTCAATTTCAATATATAATATATATGTTTGGTTTGCGCAAGAGTTTTTTAAGTGAGTGATTTGATTACTGATTGGATCTCTTAATCCTTACAGACGTAGGTTGGTTGGTTTAATTTGTGTTACACTTGTAAATATATGCTTGTAGAGATAATATATGTTTATTTTAAAGAAAAAAGAGGGGTTAAATACACACATCCGGAATCATTTTAACTGTTTTTAGAGATGGGTTTAAAACTGGTAACTTGAATATTTATCCAGTACATACAGTAGTTTTAATCGATACATTTCCATTATACAAGTTTTAATTTAAATAGGCGGCGCCTTTGCGACGAGGCCGGTTAGTTAGTATAACAGGTACTTACTTACATGATGAATAAATATGATTGGGTTACCTTTTTTATACAGGCTCTTTATTTGATATTTAGGACTTGATAGACTATGTTGTTTGAAATTTTAAAAATTTTCTATTGTAATTAATTTGAAAAAAAACCTCATCATCATCATCCACAGCCTGACTTCACTCATTGTTGGGTATAGGCCACCCCAAGTTTGTGCCATCCACCACGATCCTGCGCTAGTCTCACCCACTGACGGCCCGCGACCTTTACGATGTCGTCCATCCATCTCGCTGCTGGTCTTCCTACCCTTCTATACCCGCTCCTCGGCCACCATTCAGTCACTGTCCTGCTCCATCTGCCATCACCACGTCTAGCCAAGTGTCCCGCCCAAGACCATTTGAGCTCCATAACTCGAATCCCAACGTCATGAACCTTCGTTCGTCTACTGATCTCGACGTTTGTAACTCGATCTAACAGTCTGATGCCAAGCATGGTACGCTCCATGGCCCTTTGTGCAACTCTTAACCTGTACACAGCCTCCTGCGTGAGCGTCCACGTCTCGGCACCGTAGGTCATGGTGGGCAGAACACATTGGTTGAATAAGCGGGTCTTCAGCCACTGTGGAAATTTAGGCGACCTAAGGATGTCGTCTAACTTGCCGAATGCAGCCCATCCCAATTGGAACCGTTTAGAGTTTAAAAAAAACCCTATTTGACAACAATACTAGCCATTAGCCCTACCCGGAGTTTTAATTTAATGTCGTACATAACAACATGTAGTATAAGCGATTACTAAATAGTATATAGTTACTTCAGGCTTCATTAAATGAGAGTAATGTATGACGTTACTGATAAACAATTAGTCATGAATACCGCAAGTCCAATCGCTTCACTTTTTTGAGCGCTCTGGGTCATGGGAGCGCCACAGTAACACATTGAGCTTCTGTCATCGTAGGGTGACCATGATTATTAAATCCATACCATTTTTTTTCTCTAACCTATCTCGCCCCACTGCTGGGCAAAGGTCTCCCCCAAGTTCCTCCAAGCATCCCTATCCATCGATATCTCCCACCACACTCTTTGGAAAGTGTCAAAATCGTCCCGCCAACGCTTTCTCGGCCGACCCCGACGTCGCCTTCCGTCTTCAGGCGTCCATGGTGTTGCAATATGGGCCCATTTCTCGGAGAGCATTCGGCCAACGTGGTCATACTAATATTATATAAATTAAAAAATAATTTCATCAAAACTAACCGATTTTGATGAAATTTGATATTCAGATAGATTATGACCGGGACTGAGATACAGAATAACATGAATGCTATATCTAAGGAGGGTATTGTTTTTATTCACAAACTCGTGCGAAGCCACAGGCGGCTATACTGAATATTTAACACTGCTTTATCTAGTTCCAAACTAAGCAAAGCTATGGTAATAAGTAAAGAGACTTTAACCAGTGGGAAAATAGTCGTCTGAGACGAAGGAGGTTGCGAATTAGATTCCGACCGCGGAACAAATGTTTGCATTATCTGCATAGTTACAAGTATTCTTTTAGTTATCTAGTTCCAATAGAAATTCGCTAAAGATTGGAACGCCTTGCCAGAGTCTGTGTTTCCTGATAGCTTCAACCTGGGTATCTTTAAGTCGCGAGTGAATGGGTTTCTTTTAGGCAAGCGTGTACTACCGTGGACTGCATCATCGCTTACCATCAAGCGAGATCGTGGGCATACGCAAACCTATAATGTTTTAAAAAAAATTTACAAGCTTTGCTTAGTTAGGGCTAGATAGCGCCCTTTCAAATGTCCAGCAGTATTATTTATAAATGTGATGTTATGATTGATTGACTCTTTGTTGTACATAATACCAATAACATAATAAAATACACTCAGAATAAATAGTCTCAACAACAGAAATGCTCAACGGGCGGTCTTACCACTTGAAGTGATTTCTTCCAGATAACCTTAGGATGGAGGATGTAGTTACGGTACCATGGTGCATGCTTGATACTAACAATACAGGGCACGATATGCACGATCCTAGGGCACGTTTCTAAGGTGCGTGGCCTACGAGGCAATACTTTGTTATAGGTGATGGTTATCACTTAACATCAGGTGGTCCATAAGCTTGTTTCATCTCCAATAAATATTAAAAAAATACACTACGTGTTTGGTTATGTACACACGGCTAGACATCAGGCTATACATTTCCAGTATAAGCTTACCTCTCATTCTACGAAAAGCCTACACAATGCGAGGTCAGCTTATACTCGAAATTATAGCTTGATGTGTATCCGTGTGTACGATATTAAATGAAAACACGGGTTCATTACCATACAAAATTTCAAAATTTTCAAACAACCTTAATATCCTAAAATATAATGAAATAGTCTGTATAAAAATAGGTAAACAAATCATATTCATTCAGTCATCATGTTAGTAGGTACCTTTTAAACTGACTAAGCAGCATCATCGCAAAGGCGCCGCCTGTTACAACTTTGCGACTCAGATCTGGACACATTCCATGGAATAAACTCTTTTAACTAATGCGTAAAACTGGCACTGAATGGTGGCCGATGAGCTGGTATAGAATGGTAGGACGACCAGCAGCGAAATGGGTGGACGACATCGTAAAGGTCGTGGGCCTTCTGTGGGTGAGACTAGCGCAGGATCGTGGCGGATGGCACAAACTTGGGGAGGCATATACCCAACAATGGGTGAAGTCAGGCTGTGGGTGATGATGAATGCGTAAAACTACCTCGCCAAATTGCTTGACTTGCAATGTTATTGATGATGTATAACACATATTGATGGAATGTATTCAGAATGCTAGTGCGAGAGATGCTTCAAATTTTAATACTGGTGAATATAGTAGTTTTTTGACAGATCCGTTATCAGATATTGCCAAAAACTATTTAAGTTAGTAGATAGGAGGTAGCTCAATAAAAGTGTACCTATATGATTAGTTAAATTTTATGTATTTTAGGATTTCGGTGGTGGTAGACGGGCAAGAAATACACTATGTTGATGAGTACATCTACTTAGGCCAGTTAGCTTCCTTCGAAAACAGGCAGGACAAAGAAATCGATCGTCGTATCGAAAATGCCTGGAAGAGCTACTGGTCCATGAAGACATTCATGAAAGGCGACCTTCCATTACCACTAAAACGTCAACTCATGGACCTATGTATTCTGCCTGTCGTAACCTACGGTGCCCAGTCTTGGTCACTGACTGAATCTCAAAAGTCCAGGCTCGGGGTTGCCAAAGAGCGAGCGCAGCATTTTGGGTGTCAAGAGAATAGACAGGATTCGGAACACCTCGCTGCGCTCAAGGACCGGCATCACTGACGTCGGTATCAAGGCTATCAAGTTGAAGTGGGATTGGGCGGGTCATGTCTTCCGGATGCAACTACATAGGTGGGCTAAGGTCGTAACTGGATGGATCCCTGTGGATGGAAAGCGACACCGTGGAAGGCCTAAGAAGCGGTGGCGCGATGATTTGGACGCTTTCTATAGGGACTGGCGGGATTGAGTAGAAGATCGAGAAAAGTGGAGAGATGAGGGGGAGGCCTTTGCCCAGCAGTGGGACAGCATAGGCTAGATAAATAAAAAGGGTTCCGTATTTAATTACCAGAAATCATAGTCGTACGAGTATGGTTTGGATGAGACACAGCAGAGTGCGTTCTTAGGATCCATTGTTCTCGATAGTGTTGTGTGTTATTGACGATATCGATAATATTTCAAGGTTAGGGAGTGGATGACATTTATGATTATAATTTTATTAATAAGACACTTGAACGCCATTCACTTAAATACATTCTTTAGTGTACACAAATAGATTACAGACATAAACAGATCACAAAATGGACATGTACAAAGGTACTTAACCCTTATAAGAGTTTTCTTCCAGCATATTTCGAAGATAGAAATAGTTGATTATAGTAGTTTTTGCTCGATATTTATAACGACAACAGGTACACGTTTAAAATATTCACAGAATATTGAGTTATATTATTCACTTTAAAAATAAATAATTAAATTAATATTTACATACAACAAACGTGATTTTGTTGCCGTTTTTATAGATAATGGTACGGAATCCTTCGTGCGCGAGTCCAACTCACACTTAGCTGGTTTTATTTTTATTTAAAGATCCGTTTATTATGTCACCAATACAAAGAATCTTAAAACTTGCTTAAAAGAGATAGTTGTGACAAAAACGGTCATCACTCAGCATGTGCTATCGCAGATTCGTTCGGCCATAACGCTAGTCTTCTGTGGTCGCCGTAACATTTAAATACTATAACATGACATGGCACATGAGACAAGCATGAGGCTTTACACCTGTATGCCTCAAGTTGATGAACGCTGGGCAGTGCATTGTAAGGCATGCTCCTAAATTGCGTGACTTACAAGGCAATATAGGTGATGGTTACTACTTAACATCACTTAACATTGTCAATGTTAGGCACTTTGAGCCGCAAAGTAACATGTACCGATAAATTTGCACTGGACGAGCTCTGAGTCCGTGGCTCCGTGAGAAGTTTTTTGTGGTGATTGACATCCCCGACAAACACAGATAAAAAAACGAGTGTGCTTTAGACCACACGACTGAAGTAAAACTTCTTTTTCAAAATATTAATTTATAAAATTGTTCAAGAACGAAATGAAATTACGAAAAACAATCAAACGAACTACTGACTGAGATATATATATATATATTTCACGCACTGGCTATGAGAGGAAGAGAGAAAGAAAATGTGCGCGTGCACCTGTCTCTCTTGCTCCTACAGCAATATACGAAAAGTAACTCTCTCTCTCTCTCTCTCTTTCTGTCTTCACTAACTTATATCTTCCTCTCAACATCCGTTCGCACTTTTCGTAACGCATTCACCAGCTTACTCCCCAAGTTAAGTGTGCGTAAAGACGTTTTACTTTAACAAAATTGTAAAATACTTAATTTTCTATGAAAGCTGAGGCTTTTCCGGTGACTGTAGTAGTCAATGAACTGTAACTGAAAGTAACTGCGCTCTGAATAAAACGTGTTAAATTGTGCTCAAAGTATGAGCTCATCATACGACGAATCAATCCATCAGCATCCAGGCAATACACGGTCAGAAGGTAAAACTTTAAAATGTCGACACAAGTCGTACCAACTAAAAGAAAAAAGTTGTGAATTGATTTTCGTGATCGAAACGTCCTTGATCAAATTGATTTGTATAAACACTTCTATTTATTGTGCACCTTTGATTCCAACTTCTTAACAATAGGGTATCGGCTGTGACACCGTTACCTTTTTAGCACATAAAGCCTTTTTTTGTTACGTCTATTGACGTACATAATAAAAGTGATCTCGATCACGAAGCGTCAAGGACTTAAACTGACATTGACTGACCAAATTAGTTTAAAATTACGATGTCTATTAATAGGTCTAGAATACTCTAGAATGTGTATATTTAGATGCTTAAATGTACAATCTTCATTTAAGTCTAATCTATTTAAAACAAGCTGACCCGTCCGCGGCTTCACATACGTGGTTTTTAGGGCATCGTACCCAAAGGGTAAAACAGGACCCTATTACTAAGACTCCGCTGTCTGTCTATCCGTCTGTCTGTCTGTCTGTATCTCACGAACCGTGATAGTTGAAATTTTTACAGATAGTGTATTTCTGTTGCTGCTATAACAACAAATACTAAAAACAAAATAAAATAAATATTTAAGGGGGGCTCCCATACAACAAACGTGATTTTTTTGCTCGTTTTAGCTCGATATTGATAACGGCAACAGGTAGACGCTTGAAATATTCACAGAATATTTAATTATTTATTCACTTTAAAAATATATAATTAAATTAAAATAAAACAAATATTTAAGGGGGGCTCCTATACAACAAACTTGATTTTTTTGGTCGTTTATATAGATAATGGTACGGAACTCTTCGTGCGCGAGTCCGACTCGCACTTGGCCGATTTTTATTTAATAACAACATTACCTTCCTTTTGCGCAGTCGGGTTAAAAGTAGCCTATGTCCAAATCCTGGTCTTCAATTCTTTAATCTATTTAATTTGTCTTATTTTTTTTTGTAATTGAGTCCCTTTTTATTTATTATTTTATTGAAATGTTATTAATTAATTAAAATAAAAATGTAAAAAGGCGACTTGAGCAACGATGCCTGAACGTATTTAGTGACTAAATATGATTTAGAGAGTTGTCATATCATACAAATACGTCAAATTTACACACGTTTAATCGCTAAATACTTTAGGAGTCGTTGTGCAAGCCGGTCTAAGTATAATATTAAAACATACGAAACAATACTTATCTCAAAACGTCGATAAAAACTTATCGATGAAATATAGTGCGGCTATCTCATCCCTACCTCGACTAACAAAGAAGATGTGTATGGTTTTTATGGATATCCCGTTACATGTCAAGTCATTTGTTCATTTCGCGCGATAATACTGGGATTTTATGATATATTATGTACCATTCGATATTATCTGAGTTGTGATTGGTTAAACTTGCAGAAGATTTTTTTTATTGATTATAGGCAAGCGCTTGACCACTACCTCACCAGATGGTAAGTGAAGGTGTGATCGAAGATGGAGCACGCTTGCCTAGAAATAACCTATTCGATCTTGACTTTTGTGAACTCGCCAGAAGTGAGTTCCACTCCTTACTTGTGCTAGCAAGAAAAGTTAAATAGTATATATTAAAATGTGTTATTTAAATTTTCAATTACATTCTTTCTAAACGGCAAGACAGATTACGATGTTTTTTTTGACTCATGTCACTTGAATGGTTCTTAACATAAGTTCCATCCAACTATAGCTAAGAGCCATCCAAGTGACCCGATTATCAAAAAGTCTGTTGCATTAATCAATACATTCTTCTAACGTCTTCCTTTCAAAACAATGTTTTGTAATCAATACTTCATTGTTCACTGAACATAATTACCTAGGTAGAAGTTTTCCAACAAAATAAATTTTTATTTTCATCGCAGTATATTCCCCTACAGTTATGGCGAAAACATTGCCTCATGCGTGAATAGCATAAAAAATACATAACTGTATTTATATTCAATGTTTGAGACTTACGTGGAGTTTTGAGTAAATGAGAGTAGTCAGTTGACAGAATTCCTTACCTGAAAAGAAAATAAACATATAATTACAAATCTCCATATTCATTTAATCAGTTTTCAGATGTCAAAGATCCATATTTGTTAGTCAAAAACTTAAATCAAACATGGCACATGGGTTAGTACAAAGTACCTATATGTGCACAATAAAACAAACAAAATTCAAATATTAACAATAAAAGTGTAAGTAAAAGTCCCGCACTCAATCCCTGAGCCAATAGTCTCTCACAAAGACTATTCGATCAGAACCCGATTGAAGGACTTCATAATCGGTGAGTCGTACTTGTCTGCAATGACCTGCAGGATGGTGTTAGTGCTGCCCCACAATCTACTGAGCAGTGAAGCAGTATTTTTGCGGATTATGGCGTGGAACCCATCGACCCACGCCTCCGCAAACATGTACGAAGCGCTGCAGAAGCGATTTGGTCGATATTTTTTTTTATGTTATTTGTGGGGAAACAGGCTTACGGCCCACCTGATGGTAAGCAGTCACCGTCGCCTATTGACACCGGCAATTCCTGGAGTATTTTCGATGCGTTCCCTACACTGTAGAAACCACTTTACATTTCTCTTGAAGCGTGTCATGTCGTAGTCTAATGGGAAAGCCTCAGATGGTAGCTCATTCCACATCTTGCAAGTATGTGGTAGAAAAGATCGCGAGAAGCGTGTGGTACGCGATACCCAATTGTCGATGATATCTGGATGAGCTTTATTACGTTGTCGAGAAGTGCGGTGGTAAAATCTTGACGACGGGAATAGCTCCTCAGAACATTCCCCATTATACAGAGGGTAGAATACATTGAGCGATCCGATGTCACGGCGTTGACGCAGCGGTTCCAGCCTGTCGGTGAGTTTGGGATCACCGATGATTCTAATGGCTCTTTTCTGAAGGGAGTCAAAACGAAGCAATTGGTACTTTGGAGCTCCGTGCCAAAGATGGGAACAGTATTCTACGTGCGACCGAACTTGCGCTTTGTACAGCAATAGCCGTTGTTGTGCCGTAAAATACTGTTTGGCACGGTTAAGGACTCCAAGTTTTTTGGAGGTGAGCACAGCTTTTGCTTCTAAGTGACTTCCATACCGGACCTCATTAGAAATTTCGACTCCCAGAATCCCTATACTCGTCGAGACGGGGAGAGGAATGCCCTGGGACCGTGGAGCTATTGTGAAAGGGGCCTTCTTTGTGGTGAACGCACAGACTTGCGTCTTGGTTGGGTTAATGGTGACCAGATTAAGGTTACCCCAATCTGACACGCGCTCCAAATAGCCTTCAACCTGAAACACAAGCCTTTGTCTGTTGTCTTCCAACGTTGTATTGTAACGATATTGGTTGTTATCAAGCAGTTGAGCTATCTCCAGATCGTTAGCAACAGTTTTTAGATGACCGATCTTTTTTATTATTAGAAAATCTGTTAACTAAATATTATCTATTGTAACATTAGATCTATTGTAACATGATCTACGACCGTAATTATCGATATTTTGTTAACATGTCATTATTTTTACTAACAGATAAGAGAAGAAGGAGAATAATAAGAGACGGTTTGTAGGGATAATGCTATCATAATAAGAGTCTCTATTCTAATAGAATATGTTTCGATTAAATAAAACACAAGGAACAGGTTACATATTTTACAAGCTTTTTATTAACTTGCAATGTATGTATGTATGTTTGTCCGGGTGGAATCTTGCAACTGAATTTTAAACCCGTTCCCCACAACCGATTGAGCTGAAATTTGGAATACACATGTAACTTCGGTGGCAAAACAATAATATGGTACCGTGGAGGTGGTCTCGTGATGGAGACTGATGCTAGACAATGGAACTTCTGAATTGAAAGTAGGCTACTAGTGTTTGGGCTCATTTGAATCTGCTTGCGGTTCCGATTATGAATTTTATAAAAGCTTTTTTGATAAAGTAATTTTTCAACAAAAACTTATTTAATTTTGTAATAAACGTACAGCCCAAGTTCGATTACGCTGACATCTGTTACAGAACCCATGGTATTATAACAAACTATAAACTTAACTTATAGATGATTAAAGAACTTCACAAGTGAAATTCTATCATTAATAAATGAATAGCTCCATTCGAAGTATAGGAACCCGCCCTCCGCAACCCTATAAAGTTTTTGGACACAAGAATAAGAATCTAGACCGGCTGTAGTGTCGTGACACTTGTTGGTATCGATTAAATTAAATCGAGTTATTGTTATATATCGATGTAATCGATCTAAAAAACGTGCGATGCTACCTTGTAGGACAAGGCACTACCTAGTAAAATTACTTTTTCAAGTCAAAGTCAAAACCTTTTATTCATTCAAATCTTAAGGATCACTTTGAAACGTCAATTTTAATGTTCCTTAGCTACCAAGCCAGGAAAGAAATGCAAGAAACAAGGCTGGTCTTTTTTTTAATGATCCTTTTAGAATACATAACAATATAGGAAATAAATTACGTCTAAATTGTAACATTTTGAACGAGTTGGAGTAATTTCAATCCCAAGCTTCTCTATCATCTAAATAATCCGATATTTTAAAGTAAGCTTTTTTATAAAGATTTTGTTTAAATACGTTTTTAAATTTGTTAGTTGTCGATTTTTGTATATCACTTGGTGAGTTTGGTATAAAAGAGAACACCTTACCCTTTCTGTATATCTGAAGAATGGAGCTATGAAAATATAATATACCTATTTTGTGGTTATTTGGTCGTCATTCTATCTAGGAGGGGGGCCGGGGCAAAATAACCCCACGCACCTGACCCAGTACAGACTGAAATTTTACGAATTCTCAAAAAACGAAAACAAGTCTGAGGTATACTTGCATGTCATCATAAAGTACTTTACTCCTATCAAATAGGCAGTTATAAATATTATTCAAACTAGATCTCTATGACCATGCAAGTAATTTGCAACATTCTACAGACTTTTACTTGGAAAACTTTCGTGGTTTATTTCAATCATTATCATAAATACGGGATTTATCAAGTAACGTATAGCACACGTAAGTGCGAGGCGAGACGTAGAGCGGATCGCACTCACCCTGGTGAAAGTTCACGTAATTAACCGAAACATGTCGATTGTATCGCCGATAAACGGTACGTGATAAGATTTTTTAAACCAATTCAAAAACTTTCAAGCCAGACGTGACTTGAACCCGCAACTTGCCTCTTGATATAAGGATGCACTGCCAATTGTGCTACAAGTTCTTGTCACGTCAGGGTCGAAATTAGGCTGCATTCCAAATCACAACATAATCGCTGTTAGCGTTCATGTAGCTATTTTGCGTGCCGATTCAGTTATCGCGCTGATGACAGTTGAATACTGTCAAGGTTTCGGAACGCTAATGAACGCGCTGCAAGTCAATGTTCCTTTAATTATAGAGCAACAGTAAAACCAACCAACCGCAGAACACTATTACTCAAAAATAACAAACCAACCAGCTGTCATGTCACTTTTGACAAGGAGGCTCACGGTGATTTCGGTTTGGAGCATGAACGTTGTTAGCGCAAAATGGCGGATGTAATGACGTCATCTATGACAATTCACGGGACTTCGTTGTCGCGCGCGATATCGATTACAGCGTGATTCAGAATGCAGCCTAGAGTGAGACGATTCAGATTACGACTCAAAGCGCCGTTAGCTTAGTTAAAAATCTTGGAATTTTCCGTATGTGTTCTGATAACACTATACCTACAAATAAAATACTGTTGTTATGTACGACCTCCGTGGTGCAGTGGGCGAATAGCCGGCTGAGACGTAGGACGTAGCGTGTTCGATTCCCGCTGCGGAACATATGTTTGCATGATCTACAGATATTTGTTCCGGGTCTGGTTGTTTCTTATATTATAAGTACATATGTATTTACAAAAAAAAATTATATAAGTATCCTATCAGTTATCTGGTTCCCATAGTACAAGCTGTGCTTAGTTTTGGGATAGATAGCGCTCTGTGAAATGTCCAGCAATATTTTTTTATAAATGTGATAAATCCCGTATTTATAATAATGATTACTACAGACGATGCAAGAACTCACAAGCACCGCAATAATGTACTTTGCTTTACTTGCATAATATTCTTCAAGACATTCGAAAGTAGGTAAACATTCTAATACAGTTTCAAATCACCTGTAGTCAAGTGTTTTACTGTAGTTTGCTTAAAAACTTAGTTCTAATATAATTTTAGACCTGAAAATGCATGTTTTTACCAAGGTTAACGTTGTTATCGACTTTACAGAACAAATGTTACAGAAAAATGATATTTGCTCCGGGTCGGGATGTTTTTATATAAGTATACCTATTATAAGTACGTATTAACAAAAAACTGTATACAAGTATCTATCAGTTATGTGATTCCCATAGTACAAGCTTTAGTTAGTTTGGGGCTAGATAGCGCTGCTGTGTGAAATGTCCAGCATATTATTATATTATTTGACATTACATTGATTTTTATATACATACTTTTTTTAATCTAATTTCCTCATCTTCATTATTGTTATTATTTTTATATTTTGACTTTGATCGAATTCATTCTAGAAATGTTTCTAATAGACTAAGTTATATTATCATCATCATATCAGCCGTAGGACGTCCACTGCTGGACAAAGGCCTCCCTCATTGATCTCCAGGAACTGCGATTGGAAGCGGCCTGCATCCAACGCCGACCTGCGGTTCTTACCAAGTCGTCTGCCCATCTTGTAGGTGGACGTCCTACGCTGCGCTTGCCGGTCCGTGGCTTCCACTCGAGAACCTTCCGGCCCCAACGGCCATCCGTTCTGCGCGCTATATGGCCTGCCCATTGCCACTTCAACGTGCTAATCCGTCGGGCTATGTCGGTGACTTGAGTTCTCCTACGTATCTCCTCATTTCTGATTCGATCCCGTAGAGAAATCCCGAGCATAGCCCTCTCCATAGCTCGTTGAGCGACTCTGAGCTTAATCATAAGGCCAATCGTGAAGGACCACGTCTCGGTTCCATATGTCATCACTGGTAACACACACTGATTGAAGACTTTCGTCTTAAGGCACTGAGGTATGTTGGACTAAGGTAAGTTATATTATATTAACTGCATTTGCATGCCAACTAATATGGTAAAACATGTCTGGAACCTATATATTGTATTTGTCACCAGTTTTTATACATATTTACCCATGTTTGCGAATGAATAAATGAATTATGAATTATTTATTATTACAGAACATAGTTGTCTGATTCTTTCCTGGCTTAGTCGAGAACAGCCGGTAAATTTTACATTTTAAAATAATCCTTATGTTTAATTGAATAAATAATATTGAATTTTAATTTTCCTTAGAAGTTTAGAACCATGTTTAGGAATAATCTAGTGGCTTTTTACCAATGTACAAGTTGCTATTTCCACCCATTAAAAAGTGTTAAGCCAGTTCTGTAATATTTTTAGGGGAACTTCCGAAACGATTTCCAAACCTATTTAACATAAATCATATTTAGCCACTAAATACGTTTTAGCGCAAGTCCCTTAGAAAGTTGTCACCTCATACAAATACGTAAAATTAAAACATGTTTAGTCGCTAAATACGTTTAGGGATCGTTGTGTAAGCCGCGCTTAATGTTTGCTCTGTTATTTTTAGAATGCACTTAGTTTGGCCTAACAAGGGACCTTAACATTAATGTTCTTACCTAATATGTTTTTGCAAGATTTTAACGATCCAGTCCAATCATTTTAACGTAGAAGGCTGCATCATCACTAATAACACTTCGAGCAGTATTACCAATCTTCTGTCTATATATAAAAATGAATCCCTATTTCCCTTGGTCACGCCATCACGCGTGAATGGCTGGACCGATTTCGCTAATTCTTTTTTTGTTGTATTTCTTATTGTCAGGAGAAGGTTCTTATGAAAGAAAAAATTAAGAAAATTGCGCGCAAAATTAGAAAATTTAAGAATACTTAACCACCATATAAAATTATTTATAATCTAACCTTAGCGCTTTTATAATGTAACCTTATGACGTTTGACATAGAATTGACAGAATGCGTGCTGCAAATATCGTCAAAGAGATGTAAAAAAAATGAATATCGTTTGAAACAGATGCTTCGGTCGGAGTTATCCCGAGATATTGTCTATATATATAAAAATGAATTGCTGTTCGTTAGTCTCGATAAAACTCGAGAACGGGTGGAGCGATTTGGCTAATTTTGATATTGAATTATTTGTGGAAGTCATTAATTTTCTCATACATAATGATGGCCGGGGACAATAATTGACAATTCTACCAGGGTGACGTATATTGACAGCCCGCGTTATATGCATGTCAAGGCGGTACGAAGTTTGGCGGGTCCACTAGTAAGTTAAAAAGAAAATTATTGACTAATAGGCTTATAATTGACTAAGCTGAGAGAATGGTACAGGTTGTTTGAAAATTAATTGATTGACTATAAATATTTGCAATTTGCAAAAATTAAATAATTGCAAAGAACATTTTAAAGCACTAAAAATGATGACGTTTTCTGCACTGTACATAAGTGAGGTCGCTGTTTTTGTTAAATGTAAACCTGAACTTTTTGAGGCGTTTGCAGTTGGAAGCCGCCTAGAGGGTAAGTTGCGAAATGTGTCCGACACAGCTACTACGTAATAGCGTGTTCTGTATGCCACCTATAGCTGTTCGCAGATAATCAAATTTAAACATAATTATTGATTAAAACGGGTATTTATCACGTATGTACCTTTTTTCTTTGTTATCCTGCCGTTTCGGCTGTGTTGCAACAGTCGTGGTCTTGGTTTGACACGGAGTCAACCCAATCTAAAGTCTTTCTAATGTTCCCCACTGCCACTTCAGCTTGCTAATCCTTTGTGGTATGCCGGTGGTTTAGGTTTGTCTACGAATCTCCTCATTTCTAATTCGATCTCGTAGAGAAACACATCTACTCGTACTTCCAGTAATCTTTCTATAATATATAATAGACACGAGTCTTGGTTTTGTGTTCACTAGTCGCAGTCCTCCGAAACGGGTCGACCGATTTATATGAATTCTATTTGGTAGGTATGAGTAGGTCGAAACGTATTGTTCACCCTCCTACCCCCTACCCTCCACCCTACCACCACCGCCCATTTTTAAATCATGATTTTAGTATTTTTGTATGTATGTAACCGTCGTTCATTGACGTGAAGTCATTTACATAAAGTGACACGTCACTTTGATAAGAGTGTTTTATATAGTTTTTATACCGAAGTTCCCACGGGAACGGGAAATATCAAGAGTGCGAAGCCGCGGGTGGGTCAGCTAGTAATAAATAATAATATAGCATACGACTATAGACATCCTCAGATCTCTGACTCAGTATTCAGATCTGTGAAGATATCACCGGTGTAGTCAGACATCGGCTTCCTCACGATGCGTTCCTTCAACATTTGAGCACGTAAATACATTTTTTGAATTGGTGCACAGCCGCGATCTGAACCCTCCACCTCCGAATCGGAAGTTGGGATACATCCCTCTAGGTCACCACACTCTTGCTTCAAAGGATCTCGAAAGATTAGTGAGCGCATCCCTAATCCCTATTTTGTTATCCCGATTTGGGATGTAAAAAGCCAATTCGAAGGCGTAAGATCCGCAAATGGCTCCACCAGCTTTATTTATGTGCTTCGTTATTTTTCTAGATGCCTAGATTAAAGTAAAAAGCGCTCCCACAAACCTACTTCCAAGCCCTAGGAATTACAAAATGTAGTTCAGTGCGTTTCCTAGTACCTGCCCATATGTAGTACTCTGAGTGGTATGTGGTCTTTGAACAGGTTTACTAGGATACACCGTATCCGGCAGAGGTAAAAAGTAAAATCTATGCGGATAGGAGTAGGAGATACATAGTATGAAGTGTTTCCTACATGAGTTTAATCTATTACATAATCGAGGAGAAAAATAAAGTGTATTTGTAAAATTTACTTATTTATGTACACACAAAAGATGTTTCAGTTTATAACAGACTTCAAAAAAGGAGGAGGTTCTCAAGTCGCCAGAATATTTTAAGGGTCCCGTACCCAAAGGGTAAAACGGGACCCTATTACTAAGACTCCGCTGTCTGTCTGTCCGTCTGTCACCAGGCTGTATCTGAACCGTGATAGTTAGACAAACGAAAATTTCACAGATGATGTATTTCTGTTGCCGCTATAACAACAAATAAACTCTCTCTCTCTTCCCAGCTATGTATCCCACATGGTGGTGGGGTCAGCTTTCCTGGTCGTTCTTCTCCACTTCGCTATATCCTCGACGTCGTCATCAGAAACTTGGCACTCTCTCATGTCTTTTGACACTACATCTCTCAGCCAAATACAACAACAAATACTAAAAACAGAATAATATACATATATAAGACCAACCTCAGTTTAGTTAAGTCAGATATATTCTTGTTAAAAAGTTACTTGTAATATTGTTAATAGGTTTATAGGTTAAAGGTTAATATTGTTTAGCCCAAACAAAATATTTATAAACTAAAATGCTTAAGTTCCTCTTGTAAGATAATTTAATTCTTTGAGAAATAAACATATCTAAAGCCTGAAGCCTGAGGTATCTAGGAATGTGTGTATCAAGGTGGCAGGCAGTGAAGAATGCTATAGTTATGACGGCAGCGAAAGATGTTACTGTTACTGCTTTTATTATGTATACTTTTTTTTTGTAAACATGCTAAACCAGACTCGGACAAAATATCTGTAGAGCATGCAAACATCCAACATTATGCTGAGCTGAACGTCATTTTGTTACGCAGACACATGAGTCGAACTTGTTTTATTGGATTCAATTGTATCTACTGTTCCTTTAAATTATTTCATGTGTCATTTTGTGTGTGCCAAATAAATGATTATTCTATTCTATTTTATTTGTTTAGCGGCGGTAATCGAACCTGCAGCCTCTTGTGTTTGAGCCGGCTATTCACCCACTGAGCCACGGTAGTCGTCAAAGATACCTTCCAGTTATGCACCGAAAACCACTCATATATCTTTAATAAGCGTAATTTTCTATATCAGCTTTTTTATATCTACCTTAGGTGTTAAACGAGCAGACGGAGAAAAGGCTTACAAAACGCATTTTAGTGACTCCGTTTAAACCTTCGTATTACCTCATCACTGGTAATACGAAGGTTTAAACGGAGTCAATAAAATAATAGCGTCAATAAAAGCCTCATATCAAGGCTCAAAGTCGCTCAGCGTGATATGGAGAGGGCTATGTTTGGTATTTCGATATCGAATTAGAAATAAAACCGGCCAAGTAAGAATCGGACTCGCGCACGAAGGGTTCCGTATCGTTATCTATAAAAACGGCAAAAAAATCACATTTGTTGTATGGGAGCCCCCCTTATATATTGCTTTTATTTTAATTTAATTATTTATTTTTAAAGTGAATATATAACTCTATATTCTGTGAATATTTCAAGCGTCTACCTGTTGCCGTTATCAATACCTAGCTAAAACGAGCAAAAAAATCACGTTTGTTGTATGGGAGCCCCCTTTAAATGTTTATTTTATTCTGTTTTTAGTATTTCTTGTTATAGCGGCAATAAAATACATCATCTGTGAAAATATCCACTAACCATGACGGTTCATGAGAATATATATTCAGCCTGGTGAAAGACAGACAGACAGCGAAGCCTCAGTAATAGGATCCCGTTTTACCCTTTCGGTACGGTACCCTAATGAAGATAGCGACTGACGGCCGTTGGGTCAGAAAGGTTCTCAAGTGGACCAAACGCACTGGAAAGCGTAGCGTAGACCCCCCCCCCCCCCCCTCCCCCACCACCACTACCACCACTAGATAAAAAGACGATCAAGGTTGCTAAGATCAATTGGGTACAGGTAGGGTTTACCAGATGAAAAAATCAAAAGTCCGGAGAAAAGGCCTGATTTACATTGAAAAATTCTGTCGTAATATTATCGTTTTTATACGCTGTAGATCTCACTCACGCGTTGAAATAATTAAAAAAAAACCTTACTTAATAAAGTATCTTCACATATTAAGTACCTATGATAAAATTGATTAAGTACTCTTGGATAAATAAGTATTGATTTAAATTGTACAATTATTACCAAAGAAAGGTTATTTTTAGTTTGTTTAACTTTTTATTGAAGAGATCTTTAAAATGTAAGCTGTATTTTCTTGAGATTTCATGAGAACTGCCAAGTCAGGCCGCAATCCTGAGAAGAGTCCAAAAATCCTGAAATATAGTAAGTGAGATATGCAGGCCGCACAAGATCGGTCTGGAAATCTATGAGGAAGGCCATGTTCTGCAGTAGAAGTTCTTTAGGTGATATAATGATGATGATATTTATACTAAAAACGGGATATTTACCATGATTTGTGAGTATTATTATATTACTCACAAATCATGGTAAATATCCCGTTTTTAGTATAAATAGTGTTCATAACCATGATAGTTTCAAAAGTTATATGATGATGATGATGTTGAAACCTTCGTATATTTATCTATTTACGATCCAAACTAATTATTTCCAGCAAGCGGCTTGGCACACCTAATCATTTGGACATCGTTGCAACACAAGAATGTTCGAAGATTCCAAAGGATTGGTCTATAGAATCTGTAATTAACGTGTACATTATGGTCAATTGGGGTATTTGGTACTAGATTCCGTGATTGGAAGTCTAAGATGTGTTAACCCCTGACGCAAAAATAGTGGTGTTATCAGTTTGACGTATATATAGGTATGCCTACAATATGTTAGCAATGCCTACAGCGAACGGACGGTCAGCTACCTTGTTCCTCGGCTTATCAACACCCTATCCTCTGACGTACGTGATAATTTGGCACCTAAAATATGAAATATAACTAAAGAACTACTTTATGAGTCAAGTCTAATTTTCCTGGCTCATTCATAACATTACTAATCTAAACCATAAACAAAAGTACTTACCTCGCTCCTGCTTATTTACCTACTGACATTTTTATATACTTTTTATTGCTAAGTAAAAAACACCCAGTGATGTAAACCCACGATAGCACCAGCACAAACTTCAGTGGTTTTTTAGATGCCATATTTGTGAACATATAACTGTAATCTTTGTTAAAATAGTAAATAAATAAAAAAATGTGTCTGTGTGTCTGTCTGTGGCATAATATCTCACAAACGGATAGATCAACTCAGATTCGGTTTATTTATATAGAAAGCTATTTTTTTTTGTTAATAATGCTCAGGGCGACTTGCTCAACAATGCCCAATGGTATTTAGTGCCTAAATATGTATAAGAGAATTGTCAAATCATACAACTACGTCAAATTTAAATATGTTTAGTCTCTAAATATGTTTAAAGATTGTTGTGCAAGTCGCCCTCAAACTCTGTCTTTGTTTAAGTACAGACTTCGTTTATGGAACGCGCTATCAATGGCATCAGAAGTTCTACAATGATTCTAAGTTTGGTAATCAGATTATTTTTATTTGTATTAGAAAAAGAGATTATTTTTATATGAGTAGCTCAACGGGCAATGGAGCGTACCATATAGTATATTACTCTTGGAGCACATACCCAATGTAAAAATCCGTCGCACAAAGGTTGTGGACGTGGGTATGAGGATCGCAGGGCTGAAGTGGACACTTGGCTAGGAGGGATGGTGGGCGTTGGACGAAGGCGATTACATAGTGGTGGCCAAGGGATGTTCGTAGACCAAGAGGCAGACCACCCGCCCGATGCTCGAATGACATTGAAAGCGTAGCTGGATGTTAATGGATGAGACTAGCAAGGGACCGGAAAGAATGGTGTAATAAAGAGGAGGGCTATACCTAACAGTGGGTGCAGACGGGCTGAGATAATGATGATGATGATGATTATCACTTTCTGTCATCCATCGCTCACTAGGCCTTTTTATTATTTATACATTTTTATAATTTATGTTTGTAGGTATGACAATATATATCTTATGTATTATATTAATATTTATGTAATTTTATGATTATATTAGATAATATAATTAAGCATTTTATTTTTATATTATCTATATTTTTTTTAAAATTGTAAATATACTTGTTCTAGGGTTTCTAATAATATCTTACGCCGCCGTCCTTATTTGTTCATTTAGATCCTGTCCATCCAAAGGTTGCCTGGAAGAGATCGCTTTTAGCGATGATTTAAAAGTGTATTTTCTTTTATTTGTTTGTAATTATTGATGTGCAATAAAGAAATTATCTGTCTATCTATTATAATAAAGAGCCCTCTTCGAAGAAGGCTAAACTTTCAGATGTCCAAGAAAATCATAGAGTATAGAAAACTCATAGATCGGACATCACACACACTTTCTATATCCTTTTTAGTAAGTTGTGAAACATGTTCACACACGGATGTCGGTAATAGCTTCCGTACAGTACGCAACTACTGCTGTAGCACATTGCGGATAACAGAAGATGTTGGATTTGATCTGTTTACCAGATTTGTAGAGCATTTTCAATGTCGGGTGACAAAAAAGGTTGTGGAAGGGATCTGTTCGGAGATCTTAAGTGAAGAGTGAACGGGTTCTTTCTAGACAAGCGTGCTCCATCTTCGACCACACTATCACTTATGCTTCAAGTGGTCAGTGTGGTCAAGTGACTAATATCAATAAAAAAACACGTTACACTTATTTTTATCCATAGTAATCTATATATATAAAAGAAAGTCGTGTTAGTTACGCTATTTATAACTCATGAACGATTGAACCGGTTTGGCTGAAAATTGGTGGGGAGGTAGCTTAGAACCAGGAGACGGACATAAGGTATTTTTATCCCGTTCGACCACGTTCTCGTGTGACGTGACATAAAACGCCAAAGAGAATACAAGTCACTATAAAACGTAGTATAACAAAAACGAATCTAACATGGAATAACAAAACGCAAATGACAGCTAAACGCAATTTTGTATATGGTTATGTATGGTTGTAATGACCCGCCGAACTTCGTGCCGCCTTGACATGAATATAACGCGGGCTGTCAATGTAGGTCGCCGGTAGAATTGTCAATCGGCCATTATTAGCTATATCTATGTATGAGAAAATGAATTATCTTCATAGTTTGTATTTGCGTGATATTTTCCGACATTTTAATAGTTATTCTGCTATTATTAGTTATTATTTATATATAAAAATATCGGAAAATATCACGCAAATACAAACTATGAAGAAAATTCATTTTCTCATATATAAATAAAGCTAATGATGGCCGATTGACAATTCTACCGGCGACCTACATTGACAGCCCGCGTTATATTCATGTCAAGGCGGTACGAAGTTCGGCAGGTCAAATAGTTAATAATGAATAAAGCTTTACAATAAAACGAAACCAAAAGTCGGAAGCCTTCGGAGGCCCTAAAAACCCCGACACCAGAGTTCACACTTAAAACCTTCCACTAAATGTCAGTGTCACACTAAC
This sequence comes from Philereme vetulata, assembly GCA_918857605.2. NCBI lineage: Eukaryota > Metazoa > Arthropoda > Insecta > Lepidoptera > Geometridae > Philereme > Philereme vetulata. Next base: position 5,868,314 of record OU975461.1, read on the forward strand.
TTAAGTGTACTGTAAGCTCCAATTAACACTACTCGTATGTTAATGTGACACTATAGATTGATGTATTGGCTTTCCATTGTCATTGAGGTAAATTTTAATGACTATTTAGACGTGCCAAAGGTTCTCTAATTGCTAATTATCTGGCAGAATACGTGAACCATTGATGACCACGCGTTCCGATCATATTCTACGTCCTTTTGGCCTGTCCATCACTGGATATTTTATGGTTATTCTGTGTTAAGTCAGCGACAATGTTGTAGTACTCTGTAATACTGCGATATAGAATTTATTGAAGTTAAGATTTTGATTGAAGAACATTTAAAAAAATAGAGTTATAATCTAAAATTCTAAATAAGTATCTACAATTGGGCTACAAACCGATTATTTATTTAATTTACTGCACATCCATCAACAATTTTACCACCGGATTTGAACCTACGACCTGTGAAAGCTGACATACTCACGATACTTGTATTAATCAACTTTCATCTAGTTCTATGCATTACTACTAACATCGTTTCGCAAAGCATTTGAGTCTTCTATAAACAAGAATATTAAATTATCAAATAGAAAGAGAGAAAAGCTAAGGATCTCTAGTTAAACCAAGTGGAAAGATCCTGTCTCACTTCCGCATTTAGTACAGTCATTTGGTAGTTTTACCTGGAAAGTTTTCCGGGAGTTTTGAAAATTGGAAATTTTATAGATTTTGATGTGCTTTTTCCTAATTTTAACTTTGCCACCTCGTATTTTTGCCGCTCGCGCCGCCATATTGGAAAAATGGCGCCTAAAAGCAGTTTTGACAATCTTCAGTTAATCAAAATCTTTCAGACTTATTTTACGACAAAAACAGTTGTATAAAAAATGAAACTAGAGACCTACAATTTATGTATCATCCTTTTTTTTCATAAAGTCAATAGTTTTGGCGTACAAGCGCCGCAAAATGTACTCCAACGTCCAATAAGTCGGAGGAGTGAATAGGTTCTTTCTAGGCAAGTGTGCTCCATCATCAATCACACCTTCATTTATCAGCAGGTGAGGTAGTGGTCAAAAGCATGACAATCATCAATAAAAAAAATCTATTAAATTATCAATTTCCAAAACTCCCGGAAATCTTTCCAGGTAACCACTATTTTTTGAATCAAATGACTATATCTACTAACTGGCCAACAGACAGATGCAGTGAAAACAAAGTTTATCGTGTTTTTTATCCTTTAATAGCTGACCCGACGAACTTTGTACCGCCTTCACATGCATATGACGCGGGCTGCCAATGTAGGTCGCCGGTAGAATTGTCAATCAGCCATCATTAGCTACATCTATGTATGAGAAAATGAATTTTCTTCATAGTTTTTATTTGCGTGATATTTTCCGATATTTTACTAGTTATTCTGTTATTCGGGACGGAGACAAATTCAACAAATCAAAGATCATCGAAATCGGTCCAACCGTTCTTGAGTTATAAATGGTGTAACTAACCCGACTTTGTTTTATATATAAGAGAATGTACACAAACAGTATCTTTGCTAAAGACTTATTTTAAATTTTATTATCAAGGACTTTTGGCAACCACTAAAACTTAAATGTATTAGTGATATTGCAAATACATATTATTCTATTCCTTTCTATTCTATCTTTGTCATTAAAAATCTTGTCTATCCAAAAGTTGCCTGGTAGCAATAGCTTAAAATTTTTTATATATACATATATTACAGGCTAGCGTTTGACCACGATCTAGCCTGATGATAAGCGATGATGCAGTCTACGATGGTACACGCTTACCTATTCACTCGCGACTTGAAGACCCTAGGTTGTAGTTATCAGGCAGACTCAGGCAAGGCGTTCCACTCCATGGCGGTGCGCATAATAAAGGTGGAAGAGTACCGCTTTGTGCGTATGGAAGGTATGTCTACCATGTAGCGGTGGCGCATCGCGGAGCGTCTGGTAGTCCGATGATAGAATGGGGATGGTGTGATGAGCTTGAAAAGCTCCGCAGCAAACTGTATCTGATAAAAAACCGAGAGGCTTGTTTTCGACGATGCTCGATGCTGTGGAGCCTTGCATCTGCTAACTCGTCATTGCAAATGAGCTTCTTGGCTCTTCTCACAATTGAATTTAGAGCCTCTAGCTGGTATTAGAATAAAGGTGATAAGAATAAACGCAATAAGAACAAAAATATTGAGGTTTACACTGAAATTGTTATTCTTTTTATGTCGCGCGTTAACAAACATTAAGGGCAAGTTGCGCATCAATGCCTACGTATTTAGTGGCTTTATATGATTTAAAGAGTTGTCAAATCATACTAATACGTCAAAGTTAAACATGTTCAGTCGCTAAAAACGTTGAAGGATCGTGCAAGCCGAGCTAAGTTAATAAAAGAATTATGGAAATATATTTTATTGATAAAAAGTTATAGATATTAACTTGGTTGGTCTTTATGAAGTCGGTTCGTTAAGAAGCCTCAACCGGTTTCACCAAAAGTCAGAGGTCAGGATCTTTACAAATATGAATTAATTCGAAGGCTAATGGACCTCTGACATGACAAACTGGTAAGTTTGTATAATGAATAAAGTTTTTGTTCTGTTAAATACTCTTTACATCACCCATGTCAGACTGAAGACGGGTCTGCAGGAGCTCATCGTGTCCTTATCCGCTAACACCACAACAACATCCACGGTGATCTTCGGAAGTTGCTTCCATCAACCCAAAGTACTGCCCCGTTACTTAAAGGATGGCTTAAAGGATGGCTGGGGTTATGTTACAATGGGGTTTTGCACAATACACCTAATAATTAGAATTAAAATCACTCATGCTGTGAAAATTGGTCATTGTTAGCTCGATACCCAATGCGTAAATTCGATTTACTCCCCAAATTTGAAAATAGAATGAGGCTCATTGCATTATTAATATTGGAAGCCTTTTGTGCCCCACTGCAGGGCAAAGGCCTCTCTCCTCTCTTTCTACATATTATACTATTTATAATATAACTAATAAAACAATAAAAAAATAGACTACCTACTATTTTACTGGTGGTAGAGCTTTTGTGAACGGGCTCGAGGAAGCGGGCACCACCGCCTTACCTTTATCTGCCGCCAAATAGCAGTACTTATGCTGCTGTGTTCCGGTTAGATGTATGTTCTTGTAATTACTGGCACATAGCCATACCAGCTAAGTCCTATATTGTGGCAACGTATCCACATAGAGATCAAGACAACATAATAGCTAGTTTTCAATTCTATGTGGATATCCATGGGCTGCAGTAGCCACTTAACATCTGGTGGACTGCATGCTCGTTTGCCATATAAGTAGTATAAAAAACCTCCATGATAAAACAATATTTCTATTTAAAATAAAGAGATTACATTCATAAATGCTGAAATTAAATACAATCTCTACGACAAATCCTCATTTCTATTAAATAAATGAGGCCATAGTTTAGTAGTGGAAAAAAATGGATACCGGGAACGCAAATTTTATTGTTAGCAAGAAGCTGTTATAAAGACTTTTTAATTTCATCACATTCGGAAAGTTATGTGTAAGCGATCAATTTCACCCGAGATATTTTGGCGTACGAGCGAAAGCGAGCGGGGACGCTAATTAGTTGTGGGTACTTACGCCCCTTGTGTACAATGTTCTAAGAGCTCTGAAAGTTGGTCATTGAAAACTCGATATCGGCTCCATAAATGCGATTGCATGAGTGATTTCCCGGTAATCCATAGTTTTTTTAGGGTTCCGTACCCAAAGGGACCCTATTACTAAGACTCCGCTGTCTATTTGTCTGTCTGTCACCAAACTGTATCTCATGAAACGTGATAGTCAGAAAGTTAAAATTTTTACAAATGATGTATTTCTGTTGCAGCTATAACAACAAATACTAAAAACAGAATAAAATAAATATTTAAGGGGGGCTCCCATACAACAAACGTGATTTTTTTGCTAGTTTTTGCTCGATATTGATAACAGCAGCAGGTAGGCGCTTGAAATATTCACAGAATATTTAGTTGTATATTCACTTTAAAACTAAATAATTAAATTAAAATAAAACAAATATTAAAGAGGGGCTCCCATGCCACAAACGTGATTTTTTTCGCTCGTTTTTGGTCGATAATGATAACGACAACAGGTAGACGCTTGAAATATTCACGGAATATTTATTTATATTATTCACTTTAAAAATAAATAATTAAATTATAATTAACTTATTTTTTAGGGGGGCTCCCATACAACAAACGAGATTTTTTTCATTTTTTTTCGGAATATTTAAGTGGGGTTCCCATACAACAGACATGATTTTTTTTGCCGTTTGTATACTCGTAGATAATGATACGGAACCCTTCGCGCGCGAGACCAAATCGCACTTGGCCGGTTTTTATTTTCACTACTAAACTATGACCTCACTAATTTTTAAATAGAAATAAGGATTTATAACGGAGGTTGTATTTCACTATAGCATTTTGCACTCTCTTCGTCCATATATACCTATATCTTAGTCTTAAAATTGCACCCCGACCATATCTTTGGCATATCAAAATCCTCTCCATCCGAAGGTTGTCTGGAAGAAATCGCTTCAAAGCGATAAGACCGCCCATTCTGCTATTTGCTTTGTGTTTTCTATTTTGTTTGTAATTTTTATTTTTTAAGGTGTAAGTACAATAAAGTGTTTTCATTCTATCAGTTATTTGGTTCCCATAGTACAAGCTCTGCTTAGTTTGGGGCTAGATAGCGCTGTGTGAAATGTCCAGCAATATTTATTATTATTATTATTCATTCATTTATTTATTATTACTAATGTGGCCTCTTTCATTTTTAAATAGAAATAAAGATTTGTCATGGAGATCTTATTTAATTTAAGCATTTCCTCTTATATTTTTAAAAAGAAATACGTATTTGTTGATAGTTAATTATAATAGAAATAAGGACAAAACATTGCATTTCAAAATTATATTTTGAGGCTCTATAACAACGAGCAGGTCCCAACATTTAATAAGAATTATCTGAACAAAAAATATATCAACTAAAACCCATTATTGCCACATTCTTTCCAACAACATCATAAAACCCTCAATTATCCATTGCGGAACTACATGACACTCCTAACAAAACACTGCCGCGCTAAACTCTACCATATATTCTTCATCATAAGGATTATAATCGTGAGGACATCAACACGGGCTTGACCAGTCCGGCTGAGGTATGACTACTTTCAATTCGCGAATCAAGGTCACAAAGTAGAAATTTACGCGGTCCTGCTGTGCGTGCGCATATGTGTTGCACCCACAAGTTTGTCAGATCAGACAGGAGCGAGACTAAAAGTATAGTATTAGTTATCAACAGTATATATATAAGTTATCAGTTATGTACGACATTAAATAAAAACACAGGTTGGGCTAATGGCTACTATTGTTGTAAAACTGTTTTTTTTTCAAATTCGTCACCATAAAAAACTGGTAATATCAAGTCCTAAAATATCAATGAAACAGCCTATGTAAAATAGGTAAACAAATAATATTATTTCATTATGCAAGTAGGTACCTGTTAAACTAACTAAGCGGCATCGGTGCAAAGGCACCACAGGATCAAGCTACTGGTATTAAACCCACTTCTAAAATCAGTTAATATAATTCCGGATGTGTGTTTTCAATTAATGTCGAACATAACAAAACAGGTTGTTATTTATATAATTTGATACGAATCACCTGGTAGTGATCTGGAGCAGTTAAGCTATCTATAGATCGTTAAAAACTATAAAAAAAGAAACAGTTGAATCATCTATGGACCATTGCAAAAGATCAATAGTATCTATAGATTATGTTTACAAAATTGTAGAACGTGGCGTGTGATCCGAAAGCATGCGCTTATGGTCAACGCATAAGCATTCAGCGGGATGTTACAGCCTGTGTCTTGGTGATACTTCCGCCTGGTAGTGATCTGGAGCAGTTGAGCTATCTATAGGTCGCCAAATTGTTTCGGCATCTGGACAAAACGCCGTGTAATCTGAGAGCTGGCGCTTACCTGGGTTAACGCATTGCAGGACGGCGGGGCAATTGTGTCTTGAGTAGGGCTTGCATTAGCCTTAAAATTTTGGTATCCGAATAATTTGGATAGTAGTGAACTTTACTATTCGGATATCCGGATATTATGGATAATTCAAATAATTTAGGGAAAAGCGTTAAAAATGAAAATAATTGTTATTAAAGTAGCTATAAACACTGTTTTAGTTAATCCAACATTCACCATTAAAATATAAATCACTTTTGACCATAAGGAAACTCGATAGATATACTTTAGATCATGTTTTTTGTCACAAAACTTATGCAATAAGTAAGCAACTTGTCAGTCGCGACTTTCTGAATGTTTTAAAAAGCGACATATATTAAAAATAAAGGAGAAACAGTGTTTTAAATTCAGATTACTTTTTAGATACATGTATTTACTGCATATAATTATGAAATTATGGTTTTCATGTTCAAATCATGATTTATTGGTGAATTTTACTATTCGTTTTATTCAAATTATCCGAATATATTGATCGTCACTATCCGGATAGTAAAATCACACGGATATCCGAATAATACGGATATTTGGATATACGAATTGCAAGCCCTAGTTTTGGGGGCACTTCCGCCAGGTAGCCTCTTCATAAATGTTTTGAATTTAGTATTAAATTATCTTTTTAAGTCAACAGAAAATGACGCACTAATTGCTTGCAAACCATTAAGCTATTAAGAGAATCTTGATTAGCTCACTGCTCACTGAACATATATTTCACGCCGTTTAGCTCTGATCTCATCTGTTGCATTTGTTTAATGCAATTAAATTTGAAACTGAGAGTTCTGCTTTTGTTTTTATTAAACTTCTGTTTCATTCCACTGCTGGGAAAGGTCTTCCCCATTGTCTTTTAGGATTTTCGTTCACTTGGCATATCCCGCCAATCTTTTTTTTTATACAACTTATATGGCAAACGAGAATGCAGTCCACCAGATGTTATGTGGCTACTGCAGCCTATGGATATCCACATAGAATTCAAAACAAGGTATATGTTGCCTTGATCTCTTTGTGGATACGTTGTCATACTATAGGACTTAGCTGTTATGCTTAGGTGCCAGTAATTACAGAAACTTACCATTACCATCTAATCGGAACACAGCAGCACAAGTACTGCTATTTGGCGGCAGATAAAGGTAAAGCGGTGGTGCCCACTTCCTCGAGCTCGTTCACAAAAGCTTTACCACCAGTAAAAATCTGTCTGGAAGGCATCAAAATCATCACGCCAGCGTCTACTAGGCCTTCTTCGGAACCGTATCCCGTCTTCAGGCACCCACTGCGTTGCGTGACGATTGTTGCCCATCTGTCCGGGTGCATGCGAGTTTGGCTTATCGAGAGGAAACTATAGTTAAAACTGATGCTAGATTTTTTATGAGGGCGGGGCATATCGATCAAAGAAATGACGGCCTTTGGGGCAGAAAGTGTCTCAAAAAACCACGTTCTGGAAAGCGCTCTGGATAGGTACGGATATGGTAGACGACCAAAGGTTGCTGAGAGCCATTGGGTGCTGGCCGCATAATATCAGAAGCTCTGAAAATCTATGGGGAGGCTTATGTCAACAGTGGACCTTCAATGACCATATGATGAAAATCAGTATTATTACTCTGCGCAGTTTTAGGTTTAATTTTAAGAATATTGAGCCTTTTTTAGTGAACGAACGTAACGTGTTATTTTCTTACTGTTATGCATACAATGCGTTGAATAAGAAATCAATATATCATCTAGTTGATCATCATGATTAAGAATTCAAAGGATTATTCCAGCTAGTGTCGGGACACTTCCGCCTGGTAGTAATCTGGAGTGGTTAAGAAAAAATAAAAATATAAGCAAACATTTTATTCAAAACTACACAGTAAAAGTAGGAAAAGACGCAAAAACAACATCTCACTTAAACACTAACAAACTTTTAAAAGCTCTGTGTGGGGGGTGGGGGGCAAACTGGTACTCAGCGCAGCTTGATGCAACTGTATGTTAATCCCGCAGCGCTGGTCTTTCAATGAGTCCAATTTAGTTTACCTCACTACATCTTGTTCAAGAGTAGTTGAGCTATCTATAGATCGTTTGCAACGGTCTTTACATGATTTAACTGTGTCTTTTGTATTCTGCAGATATGTTAATAACTGTATTTTATTTCTGTTAATTTAATGTGTTTAACATATATCAGAATAAAAATATGTTTTGTATCACAGTAACTCTCCCCTGATTGGGGAGTTACTTTATCACTTTGCAGTTTAAGCATTTGAAATCTTAGCTGTAAACTTTATTCTACCGTATGTTGATATAATATTATCCGTTATAACGCCCGTTACTGAAGTGAGTTAGGTAACGTCCATTACCGCAAGACCGTCTGCAATATATATTCAAACAAACCTGGTGAAGTAGTCATCAGCTGAGGACGATATTTGTTTGTTCTAACTTCGTGTACTGTATAACTGCTTGAGTGACGTAGATAAGTTTGTCCGACCGCTCTTCAAGCGTTTACGTGGTAAATTGATCCAAAAAAACATGATAGTAAGGGTAACCCTTTGCACTATATACACAATTTCGGAGTAAACACAACACACTCGAAAGACGTCGTAGAGAGAAGAGAAAATACATTATTTATGTCAAACCGAACTTTTACAGTAGTACAATAGATAACCTAATCATGTATGATTAGGTATGTATATCATGTATGTATAATATAATATTTTGTCTAATGAATACTTGTAAGTATTCGTTAGACAAAATATTATATTATATTGCTTTAACACGTTCCCAGCGGCACAGATATATCTGTACTTTCCATTACTGCGTTACGGGTCGTTTAAAACCTTGTCCTGAACCAGAGATTGTGGCGGCACGAGGCATATTAAACCCCACCGCCCGTAGGATACCAAAATCCTTTTTTTGGCGCCAAATAATACAAAGTGTACGGTGTTTTTTTGTTTGCGGCACGAGGTCTAATAAACCCGGCATTGAGGTTGGTATACCATAAAACTAGGAATCAATAGAACATCTCAGATATATAGTTAACTCTTTCCTATACTAAACCAGATGGAAGTAATGCCTCCCGCACGACAGAGACGTTTAAGTTTTTTCTTACCGCTATAAAGACGAGACATGGACAGGGTGTTTCAAGCCCTGTTTTGCATTTATCGTGTTAAACTATAAGGTTTTCCCTGTGTTTCATCTTTTGCTAACCTTCCAGGCATCCGTGATATAAGAGTTACGCCTAGTGCGGCGCTCATTGTCTAATGGGCCCCACAAACGTCAAAGATTTCTTTGCACAAGCCTAGAAATGTTATCGAATTCTTCCCACAGAGGCTGCACAAAAAATTGTTGCCGTATGTGGCTAGCAATTTGTATGTAGATCTTTAATTTGGACATTAAATATTATTTATGTATATAAAAGGCTGGACAAGCTGGACGCCACCGAGAGGGACTGACTAACGGCGTAAGACCTTCATGAATGGTGACAATAGGCCCTCCCATTACCCTTGCCCAACAAAAGTGCAATGATAGTGCATGATTAATCTTATGATTATCTAATAAATAGGTTTAAGTTAGCGTAAGCGACGAGCGCTTCAGTCATGAAAAAGTCTAGTCAAACGATTCAAATATACGACAAGCTCGTAAACACGTCACGATTAAATCGAGTCATAACTCGATTATAATCGTCCGACCCCGATGCTGGTTACAACCGGGTCAGCTTTCCTACCTTACTAAGTGGTGCGTGGCAGTTCCGTTTTGTAACTACAAATAACTGTCGCAAGGTGACTGTTTGCATATTAGGACCCATACTATTCCTTTATTATATTGGCGTGTTATATTCTTTATACTAATACTCTCAGCTATGTGATGTACATGTACGATATGTGATACAGCTTTACCATAATAACGAAGAGGAAATAAAATTCTCAGTTAATCAAATAATAACCAGAACTCAGTTACTCACAAAAATAAGTAGGTAAACCTTAAAAAACGATTGTACTTTAGACCACACGACTGAAGTAAAACTTCTTTCTCAAAATATTATTTTATAAAATTGTTCAAGAAAGAAATGCAATTACGAAAAGTAATCAAGAAATCACCGTTCGCGCTACAAACGCTAGCGCTAGCAAACTCGCAAACGAACTACTGACTGAGATATATTTCATGCACTGGCTATGAGAGGAAGAGAGAATGAAAATGTGCGCACTCACTGCTCTCTTTTGCTCCTACAGTGTGATACAGACAATAGGTCTGCACTGTATCTTAGATATAAGAAACGTAACTGGCAATGAGAGAAAGAGAGAAAGAAAATGTGTGCTCGCAGCTCTCTCTCTTGCTTCTACAGTAATATACGAAACGTAACTCTCTCTCTTTCTATCTTCACTAACTTATATCTCTCTCTCAACTTCCGTTTGCCTTGCCCGATCACGCTTTCCGTAACGCTCTCGTCACGCATTCACCACCTTACTCCCCAAGTCAAGCGTGCGTAAATAAGTTTTAGTTTAAAAATTGCAAGAAAGATAATATAAGGCCAGTAAGAAGTATAAGTGAATCTTGAAAACGGAAAACGAGAAAAACTGAGCGGGCGCGTTGAGATCTTTTGTACTGGCAAAATATTAACAAGAGATAGAGCACTGTTTTACTGTACACACGGCTTCACATCAAGGTATACATTTCTAAGCTAAACAATAGCTTCTAAGCTACATAAGCTGACCTCTCATTATACGAAAAGCCTACACAATTCGAGGTCAGCTTATACTGGATTTTATACCTTGATGTGTAGCCGTGTGTACAATTCGTACTTTTTTACTTTATAGTTGTATATAGTTTGTAAGTACATATTTTCTATTACTTTCTCGTGATTTTTTAATTATTTATTAAGGCATATATTACACATTATAACCAAATTAAATAAAACCACTAGAATTAAGATTTGATCTGGTAAATTCAGTGCATCCAATGCAACCATGAAATGTTTGTCTGATCAGACCGACCCTTGCATATACTGTCCGGTTATTGATATAATATTGTGATTTAATTTTGTATTGCATAAAGTATTACCTATTTATTTATTTCACTGCGCCAAAAAACGGGCTGCATAGTGAAAAGATACCTGGATCGCCTAAACAGCCATGATAACCTGCCGGCAAGAGCGCTGGTGGTAAATCGTTCTGATACAAAGCGCCTGAAAAGAGTCCATGTCTTGGACAACCTGCTTGCTGCCTCTAAAGAAGGGAAGAAGAACTAACGTGTCTCGATCCCGAACGCCAAAATAAAACTACACATCCGCCTATAGTCCTCCAACTGATTGCGGATCACAATGAGAATAAAAAAAAATCTATTTCACTATATTTTGAATGTGTATAAAGCTATTGCAAGTTTTCTAGAGGGTTCGATTCCCGCTGCGGAACAAATGTACGCATGATCTACAGATATTTGTTCAGGGTCTGGTGGTTTCTCTATGTCTTATATGTATGTATTTACAAAAAAAAGTATATAAGTATTCTATCAGTTATTTGGTTCCTATAGTACACGCTATGCTTAGTTTGAGGCTAGATAGCGCTGTGTGAAATGTCCAGCAATATTTTTTTTGTCAACATTAAAATAAATAAGTTACAAAGTTACAGCGATAAATTTCAATCCAATTGTTCCATCTAATGGTTCATTGTAATTCACCTGACAAAATGATTATCTAAATTATTCAAACAAGTGATTTAGTTCAATTTAAATGCAGTTTAAATTGCCTAAGTAATGAAGGTCGTTTTAGACTAAATCTACGTGAATTGATTATATGTGACCAGCAAAGGAGAGTAAGAGTAAATATTATTTGTAATCATTGACTATCAAAATAGTAACACGAAATATTTACCAAAATACTTGACCTACTGTTTCATTCAAATTACAGTTAACGGGAGTTCATGTCATGTGGTTATTCTTTTTTGTTCTACAAATTGCAGTTATTCTGTATTTCAGACTTTTTTATATACTTGTATCACTTAAGCTACACGCATACTAAATTACAGCACTGTGGGGTCATTGGTGTACCCTGTGAATTTTGTCAAAGTTTAGTTTATATTATGGCTAATAACTCAAAATGTATAAAGAATTTATGAAAAATAAAAACGGAATCTAAATTAACAAATGAATACCTTTCATTTGACGTCCTTTTTGACTAGTTAGCCTTATTTTCATTTTTTTTTTACCCCTTATGAACCCCAATATCTCAACAACCCCCCAATATTTTCAGCTCATTTAGTCACAACAAAATTGTTCCATCACTACCTACCTATGTATTACATTTCACGATGATCGGATCAACGCTTTGAAAGTTATCCTTGGACAAACACATACATACAACAAAATCCTTTGCTATGCCATATCGTCAGTCAGCGTCACCCCTTTAATGTTTGAGATAATACCAATTTTACAAGATTTTATTAACTTGGAATGTATAGACATTTTTTTTAATTGATTGTATTATTAGCTATTTGGTATTGTGGAAGTTGTTTTAAATAATATTTGTTTTACTATTATATTTTGTTGTTAATTGTAAGCATATCGTTCTAACACGATTTAATAAATTGTTTATGAATAAATCAATTATGAATGTTTGTCCGGGTGGAATCTTGCAACTGAATTTTAAACCCGTTCCCCTCAACCGATTGAGCTGAAATTTGGAATACATATGTAACTTTGGTGACAATGCAATAATATAGTACCATGGAGGTGGTCATGAAGACGGATCCTAGATCACGGAACTTCTGAATGGATAGTAGGCTACTATTGTTTGGGCTCATTTGAATCTGCTTGCGGTTACGATAATGAATTTTATATAAGCATGGTTTGAAAAACAAATATCTAAACGCAGGATCTTATGCATTCTGTCCTGTTTTGTACCTCGGGTATAAGTGTCAAGTATTGGCATATCACATGATAGAATAGAATAGAATAGAATAATCATTTATTTGGCACACACAAAATGACACATGAAATAAGGAAAGGAACAGTAGATACAATTGAATCCAATAAAACAAGTTCGACTCATGTGTCTGCGTAACAAAATGGCGTTCAGCTCAGCGTAATGTTGGATGTTAAGCACCCAACGCTGATTTTCAGCTGAAACCAGAAGCAAAAGGTAGTGCAGCAGCTACGTAGAAAAATAAAAAAATAAATAAATAAAGAAGTGATTAAATAAAAGGTGTGTAGAGTGTGATGATCATACCTTCCCAATTGGCTTTCCTTCTTATCACTACTCTATGGTCAAATCACTGAGGCCATAGTGTCACTGGCCTTGCAAGGGCGTTAACGTAATAAATGTAAGAATTATTGAAAACTATTTGGAGCAATTCAGAATAATTTAGAATGCTCTTGTTTGGTTGTTTGATGGGGACTGGTATTATCCTTGGCACAATAAAATTCTGATAAATCCTAGTTAGTATAATCTTTGTAGATAATGCTATTATCATTAAGTCCTTCTAGCACAGTTTTGAGTAAAAGTATTAAATAAATATGTACATAAGCAATTAATATCACTAGTACAACTAGTACATAAGGAGATTTGCTTCAACTTTCCTTGTTAGCATGAGTAAGGAGTGGAACTCGCTTCCGGCGTATGTTTTTTCGGACCAGTATAATCTCGAAGTCTTCAAGTCCAGAGTGAATAAGTTCTAAGTTCTTTCTCGGCAAGCGTGCTCCATCTTCATCTCACACCATAACTTACCATCAGGTGAGGTAGTGGTCAAGCGCTTGACTATCATCAATAAAAAATAAATATAAACAGATTAATACCAGCCCAATTTCTACCAAGCCATACCGAATAGACTTTGACGTTGTAAGAACGGCGTGCCGTCGGCCCCGGTTTTAGTAGAGGCATTTTAATCTCTACTTGTGGATGGAGACTATGGAAGAAAAAACAAAGGGATGGCCAGCAGCCTGCCCTTATCTAACATCAATAGCCACACTTTCTGCGCTAGCCAACTTATTCGTTGAGCGAAGCGATTAATGTATAATCATCACCCATTTTATGGAAAAGAAGTAATTACGTAGTAACTGTCTGGTCGAAGCGACGTGTGATCCGAGAGCTGGCGCTTATCTGGGTCAACGCATAAGCATTGCAATTCAGCGGGGAAATAAATAAATATTGGTGGACATTTCACACAGCGCTATCTAGCCCCAAACTAAGCAGAGCTTGCACTATGTGAACCATATAACTGATAGATTACTTATATACTTGTTTTTTGTAAATACATACTTATAATATATAGAGAAACAACCAGACCCGGAACAAATACTGCCGGCGCAGCCAGTGTCTTGGGGACACTTCCGCCTGGTAGTGATCTGTAGCAGTTGAGCTATCTATAGATCGTTTTCAACGGTCTTAAGATGATTCAACTGTTTCTTCTGTATTTTTATTGTATAGAATTGTTTATTCTTTCTGTTATTAAAGAATTATCAGATTGTTAGTAGGTATATCTAGAATTTATAATCATAAGCAGTGGAAGTACTATGGCTGATGTTGATGAGGGTTTGAAAGGTTTAGGAATGTGTGACATGTTAAAGTAACTTAAAATCATTTGGCAAGATTATTTTAGGGACGCATTCGAATAGAAAAAAACCGACCAAGTGCGAGTCGCACTCGCGCACGAAGGGTTCCGTAGCATTATTTATAAGAACGGCTTAAAAAATCATGTTTGTTGTATAGGAGCTTCCCTTAAATATATGTTTTCTTTTAATTTCATTATTTATTTTTAAAGTGAATATAAATTCTGTGATTATTTCAAGCGTCTACTGGTTGCCGTTATCAATATCGAGCAAAAAAATCATGTTTGTTGTATGGGAGCCCCCTCAAATATTTATTTTATTCTGTTTTTAGTATTGTTATAGCAGCAACAGAAATACATCATCTGTGAAAATTTCAACTGTCTAACTATCAGGGTTTATGAGATACAGCCTGGTGACAGACGGACAGACAGACAGCGGAGTCTTAGTAATAGGGTCCCGTTTTACCCTTTGAGTACGGAACCCTAATAACAAATATTTATTATTAAACGATGATGATCCGCTAAATTGATCCGCGTTAGTATGATGTACAATAAAGTGTTATTTATCTATCTATTTAAATTGAGCGGAAAATACATGAAGATATCTTTTTATATAAAGTCACGACCTTTGAAGTAAAACTACGAACAACTTTTAAAACGTGTGACATTTTGTTTCTCTGCCTCTTTACAAGAAATTTTATATTTAGTTTCCTATTCAGACAGGATCGCAAATGTTAGACGAGACCCAAGAATCTCGTTTGACGAATCTCACTACTTTCACTGTAAATAGTGAAACCGCTCTCGGACAATTTGTTATCTGTGGTCGAATGACCCTAAACGTAAAAATTGCTGTCAAATGACCCCATAACAGGCACATTTGCAAATGAAAGGCCCTATCTAAGAAAGTGACCCCAATGCAAAAGTTGCTGTATATATTCAAAGTCAATGTCATGAAACACTCAAAAACTCATAAATCATGGTAAACATCCTGTTTTAAAAAAAGTGTTTATAACGATTACTTTCAAAAGTTTTGAATGTACCAAATCGTAGGTCAATTGACATGAGCAACTAATATTTTCTGAAGTTTTGAGCCAACAGCAAAAAAGAAGGAAACTTTTAATTCGTTTAGGGTCATTTGACCGACACTATTTTTATTTTTTCTTATTTAGAACTAAAAAAAATGCCGTGTCACTGAGCGACTAAAACAATTTTAATAAATTCAGCAATTATCTATGCAGTTTTAGTTGATCGAGCGAAGCGAGATCTTGGGCAAATCGGCGTTGTATGTATGTGTGTCTGTCTAAGGATAACTTTAGAAGCGTTTATCCAATCATCGTTAAATTTGGTACATAAGTAGGCAATAATAACACAATTTTAGTGTGACTAAATGAGCTAAAAATGTGTGGGGTTTGTTGAGATATTGGAGTTCAAGAGGGGTATAAAATATAACACAATTGGACTATCCGGTGAAATAGCACGTTTAATAAAAGGTCTTTGTATGTACATTTCGACCCCATATCTATTATTAGTTTCAACCTTGTAGTTTTTAATTTATTAGCCATAGTAAAAACGGAACTTTGACTAAATTCACAGGGTACACCAGTGACCCCACAGTGTTGAAATTCACAGGGTACACCAGTGACCCCACAGTGTTGAAATTCACAGGGTACACCAGTGACCCCACAGTGTTGAAATTCACAGGGTACACCAGTGACCCCACAGTGTTGAAATTCACAGGGTACACCAGTGACCCCACAGTGTTGAAATTCACAGGGTACACCAGTGACCCCACAGTGTTGAAATTCACAGGGTACACCAGTGACCCCACAGTGTTGAAATTCACAGGGTACACCAGTGACCCCACAGTGTTGAAATTTAGTGTGCGTTTAGCATTAGTGACACAATTATAGGAAAAAGTCTGAAATTTGGAAAAACTGCAATTTCTACCCTAAAAGAAACGTACCAAAATACATGAATTCCCGTTACCTGTAATTTGAATGAAACTGTAGGTCAAGTTATTTGGTTCTTTATTTCGTGGCACTATTTTATTAGTCAAAGATTAAGGCCGGCTTGCACAATGATCCCTTAACGTATGTAGCGACTAAACATGTTTACATTTTACGTATTTGTATGATTTGACAACTCCTTAAATCATATTTAGCCACTAAATACGTTTAGGCATCATTGCGCGAATCGCTCTAAGAATATTTTTTTTTGTGTTTTGGGAGACTTGCGAGATCTCAGTTCAGGGCGAACCACTAGTTACATACCGAAAGAATAATATCAAATTCTTTATTGTACAAAATAAATTAATCTGTACTATAATTTTACCTTACCGTTACGTTAATAAATAATTTGTTGAATACAATATTACGGACTAAAAAGTGCGTGCATTCTAGATCAACATCTGGACGCAAAAAACACGACTATAATCAAGTACATACTTTGCTACGATTCGTCTCTCAATGGGCCTCGTAAAGGATTTAAGCCACACCTGTGCAAGTTAACGACCTTCCAAATGACGCAGAGACGGATGGTGACGAAATGCCGCTTTCTCCAGAGAAAGTAATCGGCCGTGATGGCAGACATCTTTGTTTTTTACGTGCAGTAATGTTTTGGTCCTATTGGAATTCTGTGAGATGAAACGAATGATGTTTTGAGATTTGATGTTCACTGATTGATACATTATATTTAATTATTTAACAGTAGCATCCGCCAGCGGCTTTGCATGCGTGGTTTGGCAATAAATAGTAGCCTATGTGTTAATACAGGTCATAATCTATCGATATATCAAATTTCATCGAAATTGGTTCAGTCTTTATGACGTGAGAAATAACTAACAAACAAATATCCAAACTTTCGGATTTATAATCACACTAATATTATTTCCATGGGATAAAAATGGGGTGTCAAATCAAGTTGCAACAGCGAGTTTAGCTTTATTTCTAGGTTACCTACACGTTTTTACTGGTGGTAGAGCTCTTGTGAACGGGCTCGAGGAAGTGGGCACCACCCCCTTACCTCTTTATCTGCCGCCAAATAGCAGTACTTGTGCTGCTGTGTTCCGATTAGATGGTAATGGTATGTTCCTGTAATTACTGGCATATAGGCATAACAGCTAAGTCCTATAGTATGGCAACGTATCCACATAGAGATCAAGATAACATATTAGCTTGTTTGGAATTCTATGTGGATATCCATGGGCTGCAGTATCCACTTACATCTGGTGGACTGCATGCTGGTTTGCTATATAAGTAGTATAAAAAAAAGTTTTGTAGTGTAACGCGTACGGAGTCGAGGGCAACGGCTAGTATTAATATGTGTTTTGGTTCTATTGGAATTCTGTGAGATGAAAAGAATGATGTTTTGAGATTTGATGTTTTCTGATTGAATTCTATTTATTTATATAACATTTTTAATATGTTTGATTGCATGCTTTAGATTTATGCTCTAGATTTCATAAACAGAATAGCTTGAAAGGAAACTGGATTAAGTTATTGTGTGGGCAAAAAACATTTCCACTTCTATCTTGTGCTACCATCTTTGCCAGTGTTGTCCAACTGTAAGTTTTATGTCGTCTGCCCGTCTTTGTATTTTAAATAATCGGATTTTTGCAAAAGCAATTTGAATGAATATTTTAACGAAAGGTCCTAAATATTAGTCTGGCATCTATTGAAGACTATCAAACAATATTTTATTTATATATTAATCCTCATTTTTATATAATTTTGTAATAATAATAAGCCATTTATTCTAAGACCATTTCTCCATAATATTTAAGTTGTAATTTTGACTTTATTATTATTGTTATATGTAAGAATTTGACATGTTTGAAATTATGTATTATCATTTGTTCTATTTTTATTGAATTTTGTCGTAGAGTTAGACATTTTTATTTTTTATTATTATTGTTTGTATCTTAGAATTCCGGACGCCTTGATGAGGCAGAATGTAATTGAATCCTATTTTATAATTCACATACGAACTTTTGTACACACGGCTACACATCAAGCTATGATTTCCAGTATATGCTGACCTCGCATTGTGTAGGGTTATCATAGAATTAGAGGTCAGCTTATACTGGAAATGTATAGCTTGATGTGTAGCCGTGTGTAGATACATTCATGCGAATAAATGAATATGATTATGATTCCAAACTTTGGGTTTACTTGTTTGTAGTAATTGTGAGTTCAGATTCGATTATAGGATGTCCCGCAGTTCGGTGTGCCTCATGACATAGGCCTCCTCTAACACTTTCCACTTGTGCTAGCCTTCTCTAGTGTTGTCCAGCTGTAAGTTTTAGGTCGTCTAGTCATTTGTTGACGCCCTCTATTGCGCTTACCATCTCTGGGGTACCAATCAGTGACAGTCACATGATCCGAAATCCTCAGGACAAATGGTGTAAAACATTCTCTAAAAAAAGGATCTCGAATCATGTGTTCTGTTGGTCTATTCGGGTAATAACATTTTTTACGGGCATTTTTAAATAATCATAACATTAGTTAATAATTTAATCAAACGTAACTTTCCAAGAAAACTAAACCGAATTTATTATAAATACAGGATTTATCACGTACCGTCTTATTCGGTGTTTCCACCGACAATGTTTCGGTTCAATTCGTGAACCTTCATCAGGGTGAGTGCGATCCGCTCCGAATAACGTCTCGCCTCGCACTGCGCGCCGCTGCCCTCTGCGCGCGAGCGGACGGGCGGGGTGGCGGGGATTGAGCCAACGAAATCACAGCGCGTTGACCGGCTGTGTCATCATCATTATCATCACTGCTGCTCTCTTCGGTAGTTCTTGGTATAGGCAGGTTCTTGTTGTGTGTTTGCCTGTACCAAGAACTACCGAAGAGAGCAGCAGTGATGATGATGACACAGCCGATCAACGCGCTGTGATTTCGTTGGCTCAATCCCCGCCACCCCGCCCGTCCGCTCGCGCGCAGAGGGCAGCAGCGCGCAGTGCGAGGCGAGACGTTATTCGGAGCGGATCGCACTCACCCTGATGAAGGTTCACGAATTGAACCGAAACATTGTCGGTGGAAACACCGAATAAGACGGTACGTGATAAATCCTGTATTAATAATAATGATTGAAATTATTCACGAAAGTTTTCTAAGTAAACCGAATGTATTTGCAAACATAATTATTCATGTAAAATCTATAACTAATTGCTTAGGTACAGACTCACTTTTACAGTCCAGTTGTAAAGACGCCTTCTATTAAATTTCATGCTTTCCGTGGCCTGTTTACACCTGTTGTTTGCTGGTTTACACCTGTTACTTTGTTTGCTTTAACACAAAGAGAACAAGACGTGGCAATTATGAAATTATTACTCGTGCGCGATAACTTGGGACCTGCTAGGAATGCGACTCCCGACCGCTTCCCCTGTACTTCCCCGATGGCGCCCGTATTGTACCGTTCGCATCACTATTTTTTACTAGAGTTTTTAGTCTCGTACTGGCCTACGTCACGTAACGACGCGCTCTGCAATTCTTTTAGTTTTCGTTTGTGTTATTGTTTTGTTGTCTGGAAAAAAGAAGTCAACCATGTGGACAGGCTTCGACAAAAGTATTGGGACGATGGCCTCTTACAAGAGACGAATGAATCGCAATTAATTGTAAATTTATCGGATACCTCTTCGTCAAGTGATTATAGTGAGACTGAGGACGAAGAACAACCTCTAGAAGGCATAAATCCACTAAGTAGTGACGAAACATTGTATTTTTATTTTATTCAAATAGTGTAAAAAAATTAGATAAAAAGCAGCTTCCTCCCTGAGTAACATAATAAATTAGGTTAAAAAAAACAAAGACGAAGCCGCGGGCGGCTGCTTGTTATGTTCGCTTTTTTGCGGGCGGTACAAACACGCCAATATGACGTCACCGCGCTCAGGTCCCAACTTATCGCGCACGGGTAATACTTACTTTGGTACAGTAAATTACCTATAGTAAATGTACTATAACTATTTGTAAAAATTATGTTCTGTATATTACTTTGTTGTACAATAAAAAGTTATCTTATCTTATCTATAGGTAAGTCCGTAATTTTTCTGATATTTGAAGATATAAATTTAAACGATTCCTTTAATACAAAATCATTTTATGTACAAAAATATATTTTTCTGAGATTATAATCTGTCACAAAAAAACATAAGCCATGATTGTGTATATTTTTTTATGCAACTGGAGATAGAACTTGCGTTTGACCCACCTGATGTTAAGTGGTAACCATTGCCTATAACAGAGAATTGCCTCGTAGGACACGCTCCTTAGAAACATGCCCTACGATGCACTTCCCTGCGTCCATCAATTTGAGGCGGTGTAAATCCTCATGTGTCTGTAATTTCACAGGCAACCATACCCTTCAAACCGAGATGTAGTTATGCCGCTTGGTGGCAGAAATAGGTATGATGGTAGTACTTCCCCGGACGAGCCCTTTCACAATCATTCATTTTCATTTAATATTATCAACGCGAAAGTTTGGATGTTTGTTTGGATGTTTATTTGTTTGTTTGTTACTCAATCATGCCGTAACGGCTGAACCGATTTCGATGAAATTTGGTATATACGTAGATTATGACCTTGATCACCATAGGTCATTTATCCCATAAATAAGTTCCCATAAGATAAAAATGGGATGTCATAGTTTTTATATGTATTTTGCAACTCAGAACAACGCGGGCGAAGCCGCTGGCAACAACTAGTCAAACATTAATATCAATTATTATACTACAACCAAATAACCAATCATTGTTATGCATCAAATATCGTAAAGACGTAAAGACATTCATAAAAAAAAGAAAATTAAAAATATACTTAATTAAAAAACCGTGCAGTTCATCATCATCATCATCATATCAGCCGTAGGACGTCCACTGCTGGACAAAGGCCTCCCTCATTGATCTCCAGGAACTGCGGTTGGAAGCGGCCTGCATCCAACGCCGACCTGCGGTTCTTACCAAGTCGTCTGCCCATCTTGTGGGTGGACGTCCTACGCTGCGCTTGCCGGTCCGTGGCCTCCACTCG
Source organism: Philereme vetulata (assembly GCA_918857605.2). NCBI lineage: Eukaryota > Metazoa > Arthropoda > Insecta > Lepidoptera > Geometridae > Philereme > Philereme vetulata. The sequence goes on from OU975461.1 coordinate 5,889,897, forward strand.
AGAACCTTTCGGCCCCATCGGCCATCTGTTCTGCGCGCTATATGGCCTGCCCATTGCCACTTCAACCTGCTATGTCGGTGACTTGAGTTCTCCTACGTATCTCCTCATTTCTGATTCGATCCCGTAGAGAAACCCCGAGCATAGCCCTCTCCATAGCTCGTGCAGTTAATAGATATAAATTAATATGTCCTAAAAATCATTAACCGTACATTGTCAACTAGCCACTCTGCTTTGTCGTGAATCGTTTATTATAGTCTAACTTTTTATTAGCTGCAGTAAAATGACGTTTTGTGGGTTGCCGGTTTTTGAAGAAAAATAAATAGGGATGTAGCTAAATGAGTGAATCATAAATGAATAATCAGTTTGGTTTTTTTTTTGAGATTTAATATTAAGTTGTAATGTATTTTTTTAACCTATTATTATTACTATACTAGAGGATTGATCTTTTTTAGTGGAAGTATAGGGACGTACATTCAAAATGAAACAAAAACGTCATAATAATGTTATTTAATTAATTTTTGTGAACTGAATCACATCCCTATTGAGATTAGGCTGGCAACATTATTTTACGGAATGACATTTAGAAACGTCATTTTACTGCAGCTAATAAAAAGTTAGACTATAGGCAATTCTCTGAATGCAAGACTTCCCGCTTGATCCATAAAGTTGATGGTAAAACATCAATGCCCTTTAACAAACTAAAAATAATGAAAGTTTACTCCAAACTGTGGGAAAACTCTAAACTATTGTAATTAAGTTTAACAGCCATTATAACCACAATCAAAGCACGATTAAAAGATTTTATTGATAGGTTTGTTGCTCAAGAGCAGGGATTCCCAAAGTGGTGGATATCGATCTCTTGGGGTCGAAATCGGTTTCCCAGAGGTCGAAATATTATTTTTTTATCTTTACTTTTTTTTTTTTTTTTAATAATTACCTGCTTTAGTAGTTTTACGTAATTTATATTAATAATTATTAACTACACCTAATACCGAAATCCGACGAAAGTCCAAGACGTCGGAACAAGGGTGGTGGAACTCAAGTGGAACTGGGCAAAACACTTGGCTAGACGAGTTGATGGCAGGTGGAGTAAATCTGTGACCGAATGGTGGCCAAGAACAGACCTAAGAAGTCCAGGACGTCCGTCGGCGCGGTGGGTCGACGACATAAAGAAAGTCGCGGGCAACTCCTGGATGCGCGTAGCACAGGACTGGGAAGGGTGGCGTTTACAAAGGGAGGCCTACACCCAGCAGTGGGTACTTATGGGCTGTGGATGATGATGATGATGTTTATTATATATTATGATACATATTTAATAGTCTTTCTCGGTTCTAAAGGTCTCAACGGAAGACCAGCGCAGGTCCTAACCTCCTGCAGACGCTGAGTTGAGACCTTTTATCAACCAATTTGTGTACCTACCTAGTTTGAAGTTTTTATGTTGTTTTTTATTTATATACCGTATTATATTTTGTAGTTAGTTTTGTATTAAGTGTTGTTGCAAGTAAAATATTTGATTTGATTTTATGTCTATTTATTTTGTTTAATTTTGATGAGAAAATGATGTCAAGTTTACTCACATAACCAAACACAAAGTTTTTAAATTGGAAAGTATAATGTATCAATAGAAAAAAAACTAAATTTTTAAAGTAATTCGGCTATAGGGGTCTGAGGTATCAGTTCATTTTGGAAAAGGGGTCTCTTGCTCAAAATAGTTTGGGAATCCCTGCTCTAGAGTTAGGCAGTTTAAGGCCTGGGGTGTAGTTCCTAATACTTATAGCTATTGTAATGATAGGTATTGTAATAGCTCAAAGAATTGACGTTGGAGCAGAAAGATTCTTGAGTGGAGACCACGCGCTGGAAAGCGCAGCGAAGGACGGCCTACACCAGATGGAAAGACTACCTGTTAAGGGTTTTTGGGAGCCATTAGGTGCAGTCGGCACAAGATCTCTCGCTCTGGAAACAATGGAGGAAGCCTATGTTCAACAGTGGACGTCCTGTGGTTGATATGGTGGTGATGATGATATGTGTAATATATAAATATAATCCATACTAATATTATTAGTTCGAAAGGAACTCTGTCTCCCTGTCTGTCTGTATGTTACGTTTTCACGACTAAACGGTTTGATAGATTTCGATGAAATTTGGTAAGTATACAGATAGATTATGACCGGGATTATTATATTCTTATTTCGTTGTAAATCTGTAAGTATAAATGAACGACTATCAAAAGTGACTTGTTAACGTGACCCTTATGTACGAGTGAAAGAAAGCCGTAATTATAAGTTTTATTGGGCAATGTTTACGAAAACTTAATTAAATGATTAGCTTTTTACTGTGTGAAAGTTCTATGAGAGGCAATCAAAAGAATTTTTTTACATTACTATTTTGTCCGATGTCCGATGATTTAATATTATACAATTGACAATGCTTTTGCAGATACTTGTGTTTTTATTAATTTCTTTTATTTAAGTAGGTATTTAATTTATCTTGTAAAATTTGTTAGTCACTATTGATATCATAATTAAATTCTACCAATGTGACATTGTAATTAAGCTAACTATTTTTAATTGGATTTTTTTTACTATTGTACCTACTGACATATGTAAGAACATTTAATTTGTCGAAAGGTGAAATAAATGAAATGAAAAATAAAATGACCTGTAAAGTATTTACAAAAAAAAATGTATTCTGACATCTAGTTCCCCTAAAGTACACACGGCTACACATCAAGCTATAATTCCAGTATAAGCTGACCTCGCATTGTGTAGGCTTTTCGTAGAATGAGAGGTCAGCTTATACTGGAAAAATATAGCTTGATGTGTAGCCGTGTGTACAAGCTTAGCTTAATTTGGCGCTGTGTGAAATGTCCAGAATTATTTATTTATGACTGAACCAGCAGTTTTTATAATCATACATTTATCTCACAGAAACAAGATCGATAACGGAATAGTGGAACCAGTTGAAACACTCTAGAATCAACACATTAATTCACTAACCTACATTACCATTCAACGTTAAAACAAAACTAGTTGAATGCCCGCGTCAATGTCCACCTATTTTCTGATTCTCTACAACAGCGCCACACACCGGTTCCAATTATGGCTAAAACCCATCTGGTATACAACAAGGACATGTACTTATGCACATAAGTAAATTAAAATCATCAAAATCCGTCTACATTTTTACAATAAACATAATAATAAAATAAACACAATTTAGTTTGATCTTGTACCGCGCGGTTAGTAGTTCCGCGCTGTCATATGTACTTTTTTTTTAAATCTAAATAGATCTTCGTTTGACCACAATCTCACCTGAAGGTAAGCGATGATGTGGTCTAAGATGAAGCACGAAGATCTAGACGAAACCTATTCACTCTTACCTTGAAGAGGCCCGGATTGTATTCTTTAGGAAAAACAGACGACGGCAAAGCGTTCCATACCTCAGCTGTACGCATCAAGAACGTAGAACCAAAACGGTGTATGCGAATGGGTGGTATAATAACTAGATACGGAACTTAGCCTAAACAATAACTATTCAACTATAGTGTGACCATTAGTGCTGTGCACTCCCTGAGGTATGCGCGGCGAGGTGGGAGGCAAAGAAAAAACTGCATGAGTTTACATGAGATCAATACATGTCGGACATATCTTACGATATCAGTTTGCATTTCTAAGGCAAGACTTGTGGCGGGACGATGGTCGGAGGCTATCTATCTGTAATATATTATACTTACTTAGTTGATTAAAATGTAACTTAAATATACTCATATTTTATTAAAAATATGCAGGTGATAAATAAGAACTAAACTTATAATTCAAAGGACTTGTTTTATTGAACATTTTTTATATTTACAAACAATTATATATTCTAACGAAAGTTATTCTGACATAGATTCTGTTTCAACTTCATCTTCCATTTCATATCACGAGATAACGCACGACCCATCTTTGAATATTTATCTCATGTGCGTCTGACATAGACAGTCCGATACAAATAACACTACCTGCCGCCACGAGCGTTGACGGCGAACTGACAGAGCGCAGCAGCCGATTCTCCCCCCCCCCCCCCCCCCCCCCCCCCCCGTCTCGCCGCGCGCATACCTCAGGGAGTGCACAGCACTAATGGTCACACTATAGGCCGTCACGACTCTTGTTGGATAGTCTCGAGATTGAATAGGTTGTACAATATTCTGCATAATGTTATCAGGGCGCCGACCACAATCTTTATTTATTTGTAGGAAAACCAACAGCTGATAAACTTATACAAATAACAGATTGTTTACAGATAGCCAATTACAGGTTTTCACGTTTTTACAACATTATAGAAACAGAAAAATGTGAACAACCGTTCGACATCTCATATTACAGATGCAATGAAGAATGAGTGTACCTATACTATTATTATATTAAATATACTATCATTAACCACTAAAGAATTCACGATTCAACCGCTGTCGAATCGAACTGACGCTCACGCAGAAAAGGTCACAGTCCGTGCGCTTACAGAGCTTATTGAAATTGTCACGTGCTCGCCACAAAAATGAGTTATGCCTGTAATTTGTACCAACGATGGGTAAATCTAAATCTTGTAATGCTGAGTAATCTAAATCTTTGAGAAAACTATAATGATTCAGGCGCATTTTGTTTCAAGCTTGTAGGAACGTTACTTCGTTTTGCACCACAACACTTTTAAGCATTACTGTTAACGCGCCGGCGAACACTGAGCGCAACTTCAATTCGGCCACGTCAAAAACTTCGGCCTGAATATCGCTATCCCTGTTTAGTGACGAAGTTTAGCCACGCAGAGCGACAGTGATAGCAATAGAACGATTCTAAATTTGATTAGATTTTGACCGTGTTCCGTAATACCAAAAATTATGACTGAAAACTTGTCGTATTTTTCTCATTGTGTTATTATTCTATAACTAGACGATATTATCTATGTTCCCATGATTAGGATACGTAAGATGTTGTTGTTTTTAATACGAAACAATTAGGTTGAAAACAGGTCTTTTATGACGTAAAAAAATGCAGAATACATTTTAGGTAAGTATTTTGATCTAATATATGGTTGGGAACCTAGATAAATACTAGTAAAATTAAAATAATATCTTATTAAGGTAGAAATATGCTCCAATTAGAAATGATCTTAGTAGTACGTGTTGTATGGGCGATTGTCCCTCCGGTGCCCCCTTAAAGTCCTACTTCGTGCTTTCTAGTGGTTATACCACGTTCAGTAAAAACTTTGCGAAAATAAACACGATCTACTTAGTTTTTAAGATAATTTTACGCTTTATTTGAGCTCTAATGTGAAATTTATTGAGGGAACGATTTATGGTGACGTCACCAAAACTGCTTCGCTTTAATAAAGTAAGCTTACTAATTGAGGGCCTTGGTACGAAATGTCAGTGTAATATTATTTAAATATTGCTATACCAGATTGAGGTTGGCCCCCAGACGTAGAAAGTCCATTGCTGGACATATATTTTGAGAGCTAGAGAGATCTTGATGCACCCAGCGGCTCCCAGCAACCTTAATATTAAGAACTTACTTCACATTACCGGTGTAAGTCGATATGTATATTTTAGATGACATTTACCTGTAAAAACGAGAAAAAAACATGAGTATTTGTTTATACTTATTGGTGGATGAAAATAAAAATCTTTTTGAAACGTCAATTTCACTGCTTGTTCCTTCGCTGCCAAGCCAGGAAAGAAATGCAAGAAACAAGGCTGGTTGTTCGTTGTTGAACAAGGCACTGCTCCACCTGCGCCTATAACATAGTATTGCCTAGTAAGTCTTAGACATTAGAAACGTGCCCTATATGCCTGATTTCATCCACTAGAGGAATACAGGTGCCTCATATGTCTGTAATATCACAGCTAACATACCCTTCAAACCGAAACACAGCAATGCTGCTTGGCGGCAGATATTGGTATGGTGACAGCACTTCCCCCGGCGAGCCCTTTTACAAAAAATAAAAAAAAACAAATTCCAAAATTTTAAAACCATCTCAAAAATGTTCAAGTCTAGACAAAATCAAAACTATATATGGCTTACATTACATAATTCACCTAGGTTAATTCACTTAGGTGCATTATGTACACACGGCTACACATCAAGCTATATATATCCAGTATAAGCTGACCTCTCATTCTACGAAAAGCCTACACAATGCGAGGTCAGCGTATACTGGAAATATAGCTTGATGCGTAGCCGTGTGTACAATTATCAAACTATCAACAATCTATCAGGAAATGGATAAAATTACCGCCTGGTAAAACCACATCGGAAGGTTGTAGAAATTATTGGATCGTAAGTTAATACCAGTTATTCCTTTAATAAATCATTTTCTCCTAACTCAAGCATACTTCATGGAACTAATGATCTGTAAAATGAATTCAGTGTAATTAGGAAGTTAATACCAATAACGTTGGTTATAGAGTAGCCTCATGTTTTTAGGGTTCCGTGCCCAAAGGGTAAAACGGCACTCTATTACTAAGGCTCTGCTGTCTATCATTATTATAAATACGGGATTTATCACGTACCGTCTTATCGATGTTTCGACCGACAATGTTTCGGTTCCATTCGTGAACCTTCATCAGGGTGAGTGCGATCCGCTCCGAATAACGTCTCGCCTCGCACTCAGTGCGATTTATAATAATGATTGAAATTAATCACGAAAGTTTTCTTAGATCTGCTGTCTGTCTGTCTGTCCGTCTGTCAACAAGCTGTATCTCATGAACCGTGATAGTTAGACAGTTGAAATTTTCACAGATGATGTGTATCAGTTGCCGATATAACAAAAAATACTAAAAACGGAATAAAATAAATATTTTAGGTGGGCTCCTATACTACAAAACTGATTTTATTGCTCGTTTTTGCTCGATATTGGTAACGGCAACAGGTAGACGCTTGAAATATTCACAGAATATTTAGTTATATATTCATTTTAGAAATAAATAATTAAATTAAAATAAAACAAATATTTAAGGGGGGCTCCCATACAACAAACGTGATTTTTTTGCCGTTCTTATTGATAATGGCACGGAACCCTTCGTGCGCGAGTCCGACTCGCACTTGGCCGGTTTTATTTTTAATCGTTGCAGGCTTGCACAAGGCCTTGTAGGCGGTGATTTGCCATGGAACCATTAGTCAAGACAAGTTAGAGATCAAGATCTACCTCTCCCGAATAGATTAGAGTAGTTCAGGAGTTGATGTATTCCGATTCGTGAGAGGACCCAGGGCCGGATTACAGGCACGTTCCGAATGCCTCTCCAGAGACTGGAGACTACTAACTTCAAGTCCTACACTCTCCAAGTTCTGGCGAAGTACAAGATGTGCTACTTGATCCGGATTTCTGGCCAGTATCGGCGTCGTTTACAGGCACTACAGGGAAGCGGCTACGAAGCAAAATCCCCCAAATAAATAAGTGAGAGTTTATAAGTTTATTGTTTTATGTATGTTAGTCTTTATGGTAATTATAGAAATAGGCCTTGTAATACTTTTTTGTATGTGTAAGTTGGACTCTAAAATAAACGTTAGACTCGTATTATTAGTCAGTTCCATTGATGATACTGTAGCATTCTTATTTCCGTGGATCCGTTTACATTATACGGAATTACACAACCTGTGTTGTTATGTACGACATTAATTTAAAACACACATCCGGAATCGTATTAACTGATTTTAGCAGTGGGTAATACCGGTAGCCGGAATATTTATCCAATAATCGATACATTTCCAATAAACAATTTTCAACGTAAATGGTGGCGCCTTCGTGATGCCACTGTCAGTTTAACAGGTACCTACTTACATGATGAATGAATATGATTTGTTTACCTGTTTTATACAGGATGTTTCATTGATATTTAAGGACGTGATAGTAAGGTTGTTTGAAAACTTATTTTTTTGTTGAATGAATTTGCAATATACCTATTTTACAAACACTACTAGCCTAATGGCTAAGGGCCATTTTTTAATGTTATTTGTGAGTAAACAGGCTCACGGCCCACTTGATGGTAAGCGATCACCGTCGCCTATTGACACCGGCAACACCCAGGGTATTGTCGATGCGTTCCCTACACTGTAGAAACCTCTTTACATTTCTCTTGAAGCGAGCCATGTCGTAGCCTAAGGGCAAGCCCTCAAATGGTAGCTCATTCCTCATCTTGCAAGTATGGGGTAGAAAAGATCGCGTGAAGCGTGTGGTGCGCGATACCCAATTGTCGACGTTATGTGGATGAGCTTTATTCCGTTGTTGAGAAGTGCGGTGGTAAAATTTCGACGACGGGATGAGATCAAATAGCTCCTCAGAACATTCCCCATTATACAGGCGGTAGAATACACTGAGCGATCCGATGTCACGGCGTTGACTCAGCGGTTCCAGCCTGTCGGCGAGTTTGGGATCACCGATGATTCTAATGGCTCTTCTCTGAAGGGAATCAAAGCGAAAGTACTTTGGAGCTCCGTGCCAAAGATTAGAACAGTATTCCAGGTGCGGCCGAACTTGTACTTTGTACAGCTATAGCCGTTGTTGTGCCGTAATATACTGTTTGGCATGGTTAAGGACTCGAAGTTTTTTGGAGGTGAGCACAGCTTTTGCTTCTAAGTGACTCACATACTGGACCTTATTAGAAATTTCGTCTCCCAGAATCCCTATACTTGAATACAAGAGTAACGCTCTACTCGTGTTTTCATTAATGTTGTAGGTACGTGACAAAACATGTAGTATGGATACACTTAGTCTGTACACGACCTAAGTATTATGTGTAAATGCATAAATGTATTAATTTGTTGCGTAATATTGCCTCAGATATAGTAACAGTACATAATATACATAGCTATAATAGTACATAACAAGTGAAAGTATTTGCGCAGCGATTACTAAACCGATCGTGAACATATTTTAATATGGAAAGAGAAGTGATAGATATGAGTGATATGATATGATCAGACTTGCTCAAACACGATTAAATTGGCGTAGACTGGAAGCCCAATAGTGGGTGCTGAAAGCTGTATTGATAGATAGATGAGTGAAGTGGAGCTTAAGTGTGAAGTCTGGACAGAGTATACTAAAAAGTCCCATGACAGTATAAGGGTAGCCTATAATAACATTTTTAGACAACTGATGGGTTTAAAGCGCTACTGTAGTGCCTCCGAAATGTTTAACGAAGCATGCGTTGATACTTTCAACGCTATTCAGCGTAGGAGGATAGCGTCTTTCATGTCCAGAGTTGACACTTGTAATAACGCTATCATTAGAAGTCTGACAGAAAGGCTTATACGTTCTAAGATGTATAGACGTTGGGTGGGCATTGCCACCTAAACTACTTAAGGTGATTTATTGTGAATTATGTGTATTGTATTGTGTGTAGTAAATGTGTATGGACCTCATGAGTCTGAAATAAAGATTATTATTATTAAGGCACTTGTCTCACCGCCGCCGCCGGCGATGTGCGAGAAGCGAGTTTGTAGTTCTATAGTTGTCTCGCTGGGCTATAACATGGCGCCTTGTTTCGCGTATCGCTGAGCGAGTATTGTAGTCGCTGCGACAAAATAGTGGCGAGCGGGTTCTCGCCGGCGGCAGTGTGAACGGCCAGCGATCAACTATTAATATACCTACGTGTCTCTTTTACTGACACGGAATCTATATCTTTTGTTCGTTTCTTGAGTGAGAAATTATTTGATCGCTTGGTCGCGGCGATGAGACAAGTGTTTTAATTGATGATTTAATATGATCACTTATATACCTGATAAAACAGTATTTTTCACGTAACGTTTTATCGGTTTTACGACCGATAATGGTTCGGTTCACTTTATGAACCTTTATCAGGGTAAGTGTGATCCGCTCTGCACTGGATCTCGCCTCGCATAGGCAAGAGTAGTAAGTAACTCCGACATAACGGTCGCTTAGCTTTGGCGGAAATAGACACATAGTTATACAATGCTATATATGGAATAAGACCAATGGAATAGACAATAGCTTAGCTTTAACCTCGCACACCGGTTAGCTTCCTCGCGCATCTTTGGTGTAAAGACACCCTTACTGCTTGGTGACAAAAATAGGTACGTCAGTCAGTAGTAATTTAGATTTGTATTGCAAAAAAAACTTGACAAACCAAAGTATATGCAACTTTTAACCAGCATATCAGCTCGTTACAAACTTCCTGTAAAATCTTGCACATTTTCCATATTAGAATATTCTACACCATCCTGGCTATTTGCACCCACACGAGCAAATTATGCAAAGGTGTGGTGAAAGTGGATTCTTGCGTCTTGCGGTGAAACTATCCATTATATGGCCCTTGCCAATTTGCGAGATTTTGTTCGGCCTTTCATCTTAAAGATGTGGTATCATTTGTATTGATGGACGATATGTTGGACGAGTAGTGCTCGCATAAAGAAAAGCATTAAATTTCTAGCAGTAGTCCTAAGTAGTAATATGGTTTTACTATTCTCTACTACATGATTTCTTTAAGTCCATGGACCCGTCAGCGTCCGTGTCAGGTAAGAATAATATTGTGTGATAATGATTAACATTGTGTTAACAAAATCGTAACCAATTATACGTGAAAGATAATATACGCCTTGCGTTGTCTAATGGCGGTTTCATATATCCGTCGGTAACCAGCTACGACACTTTTCCAAGGAGATACGAGTCGTAGTCGGTTACCGACGGATATAGGAACCCGCCATAAGACAATTCTTCAATTTAACGTGCTAATCAAACTCAAGGAAAAGCAAGCGTCTCACTGATCGTCTTGCGTTATATCTTTAATTTATTTGGAACTAGCTGTTGCCCGCGACTTCGTACGCGTTACACTACTTTTGTAGGTAACCTAGAAATAAAGCTAAACTCGCTGTTGCAACTCGACTGTCACCCCATTTTTATCCCATGGAAACTGATTTAAGAGATTAAAGGTAGCCTATGTATGTGGTGATCCAGGTTATAATCTACGTGCATACCAAATTTCATCGAAATCGGTTCAGCCGTTACGACATGATTGAGTAACAAATAAATAAATAAATAAACATCCAAACTTTCACATTTATAATACTAGTGTGATAATAAATAATAAGTTCCCGTTTTTTGTATTTGTATTTATTTATTTCCACTTACATCTATCATTACATCATCATCATCATCCACAGCCAGACTTCACCCATTGTTGGGTATAGGCCTCCCCAAGTTTGTGCCATCCACCACGATCCTGCGCTAGTCTCACCCACGGACGGCCCATGACCTTCACGATGTCGTCCACCCATCTCGCTACTGGTCGTCCTACTCTTCTATACCCACTCCTCGGCCACCATTCAGTAACTGTCCTGCTTCATCTGCCATCACCACGTCTAGCCAAGTGTCCCGCCCAAGACCATTTGAGCTCCATAAATCGAATCCCAACGTCATGAACAGGTCTAAACCTGTACAACAATGATGTAGTCAACTTAATTTCTAACTTAATTAATATACTTATTACTATATACTGATTATTATTTAAATGTCTTGTTGTCTTTCCCTATATAAATACATATAGGAATTTCCGCCTGACTTTCTAAATATTGGTTATGGTCCGTCATTTTAAAAAGTTAAGCGACTCTGCTCTACTGGTATTTCTATTGTATTCTTAGAGATAACATTGCTTTAAATTAATGAATTAAAAAAACATTTTGGTATAATTTAAAATAATTACAAATTAATAAAAGACACTAAAATGAGCGCTCTTATCGCTTTGATGCCCTTTTCTTCCTGACATACTTGCAAGATGTGGAATGAGCTACCATCTGAGGTTTTCCAATTAGACTACGACATGGCACGCTTCAAGAGAAATGTAAAGAGGTTTCTACAGTGTAGGGAACGCATCGACAATACCCCGGGTGTTGCCGGTGTCAATAGGCGACGGTGACCGCTTACCATCAGGTGGGCCGTAAGCCTGTTTCCCCACAAATAACATAAAAAAACAATGAAGAGAATTTTCGCTATGCCTGAGATAATAGCGGTGGTGTTTATTTTTAAAAGATTTTATAAATTTTTAAAGTTACACCAACTTTGAATTTCAGATAAAAAACCTACAGCAGATTTTATCTAAAATATGCATTGCTAAACTTTAATAAAACGCGTGCAATTAAAACAATTTCCCAACCAACAGACGTTGTAAGTAATTAGATATATTTCGAGCGCAGCCGGGCGTGGAGACTAGTCTGTGCCGTGGGAAGCGGTGCATTAGACGACTCGCGCAATCTATGACAAATTAACATTTTTCTATTTCGTTCACCGTATTTTCTCCAACCTTGATCTTTTATACATTAATTTGCGCAACGATGCCTAATCGTACTTATAGTGTGACCATTAGTGCTGTGCACTCCCTGAGGTATGCGCGCGGCGAGACGGGGGGGAGAATCGGCTGCTGCGCTCTGTCAGTTCGCCGTCAACGCTCGTGGCGGCAGGTAGTGTTATTTGTATCGGACTGTCTATGTCAGACGCACATGAGATAAATATTCAAAGATGGGTCGTGCGTTATCTCGTGATATGAAATGGAAGATGAAGTTGAAACAGAATCTATGTCAGAATAACTTTCGTTAGAATATATAATTGTTTGTAAATATAAAAAATGTTCAATAAAACAAGTCCTTTGAATTATAAGTTTAGTTCTTATTTATCACCTGCATATTTTTAATAAAATATGAGTATATTTAAGTTACATTTTAATCAACTAAGTAAGTATAATATATTACAGATAGAGCCTCCGACCATCGTCCCGCCACAAGTCTTGCCTTAGAAATGCAAACTGATATCGTAAGATATGTCCGACATGTATTGATCTCATGTGAACTCGTGCAGTTTTTTCTTTGGTTCCCACCTCGCCGCGCATACCTCAGGGAGTGCACAGCACTAATGGTCACACTATAGTGGCTAAACATGAGAGTTGTCAAATCGTACAAATACATCAATTTCAAACATGTTTAGTCGCTAAATACATTTATGGATCGTTATGCAAGCTGATCTAAATATTTCTATCAATCATATTAATTTCAGATTTTTCGCTTTCCAGACATCTATACTAATATTATAAACGGGAAAGATATTATTGTTTATATTGAATAAGAACTACTATCCGAAACTACATGACCGATTGAAAAAAATATTTCACTGTTGGCAAGCTACACTATCCCCGGGTTATATAGGTAACTTTTTACCCAACTGCGCAGAAGGAGTCGCTGCATGTTTTATTGAAAAACTACGCGTGCCAAGCTGCGGATTGGTCAGCTAGTCAAAGATAAATGGGATTTTGACCCCTACCATTTTGTTGAATATTTTTACTGGACGGGCATAATCCACTTTAAGGGTTCCGTTATATTTTACAATTTGGGTCTTGAACCCTAAAAAGTAAAAGACTATTTTATATGACTTCTTATGTGGAGTTAAATATATATGTACTTATTTATTACTAGCTGACCAAACCGCAGCTTCACACGCGTAGTTTTCAATAAAACATTACCCTCCTTCTGTGCAGTTAGGTAAAAAGTAGCCTATGTTACTCAAGGATAATGTAGCATTCTATTGGTGAAAGAATTTTTGAAATCAGACCCGTAGTTTTTGAGTTTATTCGTTACCAATATACAAAAAAACAAATCTTTCCTCTTTATAATATTGGTGTTACAGAATAAGTAATAGTCGGCTTCTCGAAGTTATACCTACTGTGTAACAGAATATGTGGAATATACATACATACTACGTTTTTACTTACAGTTGAACAGAATAAGAAATAGTAATCGGTCAAAATACCTACACGTTTCTAGTTACCAGTGGAACCATCGAGAACGTTCGAGAGATATGTACTGTGCGCGGTATAAATAGTGAGTGGAGACGCCCGAAGAGTCAGTATGATTCTGGATACGTGCGAATATTTCGGTGAATTTTAGTGGTGTGAGTTAGTGTTGTGATTACTTGTGATTAAGCTCGTGTATTTATCATTTTAGTGTTGAATAAATGATTATTTTGCTTAAATTGATTTCCATTATTTTATCCCGAACCCTCAGCTTGTAACATTAGAATAGATTTTCATAAAATATATAACAAATTAATTTATAGTACCATTTTTGACAGCAAGTTACAATAAACTAGTTGACCAATCCGCAGCTTCGCTCGCGTTCAATAAAACATTACCCTCCTTCTGCGCAGTTGGGTAAAAAGTAACCTATGCCACCCGTGGATAGTGTAGCTTCCCAACAGTGAAACTTTTTTTTATCGGTCCTGTAGTTTCGGAGCCTATTCAATACAAACAAAGAAATCTTTCCTCTTTATAATATTACTAGCTGACCAATCCGCGGCTTCGCACGCGTGGTTTGCCATTAAAAAATAGCCTATGTATTAACCCAGGTTACGATCTACGTACATACCAAATTTCATCGCAATCAGTTCAGCCGTTCCGGCGTGAAAGAGTTACAAACATCCATACAACCATACATACAAACTTTCGCGTTTATAATATTAAGTAAGATAGTATAGATAATAAATAATATTGGTAGAGACTTGAGTCACTAATAAATATCTAGACCGCAAAACCAGATACACTCACATGTAATGAAATCTTGATTTCCACATTCAGATCGTAACTTAATTATTTAATAACAAGGTCAGTTAAGTTAATGTTTGAAGCGAGTCATTTTGAAATATAACCAGATGTTTAAACCCGGTGTCCACTAAAGCGTAACTACGTACGTACTACCACCATACCTATACACCAAGCAGCATTACTGTGTTTCGGTTTAAAGGGTATGACTGTGAAATTACAGGCACATGAGGCTTTACACCTGTATGCCTCAAGTTGATGGACGCAGAGGCAATCCTTTGTTATAGGTGATGGTTACCACTTAACATCAGGTGGGCCATAAGCTCGATCCATCTCCAAGTCGTATAAACGTCTGCTCTGCTGAACATAGGCCTCCCCCTAAGATTTCCAGAGCGGTCGATCATAAACGGCTTGCACTGTGGAGCACGTGATACTTCACTACACTGCCACAAACGATGCTAGACTGAGAACAGGTCTGCAAGGGGTCATCGAATCCTCATCCTCCACCTACACCGCTACCACATCAACATCCACGGGGACCCTGGAAACCTGTTGCCACCAACCTAAAGTCCTACTTCGTTACTTCAAGGAGTAAGGATGGCTGGGGTTATGTTAGAAGGGGGGTAATGCACAATACATCCCAATGCGGGACGTCAGTGCAGATCTCTTCTTCCCCCACCCAAGAATTAAAATTAGAAACTGCACCCAACTACTCGCAGCAACCTAACATAATTAGGTAGTGTTTTTCCAAGTTCCGCGATACACTGTACATAATTACTGAATAAAAACAAGTATTTATCGCGTATCTATAAATGTCTTCTTTCTATGTACCCTTTATATTTGTTATCAAACAACGGCTGTTGCAATACAATCGAAATGTCGCAAACGAGTTATTATAACAATATTAAATATATCTGGGTCGGACCGTAGGTCGTACGTGGTTTAGACTGGCACAGAATTGGGAAGAATGGCAGAAATAAAGAAAGTCCTAGCAGAGGGTTGACACGGGCTGAGAATGATGATGATGACTAGGACCCAACGTCTCGAACTCCGCCGTAAAGTTGCACGCCTGTCTATCTTTTACAGAATACATTTTAGAGAATGTGCCCGTAAACTATACGATCTGATCCCGCCATCTCCTTTCCATTAAAGTAAAAGCAGGCGCACGGTTCAGTACCATCCGTACCTAGTTGATATACCACCCATTCGCACATCGTTTGGGTTCTACGTTCTTGATGCGTACAGCTAAGGTATGGAACACTTTACCGTTTTCTGTTCTTCCTACTGAATACAATCCGGACCTCTTTAAGGTAAGAGTGAATAGGTTTCTTCTAGATTTTCGTGCTTCATCTCAGACCACATCATCGCTTACCATCAGGTGAGATTGTGGTAAAACGAAGATAAAAAAAGTTGTTTTGTTCCTGAAATATAAGTTGTCTGTAGCAATGTTTCAGTAGGTAATAGACTTAAACCATTAAAAGTTATGTCAAATACATAACATGTTGTATAATTGAAATGGGAGCGTGCGCGGTAATGACCGATTTAGCATTGCACTGAAGAAATTAGTTCCGTGTCGTGGTACTCGTAGAATGGATAGACGTGTTAACATACAAGTTGAAAGTCTTGACGAAACAAATGTTTTTAGAAACAAGTAACTTTTTAACAAAAATATAACCGACTTCAGATAACAGTAAAAACCAAATTACTCTACCAATTTAGATGAAATATCCATGGGATCTAAAAGTATATGTTTTCAAATAAAAAACTAATTTTCCAAATCGGTTGATATATAACGGAGTTCTGAGCTAACAAACATAACATAAAAATTAAACGAATTTAAGACTTATATAGTTTTCTCATGGCTGCCATTATCAGAACTGGACCAAATGGAAATGGGACCACACGGGAAGCATCAGCTTTCAAATAAATAAAGAATAATCAAAATCGGTTCACCCAGTCGAAAGTGCTGAGGTAACAAACATACGAAAAAATAAAAAAATACAGTGGAATTCAGAACCTCCTCCTTTTTTGAAGTCGGTTAAAAAGAAAATAAATAAATAAATATTGCTGGACATTTCACACAACGCTATCTAGCCTCAAACTAAGCAGAGCTTGTACTATGGGAACCAGATAACTGATAGGATACTTATATACTTTCTTTTGTAAATATATACATAAAATATATAGAAAAACCACCAGACCCGGAACAAATATATGTAGATCATGCAAACATTTTTTCCACGGCTGGAATCGAACCCACTACCTCCTGCGTCTCAGCCGGATATTCGCCCACTGCGCCACGGTGGTTGTCAATGTCGTCAAAATAGATGGTTTTTTCGTTAGTCTTCAGACGAATAACGTGATTCATAATGTTTTTTGGCTAAATAACTGTGCGCTCGCAGTAAAAGTTTTCAGTGCGCTTCAAAAAGACATAACAAATAGAAGTTTTTGTTTGTTATCGTTATATTTGATATTTTTAATTGCATTTAATTTATTATTTAATTTCGTTGTTAACTTAATTTGTTTGTTTATTTTTATTTACTTAATTTAATTTATATTTATGTAATTGTAGTATATTATAAACAAATATTATCTGAAATAAATATATAAATATAAAACAATTATATATAATATTTTGTACTAATATTAAACGGGGATTAATCGCGTTTTCAGCATTTTATTTATCATCCCGACGTTTTGACTGTGTTGCAACAGCCGTGGTCGTGGGCAGTCTGGAGTACTTGGAGCCGTCGAGAAGTGATGGCAGCTGCAGGAACTACCCTCACTTGGTCTTTAGAATTAGAAAAATCCACGTTCATGTAGCGACACACTATACTAACCGTATCTACTCACTGAGACGACCGATCATGACGCGCACATCTAGTAATCACCGGATTCCAGTACGCTGAGAATCTATAGCCACGATTGGAATTCGGAAATTTCTTAATAACTAGTTTTTTTTTTTGTTGATGTTAGTCAAGCGCTTGCCCACTACCTGATGGTAAGTGATGGTTACATCGAAGATGGGGTAAATAGTTTTTTCTTGGTTATAATGCAATGAGTCTAACTATTATTGTATTATATGTACGTAATGCAACGTTTGATGAAACTGAAAGATGGTGCTGTATCTGCGATCAAATGTTAACATAAGTCAAACCTACAAGAATTGGGTACCTAAAGTATATTTACATGGATAAATAAAATTTTATAATGTACAACATTAAACAACATCTCAATTTGGAATAATGATAATCTTAGTTACGTATAAAAAAGAGTTGTAGGTAAGCGTGTTCCCTCTTCAATAGTATAGTTCTTAGCTATTCTTAATTAACAGACCAAAGAGAATAAAAAAAATACTGTATCTACGAGTATGTTACACACAGACCCACGAATAAATTCATCTTACCCTAAATACAATATGTATAAGGGAATAAAAGAACTAAATCATTAAAATCTCTCTCGTTTCACAAGGGTTCTTTCTTGGCCCTATTTTATTTTTTCTCTATATCAGTGTAACGGAAATGTATGTAAATCCAAGCCAAACATAAGCAGACAAAGCTTTCTATACAAACAGAGAATTTGAACACGTTGACCTCATGGCGATGACTTGACGAATTAGAAATGTCGCAGCAAGATAATTAAGGTCAAATTAAAGTTTGTGGTATTTGCTGTGGGTGGTGATTTGCTTTATTCATTCAATTCATTTTAAATCAATAGTTTGCATAGATATTTAAATTCTGGAAGTAGTTTTAAAGTAAGTCAGTCCTTCTATATACAACGATTGAATCTAAACAAGAATTTATCTATACTATCTATACTAATATTATATAGAGGAAAGATTTGTTTGTTTGTTTGTATTGAATAGAATTAAAAAATTATTTAATTGTTGGAAAGCTACACTATCCCGGGTGACATAGGCTAATCTTTAGCCAACTGCGCAGAAGGAGAGAAATGTTTTATTGAAAAACTACGCTAGCGAAGCTGCGGATTGGTCAGCTAGTCAATGATAAGTATACGAATTTATTAGAAGAAAAACATAGCTTTGCTTGGTCAATAATCGATAACAACTATTGTTTAGTTTTTGGAATGAGTAATTTAATAAAGTTTGTAGAGTTGTTTAATAATGATAAAGAATACATTAAACAGAAAGAATATGCATACAATTATTTATAAGACTATGAAATACAAAAGAAATGGCTGAAGCATCTAAAGACTATTGCAAACGATCTATAAAGATTTAATAATGATAAAATATTCAAAGATTAGTAAGGCTTAGCCAAGTTACATTCGATTAGCGATGACGCTAGTTGATAAGTTCGAAAATGTATTGGATTGACAAATGCTATGGAAATATCACGTGATCTATCAACAAGAAACATAGAAAACGAATCGATTCAAAGCGAATGTAACTTGGCTAAGCCCTCAGAGAGCTTTAAAAACGTTGCTATATATGGTCATGTTTAAATTGAGTATAATTTAAGGAATGCAGAACACATCAAAAAATGCAACGCAAATTAATAACAACTTCTGATTAAGTAATGGTATTGACAGAATTAACTTCCTGCCTAAAAGCAATTGAACCAATTCTTGACCTTCAAACGGCCTTGATCGAATATAAGTACGATTTAAATATCAAAAAGTATTTTAGCCGTAAAAGAATTGTAGCTAGACACGCATGCACTTCCCGATTGCCTTAATTAGTATTCTGGTGATCAAAAACTGGTAATAGCTGTCAAAAATGTGAAATGTTAGTAAAAACTGAAAATAACAGTCTTAATATGCAATCTGGTGATTATAAGTATGATGGTAAGCAATTAGTAGTTGTCAGTGAGGTAATTTAGATTCAAGATCTTTACACTTAGACACAATTATTGAGTAATAACAAATCTGAGTGAATCGTTTGTATATGCTTAGAAACACTGTACCTTAGTAATTAAATAATTAGGCATAGTAGATTCAAAAAGTTGGCTAGGCTTTTAAGGTTAAGTCATTGTATAGTATTTTCTTCCTATATTCTAATGGAATTTCACAAGGGCCTTTGCTAGGTTATACATTATACCTTATTTATATGTAAAAAATAATTGACGTTTGTTAGTCTCATAAAAAAATCGAGAATGGCTGAACCGATTTCACTATTTTTTTTCGATTGTGTTCGTAATTTTTAGGACAAGGTTTGTTATAATCATCATCTCAGCCCACATTATTTTATTACTTATTTATCTCACTAATGATCGATTCCAGAACTTAAGTCAAAATTGAAATTAAAAACTGTAAAAAATTGCTCTATTACGATTCACGCTTGCAGTATAGTGATATACTAAGGGCGACTTACGCAACGATCCCTAAACTGTTAGTAACTAAAATTGATTTAAGTTGTCAAATCATACAAATACGTCAAAGTTAATGTTTAATTGCTAAATACATTTAGGGATCGTTGCGCAAGTCGGCCTATCTGATTACACTTCACTAACTTTAGACCTTATCATTGGTTTCATCTAAAAATAGACACATGTTGCACCTATTTGACTTGTTAAAACTTGACAATGGCATTATTGTGATGTAATGTTACCGCTATTGTTATATCACAGTTTTATGACGATTATGTTTAGGAGTAATTTAACTGAATCGGTTTTATTAAAATAACAATGGAAAGATGACGGTTGTTCTGGTTGGAGGTTAAAGGTTACTAAGAGCATTTAATAATATGTCATATAAGATCGGTCGATCTGGATTATAGGACTATATTAAACAATGGACATCCTTTGATTGATATACGTAGATAGATAACAGGCAGGTGGAGTAAATCTTTGACCAAATGGTGGCCAAGAACAAACCTAAGAAGTCCAGGACTTCCGACGGTCGGCAACATTAATCGCAGGCAACTCCTGGATGCGCGCAGCACAGGACCGGGAAGGGTGGTGTTTACAAAGGGAGGCCTACACCCAGCAGTGGATACTTATGGGCTGTGGATGATGATGATAGATAACGCTTGAACATCACACATGTAAATTAACAAACAATATACAAGTACCTACGTCAAAATAATAGTGGTGATGATGAAAATAACATATCAAACTAAGCATAACCGTTTTAATGGAGTTATTAGAACGTTGAGTAGGTAAGATAGTTTGGGAGTTGATTCTAATAATTAAAAATAAAATATTTAGCCATCAGCCAAAACGTGGAGATGGACTGGATACTTGGCTAGAAGGGATAGCAGGCTTTGGCTATAACATAATGGCGGCAAGATAACAAGAGGCAGACCAACCGCCCGATGGTCGAATGACGTTTTAAGCGTGGCGGGATGCTAATGGATGAGACTCGTAAGGGAAAGGAAAGAATGGCGTAATAAATAGAAGGTCTATCTATACCCATCATTTATAATTTCAGCCCGTCTGCAGACTAAAATGATGATGCAAACATACTTTATTTTTTAACTCCTGACGACTTCCGTGGCGCAGTGGGGGATAGGCTGAGACGCATGAGGTTACGGCCTCTTTTCCTATTGCGAAACAAATATTTGCACGATCTGCAGATATTTGTTTCAGGTCTGGATATTTCTTTATATATTATAAGTATGTATTTACAAAAAAAAAGTATATAAGTATTATATCAGTGCTTGTTGTGGCTAGATAGCGTAGTGTCAAATGTTTAGTGTTATTATTTTTATTTTACCTGTGTAGAGAGAGAGAGAGAGTATAAAACTACCCAATTTAAAGAATTCGACAATATGTAAAGGTACATTGACCACGGAACAAACGTGACTACATATTTACCATCTAACTAACCATACAGGCGTTTAGAAAACGAATCTTTACTAACAGAGAGATCAAACAAACTTTCACTTGCGATCACGAACGCTATTTGGGTATTTAATTGCATCAATGGCCACCATAATGTTTATAAATAACTTATAGGGGCAATCACCATCATTTTAATTGCACAGAAATTAAATTTGAGTGTAAAAAATGGTGTGTCACCCTCAATAACAACTACTCTCTATTCTATTTTACTCAAAACAGTGAAAGTAAACATCGAGAGGGAATCGGCATACCCAAGAACCAAGAAAGCGGCCAAGTGCGAGTCGGACTCGCGCACATAGGATTCCATACCATTATTATATATAAAAACGGCAAAAAATCATGTCTGTTGTATGAGAACCCCACTTAAATATTTATTATATTCTGTTTTTAGTATTTGTTGTTATAGCGGCAACAGAAATACATCATATGTGAATATTTAAACTTAACTATCACGGAAAATTAAATATTTAAACATAACTATCACGGTTCATGAGATACAGCCTGGCGACTGACGGACGGACAGACAGACAGTGGAGTCTTAGTAATAGGGTCCCGTTTACCCTTTGGGTACGAAACCCTAAAAAACGAAGGTATGATTCACTGGTTGGTAACTATGCGGCGATGGAATGTTATCTTAAATAAAAATAATGCTAAAAATCGTTTGGACTTTTTTTTATAGATGATCGCCAAGAGGACCACTACCTCACCTGATAGTAAGTGAACGACGATCGAAGATGGAGCTCGCTTGCCTAGAAACAACCTATTCACTCTAGACTTGAAGACTCCGAGGTTGTACTGGTTTGGAAAAACAAACGCCGGAAGTGAGTTTCACTCCTTACTTGTGTTAACAAGAAAAGTTGAAGCAAATCGTTTGGTACGGCCAGGTGGTATGCCGACCAGGTATGGGTGGTACTTCTCGGTACGTCTGCTTGTCCGGTGGTAGAAGGGGGAATGAGTGATAAGGTCACGAAGTACTGCTTCTGACTACCCCTACTGAAATATCTTTACTGAGGAGTTCTGAGAATGTTCATAGTTCATCATCATGGCACTTTTTTAATTTTTACGTTATTCTTTCGTCGTATTACTAGTGTTTTCTTAGTTTTTCTCTAACCTTTAATTTCAACAGGTTGATGTATGGTAAAATAACCAGTGTGTTGAAAGTAGTGTAATAATCAAGTTGGCATAGTATAAATAGATATAATGCACGAACATGCAGCTGTACATGTTCGCGTGACTTGAATAATTCTTACAAAATGGATCGTATGATTTCTTTCATGTGGGAATTCAGTGATGTAATGCTCTGACAGTGAATGATAATTACGGATAGTGTACTTTTTTCTCATCTATCAATATCTTGTGTACTTTTATTTATTAAGCTTTTTCTAAGGTGTGGAAATTATTGGATGTTTAGACAGCAATACTAGCAATTACTGCTAATTCATCGTTCACTCTATATTTACTTCAAATTGTTTCGCTCAACATTTTTGACATATTTATGCAAAAAAAAACCGAGTGTGCGGTAGACAACACGGCTGAAGTAAAGCTTCTTTTTCAAAATATTTATTTATAAAATTGTTCAACAACGAAATGAAATTACGAAAAATAATCCTGAAATCACCGTTGGCGTAACGCTAGCAATCTCACAAACTAACTGCTGACTAAGATATTATGTATCGTGCACTGGCTACGAGAGAAAGAGAGAAAGAAAACGTGCTCGCGCACTGCTCTCTCTTGCTCCTACAGTGTGATACAGATAATAGGCCTACACTGTGGCTTAAATATACGAAACGTAACTGGCTATGAGAGAAAGAGAGAAAGAAAATGTGTGCTCACACCTCTCTATTGCCCCTATATTAAGATACGAAACGTAACTCTCTCTCTTTCTATCTTCACTAACTTATATCTCCCTCTCAACTTTCGTCCGCCTCGCTCGATCACACTTTTCGTAACGCTCTCGTCACGCATTCACCAGCTTACTCCCCAAGTCAAGCGTGCGTAAAGAAGTTATACTTAAAAACATATCGTTTATTCATTAATTGTACACCAATACCAATTTTATCTCGAAATGGATCCTAATTACGTAACTAGAGTAAATTCTTAAGTGTAAAAAGTGAAAATACAATTTTAAATTGTTTTGCATCTTCATACAATGGTACCCGGATAGTAATTATCGAAATTATCATATCCAATCATCTACCGAACCGAATATTAGAAAGTTGGGTATCAGTAGTATTAAACGCTGCTCACACACACAAGCAAACACTTGACCTTACGAAGATTGTGAAAGTCCATCTTAGGCTACGAACACACTTTATACACAAAATAGTCGTATAATATATGTCTAATATATACAAATTACAAATTTGGAGGTTATAGTTGACCAACGCGAGCAAAATACCTGTTTTAAAACGAAAGTCTTTGATCAGTGTGTATTAGCAGTGATGACACATGGGTCTCATAAGAAGACTCAAGGTCAATGAGCGTGCTATGGAGAGGGCCATGCGTTTCTCTACGACAGTGTTTTTCAATCTGTGGGTCACGATCCTTAGGGGGGTCGCGAAGCCTTACTCGCCGACAAAAGGAAAAAGGCAGGGTTCTACATTACAGTAAAAACAAAATTTGAGTGAGAATGGCTTGTTTATTTTTCAAAAGTTTGTCAAACCGTGGTGCTATTTTTTAAATGTTCGCGCAAATCAAATTGCAAATCAAAGCCGCGCGCAGCCTTACCAACTTACTTTCAAAGCTTTCGCGGCTTCTTGCAGAATGTAGGTCTTAATTATGAACATAAGTACCAAAATAGAGAAAATCATAAACGTACTCTTTTAAATTACTAATCTTTTTCTCTCTATGACCAAAGGGGGTCGCCAGAATTATTCAACCCTTAAAGGGGTCGCGTATTTAAAAAGATTGAAAAACACTGCTCTACGAGATCGAATCAGAAATGAGCAGATTCGTAGATGAACCAAATTCACCGAGATAGCACAAGGGATTAGCAAGCTGAAGTGGTAGTGGGGAGGGCACATAGCATCGAAGAACTGAAGGCCGTTGGGGCATAAAGCTTCGCACTGGAAAGCGTGTAGGACGGCTGACTTGATGGAAAGAATACCTGATGCAGGTTGCTGGGAGCCGTTGGGTGCAGGCTGCACAAGATCGGTGGCTCCTTTTCCGGGTATGATGAAGATGATAACGTGCAAAAGTTTTTATCGATTCTTGTGCTTGTCAATGTCAACTTTCGATATATTTCCGATGAATTCATAAATGATTCGTAGAAATATTGCTGAATCTATACTAATACTATAAAGAGGAAAGATTTGTTTGTTTGTTTGTATTGAATAGGCTCCGAAACTACTGGACCGATTTAAAAAATCGTCACTGTTGGGAAGCTACACTATCCCCGAGTGACATAGGCTACTTTTTACCTAACTGCGCAGAAAGAGGGTAATGTTTTTATTGAAAAACTACGCATGCAAAGCTGCGGATTAGTCAGCTAGTTAAAATAAATAAAATAAAGATTGCTGGACATTTCACACAGCGCTATCTAGCTCCAAAATATGCAGAGCTTGTACTATGGGAACCAGATAACTGATAGAATACTTATATACTTTTTTCTACAACAAAACAAATATCTGTAGATCATGCAAACATTTGTTCCGCGGTGGTAATCGAACCCGCTACCTTCTGCGTCTCAGCCTGTTATTCGCCTATTGCACCACGGAGGTCGTCAATATTACTTCTGTTTCGAAATACTGAGTTCCTTTGGATAATGAAGCTGTTATTCAAGACACTTCTAATCTTACTATCCATTAGAAACCTACTTTTAGAATTAATATTAGACATTCTTAAAAACAGGTCAAACTACAAGTTTTTAGACTACATTATTACCCGTGCGCGATAAGTTGGGACCTGAGCGCGGTGACGTCATATTGGCGTGTTTGTACCGCCCGCAAAAAAGCGAATATAACAAGCACTTCGTCGTTGTTTTTTTTAACCTAATTTATTATGTTACTCAGGGAGGACGCTGCTTTTTATCTAATCTTATTTACACTATTTGAATAAAATAAAAATACAATGTTTAAGTTTATACATTTATTTTATCTATTATTTACATTATCTCATCTTCGTCACTACTTAGTGGATTTATGCCTTCTAGAGGTTGTTCTTCGTCCTCAGTCTCACTATAATCACTTGACGAAGAGGTATCCGATAAATTTACAACATTTACTATAACAACAAAAACTACAACAACAAAACAATAACACAAACGAAAACTAAAAGAATTCCAGAGCGCGTCGTTACGTGACGTAGGCCAGTACGAGACTAAAAACCCTAGTAAAAAATAGTGATGCGAACGGTACAATACGGGCGCCATCGGGGAAGTGCAGGGGAAGCGGTCGGGGAGTCGCATTCCTAGTAGGTCCCAAGTTATCGCGCACGAGTAATATGTATTTATTTTTACGTCTTTTTATAATTTGTTAATTATCGCTTTTGATGTGCAGACTGCGAGACATTGAATTTAAACGTTTTTTATCATTCTGGATGTTTCATTTTATCGAAATTACCCTTGTATTACGGATACAAGAAATAGAAGACAACCAGGGTACGAATCGGTAGAAATTATGAAAAAAAAGTTACCTTAGCAAGTTACAAAACAGTGTAAGATTTTCTAAATTACTAATTTCCACATATTTTTCAAAATTAGACTTGATTTTTCAAACCAGTAATTTTTAGTATCTATAAGTAAGTCAATTGCGTACATGTTTTACTAAGTGTTTCTGTTTCAAACATGATACCTGCAAGGGAACTGCAATTTTTCGCTAGGTGGCGAAGTGTCTTAAATAATAAGTTATATGATATGGGGCCCATATGATGATATAGCATTTGCATCAAACGCGGAGGCTGAGGTTGACTCTTTCAATGCGATCCAAAGAAAGAGGATTGCATCCTTTATGTCCAGAGTCGACATGTGTAGGAACACAATCATCAAGAGTCTAGCGGACAGACTGATGCTGACGGCAGCGTAACGACGAAGGTTGGAAATAGCCACCTAACCTAAGTAAGACTGAATGTAATTTTTAAATATTAATGTTTTTTTTATAATTTTTAAATAATTTTTATTGTATTTTAATTATTGTGTAATTGTTTAATATTTTTTTTTAATTTTAGTTTAGTGTATATTTTAAAATATAGATCATAGTGTCTGCAACAAAGAAGAATTTATTTATTTATTTAATTGCCCAGCAGTGGGACAGCACAGGCTAAATATAACAAGCAATAAGTTAATTACAGTATAGAAACAGCCGTAGGATAATAGTCATGTGGTCAAACAAATATGTAGAAATCGTGTAGTAATGGAGCGAATAAGGAAGTCGAAAAACAAACTTAAGTAATTACGATGATTACGTGATAAACGAATTGATACAAATATACTTACAAGTATATTTTTGACGTGATAACGTCTTATAAATCGATGACGATCGGCCTAAGCGTTCGGCTTGTGACGCATCTATCTCTCTTCCACTCGTTATCACGTAAAATTATCGTCCGTAACTTTGGTACCGTTTACAGGACGTGCTTTTTGCAAGACTTGTTTTTCGTAGACTTTAGTATGTTATTTGTATATTTAATATACAAAAAAAAATGTATACAAAAAACTACGAGCCTTACAGTAGTCGCATATGTGTAACATCTGACTACCGAGCGCGCTTATTGGTCAAATCAAATAGCGTGCGCTTCCCCGGTTTCCTGTTACACATTTCCGTTCCTTTTGCCAAAATCACTCCCACAAACTGAGAGGAAAGATATATATCAAAAAATATTTTTGATTTATCATGGTTTTGGTGCTATTTTTATGATTAGTTATCTTCTTTATTAGCCATAAAAGTCTACATCTGAAAATGCCTCCCCCACAGACTTGAGATCTTGTGCGGCCTGTACTCAGCAGGTCAGAGCCAATTTTATAAAATACTAGTTGACCAATCCGCAGCTTTGCACGCGTAGTTTTTTAATAAAAACATTACCCTCCTTGTCCGCAGTTGGGTAAAATAAAGCCTGTGTCACCCGGAGATAGTGTAGCTTCGCAACAGTGAAAGAATTTTTTAAATCGGTCCAGTAGTCTCGGAGCCTATTCAATACAAACAAACAAATCTTTCCTCTTTATAATAATATGAGGTTTTTGTAGATATTGATATGTTCTTTAATATTGTAGAACATACTTTTGTCCTATCATCAATAGTTTCCGCAGCGCATGCGGCGAATGACGTATTAGGGCACTTTTTTATACCTTGGGTTACGTTACTTAAGTTTTAGTAAGGATCCTTAATTTTTTCTAGCAATAAATATTGCCTATGTCACTTAGGGTGAATGTAACTTTCCAATGGTGAAAGAATTTTTGAAATCGGCATAGTAGTTTTTGAGTTTATTCATTACAAACATACACACAAAAATGCAAATCTTTCCTCTTTATAATATTTGTATAGAAGAACATACATTCGTGAACAGAAATAATATTCAATTCATTTAATATTCTTTCAATATTTGTTCTTTAAAATATTTTTTTCATATTTTACTTACCTACTATGTAGGTATTTTAAAACTCAACTTACCTTTATTATAAGTAAGCATGTATTAGTAGAAGTAATAAGAGTTACACCTTGAACTAGCCTTAATTGGCAGGAAGCGAATAAACTCATAAAAAGAGCTCTAATCGACAAGTCGTCGATCGAGTATATACCATCGACAAGTTTATCGAGATCCGTTAGCACATCACTAGTGACCTAGTGCAGCAGGTTTGGATAAGGTGTGGCCGGTATTGGAGCGTGGAACGACACAGCTAAGAAGTTGACATCTGGGTATTGTTGTGTTGAAAACATTGGATGGAACAACCTTTTTTGGCGTGACGGCCTTGATGCCTTTCAAGATGCTGGTGGGACGTGGGGAGTGATCGCGAAATACAGAGGAATGTGGGGGAGACCTTTGCTCAATAGTGGGAAAGTATAGGTTAGGAAAAAAAAATGTGATTGATCAATTGATTTTCAGTTCCTACATTGGGTTTCAAATCGAGTTTTAGTTTTTATACTGATATTAAACTTTTACAAGAGCAATATAGAGACCTCTATCACCTTAGAATAATTTTATTTAATCTGACATTATAATATTTATTTGTTACTAGCAGTTGCCCACGACTTCGTACGCGTTACACTACTAAATGTGTAGGTAACCTAGGAATAAAGCTAAAATCGATGTTGCAACTTGACTTGACACCCCATTTTTATCCTGTGGGAATTGATTTAGGGGATAAAAAGTAGCCTATGTGGTAATCCAGGTTATAATCTACGTATATCCCAAATTTAATCTAAATCGGTTCAGCCGTTGAGTAACAAACAAACAAATAAATAAACAACCATCAAAACTTTCACATTTATAATATTAGTGTGATAGTGTGATTTTTAAGTAAAAACTGACATGATGTTTTTTTATATAAATTATAGGCTATCGTTTGACCACGATATCGCCTTATGGTAAGCGATGATGCAGTCTACGATGGTTCACGCTTGCCTAGAAGAAACCTATTCACTCGCACATGAAGACTACATGAAGATCCTAGGTTATAGTTATCAGGAAACACAGACTCAGGCAAGACGTCACCTAATGTAGCTTTTAATTCCCCCAGTTAGCGCAGAGCGTAAGTATGTTTACCTTTTTTGGATAGTTTAATTTTAAAATAAATACGGAGTTATAGATTTTTTATAATTTCTACATAATTTATAAAATTTTTAACTATTATATATACTAACTATAACTACTATTAATAACCAAAAAAAATTGTTTTCTAAAACTCAATTATCAAAAATGACAGGCAATGGAAAATTTGAGATTGCAACAATCATCGTAAAATTTAGCGTTTCATAAACATAACAAGAAGTTACTTAACTTTTTAACAAAAATATAACCGACCTCAGATAACAGTAAAAACGAAACTATTCCACCAATTTAAAATAAAAAATTCTTATTACAAATTTGTAACTTTCAAATAAAAAACTATTTTATCAAATCGGTTGATATATAACGGAGTTCTGAGCTAACAAACATAACATAACATAAAAATTCAACATTAAGACTTTTATTTAGGATTTCTCATAGATGCCTTTGTCAGAACTAAGCCAAATGGAAATGGGACTTTTTTATGTTATTTGTGGGGAAACAGGCTTACGGCCCACCTGATGGTAAGCGGTCACCGTCGCCTATTGACACCAGCAACATCCGGGTATTTTCGATGCGTTCCCTACACTATAGAAACCTCTTTACATTTCTCTTGAAGCGTGCCATGTCGTAGCCTAATGGGAAAACCTCAGATGGTAGCTCATTCCACATCTTGCAAGTATGGGGTAGAAAAGATCGCGTGAAGCGTGTGGTGCGCGATACCCAATTGTCGATGATATGTGGATGAGCTTTATTACGTCGTCGAGAAGTGCGGAGGTAAAATCTCGACGACGGGATGAGATCAAATAGCTCTTCAGAACATTTCCCATTATACAGGCGGTAGAATACACTGAGCGATCCGATGTCACGGCTCTGACTCAGCGGTTCCGCCGGGATTACACGGAAAACACCAGCTTTTGATTATAAAAATAATCATTAAAATCGATTTACCCAGTCGAAAGTTCTGAGGTAACAAACGTAAAAAAATAGAATCGAATTGAGAACCTAATTAATTAATTTAATAGTACTTGTTAGAACCAATTAAACATTTTTGTGCTTAACTGTATGCCTGGGTTTATTTTTTAATTCCATAAACCAAGCGGTTATGTACCATCAAGAAGCCTAGACACACGTATGTAAATAAATCTCAGCTAAACTGTCTATCGTAGTGATCTAACTGGTGCAGTAATAAGCTATGACCGAGTTATTGCTAAATGAGAGATAAGATTTCATTGAGAACTGAATCTTGTCACGACTAAGTGTGTCAGCTGTCACGTTTGCAATTAAATACTGGTTCGATTTCGTCTTCGTTAATTATTGTTACTATTTTGTAAGGTATGGCCCCGATACTCGTCATGTGACGTTATTCAGTCCTTAGCATCTGTCGAACACACAATGTCCCTCACATCACATTCTTGTAAGTAAAAAAAACGAGTGTTCTTTAGACCACACGACCGAAAACTTCTATTTCAAAATATTAATTTATCATCATCATCATCATATCAGCCGTAGGACGTCTACTGCTGGACAAAGGCCTCCCTCATTGATCTCCAGGAACTGCGGTTGGAAGCGGTCTGTATCCAACGCCGACCTGCGGTTCTTACCAAGTCGTCTGCCCATATTGTAGGTGGACGTCCTACGCTGCGCTTGCCGGTCCGTGGCCTCCATTCGAGAACTTTCCGGCTCTATTGGCCATCTGTTCTGCGCACTATATGGCCTGCCCATTGCCACTTCAACGTGCTAATCCGTCGGGCTATGTCGGTGACTTGAGTTCTCCTATGTATCTCCTCATTTCTGATTCGATCCCGTAGAGAAACCCCGAGCATAGCCCTCTCCATAGCTCGTTGAGCGACTCTGAGCTTAATTAATTATAAAAGAGATAATACAGAGATTAATTTATAAAATTGTTCAATTACAAAATTGCCCACACGTCAGTAGGTCGATCAGTCTATGTTCATTCTGGACAGACGCAACTCGCACTCGCACATTAACGTATAAAAATATACGAAACGTAACTCTCTCTCTTTATATTTTCACTAACTTATATCTCCCTCTCAACTTCCGTTCGCACTTTTCGTAACGCATTCACCAGCTTACTCCCCAAGTCAAGCTTGCGTAAAGAATATTTACTTCAAAAACTTGTAAGACCTAAAATATATGTTAAAGAACACACATTTTAGGTCACACAAGTTTTTACCAGGCTGTTCAGGAATGGGTAAGTTCCTAATAAAATGGATTAGGCACAATTTTTGCGA
Source organism: Philereme vetulata (assembly GCA_918857605.2). Classification (NCBI taxonomy): domain Eukaryota; kingdom Metazoa; phylum Arthropoda; class Insecta; order Lepidoptera; family Geometridae; genus Philereme; species Philereme vetulata. The sequence continues at coordinate 5,921,225 of OU975461.1, forward strand.
TAATATTGCTCTAAAACCTAAATAACTTGGGTTTGCGTCAACAGAATCACTCCCATCGAATCCATTTTACAAAATTATAAGGTTTCTTCGGTTTAAAGTCATTTTGACTATTTTGTTTTATTATGTCATTCGGCCTGGAGATGTTACAAGCCCGCCTGAACTGAATTTAACTTTTAAATAAAAACCGGTCAAGTGGGAGTCGGACTCGCGCACGAAAGGTACCATTATCTATAAAAACGGCAAAAAAATCACGTTTGTTGTATGGGAGACCCCCTTAAATATGTGTTTAATATTCATTTAATTATTTATTTTTAAAGCTAATATATATAACTAAATATTCTGTGAATATTTCAAGCGTCTACCTGTTGCCGTTAACAATATCGAGTAAAAACGAGCAAAAAAACACGTTTGTTGTGTGGGAGCCCGAGTTAATATTTATTTTATTCTGTTTTTATTATTTGTTGTTATAGCGGTAACAGAAATACATCTTCTGTGAAAATCTACTGTGTAACTATCACGGTTCATGAGATACAGCTTAGTGACAGACGGACAGACAGCGGAGCCTTAGTAATAGGGTGCCGTTTTACCCTTCGGGTACGGAACCCTAAAAAACAGGTAATTTTTCCTAATCAATAATGTTAACAATTTTGCATATTATGCAGCAACGGTAAAATAAATAGGTTCCTAGGTCAATGTTTAAATGAAAACCGATTAGCAAATTCAAATTATTTAATCGCTCGCAGTCGGGACTCGTATAACGCGACGTTCCACTTTTATATAGCAGGTACAGTCTCATCAATTTATCACTTCTCTATTCCTCTTGATATAAGACTCATTTTCGCATCAAATAACGTTGATCAGTGTCAACAAATTAATTGCAATCACAGCTTTATTTCTTTGAGGTTTAGGTTTGTTTTCGCAGTGTGCTTCATTGAGTAAATGAGATGCGTTTTGACGCTACAAGGCAATGACATTTAGCTTGTTTTGGATTGAGATTGTGAACGAGGTCTTGTCTTGGTGAGTGGGTATATTTTAAAACAGGTATTTTTTTTTTAATTAATGCAAACAGAAAATCGAAAAAGTCACAGGACAGCAATATAATGCAATTTCGTTTACTTGGATGACATATTTTTCCAGGTATCTTGATATTTACACCAAACTCTTTTTTGATTTTGATAAAATTAATAAAGGTAGCAACTTTTATCAAGTCTATTGTATCAGTCTTTTCATATTCGTGTCGATTAAAATGGTCAGTTTTATAACAATACTATATATTCCTTTGAATAACTTCACAGTTAGAGAACAAATCCATTATGTCTGCCATTTATTACTGTTACAGATATTATACATGGGAAAATATTGTATGGAATTATAAAATTGATATCTAAGGGCGTTATCACATTGGCGATTTGCGAGCGGGTTTCCAGCTAGGCCATTTGTAAACGTGTTCGCTGCGTGCTCGCGGAGACACCGCTACGCGGACCGCGTTCTCTCTATTTTCATCAGATTTCAAGAAAAGGAGGTTTTCTCCCTCTGAAAATAACTCTGTCATTTATCAACCAATTTAAAAAAACCTTTTTTTATTTGAAAGAATATATATTACTTTCAGATTGGCCCCATACAAATTTAATCAAAATTGGTAAAATAGTTTAATTTTTACTGTTAACTGAAGTCTGTTATATTTTTGTTTAAAAGTTGCTTGTTTTTATTTTATTACTAGCTTCCGCGACTTGGTACGCATGGCTTGTCACTAAATAGTATCTAGGGTCGTAATGTAACTATATACCAACTTTTATATAAATCGGTACAGCCGCTACGACGTGATTAAGTAAACAAAGCAATTAAACACACATCCAAACTTTCGCACTTATAATATTAGTGTTATTTTATGAGTTTTCTATCATCGCTAACTCTGGGGGGAACTTAACATAGAAGCCTCTTTGATCAGGCGAAGCGAGATCTTCAAATCAACTTAGACAGATGTTTTTTTATATATAAATTATAGGCTTGCCTTTGACCACGTATGTTTGTTTGTCCGAATAACTTTCAAAGCGTTGATCCGACCATAGTGAAATTTGGTATAAAGGTATGGCACAATTCTGGTGTGACAAATGAGCTAAAAATGATGGGAGCTGTTGAGATATTGGGGTTCAATAGGGGCAAAAAAAAAACAAAACGAGACAGTAAGGTCAAATGGAACGTCTAATGAAAGGTCTTCAATATTACATTTCGTTGTTATTTTTTGTTAAAGCCTTGTAGTTTTTGAGTTATTTGCCATAATATAAACAGAACTTTGACGAAATTCTCAGTGACCCCACAGGGCTGAAATTGAGTATGCGTGTAGCTTTAGTGACACAAATATAGGGAAAAGTCTGAACTCAGAATATTAGGAACTCATGTCACGTGTAATTAGAATCAAACTGTAGGTCAAGATAGTTGATCAAAGATTACAAATAATATTTTTACGTTTTCATGGGAGACTCGCGAGTACTCAGTTTGGGGCAAACCACTAGTTAAAAACGGTTTTACGTTAAAAAATATTGTATTGCATAAATATATGAATAATACTAATGTCAAAATATTGCCGTGGGGTGCCGGCAGTAGAATGTTACCCCTCCTCTCATGCCCGTGGATGCAGTAAGAGCTTGCTAAGGGATACCTCCGGAAGATGGGCAGCAGCGTCTTTCCGTGTATCAACATCCCGTACTGCGCTCGCCAACCCGCCTGCCAAGCGTGGTGAGTATGGCAACTACACATCATGGAGATCCATGGAGGCCTGTGTTCAGTAGTGGACGTTTTACGGCTGAAATGATGATGATGACTAATGTCAAACAGCACATAAAACCTTCTATTATAAATTACCTAACCTATGTAAGTCTGTGACATTTAACTGCTGTCCACTCACCCATATTACGCAAGAAGTAGCAACGTACATAACTACTCGTATTGGTGTACAATCTCTATGTACATTATATAAAAAACACAGATGCTTTATCACAAAAAAAAACATTTAACGCCTTAGTAACAAACTTATGTTACTAGTGGTTCGCCCGGAAATGAGATCTCGCGAGTCTCCGATTAAATCAATAAAAATATTATTTTGATCTAATCTTTGACTAGTAAAATAGTGCCACGAAATATATAACCAGTTAACTTAACCTACAGTTTAATTCTAATTACAGGTAATGGAAGTTCATGTATTTGGTAAATCTTTTTTGGGGTAAAAATTGCGGTTATTTTGGATTTCAGACTTTTCCCTATATGTGTGTCACTAAAGCTACACGCATACCAAATTTCAGCACTGTGGGGTCACTGGTGTACCCTGTGAAGTTTGTCAAAGTTCAGTTTTTATTAAGACTAATAACTCAAAAACTATAAAGACTTTACTTAAAATAAAAACGGAACCTAAAATACCTTTTATTTGACGTTTCATTTGACCTAATAGTCTCAATATCACTTTATTTTTGCCCCTCTTGAACCCTAATATCTCAACTACCCCCACATTTTTAGCTCATTTAGTCACACCAAAATTGTGCCATCACTACCTACCTTTGTATCAAATTTCACGATGATCGGATCAACGCTTCGTAAGTTATCCTCGGACAAACAAATATATGTATATACAACGCCGATTTGCCCAAGTTGATTTAGAGATCTCGCTTCGCTCGGTTAATTAAAACACTCGTGGTGAAGCAAGCATATGACCCTCCTGAGATTAAGTGGTAACCATCGACTATAACAAATCATTGCCTCGTCACACACATTAGAAACGTGCTCTGCGTCTATCAGTATATAAGTATTCTATCAGTTATCTGGTTCCCATAGTACAAGCTCTGCTTAGTTTGGGGCTAGATAGCGCTGTGTGAAAAGTCCAGCAATATTTATTTATTTATTTATCAACTTGAGGCATAGGTGCTTGTAATTTCACCGGCAACCATACCCATCAAACCAAAACACAGCAATGCTGCTTGGCGGTAATAATTCCCCGGGCGACCCCATTCACAGTGAACTTTACTACTCTATATCTTTTACGTTGATAATGAAGACAACACATAATTCAATTTCAAATTCAAATTCATTTTATTTCAGATAGTTACAATCCATATTACAATATATAAAAAACAAATAATCACATAAACACATCAATAAAATAAAATATTTAATAACTAAACTTAGAACTAATTGAAAACATACGGCGCCGGCGGTTTAAATCGCCCTCCGCACAAAACATTTCCAGATCGGAGAGGTGAACCTGTCCGATATAGTTTTCAGGATGCTGTTTTGACTGTCCCGCACTCTGCGAATCAGGGATGCAGTTTTCTTACGTAGTATGGCTTCGAAAGCATCCGTCTGGTATTCTGCAAACATCCCTGACGCACTGCAGAAGCGAGGCAGCCCTAACATCATCCTGAAAATATTATTATATTGGACACGGAGCCGGTCCAAAGGCTTTTTGGAGTAGTTGACCCATAGGTTACCCGTGTAGAAGCTCTGGCAATAAGCTTTAAAAAGTGTCAGCTTGACTTCTTCAGTACATCGGGCAAACCTACGGATCAACATGTTTCCTCGGACGGCTAGAGCCCTGCGTTCCCTCTCTATGTCAACGTCGTCTTTAAGGCCGTCGGTAATGCTATGATCCAGATATTTAAAGTTAGTCACTTTTTAATGCTCATTCCGTTAAGGGTTAACATAAACAAATTAACCATGTATATAACATCAGTTTAGAGACAATATTGTTAAATTTAAACTAATTTGAGTAGCCAATTATTGTACAACTGGTTGAGTTATTGTTCCCACTTCTATGCTTACTACATTAGAATATTTACATTAAAACTGTGGTTTGCTTATTTTGGAATTAACATAGTAACGATTTTAACCTGTATAATGATATAATGGACCTGTTTAATGTGGTAATGGAGTCTGTCATTAATTATAGCAGCACTTAGCTTTACCATTTGTCATATAACCACCAAATATTGTCAGTGTATGGTATGTTGATGACTCCTATTAATAAACCATTTTCTCATTTAAATGAAAAACTAAATAAATATATGGTAGAATACCTCGCATTCGCACAAAGCGGTACTCTTCCACCTTTATTATGCGCACCGCCAAAGAATGGAACGTCTGTGTTTCCTGATAGCTATAACCTGGGTGCCTTTAAGTCGCGAGTCAATGGGTTTCTTCTAGGCAAGCATTTACCATCGCAGACTGCATTATCGCTTACCATCGGGCGATCGTGAGGCGAGATCGTGGTCAAACGCAAGCCTACGCTGTATAAAAAAAAAACTCCTTGGGTGCCGACCGAAGCGAAATCTAGAATAAATGCAGACTACGCTACAGCATGCTCCATCTTCGATCACACCATCACCTACCATCAGGTGAGGTAGAAGGCAAATTTTCGAGGAAAAAAGCCACTGGACCAGTAAATAACATTATCAATTTGTCAAAATAAAAAAAAAATAGACAAATTAAATAATCAATTTGTATTGTTTTACTTCATTTAATTTGTCTACATCTCTGTCATTAGATAATAATAAATATTGCTAAACATTTCACACAACGCTATCTAGCCCCAAACTAAGCAGAGCTTGTATTATAGGAACCAGATAACTGATAGAATACTTGTCTACATTTTTTTTTGTAAATACTTACTTATAATATATAGAGAAACCACCAGACCCGGAACAAATATCTGAAGATCATGCAAACATTTGTTCCGCAACGGGAATCGAACCCGCTACCTCCTGCATCTCAGCTGGCTATTCTTCCACTGCGCCATGGAGGTCGTCAGATATAGTCCACTAACTGCCAAGATACATGTTTTCACAAACTTACTTTGGCGAGTAGGTCGCTATTTGTTGTAAAAGATGACAGAAAAAGGAAATAATTTATTATTTACTAGCTTTCGGCAGCGGCTTCGCACGCAATGTCTGTCAACAAAAAGTAGCCTATGCATTAACTCAGGTTATAATCTACGTGCATACCAAATTTCATTGAGATCGGTTCAGCCGTTACGACGAGATTGAGTAACAAACAAACATCCAAACTCTGCATGTCCTTTTTGACTTTGCAGCGTTACGTTAAAACGTTACGTTATGCGCATTTGGTATCGCGCCCCCTGATAAAGGTTGCCGGGGGCCGTTGGGTGCAGGCCACAAGTTCTAATCTATAGATATAATCTATATATATGTATATCTATCGCGCAAATCTATAGGAGAGGCTATGCTTAGCAGTTTACGTGGATGAAGAAAAAATATTTGAGTTTAAGAATGGACGTCAAGCCATGTCGGAAACTTAAGGTTGTTTAAAACTCTGACACCACTCACTTAGAGAAAAATTAAGATAGGTATTAAGAACAAGTAATCTAGGTTCTGGATATCGAATAGCTTAAGTAAGTTGTTTTCGTAGATGCTTTCGCTTGCCTACAATGGGTACTATTTGAGTTAGAGAGGGTAAGATATAAAATAACCTAGGGTCTACCATCAGTGGGAGTAGTTGGGAAAATACTCATCTGCCTCTACAACCATTTGATATCTGTGATGATTGGTAACAAATTATTTAAAAAAATGAAACTCCGGAAGTGCTGATAGAAGTGAAAAATTTAACGCTCAAGGTTTAAGTATTAAAAAAGCAGATTACACTACAGATACAGGTGTCGTTAACGGTGTCGCGAGTTCAATGGTTTTTCCCCATGTAAAAATGCCCAATCTGCCTAAAGAAGTTTTCACTTCAATAATAGAGAAAAATATATGTCCAGTTTTTTTACCAAGACCAATTTAGACCAATTTAGGTATTATTTCCAAAGATTTCAAAAAATAAATCTATAACAATATAACTTTACTCGGGAAAAGAATATGTGTTAACGAAAACAATAGAAGAAACTCAAATTGAACTATTAATGAGACGATTATATTTATATTTATATCTATGGGTTTTCTACCAACTCCTCCAGAAAGCAGGTATAAAGTTGTGTATTATAGATACTACACAATTATGCGAATCGAAACGGTGATATTGCTGAAAACCAGTTTCTTTAAAGGTGACCCCTTAACCCACACAGAAATACAGAGGGCACAAACGTATAAACACGCCGTGAGTTTTAAATATTTTTGTTTTTTAGTATGTTATTTTTATCGCATACGATAAAAATAGGCGTCGGTTAACATAACAGCAGGTGGACCATTTGCTTTTTTGGTCTCTATTTAAAAAAAACATTTTAATAAAATAATTTTAGTAAACACATACCTATAATTACCCGAATAAACGAAACAAATTGGAAAAAAGCCTACAAGAGCGAGCGCGTTGAAGTCTTTTGTGCGAGAGCTTTTGATTAATACTCAAAAACATATAAATAAACCTTCCTTATTTACTTTTAAATACAAAGTAGGTATTTATTTAGACCTCGATAGTATTTAGATCAGCTTTCAATAAACCTTACGTAAAGGAACCAAGAGCTTTACGCAACGAAATACCGACATAAAATCGTGCCACAAAAATGCAGCTTCGTGACTTGAGACATGAGAATAATTTCTAAAGAGGTTTACAAAAAAAGGTTTTACCTTGACATGTGGCCAGAGTGCAAAGGACAGCCAGCACCAAAAACCTCCAAATCCGGATACCTTCCATATTTCCACTGGCACTTATTCTTGGCTGGAGCATTTTACAAGCATTTCAAAGTGCGAAAGTTCACTGCACATACACCTTAGTTTTGAAAACTTTACAAAATGTATTAAAAAAGTTTTCTATAAAAATAACTATTTAAACTTGATTTATTTCTTATTTTATTTTTAAAATGAGAACGTCATGTTCGAATTTTGAAAGTATAAGTCCGGCTATAGGTTTCGAGCGACTCTTCCACGCCAGCGTCGGGTCGACATTCACTGCGCGAGCGCCGTTGAGGTTGCTATCCCCACTTAAGATTGAGGTCTTGAGTGCGTGTTCGTTTCTCATTTTGGCTTTTGAGGGCTCTTGCTTCCCGGATAGGACACGTATCTAGATTTTCTATAGTGAAAAACCTTACGAGGCATGGTCGTTCGTATGAATTACTTTTTATGAACATATCAACCCCGGTTCGATTGATAAGCTACCCAGTGTTCTCTGATATGCCTTTACCGGTGCAAAAATAAAAGAGTGGTGCAACAAATTTTAAGCTTTAGTCTGCCAGTTTGCCTGTTAAGTTTAGGTAGTCTGTATTAGCCAAACCTGGAAAGAATTAGTCAAGAAACAAGGCTGTATCATGAACACGCAGGAGTACCGAAACCGTAGAAATATTTCTACATTCTATGCTAAAATGACAATTTACTTTATTCTTCTTTAGAAAGACTCTTTTATCCCAATATCCTAGTTCCCACTAATATTATAAATGTGAAAGTGTGGAAGTTTGGATGGACATTCTTTCATCTCTAACGCCAAAACTACTGAACCGAGTTAGCTGAAATTTATATTGTCTATGGCATATTTATTTATTTAATACGTTCACACAAATCAGAATAGTGCTAGGAGGACTTAATGCTAATAGCATTATCTACCAGCGATCCTGGTCGTGCTAAAAGACGGTAAGGCGTGACACAGGAAAAATGGTATTTCAAAGCTAATAATAAATACAGACCCTAAATGACTAAATAAGAACATAATAATAAATGCCTTACATATTAATTTTAAACAGTTATCTTAAGTAAAAACCTATAAATAAGTAAAAAAAAATTAACAGAAATTACACTGCAAACCTAAGTTAAACGCAATGATGGTATCGGTGGCTAAATTATCTTCAACTCCTCAAGGAAGCGCTGACGCACCAATCTCTTAACGCGCCTGCCAACCCCGAGCGCAACTTCAATTCGGCCGCGTCAAAAACTTCGGCCTGAATATCGCTATCCCTGTTTAGTGACGAAGTTTAGCCACGCGGAGCGACAGTGATGGCAATAGAACGATTCGAAATTTGATTAGATTTTGACCGTGTTCCGTAATACCAAAAATGATGACTGAAAACTTGTTGTATTTTACTCATTGTGTTGTTATTCTGTAACTAGACGATATAATCTATGTTTCCATGACTAGGATACGTAAGATGTTGTTGTTTTTAATACGAAACAATTGGGTTGAAAACAGGTCTCTTATGACGTAAAAACATGCAGAATGCGATACGCTTCTATTTCATTTTAGGTAAGTATTTTGATCTAATATATGGTTGGGAACCTAGATAAATACTATTCAAATTAAAATAACACCTTATTAAGGTAGAAATATGCTCCAATTAGAAATGATCTTGGTAGTACGTGTTGTATGTGCAAGTGTCCCTCCGGTGTCCCCTTAAACGACTATCGTGTTTGTGCCTTTTTAATGTTTAATGGCAAGTCATTAATTTACATGCTACTTTTCTTCCCATAAATCAGTATTGAGGTCATCATGAGGTGATTGTCATTAAATGAGGTCAGGAGTGCTAAGAGTATTAAAATAAGATTCAAAATCATTTCCGCGCACAAACCTATATCGGTGAATTTAAATCTATTGCTATAAATCCTATTTTTTTATTGTTTATGGAAAAATGACAATTTAATACACATACGAACGCTGAATTTGTGTATACTAAGAAGATGTATTATGTATAATAAACAGTGATCGGACTAGGTAGAGCTATTTTGTGTACTTGCCATATCTAAGAATAATATGGATATTCCAAAAATCCCGGGATTTGCTTTTTAAGTAGTAAAATAATAAAAAGCTATTTACGCCTTAAGGAGTAATGAAAGAATACACTTCCTCTCCGACGGGCAAGTATAAGGACGGGTTTAAGGATAGTATACTAAACAGATAGAAACTTGATTCATTAAACCACATATATTTTTTTATGTAACAATTTTTTATATTCATACAAGACTCAACAATCATTTAACATTATCATTCTAAAGTTGATTTAACATTATCATTCTGTTGAATATATTACCATACATATATATTACAGAACATATTACCATACAAATTATTTGTTCCTCAAAAAATTTATATATACAAACAGAACAATCTATATGTATTTACAATAAAATCCTGATTAAATTGATCAACACGTTAAACAATAATTTACTTATTCAAACAAAAAATGTCATTCTTGGAGAATTTGAAGAAAAATTGTCAAAAAATGAAGTAAATGATGAAATTTTGTCTACAAATTTGTTCCACTAACATCCACAGATGTCGAACGCTCCTTTTCTTTTTACATCTAACACCCATTTATACGTAGAAAAGGAGCGTTCGACATCTGTGACTGAAGCTCAAGACGAACTAGACAAAGAAATTATCTATTTCTTGGTCTAGTTCGTCTTCAGCTTCAATAGAAGACTGAGTACCCTAAGTGTCTAAGTGACCTAAGTTAAAATATATTACCATTATTTTTTCTAAATTTTCTAATTTTAGTCTATTTATTTTTACATCTAACACTCACACATATGTAGAAAAAGAGCGTTCGACATCTGTGGATGTTAGTGGAACAAATTTATATGACAAAATTTCATAATTTACTTCATTTTTTGACAATTTTTCTTCAAATCCTCTGAGGATATCAATGTCAGGATTCCTATCCAAAACTTTTTCAATTTTTATTTTTATTCTATCAGAATCACACTCATTTAAAGCAGCTCTGACTAGATTAAAAGCCAAAAATGAGTCACTTAATGTTAAATTTCGTTTCTGCAACTCTTTTAATGAAAGTAAAATAATCGTATAATGATTTTCTATATACACTAATTGATTCCGTAGATTCTCTTTTTCTAGAATATTTTTCGCATTTCGTATTGCCATTGATTCAAAGCTGTTTAATAGAGAAACAACATTCATTATTTCTTCATAAATATTCTTTTTTTTTTTTTATGTTATTTGTGGGGAAACAGGCTTACGGCCCACCTGATGGTAAGTGGTCACCGTCGCTTATTGACACCGGCAACACCCGGGGTATTGTCGATGCGTTCCCTACACTGAAGAAACCTCTTTACATTTCTCTTGAAGCATGCCAAGTCGTAGTCTAATGGGAAAACCTCAGATGGTAGCTCATTCCACATCTTGCAAGTATGGGGTAGAAAAGATCGCGTGAAGCGTGTGGTGCGCGATACCCAATTGTCGATTATATGTGGATGAGCTTTATTACGTTGTCGAGAAGTGCGGTGGTAAAATCTCGACGACGGGATGAGATCAAATAGCTCCTCAGAACATTCCCCATTATACAGGCGGTAGAATACACTGAGCGATCCGATGTCACGGCGTTGACTCAGCGGTTCCAGCCTGTCGGTGAGTTTGGGATCACCGATGATTCTAATGGCTCTTCTCTGAAGGGAGTCAAAACGAAGCAATTGGTACTTTGGAGCTCCGTGCCAAAGATGGGAACAGTATTCCACGTGCGGCCGAACTTGCGCTTTGTACAGCAATAGCCGTTGTTGTGCCGTAAAATACTGTTTGGCACGGTTACGGACTCCAAGTTTTTTGGAGACTCCAAGTTTTATTTTCTATAATACGATGCAGCTTCAAGCCAAAAACATATAAATAAACCTTCCTTATTTACTTTTAAATACAAAGTAGGTATTTATTTAGACCTCGATAGTATTTAGATCAGCTTTCAATAAACCTTACGTAAAGGAACCAAGAGCTTTACGCAACGAAATACCGACATAAAATCGTGCCACAAAAATGCAGCTTCGTGACTTGAGACATGAGAATAATTTCTAAAGAGGTTTACAAAAAAAGGTTTTACCTTGACATGTGGCCAGAGTGCAAAGGACAGCCAGCACCAAAAACCTCCAAATCCGGATACCTTCCATATTTCCACTGGCACTTATTCTTGGCTGGAGCATTTTACAAGCATTTCAAAGTGCGAAAGTTCACTGCACATACACCTTAGTTTTGAAAACTTTACAAAATGTATTAAAAAAGTTTTCTATAAAAATAACTATTTAAACTTGATTTATTTCTTATTTTATTTTTAAAATGAGAACGTCATGTTCGAATTTTGAAAGTATAAGTCCGGCTATAGGTTTCGAGCGACTCTTCCACGCCAGCGTCGGGTCGACATTCACTGCGCGAGCGCCGTTGAGGTTGCTATCCCCACTTAAGATTGAGGTCTTGAGTGCGTGTTCGTTTCTCATTTTGGCTTTTGAGGGCTCTTGCTTCCCGGATAGGACACGTATCTAGATTTTCTATAGTGAAAAACCTTACGAGGCATGGTCGTTCGTATGAATTACTTTTTATGAACATATCAACCCCGGTTCGATTGATAAGCTACCCAGTGTTCTCTGATATGCCTTTACCGGTGCAAAAATAAAAGAGTGGTGCAACAAATTTTAAGCTTTAGTCTGCCAGTTTGCCTGTTAAGTTTAGGTAGTCTGTATTAGCCAAACCTGGAAAGAATTAGTCAAGAAACAAGGCTGTATCATGAACACGCAGGAGTACCGAAACCGTAGAAATATTTCTACATTCTATGCTAAAATGACAATTTACTTTATTCTTCTTTAGAAAGACTCTTTTATCCCAATATCCTAGTTCCCACTAATATTATAAATGTGAAAGTGTGGAAGTTTGGATGGACATTCTTTCATCTCTAACGCCAAAACTACTGAACCGAGTTAGCTGAAATTTATATTGTCTATGGCATATTTATTTATTTAATACGTTCACACAAATCAGAATAGTGCTAGGAGGACTTAATGCTAATAGCATTATCTACCAGCGATCCTGGTCGTGCTAAAAGACGGTAAGGCGTGACACAGGAAAAATGGTATTTCAAAGCTAATAATAAATACAGACCCTAAATGACTAAATAAGAACATAATAATAAATGCCTTACATATTAATTTTAAACAGTTATCTTAAGTAAAAACCTATAAATAAGTAAAAAAAAATTAACAGAAATTACACTGCAAACCTAAGTTAAACGCAATGATGGTATCGGTGGCTAAATTATCTTCAACTCCTCAAGGAAGCGCTGACGCACCAATCTCTTAACGCGCCTGCCAACCCCGAGCGCAACTTCAATTCGGCCGCGTCAAAAACTTCGGCCTGAATATCGCTATCCCTGTTTAGTGACGAAGTTTAGCCACGCGGAGCGACAGTGATGGCAATAGAACGATTCGAAATTTGATTAGATTTTGACCGTGTTCCGTAATACCAAAAATGATGACTGAAAACTTGTTGTATTTTACTCATTGTGTTGTTATTCTGTAACTAGACGATATAATCTATGTTTCCATGACTAGGATACGTAAGATGTTGTTGTTTTTAATACGAAACAATTGGGTTGAAAACAGGTCTCTTATGACGTAAAAACATGCAGAATGCGATACGCTTCTATTTCATTTTAGGTAAGTATTTTGATCTAATATATGGTTGGGAACCTAGATAAATACTATTCAAATTAAAATAACACCTTATTAAGGTAGAAATATGCTCCAATTAGAAATGATCTTGGTAGTACGTGTTGTATGTGCAAGTGTCCCTCCGGTGTCCCCTTAAACGACTATCGTGTTTGTGCCTTTTTAATGTTTAATGGCAAGTCATTAATTTACATGCTACTTTTCTTCCCATAAATCAGTATTGAGGTCATCATGAGGTGATTGTCATTAAATGAGGTCAGGAGTGCTAAGAGTATTAAAATAAGATTCAAAATCATTTCCGCGCACAAACCTATATCGGTGAATTTAAATCTATTGCTATAAATCCTATTTTTTTATTGTTTATGGAAAAATGACAATTTAATACACATACGAACGCTGAATTTGTGTATACTAAGAAGATGTATTATGTATAATAAACAGTGATCGGACTAGGTAGAGCTATTTTGTGTACTTGCCATATCTAAGAATAATATGGATATTCCAAAAATCCCGGGATTTGCTTTTTAAGTAGTAAAATAATAAAAAGCTATTTACGCCTTAAGGAGTAATGAAAGAATACACTTCCTCTCCGACGGGCAAGTATAAGGACGGGTTTAAGGATAGTATACTAAACAGATAGAAACTTGATTCATTAAACCACATATATTTTTTTATGTAACAATTTTTTATATTCATACAAGACTCAACAATCATTTAACATTATCATTCTAAAGTTGATTTAACATTATCATTCTGTTGAATATATTACCATACATATATATTACAGAACATATTACCATACAAATTATTTGTTCCTCAAAAAATTTATATATACAAACAGAACAATCTATATGTATTTACAATAAAATCCTGATTAAATTGATCAACACGTTAAACAATAATTTACTTATTCAAACAAAAAATGTCATTCTTGGAGAATTTGAAGAAAAATTGTCAAAAAATGAAGTAAATGATGAAATTTTGTCTACAAATTTGTTCCACTAACATCCACAGATGTCGAACGCTCCTTTTCTTTTTACATCTAACACCCATTTATACGTAGAAAAGGAGCGTTCGACATCTGTGACTGAAGCTCAAGACGAACTAGACAAAGAAATTATCTATTTCTTGGTCTAGTTCGTCTTCAGCTTCAATAGAAGACTGAGTACCCTAAGTGTCTAAGTGACCTAAGTTAAAATATATTACCATTATTTTTTCTAAATTTTCTAATTTTAGTCTATTTATTTTTACATCTAACACTCACACATATGTAGAAAAAGAGCGTTCGACATCTGTGGATGTTAGTGGAACAAATTTATATGACAAAATTTCATAATTTACTTCATTTTTTGACAATTTTTCTTCAAATCCTCTGAGGATATCAATGTCAGGATTCCTATCCAAAACTTTTTCAATTTTTATTTTTATTCTATCAGAATCACACTCATTTAAAGCAGCTCTGACTAGATTAAAAGCCAAAAATGAGTCACTTAATGTTAAATTTCGTTTCTGCAACTCTTTTAATGAAAGTAAAATAATCGTATAATGATTTTCTATATACACTAATTGATTCCGTAGATTCTCTTTTTCTAGAATATTTTTCGCATTTCGTATTGCCATTGATTCAAAGCTGTTTAATAGAGAAACAACATTCATTATTTCTTCATAAATATTCTTTTTTTTTTTTTATGTTATTTGTGGGGAAACAGGCTTACGGCCCACCTGATGGTAAGTGGTCACCGTCGCTTATTGACACCGGCAACACCCGGGGTATTGTCGATGCGTTCCCTACACTGAAGAAACCTCTTTACATTTCTCTTGAAGCATGCCAAGTCGTAGTCTAATGGGAAAACCTCAGATGGTAGCTCATTCCACATCTTGCAAGTATGGGGTAGAAAAGATCGCGTGAAGCGTGTGGTGCGCGATACCCAATTGTCGATTATATGTGGATGAGCTTTATTACGTTGTCGAGAAGTGCGGTGGTAAAATCTCGACGACGGGATGAGATCAAATAGCTCCTCAGAACATTCCCCATTATACAGGCGGTAGAATACACTGAGCGATCCGATGTCACGGCGTTGACTCAGCGGTTCCAGCCTGTCGGTGAGTTTGGGATCACCGATGATTCTAATGGCTCTTCTCTGAAGGGAGTCAAAACGAAGCAATTGGTACTTTGGAGCTCCGTGCCAAAGATGGGAACAGTATTCCACGTGCGGCCGAACTTGCGCTTTGTACAGCAATAGCCGTTGTTGTGCCGTAAAATACTGTTTGGCACGGTTACGGACTCCAAGTTTTTTGGAGACTCCAAGTTTTATTTTCTATAATACGATGCAGCTTCAAGCCAAGTGCCCCATCTTGTTATCACTGGTTGTGGTGGAAGAGGTAAATTTGGACACATATCTTTCAATAATTTTATCCTGCGGGGGGCTTTTAAAAATACATATCTACATCATGGTACTCTAACCGTATCTGTTCTGATACGCGATGAAGAGCGTGTGCCAAACAGGTAACATGTTTTAATTGAGGTAAAACAATTTTCAAATTTCGCCCCGCAGACAACATGTATGCTACACTATCAGTACATAATACTAAAACATTATCAACTTTTCTTTCAAAGTTGTCTTGCCAAATGTTTTTTAAACATTCGATTACAAAATTTGAAATGGTTTGGCCATTGACCACCTCGAGCATTTTACATGCCATTAAATAAGGTCGATCAGAAAAGTTTTCACTTAATGGCTTTACCAAGAAATGCACAATATAGCGACCTAAAAAATCAGTTGTCTCATCTATCGATATCCAAAGTTTCTCATCTTTAACTTTTTCATAGATGGAGGCAATTTTATATTTATAAAATTTGTCCAAATATACTTTTCGTAATTGTGACTCGTCAGGCAGTTTTTTGTTATTGCAATTACAACAGCAAACACCACACATGTATTTTTGGAAAAAATCTTCGAAGGCATTATTTTTCATTTGCGACCAGGGGATGTTACAAAGAATTAAAAACTTAATAAGGTCAAAAGAAAATTCTTCTTGAGGCCGTTTGTATGTTCCTCGATGTTGGGCACCTTCAATATGTCGATTGACATTATATTTTTTTACTGATGATTTGGCTTTCACACTTGGTGCAGTAAATAGTACAGCTAACAGCGTCAAAAATCAGCTCAGGATAGTCGCGTATGCACTTTTCAACTGTTTCAGGCTTGACAGAACTTGACGCCATGTCGAAGTACTTCACCTGAATCAAAATGTCGTTAAATTAGAAATGCTGAGTAGTCACATCAACACTAAGTGGTAAAAACATACTGATCTATTCGAAAAACAAAACTAGTAAAAATATGTATTCTTAGTGCAAGTTTAAAAATGCAAAGGCAATTAAAACTTTTTAATTTACGAAAAGAGAGGGTACGGTTAATTGCACGCAAGTAGTACACTCACTTCAAAATTAGATCGTATATGTACGAACTGCAAATATCTCAGTGTATGACTCCTGCGCTTTATCGTATAGTTAATTAATACATCCTATTAATAAGTTTTTAAGTTAATATTAACACGTGTGTGACGTTTAGCTAACAAGAAAAGGCTTTGCATTTTGCACGAATAACACTGTATTTACTCTTTGTATTCAAAAAGTTATTTATTAGTTTGACTTAAGGCAAGCTTTTTACTAAGCCCAGACTTTTAACTTTTCTGTTATTTTTATACAATAGTCCATTAATACATTAGTTTTAGTCAATATTTTACTTTTTTACAAAAAAATCAAACTTACCAAGTTAGTAGGTATCCAATAAAATAACTCCAAACAACCAATCCAAAAAGGTCAAATTATAGTCCGTAAATGCTGGCCGAACTCGTAGTTGCAAGGAGATTCCAAAATCCAGTAAGCAAGCCAGGGTCAAAAGAAATTCACCTCACAACAAAACACAACAGGAAGCAAATAAGCGCACTCTAAGAACCGAAGTAATCGAGCGAGACATTTGACAACAAGTTACTGTCGGTAAACCATTGAATAGTAGTGGTGCAGAAAGAGACAAACCAGGTGCGTCGCTCCGACAGAAACACCCCGCTATTGTTTTCGTTATCGGCGTATGCGGCTAAATCACGAGTTTCAACAAAGGGGCAACGTGTTGTTGATGTAAAATTTACAACGTCGCTCGGGCGCTTATTGGCTTACATAAACCATTTTTTATACTTATTGATAAAAATAATTATCCCGGATAAATCCGGAATATTCCGGAGGATTAGTCGGAATCTAATGGAATATCCATATTAACATCAATGTTTGCGGTCAATGAACCTAAACAGCTCTACCTACTCCGACCAGTGATAATAAATTCTCTTTTGTATAATAGTAGCAAGAAAGTATTACTCGTGCGCGATAACTTGGGACCTGCTAGGAATGCGACTCCCCGACCGCTTCCCCTGCACTTCCCCGATGGCGCCCGTATTGTACCGTTCGCATCACTATTTTTTACTAGAGTTTTTAGTCTCGTACTGGCCTACGTCACGTAACGACGCGCTCTGGAATTCTTTTAGTTTTCGTTTGTGTTATTGTTTTGTTGTTGTAGTTTTTGTTGTTATAGTTTGTGTCATTGTTTTATTGTTGTAGTTTTTGTTATCATTATGAAGGGTAAACCTTTGCATAGCGGAGAAAGAAACCTCGTGCTAAAAGTGTTACAGTTTTTTCAGACAGTTTTTTTAGACAGGCTTCGACAAAACTATTGGGACGATGACCTCTTACAAGAGACGAATGAATCGCAATTAATTGTAAATTTATCGGATACCTCTTCATCAAGTGATTATAGTGAGACTGAGGACGAAGAACAACCTCTAGAAGGCATAAATCCACTAAGTAGTGACGAAGATGAGATAATGTAAATAATAGATAAAATAAATGTATAAACTTAAACATTGTATTTTTATTTTATTCAAATAGTGTAAAAAAGATTAGATAAAAAGCAGCGTCCTCCCTGAGTAACATAATAAATTAGGTTAAAAAAAACAAAGACGAAGCCGCGGGCGGCTGCTTGTTATGTTCGTCTTTTTGCGGGCGGTACAAACACGCCAATATGACGTCACCGCGCTCAGGTCCAAACTTATCGCGCACGGGTAATAGTTAATTACCATTTATTTGTTGTTCCTTTTCATGTTTTTGTTAGGGTTGTGTACTCAAAAGTAAAACGGCACCCTATTACTAAGGCTCCTCTTTCTGTCTGTCTGTCTGTCCGTCTGTCACCAGGCGGTATCTCATGAACCGTGATAGTTAGTCAGTTGAAATTTTCACAGATGATGTATTTTTGTTGCCGCTATAACAGCAAATATTAAAAACAGAATAAAATAAATATTTAAAGGGGGCTCCCATGTAACAAACGTGATTTTTTTTTCTCGTTTTAGCTCTATATTGATAACGGCAACAGGTAGACGCATGAAATATTCACAGAATATTCAGTTAATATATTCACTATAAAATAAATAATTACATATATTGAAATAAAACAAATATGTGATACAACAAACGTGATTTTTTGCCGTTTTTATAGATAATGGTACGGAACCCTTCGTGCGCGAGTCCTACTCGCACTGGGCCGTTTTTTAATCACAGCAACCAATGCTGTTGTTGCGAATGACTGGTACGAAATGTTCTTTAGGTAAGCGTTAAGTCCTTTGTACATATTTTTACTATAAATAAAAAAAAATTGGTTAGACTTATATCTGACTTTCAAATTAATGGATAACAAAGTAAACTTCTTTAGAGTACAAATGTAGTACCAAAAAAGTACTCTGATTGTGCCCTCTGATCTGGTGATGCCCTCTTAATTTTTGAGCATAGTCTGGGAAGAGTATTATCAAAAGGCCCTTGCCCTTACACACGAGTAGCTGATTAAGTAAGTATTCATCAGTAAACTTATTATAACCCTATCCAAATATTATTTAGCTAGCTAAAACATTAATAGTTATGTTTTATGGGCCAAATATACGCAGAAATCCTACAATGCTTTACGAATTCGGCTTCAGGATGGTGTTAGGGCTGCCAAGGTTCTGTAGCGCATCAGGGATGTTTGCAGACGCGCGTACCGATGATTTCTACGCGGTCATACGAAAAAGAACCGCATCCTTGGTGAGCCGCATGCTTGGAAGCACCAACATCTTCCTGACCGTTGTTGCCGGGATCATAAGCTCATCTATCATGAGGCGCTGGATGGCTTTGCTTAAGCCGATCACATGCCTGGTTTCTCAGTAGTTACGCTCATGTTTCAATATTGCCAGTCGTTTTGTGTTATATTTTTTATATATGTTACAATATTTTTAAGTAAGATTTTTCTGTCTTACTAACGAATATTGTGGATCCCTGTCTGGTCTGAAATAAACGTTTTATATTTTTTTTTACTAACAAGTCAGAAGCTTTTCGTAATTTCGTTCTGCGAAAAACTCCTACACTACGTAATCAAATTTTAGCAAAAAATACAAGTGCGATACCTTAGAAAGTGCGTTGTACAACAACAAATATTAAAACAAAATATTTCTACGTGAAAATCTCTACAAAACCTGTTATTTGTTTTTTTCTTAAAAGCGCCATCTCTGCTCAGTTCATGAAAACAATATGTCACCAAGTAAGGTTACAGAGTCCAGCCACCGCAAACTTTTTGAAATAATGCACAGATGGCGTATTAAATGGTTGTACTACTTTTCCGCTAGATGGCAGTAATCAGTTGTTGACATTTGACGATAGATGGCAGTAACTGTCCAAAAAATTGTAATGAAAATTTATTAGTGTATATCATATTAGATATTGAGATATAATTAAATAAAAATAAATCTCAGTAGAAACGAAAATAAGGAACTATTTGATTTCGTGTTAAATATTTACTTTCTTTTTGTCAGCTTATTAGTGTTGATAATTTACAGTAGTTTGTAAACAAGCGTACAGGAGTCGGTTAACAAACGCGTGAAATCGGATTGGGCATGGCAAATCGGTTCAAACTCGATCAAACCTCAAATACCAGTCACAGTAATCGGTCAGAAACGTGAACTGGATATTTTTGAAGGAGTTTGTATTCAGTATTTTATTACGTTTATAGGTACAAAGTGGATTAAAATAGTTTACAATGTTACATGTTAGATCTCATCAACCAATTGGAATAAGCTAGTTTGGATATGTCGCAGGTTTATGATGAATTCGGGTTTACGACCAAAAACCTAGACTGTTAATCAAGAACCGGAAGAAGGCCAAATTAATACTTAATCTTATCATAAACCTGAGAAAATCCAGTTATCAATATCATGTATAATATATATAAAAAATCGATATCCTAGACTGGTTTAGTTTCATGTTATAATCAAAGACGGTTGCTATTTCTTTAAATAAAAAAAAACAATTAGAGACGATAATCAACATTGTTTATCCACTAATTGTGGTTGCATCAGGAAATATTAAAAAACGAGTGTACTTTAGATCACACGACTGAAGTAAAACTTCTTTTTGATTATTAATTTATAAAATTGTTCAATTACAAAATTGTCCACACGTCTGTAGGTCGATCAGTTCATTCTGGACAGACGCAACTCGCACTCGCTCATTAACGTTTAAAAATATACGAAACGTAACTCTCTCTCTCTTTCTATCTTCACTATCTTATATCTCCCTCTCAACTTCCGTTCGCACATTTCGTAACCAGCTTACTTCTCAAGTCAAGCGTGCGTAAAGAAGTTTTACTTCAAAAAGATTTTTTTTTCATAGTAGTTGCCTACCTACCTACTTGTTTGTTAGAAATCGTCGTTCCTCTGATGATGTAGGTAGATGTTATATATATATATATAATATAAATAAGTAACTATAGTTTTTAAACAATAAGTATATAACCAAACATACTTTTATATAACTTTTTCTATTCTATATATATATATACTATATATAGTATAAAGCAGAGAATAGAAAAAGTTATCATATATATATATATATATTATAACTTTTTCTATTGTCTGCTGTGTCCACATTGGTTTTTCTTGTCTTGCCAGCTTTCAAATGAAGTGATAACAGCCCTATCAAAACCTTTTTGACGTCATAAACGTCCTAAAAATCGATGAATGCCGGCTGCACGCACGAAAAAGTGTCACGTTCCGCCTGAGCCGAGCGTGCAAGCGCGGAACAAGCGATAGAGAGGCACGATCGGCCTAAGCGTTCGGCTTGTGTCGCATCTATCTCTCTTCCACTCGTTATCACGTAAAATTATCGTCCGTAAACCGACTTTACAGACAACCAATTTTTTACATACAAATTACTTGTCTATTTGGGTCTCCTCAAATGCCAAGTGAGCATTCAAGACAAGTAGCACACACATGAACACAGCACGCATAACATTCAATCAATATGATTTGAGTTAACATTTATATAGATAGTTAACCGTCAACCGAAATCTTTCATTCGATCTCGACGCGGCTTAAATTTTATCATAAATCTGAACAAGTTTAGGTTTTTGATCAAAACACCGAATTTTCTCGGGTTTGTGAATAAGATTAAGTAATAATTTTGTCTTCTTGCTGTTCTTGATCAAAAGCCTAGGTTTTTGATCAAAACTCCAATTTCATCATAAACCTGCAACATATACACTAGTTAAATAGACTAGTTTGTACAACATGTATGAGAAGTAGACGAGGCAGGTAAGGTAGATAAGCACAGGTAGTTGATGGACGCAGGGTAGTGCATCGTAGGGCACGTTTCTAAGGTGTGTCACCTACGAGGTACCTAATACTTTGTTACAAGCGATGGTTACTAATTAACTGTGGGTCACGAGCTTGTACACACGGCTACACATCAAGGTATAAATTTCCAGTATAAGCTGACC
The DNA here is from genome assembly GCA_918857605.2 of Philereme vetulata. Classification (NCBI taxonomy): domain Eukaryota; kingdom Metazoa; phylum Arthropoda; class Insecta; order Lepidoptera; family Geometridae; genus Philereme; species Philereme vetulata. Next base: position 5,943,426 of record OU975461.1, read on the forward strand.
TCTCGTTCTACGAAAAGCCTACACAATGCGAGGTCAACTTATACTAGAAGGTATAGCTTGATGTGTAGCCGTGTGTACCTCTAGGAAGTATAAAAAAACTGTTTCTAGTTTTAAATTATACTACCACAATTACTAAGTAGTTATTATTTAGGTTCATTCATTTGTTATTTAATTTTTATATATTATAAGTATAAGTATGTACCTAGTATGTTAGGTACACCATTACACTCCTGGTAATGTCCACACAGTCCATTCCATCCAAAGGTTGTTTGGTAGAGATCGCTGTTCAGCGATAAGACCGCCAATTGTATCACATAGTTTTACGGTGTTCTTTTTAGCTGTATTGCTTTCTTGGTATGCATTAAAAAATTAAGTATCTAATCTAATCTACTCCTGGAAGGTAGGTATACCTACTAAAAAGGAAACGACATTACAGTAGACATCAATACTTAGATACCTATTTTACTACGAACGATCATTGGAAAACCACCCCTTCTCTCACCCATCCCACAGACACAGATAAGACAATAATTACTATGTTGAGCGGACACCCCCCAGTCAATGTTATGTCAAGTTTCGATAGATGGCAGCACTTGTTAGTTGTTATTTGTTAGACACAATAAAGTTAACTACGGAAGGTATATAGAGCGACCAAGAAATAGTTCGTTTAATGGACATTGATTTGAAATTCAAATACAATGCGCTTTTGTGTACAATATTAGTAAGAAAAAACTTTGACTTGACAAGACATTTTTTCTAGTATCTTAGCTAATGTTTATTAGAACTAAAAGCTTTCCTTATCTATAGTAGGTTCAAAGATACCTAAAATCACAAAAAAAGGAAAATACATTTTAACTGTACCTAACCTACGTCTAGCTTTTAGTCGTGCGAATAGCATTAGTAGTTAGTACCTTAGATAGGAAATAAAAAACCAGCCAAGTGCGAGTCGGACTAGCGCACGAAGGGTTCCGTACCATTATCTATAAAAACGGCAAAAAATACATGTCTGTTGTATGGGAGGCCCACTTAAATATTTATTTTATTCAATAGCACAATTTTATTTAATTACTATATTTGAGGTTGGTGCCGATTAAGCTAGTCCTCTAAATAGTATGAGCGCCCATACAACTCAGAGGACTATCTTAATTGGCGTCAACTATGTATGTATGGGGACATCCTTTAATTGTCAACTTTTTTTATTTGTTGGAATTTTACTTTTATTTGTGCTGCTTTAAGCCCAATTTCGTGATTTTAGGTCAACGGGAACTACCATATAGGTTTTCGATCCAAAACCTATAGGGTACTTCCGGTTGACCTAGAATTGTCAATTTTGGTTAAAAGCAAGGCCTTACAGCGCGAATAAAGGGAAAATTTGGAAAAATAAAACAAGTTGAAAATTAAGGTACATTTTGGTATTTACAAGTTTTCGCGAAAATCTAAATTTGTCCATATATTTTTATCGTGTTGATTCAGGACCTTGATTTTTATACACTTAATAGGGACTACAGACCTCAGTATCTGGTATAAATTTCAACTTGCTAGGTCCACCTGTTCCTGAGAAAATCTGTGGTGACACACGGACAGACAGACAGACAGACAAGAGAGTGATGTTATAGGGTTCCTTTTTACCTTTTGAGTTACGGAACCCTTAAAATTAGGTAGATATTAAAACTATTACTGACGGCCGTTGGGGCAGAAAGGTTCTCGATTGAAGACCACGCACTGGAATCTGGTAAGCGCTGCGTAGGACGGACTCCCACTAGATGGAAATACGAGCTGATGAAGGTTGATGGGAGCCGTTGGGCGCAGGCCGTACAAGATCAACCGCTCTGGAAATGTATGGGGGAGGTCCATGTTCAGCACTGGACGCCCTAAGGCTAATATGATCATGATGATGATGATAATGAAAATTATTCTTTTTTGTGTTGTATGTATGTATGGTTTTCACGCGCAAAGTTAGAAAAAGCTTATGTACGCCACATTTTTGTTAAATTAACAAATAATAGGTATTAAATTATTGATCGAGCGAAGAGAGATCTCCAAATCAACTTGGGCAAATCGGCGTTGTGTGTATGTTTGTTTGTCCGAGGATAACTTTCGAAGCGTTGATCCGATCATCGTGAAATTTGATAAAAGGTAGGTAGTGATAGCACAATTTTGGTGTGACTAAATGAGCCAAAAATGTTAGGGGGTTGTTGAGATATTAGGGTTCAAGAGGGGTAAAAAAATGAAAATGAGACTATTAGATCAAATGGGACGTCAAATGCCAGGTATTCATTAGTATATTTCGACTCCGTTTTTATTTTTAGTAAAGTTCTTGTAGTTTTTGAGTTATTAGCCATAATAAAAACTGAACTTTGACGAAATTCACCGGGTACACCAGTGTTGTAATTTGGTATGTGTATAGCTTAAGTGTCACAAATATAGGTAGTCTGAAATCCAGAATAACTGCAATTTCTACCCCAAAAAAAATAACCATTTAACATGAACTCCCGTTACCTGTAATTTGAATCAAACTGTAGGTCAAGTTGGTTTTTATTTCGTGGCTCTAATTTGACAGTGAAAGATTACGATTAATATATTTTTGTTTTTATGGGAGACTCGCGAGATCTCAGTTCAGGGCAAGGGCGGATCCAGCTTTAGTGCCAGAGGGAGGGGGTGGGCACATAGTCGTAGTCAAGTCACAAGTTATAATATATTGTGACAAAAAAATATATAAAAACATTATGTTTAATAATTTTAATTAGTGGTCCACCTAGGTCCTAGACCCAACCCAGAGGGGGATCCGCCCTTGGTTCAGGGCGAACCACTGGCTTCTATCAAATAATTAAACGCACGAAAATACAAACGGTTGTCTTATCGCTAAAAACAGTCTCTTCCAGACAACCTTACGATGGACTGGATTTTACGAGATCGTTTTAGGTAGGATGGTAGCTTTTATACATTAAATGTTACGCTCATTATGTCATCATTACATTACCTATTCCGTCAGTCAGTCAGGACAAGTTAGGGTTGCCAACTGTACTTTATATTAAAGCACTAACTTGTTGTGTGTTATTTTCCTAGCGTTATTTATAGTAGTTAAAATTTGCTATATGCATTTAAGTATTTTAGTATTAAGTAATTAAAGTATTAGGGTTAAAACTTTATAATTTTTTTAGTATACCTAAGAATATATGTGTACCTAAATGTATCCTCCAAAGTACACCGCACTCCGTATCTTCGTAAATTTTGCTCCATCCAAAGGTTGCCTGGAAGATATTGCTTTCAGCGATAAGGATATACATATTGTATTGCCTTATTAATTCTAACCTAGTACTTATTTTTGTATTATTTCTGTTTGTGTGGTATTTCAATAATGAGTTATAATCTTATCATAATGTACTTTATTTTAAACGAAACGTAAAAGTAGCTTCCGAGCTTCGGTTTTTTTACGATTGTCTACGTTACGATAGCATTATCCACACAAACCTTAGTAGTTTTTAAGTGCCATTTTTGTACAATACTGTTTATAAAATCAATGTTATGATTATATATTTGATATATGATTATATGTTTTTAATATCAATGATAAATTTACATTTATTATTAAGTAGCTGTTTCCCGCGACTTCGTATGCGTTACACTACTAAATGTGTAGGTAACCTAGAAATAATGCTAAACTCGCTGTTGCAACTTGAGTTGATACCCTATTTTTTTACATAGGACCTGATTTATGGAATAAAAAGTAGCCTACGTGTTAATCCAAGTTATAATCTACGTACATACTAAACTTCATCGATATCGGTTCAGCCGTAACGACGTGATTCAGTAACAAACAAAGAAACAAATAAATAAATAAACAAACATACAAACTTTCGCATTATTAGTGTGATGTGATATTTATTTTTATAAAATGCAGTGATCCCTACAGAGCTAGAAACTGAAACACGATTGAAACGATGACTGCGCTGTTCAGCTCAAGACTTCAAGAGTGTACAATTTTGTAAATGAAATAGGAACTTTTTGAAGTTAAACTTCTTTACGCACGCTCGATTTGGGGAGTAAGCTGGTGAATGCGTTACGAAAAGTGCGAACGGAAGTTGTGAGGGAGATATAAGTCAGTGAAAATTGATATTTGAATAAAATATTTGATATTTGAAAATAAAAAGAGAGAGAGAGTTACGTTTCGTATATTACTGTAGGGGTAATAGAGAAAGTTGCGCGCGCACATTTTCTTTCTCTCTTCCTCTCATAGCCAGTGCATGAAATGTAAGTATATATCTCAGTCAGTAGTTCATTTCATTTCGTTCTTGAACAATTTTATAAATTAATATTTAGAAAAAGAAGTTTTAATTCAGTCGTGTGGCAACACTCACAGCAAAGCACACTCGTTTTTTTTTCAGTGACTGTACTTTCTTTTCTACTCCTGAGCCAGAAATAAATTATTTATTTTAAATGGTTGGTTACCCTAATACCAGTGGATTGGTATCGTGCCTACTATACATATAGGTCTGTAATTTACAACCGAACCTTCATAACTTTGATTTCATTCACACAACTTTCCTCTTAACGTGCCTGCGAACCCCGAGCGCAACTTCAATTCAGCCGCGTCAAAAACTTCGGCCTGAATATCGCTATCCCTGTTTAGTGACGAAGTTTAACCACGCAGAGCGACAGTGATAGCAATAGAACGATTCTACATTTGATTAGGTTTTGACCGTGTTCCGTAATACCAAAAATGATGACTGAAAACTTGTTGTATTTTTCTCAGTGTGTTGTTATTATGTAACAAGACGATATAATCTATGTTCCCATGACTAGGATACGTAAGATGTTGTTGTTTTTAATACGAAACAATGAGGTTGAAAACAGGTCTTTTATGACGTAAAAAATGCAGAATGCAATACGCTTCTATTTCATTTTAGGTAAGTATTTTGATCTAATATATGGTTGGGAACCTAGATAAATACTGTTCAGATTAAAATAATACTTTATTAAGGTAGAATTATGCTCCAATTAGAAATGATCTTGGTAGTACGTATTGTATGGGCGATTGTCCCTTCGGTGTCCCCTTAACACCCCCACCTCCTCCAAACTTCATGGGGATATCGTAAACAAACTTGACAAGCTTATAGCAATATCCACAGTATAAATACAGATTAGTGGCTAAGCTTATAAATCTACTGCCTACGCTGATCTGTGTCAATAAAGTCCAAATTACCAACTGTAGGTATCGTATCGCCTACAATATTCCGTGATCATTTACAGAGACGAATTAAAGATGAAAACTTTTATAATTTGGGGTTTGGAAATCTTACTTTAGAAACTGTATAACATGTTACTTTATTTTATTTATTTATTTAGGACGCCCAACAAAGAAATCACTTGACATTCGTTTAATCTATACTAATATTATAAAGAGGAAAGATTTATTTGTTTGTTTGTATTGAATAGGCTCTGAAACTACTGGACCGATTTAAAAAAAAAAATTTCACTTTTGGGAAGCTACACTATCCCTGGGTGACATAGGCTACTTTTTACCCAACTGCGCAGAAGGAGGGTAACGTTTTTATTGAAATACTACGCGTGCGAAGCTGCGGATTGGTCAGCTAATCAATCATAAAGTTAATGTGTTGCTCCAATTATAGGAGGCTACAGTGTGCACTACAAATATGAATCAACTTAAACTTACATAATTGTCCTTATTATTATAATACTAAATTCTAAATAAACTTAATTCAGCATTTCCAGTATAAGCTGACCTCTCATTCTACAAAAGGCCTACACAATGCGAGGTCAGCTTATACTAGGAAATGTATAGCTTGATGTGTAGCCGTGTGTACAAGCATTGCTTAGTTTGGGGCTAGATAGCGCTGTGTGAAATTTCCAGAATTATTTATTATTTATTTATATTATGGCATGACTGGGAACTGAATGAGACAGACATAGACAGGTTTTTACATGAAAGTAAAAAAAAATAAATCGGTTTGGTTTATTCATTGAAAAGTCAAAAATCTACGCTTCAGTCTCACGCTCGAGAGCAGTTCTTGAATACGGACTTAATTTATACTTAGTTCATATTCAATTCGATACCTACCCCGCCCCATAAATTCTAACTACATTCCCGCCATCAAACTACTATAACATTGTGCCGATTACGTCTAAATAAACAGTCCATTCAAACTTTACCCATTCATTTGCTAAACACGCAACGCGCCAAAACTATCAATGCTGCCAAATGAGCGAGCCCAATCTCATACAAACGACTTATAAACTAACTAACTAGGCAAAGGCATCATTTTTATTCAGCCTCAAGCAATGTCGAGGTCGAAGCAAAACTCACTATAGTCTAATCTGTGGTAAAAGGATTAAAAAACATCCTTCCGCAAGAATTTAGGAGTGTCCGAACGACACTGTTGAGACGAACGAAATCGGACTTGCGTTGCTTGTTATAAATTTTGTGAAGATAACAATGCGTGCGTGTGGGTGTGTGGTTCAGCCGCTGACGAGCGCAATAACGCTAACAAGCGTGCGAGCGAGAAGCAGATTGTATTTGTAGAGCGGTGTCCTGCTCTCGCCGCCGGCATCATGGCGAACGGCTTGCTCGGGCGCAGGCTCGAATCGTATCGCCAGCCCACTCAAGGTTCGCTGACTGCCGTTCTTTTGTTTTAAATGTTGCCAGGTCAAGATGATTACCCGTATTACTAGTAAACAAGGTGGTGATAATGACTTGTAATTATTTTACGATTTATGTAATTAGGTAGGCTTAAGTACCTTATGTGAAATTAATGTATTAACATTTTCGGCTTTTATTTGTTATAATTTCATTTAAATATGCGTAGTATCAATAGATTTTAATATGTTTATGCTATGTAGATAGTTAGGCGGTACGCTATACAGTAGCCTAGGTATCTACTTACAATCATGTGCCCCTAATAGCGTTGAAATTCGTGCTATGAATTGGAAAATTAAAAATTACCTATAATAGTATGTAGATGCCTAGTCTACCTAGTAGGTAGGTGCCTACCTAAACCTAGTAGTTTTAGGTAGGTGCCTACCTAAACCTAGTAGTTACCTAACATATCTACTGATTTTTGCCAGCCTCCTATGTAAAATATTATGAGTAATCCGTAATGATTTAAGATCTAATAAACCTAATACATTCCTATCTACTTATCATACCTATGTATTTTTATATGTGCCTATTGCAATTATTAGCTTGCTGTACGTGTTGATATACGCTGTACCTAAGTGCTGCAAGCAACTGAATTTAAATATAATAATATTAAAATCTGAATATCACAGTACGTACAGCCCGTCCTACTCATACAAATTTACTTAGCGGAATGCAAATCGTTTAATTTTCTCCCCACGCTAAATACAAAGCCCAACAATTAAAATTAAAAACCACACTGACTAGAATATATTCCAAACACTAATAAAATCCAAATAACGAAAAACGCAAATCATCCTTTTAAAGCATTTGTGAGGAGAAGTGGTAAGAATTCCGGGAACACTGGACCGCAGACGAAAACAGCGTCAACGGAGGACCTGCTTCAACCGAACGTCTGCATACCGATCGTAGGTTTTTTATAATCGGCCGACGGTGCACACCGAAGGGATCTGTCACTTCAACATAGCTTGACAAGAAAAATGAACTTTACAGTGGTTACCTTACAATCACTGTGACGATGAATGAGACGCAAGCAAGTTTTATCTCGAAAATGACTGCAACGCATGGTCATTGCATTGTGATATTCGTGTAATTTTATGAAATAGAATTGAGCTGTATTGCTTTTATGTTAAGTTCCGAAATCGCTCGCACACATCCCACTGATTCTTACATAGTGCTAGTTTCGTGCCGCAGAGTGAGAGTTCCAACTTAGGTTTATTATTTCTTCTGTGCCGAAGATGTGGTCGTGCGAGCGAGGCAGCACCGTTTCGCTATTTCCGTCCTGCTCCTCCGCACGTCGCGCCGTTGTTGTGTGATTGTGTGCTAGCAGTGTACTCGCGACTTCCAGCCGGTCGTGGACCGCTCGCGCGCGCTCCAAAAACTGCCGGCGTAACAAATAATGACCAATGTACCATTACGTGCATCGCGAGTGCAACAAGCGACGACAGTGTGTGATAACGAGCGAGAATGTAAACGTGTTGTTGTGTCAAACGGTGTGTTGTCAAAGTTTGTGAAGATTGGAAATTCGCGCGATGCGAGCAGTGTTTAGGTATGTGAACGATTAATTATGGCCCATCAGTAGAGGTCGCTGGCCTGCATTTTCGCCACAGATCTCTGTTATTTTTGTGTGGTGACAGACATCACCAAAGCGTAAGCACGCGGCGAGTTTACCAAACGGAACAAGCCAGTTTCTTACAATATTAATGTTTGTTTCTTGTCGAGGCGCCTTGTTATCAGTTATGGAAGTGTGTTGGTAATTTATAATGTAATTAATCCGTTATCGTGTAGTGCCGGTGACGAAGTGAACTTTGCTTCCGTTCGCGTCCGACGCTGGTTTCAAATATCCTACACGAAGACTAAACAAACAAACGTTTGCAAGAATTAACCACCTACTTACATTCTTCAAACTTTACTACCTACTTCAAAAGAATCAATAAAGATTAGCTAAACAGAGTTGACGACTTATTTTTCGAGTCCTACCTTTAAAATAACTATGTAGGTACCTTTTTATATATTCTGTCATTTGTTTTATTTCCTATTACATTATACTTAGTTTACAAGAAAGAAAAGTAATTTTCTAAATAACGTCTAAAATTTTGCATCGATTAGCTAAATAAAATAAGGTAACGCCACCTATTACGCCTGAAATTGACAACCGGAGTTATCGAGAGTGCACACACCTTAGAAATTTTTTGTGTTGTATTTCCATAGCTAGTTTGATAGTTGATACCGTGAAGTATTATAAATTTTATATTTAAGTAAATATAAATAATGATATTATGTTATCTTGAAAATGTAATAGGTTTAATATGTAAGAAATCGTATTTTTTAATAATTAGGTAATATAATTGTCTGACAAATCTAAGTGCGTGTGCCTATGTCTAAATAGGACAGAAATGACTATGACTGTCATAAACTTGCATACCTATATTTTTACGCATTTTATTGTGTATGTTTCAAGTCAAATTGAGTTTCTAGTTGACATAATATTTATAGAATGCACAATTAGATATTTACATGAAAAAAGTTACCTGCTTGACTTAACTTGTGTACCTATTTGTAAATAGAATACCATTTACATTTACTCAGGCTAAAAAAGTCAACGTACATTTGTACGTTGAACATTTGTACATTTGTACCTACCTATCTTTAATCCATAAAACATTAAATAAAAACAATAGCCATCAGTGGTAAGTACAGAGAAACATTAGTGATACCCATTTTCGTAATAAAATGTAAGTAACCAGCCGCATAAAAACATTATTATACTTAGCGGGACCTTTAATTAAGTACCTACCTACTAGTATTCGTGGCGGAATTACTGAAATGTTCATTAAATGACTAAAATGACAACTGAAGAAGGGACATAGTTGATAATTGTAATGCCATTTATTTTTTATTATGAAGGGACCCCAATAAATAACAAAGTGACCCTTCAAATGTGTGCAAATGCACCTGCTTTATAAAAACATGGGACATTAGCCCTTAATGTAACATATCATAGCTTTTATTGTTTATAATCTTCATAATATACACATTAGGGATTACGCCTATAGAAAAGCTGCAAACGATACCATCAAAAGCTTTTCAGTTAGTTCCTCCCAAAAGCTGTATTCGAAATTCACCTTGAAAGTGTCCCAACGCGTTCAGGACTGCGAGCAAAAAAGAATATTATTTATAGCCCTTTTATTTCTTTGAGAAAAATATGTTTTAAATCCTTTTATTTTTTATAGTGAACAGTAAAATGCGACAACCGGCCCGGGGTCACAAGTGGCCAGTTCGAAACGGGCTTTTGTCGTATTTTCTTAGAGGTTTTAAACTTATATTGATTTAAATTTGTGTAGGAATCTTTATACAATTGTATTTCGCTTTGAATTCAATCATATAAAACTGAGTCAGACGGCGTTCCTTCTGCGAGAACGCGATCTAAATATGGTTATTCTCAGTAGCGAACAATCGTCTTATTTTGGTCGTTATCTGAAATGAATTATTCATATAATCGCATTTCCTACGCTTGTCGATGTTATGGGATCTAATTATTTTTATTTGCCAGTTAATGTTAAAACGTCGGGTTTGCGTCTGTCTGTCGACATAAAGTAGACGTTTTACTGCCTTGACGACCTACGGAAACTAAGGCCTACTAAAGGTGCGGGTAAAATTAAGACTAGAAGTCTAGGCGATTGCGTAATGTGCTTCTTTGCTAGTTCAATTTCAGAATGCCGACGCATTTCTGAGTTCATTTAAATCGAGATTGTCTTCGTTCTCTAGTCCTACATTAGGGACATTATCCTAATAAGTACATTATTTTGTTGTTTTTTTCTTTGCATTTTCTCCATCAATATTTTCTATTTGAAGAACAAAAGCTTTACAATCGCAGAGACAGCTATTAAACGCGTGCGGCTGCTATGAGAACAGCGCGAGAGCTGAGAATGTTAATGCGCTCGTGTTGCGCGCTGCGCACACGCAGAATACCGAATGCGTTTTGGAACTGCAACTAACACTATCCATTTAAACGTTTATTCTGAACAAAATGCAGAAAGTACCTAGTAAAAGTAAGTTCCCAGATTCCGCGGATATAACCTATTTCAAAGCTTTATGGAATAATAGCTTTCAAGGAAGTCAATTACCTACATTATATTAGAAGTGAGTGTAAATCATTACCTTGTTACAAACGCAAATGTACGACTGTTATTACAAGGAAACATAAGTGTTCTTTGCCGTGAAATAAACCCTTTACAACCCGCAGTCAAACCATGTTTACGATGAGCTATAACTAAAGCCTACATTTCAAATCTCGGACTCAAATCGTTATTATGTGGAATTCAAATTGAGTACGGATAGTTTGTCGTAGGAATTCTAATTGATTTCGACTTGTCATAGCTAGGTGAGTTTTCATAGTACGTTTATCTCAGTGTGATTACCATACGGGCCACGTATTGAAATGTTCTTTGTGTGCTGTGAACTGCTGTGTTATTAAATTATTATTTACTGGCTGCGTCGCATGAAAACCCTGTTGTATGGATAGTAGATCTCGGAATCGAAACTAAAAATACACTAAAGTCGTGATTCAAATAATGATGAATATAATTTATATTTAAAATGCTTATAAAACTAAGCAGAGCTATTAATATAACTAGATATTAATATATTATTATATATAGTTCTATCTAATGTAATATTCCGTATAAAAAGTAAAAAATAAAACCGGCCAAGTACCATTATCTATAAAAACGGCAAAAAAATCATGTTTGTTGTATGGGAGCCTCCCTTATATATTTATTTTATAATGTTTTTAGTATTTGTTGTTATAGCGGCAACAGAAATACATCATCTGTGAAAATTTCAACTGTTTAACTATCACGGTTCATGAGATACAGCCTGGTGACAGACAGACAGCGAAGTCTTAGTAATAGGGTCCCGTTTGACCCTTTGGGTACGGAAACCTAATAAAAACAAGGCATGATCAAAATAAATGAGATTAAATGAACTGTTACGTTCGTCGATTAGTTCCAGATAGCGAAATTACAGATTCCTAGAAGAAAAGAGAAGATTCAACGCTGCATCCAAAAACGATGCACAAAAACTAACAAAGTTTTACCATGCATTGAAATCTCACGTGGTAGTTTTAATACGTTTGGTTTAAAGTCTAAAATGACTCGGTTAAAATTTAAAATAAATTTGTGCTTAACATCCCGCGCCAACTTTTTTTGTACCTTTTTCTGTACAAATGAGCTGAATGTCCGAAGTTTTGGTAATTATAATTCCTGGCGATCAACAACACGATGACAGATTTTAATCATCTGTTCTCCATCCAACTGACTATTATAAGTAATTAGTGTTTATAAATACACTTAATCGTATTTGTTCTCGTACTTACATAACTTTTTGAGATTGGTGAGATTTTTTTGGGTTACCTGTTATATTTTGTAACACTTACTGTACCCATGTTTTTAAGACAAAACGGGCCTTTTCGTGCTCAGGTTTATATCAAAATTATAATTTTTTTCTAACCTCGACGTTTCGGCCAAGTTACATAGGCCGTGGTCACGAGAGACTGAAAGCGGGCGGGTGTCATTGCCGGGAAGCGCGAATGTTGTCACCAACTACCCGCACTTGGTTTTCTGAATCGCACGTATCACTGTTTCGACATACAATACTACCAGTATCTTAAGTTACGTGGATTTGTCTTCAAAACATGAGTTTAGTTCGCGAAAATTTAAAAAGTTCTACTTACGTTTGTATTCTTTTAAACGTTCTTTTATACCAAAACATTTATGTACCTACCTATTTTATGTCAATAATCAATATAAAAAAAGAAAGTGTCAAAACTGGAAACCTTACCCTTTCCGGATAGAATTTTTTTGTTTTTTGAAAAATTTATTAAATGAACGCATGCACAGAATAATACACTTATTGATTAGTATTAGAATGAGTTTGTTTATTATTGTAATACATACAATGATAATTGTATAATTATAACGAAACAATTTTTTTTAGTTCAAATTAGTCATGCATGTCTCATAATTACTGATTTAAACGGGCATTTATCGCGTATGTAGGTACCTTTTTGATGTAAAACTTCTTTACGCACGCTTGACTGGGGGAGTAAGCTGGTGTATGCGTTACGAAAAGTGCGAACGGAAGTTGAGAGGGAGATATAAGTTAGTGAAGATAGACAGAGAGAGAGAGAGAGAGTTACGTTTCGTATATTTTTAAACGTTAATGTGCGAATGCGAGTTGCCTCTGTCCAGAATGATCATAGACAGATCGACCTACAGACGTGTGGACAATTTTGTAATTGAACAATTTTATAAATTAATATTTTTTTAAAAAGAAGTTTACTTCAGTCGTGTATTCTAATGCACACTCGTTTTTTGTTATCCTGACGTTTCGATTGTGTTGCAAAAGCCGTGGTCGCGGGCAGACAAAATAAAAAAAACAAACAAAAAGGAACATACGCGATAAATACCCATTTAATGGCGGGTTATCGTTCGACATATAGGTAGCTTAGTGGTTTCATCATCATCATCATTCACAGCCTGACTTCACCCATTGTTGGGTATAGGCCTCCCAAGTTTGTGCCATCCACCACGATCCTACGTTAGTCTCACCCACTGACGGCCCGCGACCTTTACGATGTCGTCCACCCATCTCGCTGTCGGAAGTCCTACCCTTCTATAACCGCTCCTCGGCCGCCATTCAGTCACTGCCCTGCTCCATCTGTCATCCTGTCATCTGTCGCCTAACCTAGTTATGGAGCTCTTTAGGTACTAAAGACTAAAGACTAACTTTAGGTATTTTACGCTACCTCAGGCCCCGCTAATCTAAACGTATCTGTACTGCACTAATTTGAAACGCGGGGGAAGTTTTGGGAGACAAACGGCGTGTATCAACTCGAAGACGTCTCGACGGGCACTGGCCGCCCGGCGCGAGCGCCTGAACGAGTAGATTTTGATAGTTTTCTTTCACAGAGATTAATAATAACTGAATTAAATATTGTTTTTCACAATTCCTTAGTTAATAATAAGCTCTATCTTTTGGTATAAATTTGACATGATTTCAAGAAGAAACCTCTTAGTATCCACCGTTTAAATATCAATTTAGTGTCAACTTTATGAATTTTTTTTATCGAGAAAACTATTATTATTCGCGTTTTTATCTTCACAAAGCGGTAGATTATATGTTCAGTTTTAATATAATATGTTTTTTTTGTGCATATTTTACATTTCAGTAGAGATACAGTTGTTAAAAAAAACCTAAAAGTCGTCACCCTTCAAACTTCCCCGCCTTAACCAATTACCAATTTGGTATAATGTAATATCCAATTCGATATAAAATTAAATGCAGTATTTCAGACAAAATGCTGAACGATTTAATGCAGCGTGTGTTAAGTAAGCAACACGAACAAGTTAAACAGAATTTTCTGGAATTGTATGGTTTGTATTATATGCGAGTAAATAAACAGTCATCACGGGCCACCAATTAGTAACCGCGCTAGAACTTATTTATTTTAATACTTTTGCAAAGGTTTTTAAATTAGATTCGTAAAAATATTTTTTCATCCCCCCATCTCGGAAAGAGTATTTTTGCTTTCCGATAACTGAGTGCATAAGCCGTTTTTATCAGCTAGAGGATAAAGTGAATTGAATTTAGAACATCGCGTGCACTAAGTTTGTGAATTCAAAACATCATTAAACCTATTTACTTCTACCTCCATGGTGCCGATTTTATCATACAACCTTTTTTAATTTATTAATAACTCAGACTTCTTGGTGTATATATTTTTGCATTTAGTCATTTCCTCGCTGAGGTGGGATGAAATGTTACGTGTTGCACTCGAGTGCAAAGATTTTTCACCTCGCGCACTTTTGATTCCCTCGCTAACGCTCAGGATACTAATTTTTTAATCACGAGCGCAGCGAGTGATTCCATTTTAGAATCCTTCGCTTGCTCGGTAACTATAACTATAACACGACTTAAATCGAATCACTTAAAAAGTTTGCGATAGTCTTATCAAAAAATTTGATTTCGTAACAGGAAACAAATTCATAACAGGCAAAACAATTAAATATCTGAACTCGTCCTATCTTTCGAATGCTATCGAAAGAGGTCATCTTTTTTCGTGACAAGCTAAAAAGTTTACCATTACCAATTACGTAGGTGCACACTCAACCCTCCGAATTCCGACGCATTATAAACTGGGATATAACTATAATAATAATAATCGTTACCACAACGAGCACGCATCTCCTTTGCAACCGGTTCCAGAGGTAGCAACCTGAGAAAAATCTTATGCAACCTGTATTAAACCTTACTCGCTCACAGATAGAATTACAATTAGGGTAAACAGCAGGTTACTGTATCTTCTAAAACTGTTTTGGCTGTTGGCGATTGTAAATTTTTGTTATCGTGTTTCTGGAGCGTTTTTGTATCAAATAATATCCATGATAAGAAGAATGTTAACCAGGTTTATCGTGTAATTTGCTTATTTTTAGAGATAAACTCATATCGTATTCTTTAGTCGATTATAAGATAAAACAAATATGTAATAAAGCAGAATGTAAACGAGACGCGCTGCCTACGGGCGTCCAGTTTAGCAAATTTACAGCCGCCAATTTAAAATGGCGTGTTCTCCACCGCATCCGTACAATAATAGAGGTTGTTTCGATTCGGTCGGGTTACTGTCTGTGCACTGTGGTTAACGGCTCAAAATAAACAAGTTTGGACCTTATTTTAAATGCACTAAGGCGAAAGCTAGATTTGGATTGTACACGCAAAGGTCCGAGCGTGGAGAACCATAATTGGAGCTACTGGATGTTAATGTAGTGTGAATTGGCGGGTTTTAACCGAATTCTACGTCAATTATTTATTTTTATTTGCCTTTCTGGTCAACTGACTTTAATTTTAAGCGTTGGATTAAAAAACAGTTTTTTTTTAAGGATAGACAACCTGGAACGCACGTGGATCCCGTTCGTTAGGTAATTATGTAATTCCAGCCAGCTATAGGGTTATCAATCATTCAATGCATTATATTAGGCTTTCCAAAGGTGACTTGAGGTTTCATACACTATTTTTATACATAATCATTCAAAACTTAAAAGGTTCGCATTCCTTATTAATTGATCGAGCAAAGCGAGATCTCCAAATCAACTTGGGCAAATCGGCGTTGTATGTATTTATGTTTGTTTGTCCGAGGATAACTTTCGAAGCGTTTATTCGATCATCATGAAATTTGGTATAAAGGTGATGGCACATTTTTGGTGTGACTCAATTAGCTAAAAAGGGGGGGGGAGGGGTTGAGATATTGGGGTTCAAGAGGAAAAAAAAAACAAAATGGGGCTATCTGGTTTATTTTTAGTTTAAAACTTGTAGTTTTAAAGTTATTTATTAGCCACAATAAAAACTGTTATAAATTTGGTATGCGTGTAGCTTTAATGACACAAATATAGGCAAAAGTCTGAAATCCAGAATAACTGCAATTTGTACCCCATAATAGTATACCTAATCAATTAACATGGACTCCCGTTACCTGTAATTTGAATGAAACTGTAGGTTAAGTAATGTGGTTGCATTTCGTGGCACTATTTTGATTATTTTTTTGATGAATATTTTTTTATTTTTATGGGAGACTCGCGAGAATTATTTAACAAAATCCACAGCCCTTATTATATAAGATACAAACTTATACTAAGCGTAGCATACGGCCAAAACGGCTTACTTTATATAAAAAAGAATTTATAAATAGACAGTCTAAATTAAACTAAAAATACGAACAAAACAAATTACGTGTAAGAACACAAAAAGGTTGATAAAATACATAGAATACATATATATAAGTAGTTATATCATAAATTCATACACATAAACAATATAATAAATACACGCAACAAAATATTGGTATTATATAATATATTTATATATACCTAGTCAGGTCATAAGTATTGTCACACAGTAAAAACTTTTCTTTTAGAATGCTGGCCACAAAAAAGTTTATAGAATTCGAATTTCGAATTGTTCATGAAAATAAAAAAGTATACTTTTTAGAATTTTACTCATTTTTAAATATGGAGTGGACGCTTAAAGAAGACCGTGTTGCAGTTGCATCGTTGCGGTTACGCGCCAATTCAAATTTTTGACATACTGAAAAATTTGAATATAACCAAAAGATTCGTTTATCGCACCATCAAACGATACAATGAAGACTCTAGCGTAGATGACAGGTCAAGAAGTGGTCGCCCTCGGTCTGTTAGGACTCCAGCAGTGATAAAAGCTGTGAAGGCGCGAATTCAAAGAAATCCCAAACGTAAGCAGAAACTGTTGGCCCTTCAGATGGGGTTAAGCAGAACCATGGTGAAAAGGGTGTTAAATGAAGACTTAGGGCTTCGGGCATATCGAAGAAAAACAAGACATCGTTTGAATGCTCGTCTAATGGACCTGAGACTGAAGAGATGCCGCGCTTTGTTGAAGCGGTACGCGGGAAAAAAAATATCGGGAAATTCTTTTTTCGGATGAAAAATTTTTTACCGTAGAAGAGAGCTACAACAAACAAAATGATAAGGTGTACGCACACAGTAGTGAAGAAGCGAGCAACCGTATTCCGCGTGTCCAACGAGGTCATTTTCCATCCTCGCTCATGGTATGGTTGGGGGTTTCTTATTGGGGCTTAACAGAGGTACATTTTTGTGAGAAAGGTGTAAAAACGAATGCAGTTGTGTATCAAAATACAGTCCTGACGAACCTTGTGGAACCTGTTTCTCATACCATGTTCAATAACAGGCACTGGGTATTCCAACAAGATTCGGCGCCAGCTCATAGAGCGAAGAGCACACAAGACTGGCTGGCGGCGCGTAAAATCGACTTCATCCGGCACGAAGACTGGCCCTCCTCCAGTCCAGATTTGAATCCGTTAGATTACAAGATATGGCAACTCTTGGAGGAAAAGGCGTGCTCAAAGCCTCATCCCAATTTGGAGTCACTCAAGACATCCTTGATTAAGGCAGCCGCCGATATTGACATGGACCTCGTTCGTGCTGCGATAGACGACTGGCCGCGCAGATTGAAGGCCTGTATTCAAAATCACGGAGGTCATTTTGAATAAACTTTAGTGTCATAAGAATCTATGTTTTGTTAAGTTCATTTTGGTATATAAATGGTTACATAATGAATAAACTTGTTTCAATTATTTTATATTAAACCTGTGACAGAATTTATGACCTGACTAGGTATATATAACCAGTATTTTGTTGCGTTGTTATCATGCATGTGTGTCATCCTCCATAATAATAGTTCAGGCCGAACCACTAGCTATGTAGGTTTTGTTCCGAGCTTCTAAACAAGGATCCATTCAAAGTCTCACTACCTGACCAGCTATGATGGTATAACGGTATACAAGGACGGACGTCAGACAAAAAAACGAAAAATAGCACCCATTGTTTCTCCGGACACCATTAAAATTTATTATTTTTCTTTGTTTACCCCTCATTGTTTTAAGATGGAATGGTTAACTAGATTCTTGACTTGAGTGTTATTTTCTTACATCACTTAAAATAATGTCTTTATGTTTTAATAGCTGACCAATTCGCAGTTTCGCACGCGTAGTTTTTCAATAAAAACATTACCCTACTTCTGCGCAGTTGGGTAAAAAGTAGCCTATGTCACCCGGGGATACTGTAGCTTCCCAACAATGATAGAATTTTTTAAATCGGTCCAGTAGTTTCGGAGCCTATTCAATACAAACAAACAAATATTTCCTCTTTCTAATATTAAAACCGCGTTCAGTATTCTCTGAAAAATTAATGTACCATCGCGAATAAAGCTATAAAATTATCATAGATAAAGTGACCCAAAGAACTCAGATGTGAAACGGAGCGTGCGTAGGTAAAAAACTGTTTGTCCAGGCCAGTGAAGCGTGCGACCACCAATGGTGTTCGGAATGGGCGGTGCTCTGTCGCACTGCGGAACACCGCGGTGGGCAGTTCTACTTCTGAGCAAATAAGACAGCGAAGATATATTTAAATAAATCGCTAGAACTATAGATTTTACTTGCAAATTTGCACATCTGGCGATATCACCAATTCCACCTGCATTGTATAAATGCGATCGTTTTAGGCACATTTTTTTTATGAGATTTCTAATTGAAATCTCATTAAAATCTGTTTACGTTTCGGTGTGAAATCTAAAACGTGCTTCAAATTTTATAGCGTATAAAAGCATAACGTAAAAAAACCGGCCAAGTGCGAGTCGGACTCGCGCACGAAGAGTTCCGTACCATCTATAAAAACAGCAAAAAAATCACGTTTTTTGTATGGGAGACCCCTTAAATATTTGTTTTATTTTAAGTAATTTAATTATTTATTTTTAAAGTGAATATATAACTAAATATTCTGTGAATATTTCAAGCGTCTACCTGTTGCCGTTATCAATATGGAGCAAAAACGAGCAAAAAAATCACGTTTGTTGTATGGGAGCCCCCCTTAAGTCTACATGTTACAGTTATCAATATCAAGCTAGAACGAGCAAAATCACGTGTATGGGAGCCCCCCTTAAATATATATTTCATTCTGTTTTTAGTATTTGTCGTTAGGGACCTTTCAAGTATATTACGTAAGCACTATTTCTATGCTTTGCTTATTTTTGATGACGGGGGGGGGGGGGGGTCTAGATGGTGAATACCTACGTCAGCAGTAATTATTTTTTTAAACATATGGCAAAATATGCGTTTCATTTTCAAGCATAGGTAATGTGTGGGACATTGCCTATGCTTGAAAACGAAACGCATATTCGGGGATTCCCACAAATAATTAATACGTTTAGGTACTCGCTTAGAACCAAGTAGGGGAATTACCGCGTTACTTGTCTAAATTTCTTCCGTTACGTCAATCTATTGTTTCGTTTCTGTACGAGTGATTTGACGTGTTGTAAGCAAAGGAAAGCAAGTTAATGTTTGTGTTATTGTTGATCCACTTTCGCCAAAGTTCAACATCCAATGTCATCGAAAACTTACAATCATGGATTCTGCTGCCATGGACTGACTGACTGACTTTTAACTGGAATTAATATGTATACTAAAAAAATAAACGATGTTTGTTTTGTTCATAATATTACTTAAGAATATTTTTTGTTTCTGACTCTATGTTGAATACCGTCAATAAAGTTTGTTATTTTCTTTTTTCTAGAATTATAACTGCTAATCATGAATCAATAAAAAAACAGAATAATTACATTAAAAGAAAAATGCATTTACCAAAGTTTACGTAAGCATGGGAAGGGGGGGGGGGGGGGGTAAATAATTGTAATAAATGTGCTTACGTAATACTTAAACGGCCCCTTAAAGCGGCAACGGAAATACATCATCTGTGAAAATTTCAACTGTCTAGCTATCACGGTTCATGAGATTACAGTCTGGTGACAGACGGACAGCGGAGCCTTAGTAGTGCCGTTTTACCCCTTGGGTACGGAACGCTAAAAATATCGCCATAACCATTTAAATTACAAAATACACTGTAAAAGTTTTAAAGCCCGAAAACAGACAGTTTCGACGTCCAATTATTTCAACATGATGCGATAACTACGTGTAGCACCTCGCGGCTGCGTGACGGCGGAGTTACACTAATTAAATCATCGTCAGTGAACACTTACTGTGTGTTAAATGTAAATAAACATTTCTGTGATTATACGTTTGACTAGACTGGCGGATCTGTAATATATTTTAAATAAGTACTTCAATATTGTGATTGCGACAATAATAATACAGATAGTGCGATTGCAGTGAATGATGTCAATTGCAAAGATTTTATTTAAAGAATAATACAATATTATTGAATTATTAGGTATGCTTAAGCTGGTATAACTTCGTCAGTCTACAGCCTTCGTCTTCCTAACTCGGCGTCACCGATCGACTAGAATTCGTCCGTAAGTTCGTGATGCCTTGGCATGCATCGGTCGGTTGGTTCTTCAGTCTTCGTGTTCCTAACTCGGCGTCACCGATCGACTAGAATTCGTCCATAAGTTCGTGATGCCTTGGCATGCATCGGTCAGTTGGTTCTTCAGTCTTCGTGTTCTTTACTCGGCGTCACCGATCGACTAGAATTCGTCCGTAAGTTCGTGATGCCTTGGCATGCATCGGTCGGTTGGTTCTTCAGTCTTCGTGTTCCTAACTCGGCGTCACCGATCGACTAGAATTCGTCCATAAGTTCGTGATGCCTTGGCATGCATCGGTCAGTTGGTTCTTCAGTCTTCGTGTTCTTTACTCGGCGTCACCGATCGACTAGAATTCGTCCGTAAGTTCGTGATGCCTTGGCATGCATCGGTCGGTTGGTTATTTTTTATATTTAATTTGTAGTTAATTAGGTAATTAAAAAAAATAAGGCAGTCAACAAGTAAAGGTGACAAAACTGGAGTCACTTACCACATAATAAATTATTAAAACAAGTCTGCCCGTGACCACGTCTGTTGCAACATACAAATAAAAAAGGTACATACGCGATAATAAATGTCCAGCAATATTTATTTTTTGAAGTAAAATTTCTTTACGCACGCTTGACTTGGGGAGTAAGCTGGTGAATGCGGTACGAAAAGAGCGAAAGGAAGTTGAGAGGGAGATTTATGTTAGTGAAGATAGAAAGAGAGAGAGTTACGTTTTGTGTATTTTAAAACGTTAATTTGCGAGTGCGAGTTGCGTATGTTCAGAATGAACATAGACTGAGCGACCTACATACGTGTGGACAATTTTGTCATTGAACAATTTTATACATTAATATTTTGAAAAAAAGTTTTACTTCTGTCGTGTGGTCTAAAGCACACTCGTTTTTTTATTCGACCTCCGTGGCGCAGTGGGCGAATAGCCGGCTGAGACGCAGGAGGTAGCGGGTTCGATACCCACCGCGGAACAAATGTTTGCATGATCTACATATATTTGTTCCGGGTCTGGTTGTTTCTCTATATATAGTATGTATGTATTTTCTATAAAAGGATGTATTTATAAAAAAGTACATAAGTATTCTATCAGTTATCTGGTTCCCATAGTACAAGCTCTGCTTAGTTTGGGGCTAGATAGCGTTGTGTGAATTGTCCAGCAATAATATTATTATTATTTATTGAAATGTATATAAATGTTTGAAAAATACATTTACCACATTTTTTCAAAGTTTAATTACCTAGTTATTTTGTTTTAGTTATATGTATAGTTATTTGCATACCTATATAGGTACTTATTTTAAAGAAATAATGAAGGTATTTTAATAATATACTAAGTACCTGCTTAGTTATGTATTGCCAATTAAAAATAAAACTTTTTACGACATTCTAGACAACGGCTAAAGCTACTAATTAAATTACTAACAATTAAAAATTACTGATCCTGCCATATTCGGCTTTCCATAAAAAAGACAAATGAATCTATTCCTTAGTTTTAATTAGTATGTCGTACATGGCTATACCAAGAAACTACCAAGTGACAAATGTCAATTAAAAAACATTAATCATTTCTAAATACAGTCAGACAGAATGGACTGAACAATACCACAGTATAGATACAGAACTTAAGCTTAGTACAAAGAGCGCAAACAGGCGCTCGAATACTAGACGATCGCGCGCGTGTGGAGATCTCGGACCTCGGATTAATTTTTTTGAAGCTTAAAATAAAATACCCTATCACGAGAAGCTACAACATTGTTGGTGCCGTTCGTGCAATCATCACATCACACTAATAATATAAATGAAAAGGTTTGGATGTTTGTTTATAATTTTTTTTGTTTATTTGTTACTCAATCACGTCGTAACGGCTGAACCGATTTAGATGAAATTTAGTATATACGTAGATTATAACTTGGATTAACACATATGCTACTTTTTAATGAATCGTTTCCCATGGGACAACAAAAACCTTTTTAACAAAAATATAACTAACTTAACTAAACTACTGAACTGATTTTGATGAAATTTCTATGAGATCAATATGAACTATTATTTTAATTTATTCTATAAAAAAATATTTTTCTAAATCGGTTGATAAATGATTGAGTTCTCAGGTAAAAACATAAAACAATATGCGTCCCCATAAAATTTGAAGGATGCCCTCGTTTTTTTTGGGATTCCATCATCAGATCCTTGGTGCCAATATGACCACCTGGGAAGTATATAATTTTAAACAAAAACAGAATTTCTCGAATCTGTCCAGAGGGCTTAGCCAAGTCATATTAGATTAGCGATGACGCTAGTCGATAATTCCGAAAATGTATGGGATTGACACATGCTATGGAAATATCACGTGATCTATCAACAATAAATCTATGTAGAAAACGATTCGATTCGAAGCTAATGCGTTTTGGCTAAGCCCCCAGGCGTCTTCGAGTAATCGGGAATTATACATAAAAAAGATCCTGACGAATTGAAAACCTCCTCCTTCGGTTAAGTCCTAAGTTGGTTAAAAATTGGTGTGTCAACTAGTGTCAAGTCAAGCTGCAACAGCGAGTTTAGCTTTATTTCTTGGTTACCTACACATTTGGTAGTGTAACACGTACGAAGTCGCGGGCAAATACCTACTACTTTAAAATAATTTTTAGTATGCTACGAATAGCACCAAGACAAAATATTGATTGGTGCTAGATAGTTGTTAATCACATCGGTGATGTTCGTGGAATACATTAACTGACTGGATCCGAAATCCTCGAACGCGCGTTTAAGGCTCGGACTATATGGCATCTGGGTTTCCCCGATCCTGCGAATCTGGAGCATGTCCCGGTTGCTTCCAGGTACAAATCGTAGTCGGATGGCCTCGGATCCTGTGTAGTTGATGCAGAAAAAAATCTAATTTTATTTATTTTATTTTTATTCAAATGTTTGGTTATGCGACGGATTGGTCAGGGGCCGTTAAAAACGGTCCCTGACAAGCTCGGATGCCATATAGTCCGAGCCTAAGTGTGCGTGCGTGCATACTTAACTTCTGTTCCTATCTATTTTGTGCCTATGTACAGTTGATGACGTTCTTTTGCTGATATGATGATAATAAACCTGACCTGAAGTTACTTGTACTTGTAACTGTAACAAAACACCAACACATGCTACCGTTTACGAAATCAGACCTATAATGGTTATGACCATTCATATTGCTGAGAAATAACCAACCTTATCACAATCCAGTAAGACATATATCTCCTCACTATATATAGTGTTGCAGAATTATCGATAATTTCCCTATCGATAGTTGATCTTGAAGCTCAGACTATCGATTGTTCTACGATACTATCGATATCGAGAAATTCTTTTTTTTTTTGTTTTAAAGGGTATACTTTCCAGGTGATCCCATTGGCACAAAGTCAGGATCTAATGATGATAATCCCGAAAAAATCAAAGGCAACCCTCAATTTTTTAATATCTGAAGTCGGTTATATTTTGTTAAGTTACTTGTTATGCAATACTTTCGATATAGGTATAGTCTGTGTGACTACGCACTAGAGTGGAGTGAAGACCACGCACTAGAAAGCGCAGCGTAGGACCCCACTAGATGGAAAGGCGACCTGGTACCAAGATCGGTCACTCTGGATTGGAAACATGGGGGAGGCTATATTCAGCAGTGGACGTGCTTTGGCTGATATGATGAGGTATAGTCACTTTTGACGTTTAATAATATCGATCGATAGTATTGGACATAAGTCGATAATATTGCCTCATATCACGCTATTGCTGGTATTTTTCAAACTCCAAGTACTCCAGTCTGCCCGCGACCACGGCTGTTACAACGCTTAACACAGTCGAGACGTCGGGATAACTAATAAAAAAAGGTACATATGCGATAAATACCCGTTTAAATCAGTAATTATCCCTATCGATACTATGGATTTGTAGTGGACTATCGATAGTCGACTATCAGTTTGCAACACTACTCCTCACTCAAGTCTCATATGCCAGCTAAATTCTAACTTCAACACGTCGCAATAAGAGTTATATTGTGTTGTGAAGTTCTTGGAATGTGACGAATTTATAAATTTTTGTAATAGGACACTGAAACGCATGTGTCAATGCTTTAAAAGGAACACGTGTTTTGGTCTATTAAGTATATATTTTTTTAGTTTATTTCCGTTTGTGTAATCGATTTGATGACCCTGCCTATTGAACCAAAAATGGGTTTAAATTCACGAAAATGATCTGGGGCCTAAAGTTGCCAGTTCAGATGTTAGTTATTTAACCTCTGACGGGAAAAGAGGGTTTTATGAGTTGCAGCATCTTGGTTCCCAAACGGATGGACCGATTTTGATGCGGTTTTTTAAATAGAAAGCTAGTTTAACTGTGATGAAGATCAGGTCAGCCGATCTAAAGATACCAGCACTTCCTTTTTGGTGAAGGGGTATCAGCTGTAAAAATACTATAAAATACCTATATTTTATTTCGAGTTTTTTTGTTTTGGGGTTCTTTTAAATTTATAATTGGTTGTAGATACTTAATATAAAAAATATCAATTGCATCAAAGCCGATCATATTATGTTGTTCTATTATTTGCAAAGTGGACACAGATAAGTTAAGTAAATTGTAGATGAATTACTAGCTGAGTCTGAAGAAAATTCACCTACTAAACAATATTAAATAACTTTAATTTATGTTTATATTATTTAGTAATATTGAATCATGTTAGTTTTAAGGTTATTGAACACATATTTATAATTTCTTAATTGCCTGAAATGATTATTCATATTTTTTTCGTAGTACAATACCTAAAAACAGTATTCGTTAGAACAGTTAAAAAACAGAAAGAACGTTCTTTTGTTCTATTAACAGAAGCTCAATTCATGTAACTTACAATAGTTAAAATTCAAGTATAGATCTAGTCTTGATTATGTTAAATGTCATAAACGGTATTCACATAATGACAATACAATGATATAAGTTGATTGACTTGCGATTATAGACTAAATTATATTAATAATTAATTAATTAATAATAATAATTAATTATTATTAAATAATTAATTAATAATAATAATACTAATTCATTATTATTAATTAAATAATATAATTCATTATTATTATTATTAATTAAATAGTATAATTCATTGTTTAATTAAATAATATAATTCATTATTATTAATTAAATAATATAATTCATTATTATTATTAATTTAATAATAATTAATTAATTAATAAATATTGGTGGACAATTCACACAGAGCTAGCTAGCCCCAAACTATGCGGAGCTTATACTATGAGAACCAGAAAACCACTAGAATACTTATATGTATAGGTAGGTACTTTTTTTTGTAAATACATAAGTACTTAAAATAAAAACATCCAGACCTGAAACAAATATCCGTTGATCATGCAAACATTTGTTTCGCGGTGGGAATCGAACCCGCTACCTCCTGCGTATCAGCTGGCTTTACGCCCACTGCGCCACGGAGATCGTCAAAATAGTATATACAATTCATAATCCAATCTCATTTGGGTCAACTGTCAGTCGTTATGGTATCAACAGTGCGCTTTCATGTTATCTTGCGTCTTCCTCTGACGCACGCATGCAAGAAGCGCCATGCGCCATAGCGCATGCCATAAACTAGTTGGACAACAGCGCATGCGCGTAGCGCACGCCGAACCGGCACCGAATGGGTTGGCGTGCAACATTCCGAGCGTTTTACCAGACAAAATGGAGGAAGATTTGTTGTTGGGTTTCTTAAAATAATCTTTCATCTAGGTTTTCATATTATTCTTTCTTTGCACTTCTAAATTTGCCGCACAGATGTTCACACGTGTTCTTGACGACTAATCGAGGCGCAGAGGTGTAGACGATAAGCTGCATGAGTCCTAAGGCGATCAATATTGCATACGCTTGACGCAAGACGAACTAAAAGTTGACGTAAGATGAACATGAAAGCGCACTGGTGTAGGAGACGCTGAAGGTAGTTGGTTCGATACCTGCCGCGGAACAAATGTTTGGATGATCTACAGATATTTTGACGACTCCGTGGCGCATTGGGCGTTTAGCTGGCTGAGATGCAGGAGCTAGCGGGTTCGATTCCCGCCGCGGAACAAATGTTTGCATGATCTACAAATATTTGTTCTGGTCTGGATATATTTCTATATATTATATCTATACGCTGGACGCAAGACGAATTAAAACTTGTAGACGCAAAATGAACATTAAAGCGCACTGGTGTAGACATAGCTTCATGTTTATAAAGACGACCTCCGTGGCGCAGTGGGCGAATACCTTTATTTATTTATTTTATTAACAAAAAAAGTATACGAGTATTATATCAGTTATCTGGTTCCCATAGTACAAGCTCTGCTTGATAGCGCTGTGTGAAATATTTATTTATTTATAAAATGTGTGAAATGTGGCCCCCTGTTAAAAATCAAACCTTGGACAATTGGGCGTCCAAGCTAAGAAACCCAGCCGCACCTCACCTCGCCCAGCGTTTGGCATAGCTAACATCGTAAAAACTACCATAAACCCGATACCTAGGCCGGATCCCATTACAGCTAGGGGTGGGACAAACTCTGCAGGATTCGGATCTCTCGGACACGGGAGCGTCTGTGCGATTTCGGAGTCCGAAAACTTGCCGACTGGTTATTCCACATGATGTCGAATTAAGAATATGAAACAAATTACAATAAATAATGCTGGACATTTTACACAGCGCTATCTAGCCCCAAACTAAGCAAAGCTTGTTCTATGGGAACCAGATAACTTATAGAATACTTAAGTATATCATTTATGAAGTGAACTTCTTTAGGAGCGTTGGGCATTTTTTGAGATGAGAAAAAACCATTGAACTCGCGACACTTTTACCGACACCTATGTATATATGTATCTGTAGTATAGTCTGCTTTTAAATTCTGAATACCCAAACATTGAGCGTTAAATTTTTCACTTCTGTCAGCACTCCCAGAGTGCCGATTTTTTTTTTGTAATTTGGTACATACTTTTTTTATTGATGATAGTCAAGCGCTTGACCACTACCACACCTGATGGTGAGTGACTTATGCATACTTATAATCTATAGAAAAATACCCAAACCCGGAACAAATATCTGTAGACCACATCTGTATAACAGAGATAATAGCCTCGTAGGTCACGCACGTTAGAAATGTGCCCTATGATGCAATTCCCTGCGTCCATCAACCGGGGGGACAAAAAGTGTAAAGCCTTATATGCCTGTAATTTCACCGGCAACTATACCCTTCAAACCGAAACACAGCAATGCTGCTTGGCGGTAGAAATGGGTATGGTGGGATTACTTCCCCGGACGAGTCCTTTCACAAGGAACTACATACATTTTACTAAATCGGTTTAGTAGTTTCTGAGATTACTCAAACTTTACCTATTTATAATATGAGTAATTTAGTATAGACTAGCTGTTGCCCGCGACTTCGTACGCGTTACACTGTAAAATGTGTAGGTAACCTAGAAATAAAGCTAAACTCGCTGTTGCAACTTGACTTTACACTCCGTTTTTATCCCATGGGAACTGATTTATGGGATAAAAAGTAGCATATGTGGTAATCCAGGTTATAATCTACGTATATATCAAATTTCATCGAAATCGGTTCAGCCGTTATGACGTGATTGAGTAACAAACAAATACTTAAATAAATAAACAAACATCCAAACTTTCACATTTATAATATTAGTGTGATGTGATTAGGACAAAATTATAAAGATTTTATCAAAAAATTTAATTGGAGATGTCAACTCCGATTCGAAGTCTAAATTTAACTCGACTAGACCCCCCCATCCCTACACAGTAAAGATATTGCCTTGCTTTTACTGTTTTAAACGTCTGTTTAGTGCTCACGTTATATCCTATTTACGGACTAGTACTCTGCACGAATGACATTTTCGTATTATTTTAAAATTATTGCTTACGTGCCTAGTGTCTGCACTGCGAGTTTTATTGTTTTTAATATACGGCTTTTCTGAAATGAATTTTGTGCCAAGTAACAAGGGTCAGTGTGCTAAAAGTGTAATTGATAAATAAAACAACATTCATAGCTTGTGGGCCTTGTGGTCTCGTGGAACACTTATTGATCAGTGGCGGATTGACTCATTCCCCAAGTGACCATCACTTACCACCAGGTGGAGTAGTGGTCAAGCGCTTGACTATCATCAATTAAAATAAAAGTATTTTTTTTTCTAACCTCTCACTGCTGGGCAAAGGTCTCCTCCGATTATTTCCACTCCTCTCTATTCCCGGCCAACTACCCAATCCCTGTTGAAAACATCTAAGTCATCGCGCCAGCGTTTTCTCGGGCGATCGCGTCGTCTTCTGCCGTCTACAGGTATCCATCCTGTGATTTCTTTGGTCCATGCGAGTCACGTGGCCCGCTCACTCTCCAAGTATAGTGTGTTAAAGTTTTGCAACCCTTCCATCCAACAATTTAGTTGAAATTGCACAATAGTTTTTGGGTATACTTATGGCCTAATCAAAGCTCAATCATGTACGATACGTTATTAGGGTAGGGTTGCCAACCGTCCTGTTTTCCCAGGACATGTCCTGCTTTTTTGGGTTTCTTGAAAAGTTTTTAAGTAGCGTCCTTAGTTTTTAAAGGGTCCTGTGTTTTAAAATACACTCACCACTACCGTCTCTAAACGTTTTGTCACTAGGCCCGCACCTCGCAAGTGAAGGTCGTTGACACTTTTTCAAACAAATAAGCAATGTGGAAAGCTATCTGAACCTTTCGCAATAAAAGCGTATACGAGCTCTCATGAGGATTCCAAACACAATAGTGCGTCCTGGTTTTAAACCGAAATGTCATGGTATATCTACCTTTAAATACTGGATTTCAAAATTTGGAGATGGCAACCCTATATTAGGGTAACGTAGGTATGCTACTGCATGGGGACCGCGAACTGGGTGTTTTACCATAGGATATAGAAGATTGCTTGAACCTGAATATAGTGTGGTACCATTGCTTGAACTAACAATAAAAGGGAAGAGGGAAAATTCATCGCAAAGATGTCTTGTAGACTTCTTTCTAAACCGCCTTAGATTAGATTAGAGATTAGATAATACTTTATTGCACACCACGAATCAAATACATATAAAAAACAACTACGTAAATCTATGGATACAATTGGCGGTCTAATCGCTAATTAGCGATCTCTGCCAGACAACCTTTGGATGGAATGGACTGTGTAGACATTACCTGGGGTGTAATGGTGTACCTAACATACTACATGTACATACATACTAATACTAATTATATAAAAAAAAAAGCCTTAAAGAAATCTTAAACAAAACTGTCCTTAAATTACTCGCCTCTTAACATCTGCCGCCCTAGGCTCAAGTCTACTCAGGCTTCTGGTAAATCCGCCACTGATTTTTATTCATACTACACTATATACATATAGGCAATACTTCAAACTTACCCCAATCTAGGATCTTTGTATCAGGAACTACGCCTCATTATCATCATATCAAACATAAGACTTGATAAGACGATGGCCAGACAGCCACTGCTGGATGAAGGCCGTAAATCTTCTTACATCCATCCTTGTTTTTATTTATTACTGGTATTTATGTTGTTGTATTGTCTGTTACTACCTGGTGATGCCACAAGCATATGCCCCACCTGATAAGTAAATCGTTTAAAGGGCAAGGTATACGCTTTTATAACAAACTCCCAGTGATGTACAAAAATTGACAATTAACAAATTTAAAAACGTAATTAAACAAAATCTTTATAAAAAAACCTACTATGTATAACATATCGGATTATTTAGATGATAGAGAAGCTTGGGATTGAAATTGCTCCAACTAGGTCAAAAATGTTACAATTTAGATTAGAATTTAGATAGTATTTTATTTTCATTATTGTTATCTATAATAAAAAGAGGAAAGATTTGTTTGTTTGTATTGAATAGGCTCCGAAACTACTAGACCGATTTAAAAAAATCTTTCACTGTTGGGAAGTTACACTATCCCCGACATAGGGTACTTTTTACCCAACTGCGCAGGAGGGTAATGTTTTTATTGAAAAACTACGAGTGCGGAGCTGCGGATTGGTCAGCTAGTGTATTCTAAAAGCATAAGCCCCTTATCGGAGCAAGCCAAGATGTTAAATAAGGTTGTTAAAATAGGTATAAGAAGATGATACGGTTTAAGTGTATTTTCGAGTGCCATAATCATGATGATTAAACCCTCTTTAAATATAATATTAAAGGTTTAAAAAAAGCATCATTAAAAAGACCAACCAGCCTTGTTTCTTGCCTTTCTTTCCTGGCTTGGTCGCGAAAGAA
The DNA here is from genome assembly GCA_918857605.2 of Philereme vetulata. NCBI lineage: Eukaryota > Metazoa > Arthropoda > Insecta > Lepidoptera > Geometridae > Philereme > Philereme vetulata. Next base: position 5,974,309 of record OU975461.1, read on the forward strand.
CAGGCAGTTAAATTGACATTTCAAAAAGATTCTTGTGGTTTTATTGAATAAAAATAATTTGAATTTTGTTTAATTCTGAGTTTTGATGTTAGCTCCTGATAACTGATGATGCTCTCAACATTGTTATAATACAGTGACCAAACAATCACCAGTGCTATGAAACGCAAGTATTTAGAAGCAACGGAATGCAACAATCACTTACATATTATACATGCAAAGTTATGTTTGCATTGTGCAGGCACTAATAAAGGCAGGTTCGGTGTTGCGATTATAGCGCTATGTTGGTAGAATAATCTATGAGAAATGACACTAGATAACACAAAGTAATTTATACATATACACGTGATATATGAGTAACTAGTAGAACCGCCCGCAGCTTCGCACGTTTGGTTTCTCAATAAAAACATTATTCTTCTTCAGCGCAGTCGAGTAAAAAGTATATGTCCCAATCCCGGTCATAATTTTACAACCGTACCGTAGCGATTAGCCGGCTGAGACGCAGGAGGTAGCGGGTTCGGTTCCCGCCGCGGAACAAATGTTTGCATGATCTACAGATATTTGTTTCGGGTCTGGATGTTTTTCTATATACCTAGTCAGGTCATAAGTATTGTCACTCAGTAAAAACTTTTCTTTTAGAATGCTGGCCACAAAAAAGTTTATAGAATTCGAATTTCGAATTGTTCATGAAAATAAAAATGTATACTTTTGAGAATTTTACTCATTTTTAAATATGGAGTAGACGCTTAAAGAAGACCGTGTTGCAGTTATTGCGTTGCATCGTTGCGGTTACGCGCCAATTCAAATTTTTGACATACTGAAAAATTTGAAAATAACCAAAAGATTCGTTTATCGCACCATCAAACGATACAATGAAGACTCTAGTGTAGATGACAGGTCAAGAAGTGGTCGCCCTCGGTCTGTTAGGACTCCAGCAGTGATAAAAGCTGCGAAGGCGCGAATTCAAAGAAATCCCAAACGTAAGCAGAAACTGTTGGCCCTTCAGATGGGGTTAAGCAGAACCACGGTGAAAAGGGTGTTAAATGAAGACTTAGGGCTTCGGGCATATCGAAGAAAAACAGGACATCGTTTGAATGCTCGTCTAATGGACCTGAGACTGAAGAGATGCCGCGCTTTGTTGAAGCGGTACGCGGGAAAAAAATATCGGGATATTCTTTTTTCGAATGAAAAAAATTTTACCGTAGAAGAGAGCTACAACAAACAAAATGATAAGGTGTACGCACACAGTAGTGAAGAAGCGAGCAACCGTATTCCGCGTGTCCAACGAGGTTATTTTCCATCCTCGCTCATGGTATGGTTGGGAGTTTCTTATTGGGGCTTAACAGAGGTACATTTTTGTGAGAAAGGTGTAAAAACGAATGCAGTTGTGTATCAAAATACAGTCCTGACGAACCTTGTGGAACCTGTTTCTCATACCATGTTCAATAACAGGCACTGGGTATTCCAACAAGATTCGGCGCCAGCTCATAGAGTGAAGAGCACACAAGACTGGCTGGCGGCGCGTGAAATCGACTTCATCCGGCACAAAGACTGGCCCTCCTCCAGTCCAGATTTGAATCCGTTAGATTACAAGATATGGCAACACTTGGAGGAAAAGGCGTGCTCAAAGCCTCATCCCAATTTGGAGTCACTCAAGACATCCTTGATTAAGGCAGCCGCCGATATTGACATGGACCTCGTTCGTGCTGCGATAGACGACTGGCCGCGCAGATTGAAGGCCTGTAGTTAAAAATCACGGAGGTCATTTTGAATAAACTTTAGTGTCATAAGAATCTATGTTTTGGTATATAAATGGTTACATAATGAATAAACTTGTTTCAATTATTTTATATTAAACATGTGACAGAATTTATGACCTGACTAGGTAATATACGTATGTATTTACAAATGTGTATATATATGAATTCTATCAGGTATCTGCTTAGTTTGGGGCTAGATAGCGATCTGTGACATATCCAGCATTATTTATTTATTTATTTATCATATTTCGCTATAAAATCAAAACATCTATCTTGTGTATTATGATATTGTTTAAGATTTACTTGACGTCATGATAAGAACAATAATAACAATAACATCATATAGATGGTTTCCTGTTTGAAACTATTTTCTATTTTAAAACGTGATTCATGATTTACAATAAGCATAAATACTTATCAAAAATGCATACAAAATTATTTTATTTTTGTATTAAAATCGAAAAAATATAATATTCAAAACTAAAATTCGGATCAAAACTGACAAGAAGCTCATAGGCAACGATGAGCTTGTTGATGCAAGGCTTCACAGCCTGGAGCATCGATGAAAGGTTGCAAGCCTCTCGGTTTTTTATCGAGTACATTTCGGGGAGTGTGCGGCGGAACTTTTCAACCTACCCACCATCTCCATTCTATCATCGGACAACCAGACGCTCTGCGGTGCGCCAATGCTTTATGGTTGAAATACCTCCCATTCGCACAAAGCGGTTCTATTCCACCTTTATGTGCACCGCCAAGGAGTGGAACACCTTGCCTGAGTCTGTGTTTCCTGATACTTGGGTGTCTTTAAGTCTCGCGCGAGTGAATAGGTTTCTTCTAGGCAAGCGTGTACCATCGTAGACTGCATCATCGCTTACCATCAGGCGAGATCGTGGCCAAATGCAAGCCTATAATGTATAAACTAGTGGTTCGCCCCGAACTGAGAGCTCGCGAGTCTTCCGTAAAAACAACAAAATAATATTTGTAGCAAATCTTTAACTATCTTTAGTGCCACGAAATGCATAACCAACTAACTTGACCTACAATTTCATTCAAATTACAGGTAACGGGAGTTCATGTAATTTGGAAAAGTTTTTGGGGTAGAAATTGCAGTTATTCTGGATTTCAGACTTTTCCTATATTTATTGTGTCACTAAAGCTACACGCATACCAAATTTCAGCACGTGGAGTCACTGATGTACCCTGTGAATTTTGCCAAAGCTCAGTTTTAATTATGGCTAATATAATAACTTATAAACTACAAGGTTTGAACTAATAATAAAAACGGGGTCGAAATATACTCACCTTTCATTTGACGTCCCACTTGACCTAATAGTCCACTTTTCATTTTTGTTACCTTTCTTGAACACCAATATCCCAACACCCCCCCCCCCCCCCCCCCCCCACTAACATTTTTAGCTCATTTAGTCACACCATAATTGTGTCAACACTACCTACCTATATACCAAATTTCATGACGATCGGATAAACGCTTCGAAAGTTATCCTCGCACAAACAAACATACATGATACATACTACAACGCCAATTTGCCCAAGTTGGTTTATAGATCTCGCTTCGCTCGATCAATTAACATTAAGCAATATATTTCCTATAAATTGCTCACATTTTCTTTGTTCACCGTTATTATCAAATAACCTTATTTTATAAAGCGACATCGCCATAAAATATAAAAATTATTATCCCAACATCTTAACGACCACTAGTTATAGGATAATTAATTGTAAAACTCATTAAAAACTTGACATTCGCTTATGAATTATCGTGATCTACCTAGATTTCTCATCAGTAGACAAAGTCAACCAAAAATTGGATGAATAACCTTTTTTATAAGACGCTAGATGGTCTAGGTCAGCAACAGAGTGGTGGCCGCGTAGAGGTCATAATCATGGACCAAATTCTACTAAATCAATCACTTCATTATGACAATGCTATCGCAAAATGGCCACTAGACATACCTTTTGGTATTCTACTAACTTAATCTTTTTCAATGACCGCCGTTGGGCCCACATTGGTAGACCACCAGCCAGATGGTCAGCATTGGGTGAATGTGGGCTGAGATAGATAAATAAGATTGCTATAAGGGATGAGAGGCGATGAACTAAGGCGCTGACGGAATATCCAAAGACGCGCATCGATCGGTCCGTCGACTGGAGGCTGGCAGACCACCAGCCCGATGGTCGGACGACTTTGTTAGCGTATTCGGACAGTGGTGGATGAGGATAGTAGAAGATCAACGTATGTACAAACTTTGTACACGTTTGAATATATACAAATGCTGCAATCAGATTTTTGCGATGCTGCAGTCCGATGTATAGGCGCTTATCAGCCTAGTGGCTGGCATGGCACCCACTGATGGATGCCTTCTTTCTATTACACCACTCTTTGATCCTCAGCTATCCTGGACCACCTGACCACAACTACTGTTAAGTTACAAAAAGGACTAACTTAAAAAGGACTAGCATAATGCGTGCGGGTTTTAAAACGAGTGTAAGAACCTACGCTGGTCTTCCGTTAGGACTGAATCGGACATCCACGTATTTGGGATGGGACTAAACTTGGGGATAACCTGCCCCAAGTTTGGGTTTGCCAGTTTTACCGTTCTCTCTGAAGCGCATCGGGAATGTTCGTGGAGGCGCGAGTAGACGGGTTCTCAGCAATATTGCGCAAGAGAACGGCGTCTGATGCGCAGGGTGCGCGGCAGCCCCAACAGCTACCTGCAACGCATTGCAGGGAGGCTGGACTTCGACTGTTTCTTCATGGAACACTGGACGAGAGCGCACACTGTGCACGTCTAGTGTCTCAGGAGTCGAATGATCCTGTCTCTTATTTTATGTGTACCTATTTTATGTTGTTTGTTTATTTCATTGTTTATTGTATATTGTTGTATTGTATGTAATATGGACTAGGCCTTTTATGTTAGTGCTAGTCTGAAATAAAGAAATTGAATTCAGTTAGTCACCCTATATTTCGTATCTAATTAGCCCAGATCCACTCACTAGTGGATAATAGCCTTCTTTATTTATCCTATTCATCCATGCTTTAATTGACAACCCCCGTGACGCAGTGGGCGAATAACCGGCTGAGACATTGCGGGTTCAAGTCACGTCGCGGAACAAATATACAAAAAAACATAGTATCAGTGCAAGTTTTGCTTAGTTTGGGGCTAGGAAGCGCTGTGTGTAATGTCCAGTGTTATTTATTCATTCTAGTCAGCCTGGAGTTGGGCAGGACACTTGGCCAGACGTAGTGACGACAGGTGGACTAAGGCCCTAACAGAGTGGAGGCCGAGAACTGGGCATCGAAATAGGGGACGTCCACCAGCGAGATGGGCCGACGGCATCCATAAGACCGTGGGTCGTACGTGGTTCAGACTGGCACAGGATCGGGAAGAATGGCAGAAACAAAGAGAGGCATATGCCCAGCAGTGGGTCGACACGGGCTGAAAATTATGATGATGAGTCTGCCTAATCGACAGAAAAGACATGGCCAGTTGTTAACTAAACCACGGGTTGGTGGTTTTCCTAATGCCGCGATAAATAGGTTTCCAACTCTATAAGTTCGTAACCCAACACATTGTCATGCAAAGCCACATAAGTATTATTCATGTGTCGTTCACACCTCTCTATACCAGTGCTTGTGCTTACACATCCTGGATCAGAGACTGTCATTATCCTGAGGTGAACACTGCAATTGTTTTCACTTTGTGGCGTCTGCCTCGAGACTAGACTTGTTGAAATTATTTAAAATCACAATTATAAATAACTAGTGGTTCGCCCCGAACTGAGATCTCGCGATTCTCCCATAAAAGCAAAAATATATTAATCGTAATATTTGACCATCAAAAAACTGCCCCGAAATAAAAACCACAATACTTGACCTACAGTTTCATTCAAATTACAAGTAACGGGGGTTCATGTATTTTGGTTATACTTTTTTGGGGTACGAATTGCAATTATTCTGGATTTCAGACTTTAGCCTATGTTTGTGTCACTTAAGCTACATGCATACCAAATTACAGCACTGTGGGTGTACCCTGTGAATTTCGTCAAAGTTCCGTTTTTATTATAGCTAATAAGTAATATAATAACACAAAAACTACAAGAACTTCACTATAAATAAAACTGGAATCGAAATGTATTAATGAAGACCTTTCATTTGCCGTCCCATTTGATCTAATGGTTCCATTATAATTTTTTATACACCCCCCCCAATTTTTAGCTCATTTAGTCAAACCAAAATTGTGCCATCACTTCCTACCTATGTAATAAATTTCACGATGATCGGATCTACGCTTCGAAAGTTATCTTCGGACAAACAAACATATACATACAATATTTTTCAAACTTCGCGATCACTGTACATAACTATTGTACGTCGTAGTCATAGTCGTGGCCTCAACCCGAGACCACGACTGTTGCAACAAAATAGGTAGGTAATAAAAAGGTAGGTACATACGTACATACACACAACGCCAATTTGCCCAAGTTGATTTAGAGATCTCGCTTCGCTCCATCAAAAAAAATACATATTAAATCACGACACATAAAAACCCGTTTTGCATTATATATCTGAGATCCTATCACCAAAAATAAAGTGCTGATAATCTTCGAAGATTTGAAAAGATTTGAAGATTAGAATTGACGTATAACTGGGAATGGTAGTAAAATCGGTTAGCAAGATTTCTGCCTTGCATACGAATGGCTTGAATAAAAATGGATATAGCCGCCGCCATTTTAAAAAAAGGAGGATTTTTTACGTCAGAGCTCGATCCCATAGAAATTTCATCAAAATCGGTTCAGTAGTTTATAAATCCAAATAACTGGTTTCGAATGACGTTTTTCTGAAGTCGGTTAGGTTTCTTTATTATTAAAATGTTGCTTGTTTGTGATAATCAAGCGCTTGCCCACCTCCTCTACTTCTTCTTTCGTTTTTTTTAATGTTATTTGTGGGGAAACAGGCTTACGGCCCACCTGATGGTAAGCGGTCACCGTCGCCTATTGACACCGGCAACACCCGAAGTATTGTCGATGCGTTTCCTACACTGTAGAAACCTCTTTACATATCTCTTGAAGCGTGTCATGTCGTAGTCTAATGGGAAAACCTCAGATGGTAGCTCATTCCACATCTTGCAAGTATGGGGTAGAAAATATCGCGTGAAGCGTGTGGTGCGTGATACCCAATTGTCGATGATATGTGGATGAGCTTTATTACGTTGTCGAGAAGTGCGGTGGTAAAACCTCGACGACGACGGGATGAGATCAAATAGCTCCTCAGAACATTCTCCATTATTCGTGGCAGTAATAGTAGGTTTATAGGGTTGAGTAGAACCAGGCCACGTCTATTGCACCTCACCTGATGGTAGGTGAAGGTGTGGTCGAAGATACTTCAAGTTTGCCTAGAAAGAACCTGTTTACTCTGGACTTAAAGACTCAGAGATTATTATGGTCAGGAAAACCCAATAAAATGTTATTTGTAGACAAGTTACGCAACCCTACTTCTGGTCACATTCGTCTTATCCTGACATATAATGACGGGGTTGGCTACATAACCTGATTTTATTTAAACAACCATGTCAACCAGTATCTCCTTACTGACAGTTTGAGTACAGCATACGCAGTTGCACCTTTTGAACAATGGACATTTCCTTTTCAGGAAATATATAAAAGGAAATATCTCAAAGACCTTTAAGTATTTGAATCCAATAACTACAATATAGATTTGGACAGTGTGGGAAAATAACTCTTACGTATCTAATACTGGTGGTAGCTATTGAAACTGGAAGTTCGACTAGTTCATTTAGAATGATGGTCGAATGACGTTGTGAGCGTAGCTGGGTGTATATGGATGAGACTCGCGAGGGACCGGAAAGAACGGCGTAATAAAATGGAGGCCTATACCCAACAGCGGGTGCAGACGGGCTGAGATGATGATGGTGATTGGTATAGTTTTTAGGAACAGCATCGTTTTAGGAACGCTGCGTGGTCGGTATCACATTATAAACAAACACATGTACACACGGCTGCACCTCAAGCTATACAATTCCAGCATAAGCTAACCTCGCATTGTGTAGACTAATCGTAGAATGAGAGGTCAGCTTATACTGGAAATTTATAGCTTGATGTGTAGCCGTGTGTACCTAGCTATTTACAATACATACGTAACTAGCAGATCCGCCCGCGGCTTCGCACGCGTGGTTGTCAATAAAACATTAACCTTTGCGCAGTCGGGTAAACAGTTTCCCGACCCCGGTCATAATTGATCGAGTGGAGCGAAATCTCCAAATCAATTTGGGCAAATCGGCGTTGTATGTATGTATGTTTGTTTGTCTGAGGATAACTTTCGAAGCGTTGATCTGATCATCGTGAAATTTGATGTAGGTAGTGATGGCACAATTTTGGTGTGACTAAATGAGCTAAAAATGTTGGGGTTTTTGAGATATTGGGGTTCAAGAGGGGTAAAAACTATTAGGTCAAGTGGGACGTCAAATGAAAGGTCTTCATTTGTACATTTCAACCATGCCATAATAAAAACAAAACTTTGACAAAATTCACAGGGTACACCAGTGACCCCACAATGCTGAAATTTGGTATTCGTGTAGCTTTAGTCTGAGATCCAGAATAACTGCATTTTGTACCCCAAAAAGAAGTAACCATTTCACATGAACTCCCGTTACCTGTAATTTGAATGAAACTGTAGGTCAAGTAATTTGATTGTTTATTTCGTGGCACCATTTTTATAGTCAAAGATTACGAATAATATAATTTTTGTTTTTATGGGAGACTCGCGAGATCTCAGTTCGGGGCGAGCCACTAGTCTATCTGTATACCAAATTTCATCGAAATAGGTCAAGCTGTTTAGTCGTCAAAACGTAACAAACAAAGAGAGACGGAGTTACGTTCGAATTTATAATATTAGTATGGATGGATATTAAATATTAGCTGATAGAGACATGCATGGGGCATAAGTGTTTCAACTAATAAATCGATATTGTTTGTCCAATTACCTACCTTTATCGTTTGATATGATCGTAGAACTGTTCATATTACTTTTGTATGCATCCAGCGTTCATCCTTTTCATTCCCGTCTGTTAGGTAAAGGACAGAAGAATTCTAAGTCGCAATATCGCATAAAATCATTCTCCCAGCTGAATACCTCTGGATTTGAGTGAATGAAGATTTAACTTGAGATATAGGTAATATTTTTATGAATGCCTTACTTAATATTTCCCGAGGAGTTTTCTTAGCGACACTTGGCTTCCCGCCAAAAGTGGCTGTTGACGTACACTTGACAAGCAGCTTGACCCAAAAGATGTGTCAGTCTGTGTTTTAAACATTAACTTGTAAACTTTAAGATTGAAAATGTTTTGACAGTCTACAGTCTAGCCTACTCAATATCCTTCAATCAAGTCATGTCATGACCTTTGTAACTTGTTTTATGGTTAAAAATGTATTTATTTTTGTTTCAGATGCGACTCTGAACAAAGTGAAACGGAACACCTCAACAATAAGCATTTTAAGTTTTACAATCTGTGATCTCATTAGTTTCTAGACGCCTAATTTTAATACAGCCAAAATCTGACGTTGACACTCGCTGACATTAAAGATGGCGGCGTGAGTTACCGCCAAAGTTTGACGTTGAAATCCAAGATGGCGGTTTGATTGACGTTGTAATCTAAGATGGCGGTGTGATTTGACCGTCATGGTAACGCGTGTTTAGTGTTGTTGAGGATGGGATAATGATGATGGGAGTTTGTGGATCCTGAAGATGCCGCATGCGCACTCGAGTTCAGCAGCGAGCTCGGGCGGCGACGACCTGGGCTCCACGGATGAAGTCAAGGTCTTCAAGGACGAGGGAGACGGGGAGGACGAGAAACGGAGCTCGGAGAACCTTCTAGAAGAGAAGTCTAGTCTTATCGATTGGACTGAAAGTGAGGTAAGTGTCTTAGATCATCTTTTTGTGTTAATTATTTTACAAATTTGTGTGACTATGTTAAGTCAATAGACCCATGTATGTGTATATGTTTGGCCGTCATTTATTTCGTTCTTATAGGTGTTTTGACTACCTCGTTTTATCGATGAATATAATGCTATCTAGACAACATTTTAACCAAGGTTTTTGGGATAGTTACATTGTGTTGGGTCAAAAGACAAAAACACAGAGTAGGTAACTATCACAAAATAGATATGTACAGAAGTTATGTTTAGTACACACGGCTACACATCAAGCTATACATTTCCAGTATAAGCTGACCTCTCATTCTAAGAAAAGCCTACACAATTCGGGGTCAGCTTATACTGGAAACTTATAGCTTGATGTGTAGCCGTGTGTACAACGATCGAAAAAAGATTTCTGATGTCGGATCAAGTCGCTCAACGATCCGAGATGCTCGTACGCGCGTGTTTTCGCTCGTTGTATTAAACTTAACTTCTGTACCTATTCTGTGTAACTATTCTTAGGTACAGCGAGTTTATTAGTTTTGAGAAATTTATTATACTTCATAACTGATATGGTCAAGTAAACTTTACTGCTAACGAAAGACGTACCACACTGCGGTCAGCGGTTACCACAACTTTTGTATAGAAAATTGAAAATATTTTGTGCTTATGTATGACACTTTGGTCATGTACAATCATTACTAAGTAAATGACGCACGCGCAGTTCAATATTGCTCGAGTCATACCTACTGCATGACAATGTTTGCATGATCTACAAATATGATACTCTGTTATTAAATAATTTGAAAGCATTAATTCATTTAAAATCTGGGTGGTCCCCAATAAAAGAACGCCAGTTACACACAGATTTCGCAAAACCTACAATTAAATTATGCTCCTTTCAAACCCCTAACTGAAGCACAAACAACTTCACGCGGCGCTTCGATTTGTCCAATTCACTTGCCTACGGTAACAAATGGTAGAGTAATACACAGCAGGTGACGACCTCAGGTAGCCTCTATTCTTCTCACAATACTTCGAATATCACAATAATATTGAATCGGCGTACAATATGTTATTCTCTATGACAAAGCTACTCTGTACTTTTTATACAAAAAAAAATAACTCTTAAGTAACAGAGATAAGATCGAATTTCGTTTGATTTAAAGACTGCATAACATTGATGCATTTATTTTTCACACTTCGAAATAAATATTGTGCATATATTTATTAAGAATGCATTTTTTTTTAATCTTTTGCATCCATATTCACGTAGATCACATGCTTTTATACCTTCATACAACTTACCAAGTATTGAATCAGCTCATGCAAGAATTTTATTTTTTATATTAGAAATTGAGATGTATCTCAATCATAAAATATTTGATATATAATAAGACATTTCACAAATGAAAGCAAAATGTTTTTATATGTTAAAATCACATCACTTTGAAACGTCAATTTTAGTGGCTGCTACTTCGCGACTAAGCCAGGAAAGAAAGGCAAGAAACAACGCTGGTTATTCTTTTTAATGATCCTTTTAGAATAACAATGAAGAATAAATTACGTCTAAATTGTAACATTTTTGACCGAGTGGGAACAATTTCAATTCCAAGCTTCTCTATCATCTAAATAATCCGATATGCCCCAAACTATATAACGGCGGATGTTCTGAAGAGCTGTTCAGTTTAATCCCTGCTTCCCACTTCTACCATCGAACCTCCCGCAACCGGCAACGAGCTCACCCACATATTGTAGATGCGTGGAAGTATCACACGGTGCGTTTCACACGCTCGTTTCTCCCACGCACCTGCAAGACCTGCAAGAAGTGGAATGACCTTCCTCCGGAGGTTTTTCCGGTGGGCTTCAAAATGAATGCCTTCAAGAGAGGTGTAAATAGGGTATTCAGTGATAGGCAACGCGACTGCAGTACCACGAGTGCTGCAGGAGTTTATAGGCGGCGGTGACCACTTAACATCAGGAGGTCAGCTTGTGTGTCTACAAGTTTAATATATAAAAAAACCTAAGCAAAGCTTGTATACTACTATGGGAACCATATAACTGATAGAATACTTACATACATATTGATTTGTAAATAGCTACCTAAATACCTACATATTTATAATACAGAGAAATACCTGTACCTGAAACAAATATCTATAGATCATGCAAACATGTGTTCCGTGGCGAAATCCAATCCGCAACCGCCAAAGAAATTTTGGAGTACACGGGTCAGAACGGAAGACAACTTCATAAATACATATGTTGAACAAAAACACAGATAAGGTATTTTATAAGTGATAAATGCACGAATATTTTTATATCGGTTCCGATAAGGTCCGTTTCACGGCAATAAAAAACGCCGTAAATAAAGCATGATGTGCATGTTATTAGTGCTGTCACCTCCAAAATACTTAAAAACCGGACAAACTTGCTTATTCGGGTCTAACTTTTTGATTAAAAAAATACAAGTGGTTCGCCCCGAACTGAGATCTCGCGAGTCTCCCATGAAAACAAAAAAATATTATTTGTAATATTTGCGTATCAAAATAGTGTCACGAAATGCAAATCCAAGTTACTTGACCTACAGTTTCGTTCAGATTACAGGTAACGGGAGTTCATGTAATATGGTTTTATTTTTTTGGGGTATAAATTGCAGTTATTCAGGATTTCAGACTTTTCCCTATTTTTGTGTCGCTAAAGCTACACGCATACCAAGTTTCAGCACTGTGGGGTCACTGGTGTACCCTGTGAATTTCGTCAAAGTTCAGTTTTTATTAGGGTAGTAATAACTTAAAAACTACAAGGTTTAAACTAAAAATAAAAACGGGTTCGAAATGTACTCACAAAAACCGTGACAATTAGATGTGACACTTAACCGGATAGTCCCACTTTGTTTTTTTTACCCCACTTGAACCCTAATATCTCAACAACCCCGACCCATTTTTAGCTAATTTAGTCACACCTAAATTAAATACCAAATTCCATGATGAAAAAATCTGATCAACGCTTCGAAAGTTATCCTGGGACAAACAAACATACTTAGAAAACTTTCGTGATTGATTTCAATCATTATTATAAATACGGGATTTATCACGTACCGTCTTATCGGTGTTTCGACCGACAATGTTTCGGTTCAATTCGTGAACCTTCATCAGGGTGAGTGCGATCCGCTCCGAATAACGTCAGTGCGAGGCGAGACATTGTCGGTCGAAACACCGATAAGACGGTACGTGATAAATCCCGTATTTATAATAATGAAACAAACATACATACAACGCCGATTTGCCCAAGTTGATTTAGAGATCTCACTTCGCTCAATATCAATAATAGGTTCAAATTTATAAATACCCTTGTTCGACATACTCAGTGCACAGACCAGAGAAGATAATATTAGTAGTTTGGGGCTAGATAGCGCTGTATGAATGTCCAGCGTTATTTATTATTTATTTATTACGTTTAATACTTACCCACTTTTTGGCAAACAAAAATATATAAATAAATAAATATTGCTGGACATTTCACACAGCGCTATCTAGCCCCAAACTAAGCAGAGCTTGTACTATGGGAACCAGATAACTTATAGAATACTTATATACTTTTTTTTGTAAATACATACTTACAATATATAGAGAAACAACCAGATCCGGAACAAATATCTGTAGATCGTGCAAACATTTGTTCCGCGGCGGGATTCGAACCCACTACCTCCTGCGTCGTAATTCGTAACGTTATTATTCGTTAATTATATGTATCTTATTTATATATTCTGTTATTATATACTATGTTCTTATTTATATTATCTCTTATTTATATATTAAGTTAATACTTGAAGAGGAAACTTTCTAAGTACCCCTATTTAAGGATATTGCGCGCACGGAGGAGTGCGAGATTTGGCTTAGTTCAAGTTTATATGAAAAAGGGGCTAATGCTAAAAGTAAGCTAAAATCAACACTGTTCACTGGCAGCTAGCACAGATGAATTGAAAACCAGCTTATCTTCTGTTATTTGATGGTCTAAATCCATTTCATTCACACACATTTCAACACAAGACATTTCATGTCTTATTTTCAATTCCATCCAACTAATGACAGACATCTAGTGGGGCGTCATCCTATGCTGCGCTTTCCAGTGCGTGGTCTCCACTAGAGACCCTTTCTGCTCCAACGGCCGTCAGCTCTTCGAGCTATGCGCCCTGCCCACTGCCACTTCAGCTTGCTAATCAATGGCATAGGACGGCCCTACTAGATACCACCTAAGAGTGGAACGCCTTACCGGAGTCTGTATTTCCTGATAGCTACAACCTGGGTGTCTTTAAGTCGCGAGTGGATAGGTTTCTTCTAGACAAGCGTGTACCATCGTAAACTGCATCATCGCTTACCATCAGGCGAGTTCGTGGTCAAACGCAAGCCTATAATGTATAAAAAATAGATGGAAAGAAGACCTGATAAAGGTGCTGGGAGCCGTTGGGTGCAAGCCGCACAAGATCGGTCTCTCTGGATATCTATGTTCAGCAGTGGACGTCCTTTGGCTGATATGATGATGATGATGAGTGACAAACAATTACTTTCACTGTCAGTAAAGAGGTCATTCTTCTACAAGTTAGAGAAAAGAATGTCAAGTCAAAGTCAAAAAAAAAATTTTTTTTTAGACATTTTGTTTTTGAAAAACAGTACATTTTTATGCCGGACCTGAGTTTAAAAAAGCCGGAACTCGCACAGCCGTTCAGCACGATGCCCATCGAACATTTCTGTAACACCCACCAAACCTGAACTGAATATTCATAAGCCGAGTAAATGAACTCATTCCAACGATCCAACACACAGATACACTTTAATGAGTCAACCGACTAATTAAATTACTGCGATAAAATCGCGAAAATAGAAAAAAAATATCTTCAACGCAAATTGCCCGTAAAACAAACAAAAACAAGCCACATAAACCGAAACGAAATGTCACAAAAACAACAAAAAAAAAACAGGTAGAATTTCCAAAAATTTTAATTCCAAACCCGACATAAATTACTTTATTCATTGTATTTCTGAAAACTCTATTATTCGATAGTGATGGGACAACAATACGGGTCTACCTGCGAAGGTATTTCTCGTAATAAACATGGACTCCTACAGGCATTGTCGAGGACTTTACCTGTCGAGATGTGCAAACATCTACAGATAAACTCGATATGGATCTTTTCACGGCAACAAATGGGGCGTGAGACGTAGTGTTGGGAATTAGGAAGTGAATCGGGTCCTTTTTTCGGGTTTTTCGCTGTTTTTTGTCAGAGCTCGCTATCTTATCAAATGTCATGAATTTATCTTAAATTGTGGTGGTGTTTGGTGACGTCTCTGTCACAGCAAAAGAAGACGGACCCATGCTAAATGGTCGCAGATTCCGTTGCAATTTTTTTGATACATACATAGATTTTATTCGTCAAACATATAAAATAAAGATAAAGGGGGCTGTTTTTATTGCTGCAATTTTGTATTTTATGCGTTATGCATTATCTATGATTTTTAGGGTTCCGTACCCAAAGGGTAAAACGGCACTCTATTACTGTGGCTCCGCTGTCTGTCTGTCCGTCCGCCTGTCTGTCCGTCCGCCTGTCTGTCCGTCCGCCTGTCTGTCCGTCCGCCTGTCTGTCCGTCCGCCTGTCTGTCCGTCCGCCTGTCTGTCCGTCCGCCTGTCTGTCCGTCTGTCACCAGGTATCTCATGAACCGTGATAGTTAGACAGTTGAAATTTTCACAGATGATGTATTTCTGTTGCCGCTATACAACAAATACTAAAAACAGATTAAAATAAATATTTAAGGGGGGCTCCCATACAGCAAACGTGATTTCCCCACTCGAAGGAAAACAGGATCTACAGCACAAGTCTACTCGACTTAGTGTAGGTCCTGTTTGAAATTATGACGTACATACAAGCCATTATTTAAATTATAAATCTTTGTAAATTATATTATATTACAATATGAAAAAAAAATATATATTACAATAATTTTTTCCCGTTTTTAAAGATAATGGTACGGAACCCTCGAGCGCGAGTCCGACTCGCACTTGGCCGGTTTTTATTTTACAACTCGGGAACGTTTCCACGTTACGAATTACATTTTA
This sequence comes from Philereme vetulata, assembly GCA_918857605.2. Classification (NCBI taxonomy): domain Eukaryota; kingdom Metazoa; phylum Arthropoda; class Insecta; order Lepidoptera; family Geometridae; genus Philereme; species Philereme vetulata. Next base: position 5,990,133 of record OU975461.1, read on the forward strand.
TTATGTAGGTACGCTATTTGATCGTGACGTTACTTGCAATTAATTAGGCTAATTACGTAACATGTCCCTAGAATCCAAAGCTTGCCATTACGGAAATGAATTTAAAATGCATACTACTTTGCACTGACATTTGTTCACCTTCATTAATATCATTAAATTTTGTAATTGTAATGATTACCGTTTGTATCGACTTTAAATAAAACTTAAACCAGCTGTATTTTATCGCGTCGAGTAGGTACTACGTAACCAAGTTTTCTATTAATATGTAAGTTTAACTTGATATTACATTTCTAAAAGCCTTTCTTCTGATCTTAAGATTATTCTTTGCAGGTTTTTTGAATGTTTTACTATTAATTTTATTTTATTGAAAACCCTGTAAATATTGTATAATTATGATAAAACAACATAAACTGCGAATTAATAATGTAAATAGGTAAATTTCACGGGAATTTCAATAATAAGGCGCAAAAGTGGCGTGTCCAACAGCAAATAAACACATTTTTAGGTTTAAAAGACCGATCATTGTCTTGGTCCTTTTAAATCTGCCTTTGGCCGTTTTTCACATCCCTATTCGGACAATACAATATTTTTACTAAAGAATTAAAGTCACGGATGCTATAAATATTGGATTATACTTTTGAGCATTAAGAGTAATACGGAGCTACCTTTCGAGTTCCAATGCAGGTATGAACGTAAGCAAAAATATATATGAACAGCGAGACAGAATCATCGATACAGTTTTTGAAGTGAAAACTTCTTTAGGCGCGTTGGACATTTTATAAGACGGGAAAAAAGAAATGAACTCGCGACACTGTTACCGTTACCGACACCTCTGTATATAAGTATCGTACATGTTCAAGTTATCACTTCTGTCGGCACTCCCGGAGTGCCACTTTGTTTTAAATCTCACATGCACAATATTAATATCGATTGCCATACAATACAATGGAAGATGAAAATTATAATCATTGGTGTGTGTGATGCTGATGGTTCATTGGATTGTATGGCGAGCGATATTTTATCTTAACATGAAATATTATAGCAACTTCACCGTGTGTGACGGCCTTTAGTGGTATAAAAAAAATAAGATATAGTCAATATCTCTACTCTGTGAATATTTAGGTGCAATTCTGTATGTTATAATGGCGTCGATTATCCTACGTGATGTTATTACAATCGGGATTCGTTAGAAACGTGTTCGGGCGGAGAATTCCGTTCGATTTTTACGCCTGCTTCATTTTTGTATGTTTGTTTGTGGATTGTGAGATTTGATGTTATACTGCTGTCAGATTTGAAGGTGATTTAGGTACAGATTTTAATTATAATAATACTTAAAGAGAAATCTATGCCCCCCCTCTCACCCCTTAAGCTTATTGTGGAATGTGAGAATCTGACAAACCCGCAGCTTCGCACGCGTAGTTTTTCAATAAAAACATTAGCCTCCTTCTGCGCAGTTGGGTAAAAAGTAGGCTATGTCACCCGGGGATAGTGTGGCTTCCCAACAGTGAAATATTTTTTTTAAATCGGTCCAGTAGTTTCGGAGTCTATTCAATACAAACAAACAAACCTTTCCTCTTTGTAATATTAGTATAGGTATGGAGAAATTGGTGGAGGGGCGAAAGCTAAAAAAATATTACGGTCGAATTTCGACCACTGTTCTTGGCAACTAGTTTAATTTGCGATTTTTGACTGACAAAAATGAAACACGAGTTTATTTAAAAAATGCCTGAATATTTCCACTTTACCGTTACGTTGTAATTTATTTATTTATTACTTTCACACAAAACAGAATAGTCAGAATATATCATCCCGGTCGTGCTAAAAGAAGGTCGTAGGATCATAATACAAGCCGTACGACGTTCTCTGAACATCACCCATAGATTTCACGACGAGTTCGTTCTCGTTCACGAGTTCTAATGACTTGCCTAAAAAAGGTTTCGGCAGAATAACAGCGCCGAGCTGTCGATCGGTGGCGAGGCATATTGCTGAGCTGAAACCCATTTGCTGCAGTAGCACATACACACCTACTTGCCTCTTTTTAATTTTTCCCTGACAACATTGTATATTTATTATTTCATTTTATTGTTCGCATGTTTGTTGTAATTTTCTGTTTTCTCTTTGATGATCTTAAGATAGGAATGGATGCATGGGCTCAGTGCTTTTTACTAGGTCGCCTTTCAATCCATAGTACTTGCCCCTTGCTCTGGCGTTCGGTTGGTCGATTGGTTCATTGGTCGGTTGGTTGGTTGGGCAGGTGGTTGGTGGTTTAACTCAATTAGACCTTCATAATCAGCTTTCATATTAATAACTGCGATCTATATCTGTATCTGATATTACCTCATCAGTTGAATTAATTCAGCCATAATTATCATTTCAATAGATAAGCGTGTCAAATTAAGCATTTATGATGAAAATGTACTCATTTACAATGCAAAAGAGCATATTTCTTAGGCCTTGTTGTTATATTGGCTTAGCGGCTAGCTTTATGCTAGACAAGTGAGGTGTCTAAACGATGATTCGCGCGATTTCATATTTAGATCTATATAAATAATTAGCTGACCAATCAAGAGCTACGCACGCGTAGTTTTTCAATAAAAACATTACCCTCCTTCTGCGCAGTTGGGTAAAAAGTAGCCTATGTCACCCGGGGATAGTGTAGCTTCCCAACAGTGAAAGAATTTTTTTAAATCGGTCCAGTAGTTTCGGAGCAATACAAACAAACAAACAAATCTTTCCTCTTTATATTATTAGTAAAGAAAGTTTTCTTTGTTAAAAAATTACATTTTCAAAACAAGCTTTTATAAAATTCATAATCGGAACGGCAAGAAATTTCAAATGAGCCCAATCACTAGTAGCCTACTATAATCCATTCAGAAGTTCCGTTGTCTAGCATCCGTCTCCATCATTAGACCACCTCCATGGTACCATATTATTGCATTGTCACCGAAGTTACATATGTATTCCAAATTTCAACTCAATCGGTTGAGGGGAACTGGTTTAAAATTCAGTTGCAAGATTCCACCCGGACAAACATACATACATTGCATGTTAATAAAAAACTTGTAAAAATTAAATAGTGTTCGTTAGTAAGCGCATCACTTGAGATCGGCTGAACAGATTTGTCGATTTATATGATTTTAAAATTTGTTAAAAACTAAGTATTATTATTTAAATCCATTCAAATAATGCAAGTACGAAAATTGACTAAAATCGTCAAAATTGGTAAAATTCCCCGCCTTAGATTTTTGAAGTGAAAACTTCTTTAGGCGCGTTGAGCATTTTTTGAGATGGGAAAAAACCATTGAACTCGCGACACTGTTACCGACACCTGACACTGACTACTACTGGCACTGGCTAATATTACTGGCACCTCTGTATACACGGTGTCCTTTAAATCGCTGTTTTCCCAGAACAAACGTTGTTCAGACCATGGTCTACGAAGGGTTTATAACCTCAAATTAAAAAAAAATTAAATCCGTCTAAAAAATATAAAAAGTTGCGAACTTAAATAAAACGTCTATTTTAACGTTACGCCCTACAACATGCCGCAAAAATAATAATAGTAGGTACGCTACCGTGCCAATGAACTTTATGTCACGGCTAGTTTTTGAACATAGTTAGCTTATTTGAGAAGGTCTAGATTTTTTTTAATTCTTTTGTTTGATGCTATAAATGAAGTATAAACTGTTAGAAGACCATGGTCAGAACAACGTTTGTTCTAGGAAAACGGTGATTTAAAGGACACCGTGTATAAGTATCTGTAGTGTAGTCTGCTTTTATTCATGTTTTCACTTCTGTCGTCACTCCCGGAGTGCCACTTTTATACCAAATAGAAAGCAAGCAGCAAAAAAGGTACGCAGGTACCCACCTGAAGGTAAGCAGTTACCGAAACCGTGGTCGTTTGCAACACCAAAGGCAAAGATATAATTTGCGCGTTGCCGAACTTTAAACGCCCTATTTGAAGAACCCTATACAATAGTCATGGGGTACCTCGGTCAAGAGAACTTCGCGAAATTTTAATAACTTTGTAGAATTGAACATTTTGGCGTAACTGACATTTGTAATGTTACTTTTATCTACTTTTGAAGATGAACCGATCTGTCTAATCGGCGTATCTGTATCTTCTACCTATGTCTAGATGTATGATGTCGGTTAAGTCACTTAGTTAGAACAGCGACGATTTGTAAACAGAATTCTCTTCGATTTCTCGTTATGGAAACTCGCTTTCCGCTCCGCTTATCGCTCAGTCTCCCAGCCTATACAAAACAGAATTCCTTACCGTTCGGTTATTAATTTCTCGGGCTATACTGAGAGTGGTGTGGGTGCAGTCTGTACTTCCTAATTACAAATACTTTGTATGTGGGCTCCATGGCCTAGCTGTGACCTAGTAGCACTGAAAGTAACCTTCAATGTGGTAACTGGTAATGTCTTTAAAACGACTTCTAACCCCAATGCGAAAAGTTAAATTAAGGCGGGCTTGTTTCGGAACTTTAGGTATTTTACGCTACCTCAGGCCCCGCCAATCTAAACGTATCTGCACTGCACTAATTTGAAACGCGGAGGAATTTTCGGAAGACAAACGGCGTGCATCCAACCTCGAAGACGTCTCGACGGGCACTGGCCGCCCGGCGCGAGCGCCAGAACGAGTAGATTTTGATAGTTTTCTTTCACAGAGATTAATAATAACTGAATTACATAATGTTTTTTCACAATTCCTTAGTTAATAATAAGCTCTATCTTTTGGTATAAATTTGACATGATTTTAAGAAGAACCCTCTTAGTATCGATCGTTTAAATATCAATTTAGTGTCAACTTTACGATTTTTTTTTATCGAGACAAGTATTATTATTCGCGTTTCTATCTTCACAAAGCGGTAGATTATATGTTCAATTTTAATAAAATATGTTTTTTCTGCATATTTTACATTTCAGTAGAGATACAGTTGTTAAAAAAAACCTAAAAGTCGTCACCCTTCAAACTTCCCGTTTTCGCGTTGGGGTTAAATGTCTTGTGTTGCGAAAAAATTATGACGTGTAAATTATAACCGAATGGGCCGTAGAATGAAATGTTAATATCTTACTTTTCTATTATTGAATCAAATTGCCAATAATATCAATGATAGTGATTTTTGCCATAATGAATGGTAGGCTGACCACACTCTCCAATCGAGAGATAAGGGGTCGTCCATTAATTCCGTGCGGTGTTCATGGAGGGAGGGGTCTAGCCGAATCTCGCCCAATCTCACGTGGGGGAGGGAGAGGGGGGGGGGGGGTCTCGACTAACATAACGTAATTGAAGTAAAAGAGTTTTTAAGCACGCTTGACTTGGGGAGTAAGCTGGTGAATTATCTTGAAAAAGAAGTTTTACTTCAGTCGTGTTGTCTAAAGCACACTCGTTTTGTTTTAGTTTTATCACTAAATCTAGATTTACGGGAGAAGCAATCTTGAAATAATGAAGCCAATTTTGTTTTTTAAAATAATTCCAACGCATTTACGTTATGAATACACATTTTGGAATCTCACGTGAGTTAAAGGGCTGGGGGAGGGGATCGAAACAAATCTCGCGACATCTCACCAGGCGTCAGGGAGGGAGTAAAAAAATCGTCAAAACGTCTCACGTAATTATTAGACCTCACCCCCAAGGGCGGATCCAGAGGGAGGGTCATGACCCCCCCTGGACTGGGACCAGGACCTAGGTGGACCACTAACTAAAATTTTTTAACATAAGGTTTTTATATATTTTTTGTTACAATATAGATTCTATGTAAGTACATTCAATCAATTATTATAATAAAATCAATTTAATATAATATTTTGACTTGAAAATTTGATTTTGTTATTTAAATATAGGTATTTTTAAGTACAGTATGTAAGTACATTAATAAAATACCTACTTTTTACTTGTATCTATGATTATAAAAATTAAATTATAACTTCTTGTGACTCGACGACATCGTAAAGGTCGCGGGCCGTCAGTGGGTGAGACTAGCGCAGGATCGTGGTGGATGGCACAAACTTGGGGAGGCCTATACCCAACAATGAGTGAAGTCAGGCTGTGGATGATGATGATGTGACTTGACCACGACTATGTGACACCCCCCCCCCCCCCCCCCCCTAACCTTAAGTAACCGTATCTATTACCATTGAATAATATGCAACTAAGTATAGTGGTAAAGGAAGTAAGTTCTGTAGCGGAAACTCACCTAGGTCATAAACGAACAAAGCTTCGCTTGACGCACTAACGCGTAACTAATGCGCCGAGGTGATATTGTGCAGACGAATGCTAAGCATAGCAACATTATAAATAGGTACAAGTACAGGTACTGTGTACTTGGCTTTCGAGTCTGTTATTTGCGCTCTAATTCTCGTTATTTGAACTTTAGTTAACTTACGGATTTACCAATTTAGGTCCATATCTGGTCAATTTTTCGAGTAAAATAGTGTATAACTATGTATTAACTCGAAAAATAGTGTTCTAAAAAATAGTGTTGTGTCAAATCATCACCGTCTTACGCTTTCTAAGGATTTTAACAATAATAACCAAACGACCTTTAAAAAATTTGACACTCAATAAAGAACCGGTCAAGTGCGAATTATACTTGCGCACTGTGGGTTCCGTACTAACAATTGTGCTATGCAGGTTTACGGATCGTCATCATGTATTGTCACATCAATCTGTGAAAATATGAACTGGCTTCTTGTCTTCTAACCGTTCCTGAGATGGATAGAACTGTGTAACACACAGATTGTAGACTTAGTAACAGAGTCCCCTGGCTGATTTTTTTAGTTCATACTTGTATATATCTTCTCAGCTCATTGATTTCTTTGACTAAAAAACTACCTGCTGACTCGTAATGCTAGATGTTGTTTCGATGCTTTTGTAACAAAAGGCGCTTTGACTTTCTTTAAGTTTCTTCAAAATATGGATAATTGGTGAACAAAGGAAGGAAACCGCGCCCTCTTTTCTATTCACTCATGGTGACTGTACACTACACATCAGCTTGCAGTTAGCTCTGCAAGCGATGTGTACGTGCATTTATTGACCATGTCTGTCCTGCGGAGTAAATGTCATAGCACACAATATCAACTCGGAAAGGGATCGTCACCGTATCGCCTTTCGCCTCGTCAACCAGGCGTCAACCCAACGTAAGCACGTAATCAAAGCGGATCAGAAGCTCCTTGAGTACGGCTAGACGACTAAAGAAGCTCGTTTCATTATAACATTGAACTTCATAACATTAATACAAACTCCTATGGACTACAATTCCGATTAGTGTGCGTTGCAGACTGCAACTCCCTACCTATGAAACTCCCTACTGCAACTTGCAGTAGGGAGTTTCATACAAAGAATACTGAACGGCTCGAGTTGATACGGTGACGATTTCTTTCCGAGTTGATATGTGTGCTATGACCTATCGCTGACTGAGCTGAGAGGATGGTATCTAAAGATGCATCAAACATCCTGTCTCAGTTTCAGGCTCTAGCGGATACGTTCTTTACGGTAGCTAGGATCCAGTTATTTAGCTAAAAGGCTCCAACTCATTTGCTGTGTTACAGCATGGTACCACTGGTGTACCACATGGTACTGTGCGGGTTAGGCACGGACTTAACTGTTCAGTTAACAAATTCATCCATCTCTACATGGTCAGCAATGTGGCAGCCGACCGCAGCGGGAATCGCAAAGCGATTACACTAGTTACTTATTCTTTAGAAAGCTTGGCCTAAACAGAGGATCGATTACTTAAATGATTTCACATTAACTATGTTGGGGATGCTGAATAAATCGTTATCATAATGTGTATACGTACCCAAAGGGTAAAACGGCATCCTATTACTAAGGCTCCGCTGTCTGTATGTCTGTCCGACTGTCACCAAGCTGTGTCGGGACACAGTGCAACTAACACGAGTTAGTTAGACAGTTGAAATTTACACAGACGATGTATTTCTGTAGCCGCTGTCAAAAAAATACTAAAACAGAATAAAATAAATATTTAAGGGGGTTTTTGCTAGATATTGATAACGCAACAGGCAACGCTTGAAATATTCACAGAATATTTAGTTATATATTCACTTTAAAAAATAAATAATTAAATTAAAATAAAACAAATATTTAAGGGGGGCTCCTATACAACAAACGTGATTTTTTTGCCGTTTTTATAGATAATGGTACGTAACCCTTCGTGCGCAAGTTCGACTCGCACTTGGCCGGTTTTATATAATGAACAGTTGGATCTTACTCGAGTCAATGAGCTTGTTTTGTTTGTGTAGTTAAACAGAGTTATAAAAAAGGTTATCATTCTGGAACGACTGGTTGGATTTCAATGGTTTTATTTTTGATGCTCTTGTAGATAAAGAAATGTCAGTTTTATAGGATTCCGTGGATACACTGAAATCGTTTATAGTTTTGTCATGTGTATGTGCAATTTCTTGTACCTACTTAACAGAAGCTGAGCTGACGCCATTTTGGCTCCTGATAACATAATGGAAGTTGCGTGGGATATTCCTGTTATTTTTATTACGTTGTAATCTTCGACGTCTGGCATTTTGTGTAAGTACCTGCTTGTCACCAATCTAGGTACCTACAGTTACCTACTTAGCCAGAAGTCAAGGTCTATAATCAAAACTTATATTTGTTCGAGCGAAGCGAGATCTTTAAATCAACTTGGGTAAATCGGCGTTGAATGTATGTATGTTTGTTTGTCCGAGGATAACTTTCGAAGCGTTTATCCGATCATCGTGGCCTTTGGTAGGTTTATGGTAGGCACAATTTTGGTGTGACTAAATAAGTTAGCTAAAAAGGGGGGGGGGGGGGGGAGGGGAGTTGAGATATTGAGGTTCAAGAGGGGTAAAAAAAAGAACAAAATGGGACCATCCCGACAAGTGGCACGTCTAATAAAATATCTTTGTGAGTAAATTTCTTGTATGTCGTCTAACAAATAGTTTAATATATATGTATAAAGTAGGTATACCGAGGAATGCACAGCGAACAATAAGCAGACCATCCGCCAGATGATGGTCAAATAACGCCGGTTAACTTAGCTGGGGCCAATGGATGAAACTAAAGGCGGGTTCCTATATCCGTCGGTAACCGATTACGCCTCGTATCTCCTTGAAAAAGTGTCAAACTTTTGACAGGTTTTCAAGGAGAAACGAGTCGTAGCTGGTTACCGACGGATATAGGAACCCGCCATAAAGGATCCGGTGCTTGACGTAGGAGGCAATACTTTGTTAGATGGTTACCACTTAACATCAGGTGTGCCATACTCTTGTTCCATCTGCAGGGCTTATAAAAACACCGAAAAAATTGCGTAATAAAGAGGAGCCGCCTGCACTCGGCAGTGGGAGCCGACAGGCTGAAATGACGATCGCTTATTTTTGTACACACGGCTACATATCAAGCTATAAATTTCCAGTATAAGCTGACCTCGCATTGTGTTGACTTTACGTGGAATGAGAGGTCAGCTTATACTGGAAAAGTATAGCTTGATGTATGTTGTTGTATAGCCGTGTGTACTAGTTTTTGTAACGGTCTCCAATGTCCCATTTCAAATAATTTAATCAACTCTGGCGCAGGCGGTGAATTAAAATTTATAACCCTATATTAAAGCTACAAATCCTCATTAATTCAGCCTTGTGGGTGTTTGAGATAATAGGTATGCTAAAATTGTGATTCTTTGTGCTGGTCATTCGACACTTTGTATGTTTGTAACCTCAGAACGGAATTCCTTGTGAACGGATTCTGAAAATTTTATTGCTGATAAAATCCTGCACCAATCCCGAGTGCTATTCTTACTTATATTATAAACTAGTTTCAGACCGCGGCTTCGCACACGTGGTTTGTCAATAAAAAGCAGCCTATGTGTTAATC